>CAJGYO010000007.1:29308690-30508690 GCA_904845875.1 Miscanthus lutarioriparius
AATAACTTTGAATAATACCTAAGAGTGCATCTGTGATGTGTATTGATAGGAAGTATAGCCATTGGAGATTTGAATTTTACATCAACCGAGCCACCTAACATGACAAAGACAACCTCCAATTGAAAGAAGTCACTCGACGAGCAAAAAGTACGTAAGAACACGGTCATTGCTCTCGATTCTATTGGCATCAATTTTGGTACAAATCCTTTTTCTCAAATTGAGGGCCCAGAAGTGCAATCTGCACCACCCTATCTCAATCTAGAGGAGGGAGCAAGTGCTAGTGGAAAAAACGCAAGCAAAGTCAAATGTCGGTTAAACTCGGCGAATTCATAGACTTGAGAAAGATCCGGATGGAGAAAATCGGGGAAAAACTAGATGAGAAGAAGAAAAAAGAAGATGACTATTCAGCAGAAAAGTGCATTCTTTGTCGTGGATACCATAAAAGACCTAACTATTGAGCGGAAAAGGGACGCTAATGAGCTCTTTCAATGCGAGATGAATCGATGAGATATTTATGATGACAAAAATTCAATTGTTCGAACTAGTTTGGCTAAAGAAAAAATTTCACAGGTATGTTTGCTTGTTGTCTTAGTGTTCTTCTCTTGTAGCATTAGATCATCTAAACTAAACTTGTATTACGAGATGATTCTTGCCTCATTAATTGCAGATGTCCCAAATGACTAACTGGTGGAGAAGTGTGATTCTATTTCAAAGGTAAACCCACGTTTGAGTACACTACTGTCTATATTTCCTGTTTCAGTGTGGCCAGTGAAAGATGCAAGCTTTAATCTATTATGAAACTGCAGTGTACTTGCAGTGCAATTATATCTTGTTGGATTTCATTAGACTGACTTGTAGTGGTGATCGCTTCTCTAGCCGTTTGTATCTATTAAATTTCACTGACTTGTAGTGGTGGCCAGCAAGTACATAGTGGTCACTGGCTCCTAGCTTTCAGCTTGTGTTTTTGTTTTTGTCACAGGAATTACTAGCTCCTGCAACATACATGTTTAACTGATTCCACAAACAACGCACTGATATGAAACACTCTTCGCATATGATTCTGAAATTTCCATTGACAGTATTCAGTTACTGTAGTAGATATTTGGTGAAGGAAATGTAGTTTTCTAGTCCTATAGACATACTGAACATATGTAATTGAGCAAAAAAAAGTTACTCAAAGAAATGAGCATATGAACTTTGTATACTGAAACTAACTTGATGCTTGTTTGTCCTAACTGCAGATGTCCTAGTGAACATAATTGTTGCAGAAGTATTAGTTCATCTCAAGTTATGTGAGTTGCAAACAAAGTTATCTGTTTCAGTTGATGATTCATGAATGATCCGATGTAATAGTGGCTATTACTAGTAGAGTTTATTCTCTGGATCTTAATAAAAATAGGAATATCTTTCTATTATTTAGTGCTGCCATTTTGAATAGAAGGTGCAATAACAATTTCAAGACAATTACAAGCTGCTATCTGGATGTTACCTTGTGTACTGCCTTTAGTTTGGTTCTTGAGATACATTTATGCTCGAGTTGAAGGTATTTGGCGCCAGGTTCTGGAAGAATTTTTTTTGTGTTATAATTGCATCTTTGTCCATTTTTACTTTATTATGGCATTGAATTATTGAATATGTATTGAATTTCGTTGTTTTTTCTCAATTTTTGGGCTTGTTTACCTTGCTCCTGTACTCTCTTTTCCTTTTTTTGTTTCTTTTTTAATTGAATTTGAACGGCAAAGGATGGTTTTTTCTAAATCCAAGGCAGCCGTCGATTCTAACAGCCACCCTGGGCTTGCCTCCCATGTGCTTGCTTCCAAACCGCGCCAGAGAACAGGACTCATCTCCCCTGGCGTGGAGGGGGATGTGACCGTCCACAAAAATCCCCCTAGGGGCTGCTATTCGCTGGGCTGAGCTGCCCCGAGCTCCCAAAGGAAGCCTGAAGGTGCCTTTGTTTTCTTTTTGACTTTTGCGTGCCCGTGCCGCTAGCAGCTGGGACTCCGAGGTGATCAGGACGTGGGCCGATCGAGTCAGGTCACTTCCCTCGCTCACAGGTCACGGACTGGCTGACTCTGGCAGCATACTGCTCATCAAGATCGACTCGTCACTCGTCAGAGTCCAAATTTGCTGCGTGTCCGCTGCTCGGTGTTCCGTGCCCATACGTCCTACACACGTGGGAGCCCAAACGACTAGGGGCGCGACGCGCGGCAAAGCAGGCCTTCCGAGGCCCATACTAAGGAATCCGGCATCAACCGGCCCGGTTTCGAGCTGGGCCACGCGGGCTGCTGAAGGGCTTGGTCTTGTGTTGGCAGGCCAGATGGGCCGGAGCAGACGCGGTTTTCGGACGCTGGGGCTCCGGTTCCGGTCTCTCGTCTCCTTCAGTTGCGGCTCGCAGAAGCCAATCGAGGTTGACCCGACCGGCAGCCGAAGACCCAAGTGCCAGCAGCACCCCCTCCGGCCTCCGCCCTTCCGCCGCGCGACGCCGTGAGCCCGCCGCTGCGTCGACCCCCTCTCCAGCAAGATGGCCGAGGTGAGATGGCGATCCTTGTAGGCCCTTCCGCTCCGTCTGCTGGATCTCGTTACGCCCGGTCCTTGTTACGGTATACGTTTGGCCTTGCGTACCCGACGTCAGGGCGCCGCCGGCATATGCCTCCGGTCTGTTCCGGACGAATAGGTAGCGGAGATGCGAGACATCGTAGGATCGTAGATGATTTTTTTATCAGGTACGGCATCGTTTTGATTGGGATCAGAAATGCGAGGATGTATCTCCTCATACGCGGCTACAGATTCAGGGCGGTTAGGGTTGGCGTTTGATACAATTTGCTCCCGTGTCTCCTATCAGATTGATGAGAACACATCGTAGGCTTGTATCAATTCTGAACCATAACAACACTGTGTTCAAACATTTGATCGGCATATTTCCAGGGACCAGTGGAATGGAACACAACGTCTTTTAGATACAGAGAGAAAGTAGAGGGAAGACAACATATTGTGCATGAGATTTCTGGCATTAGATCTAATATATGTGTCCAATTTTGGCGCATGTCAGATTGAAATAATGATATTGTCTCAAGTTATTCTTATTCATGTTTTTCCCTCAATATATCATGGAACTTTTGTTTTGTGAGTAATCATTGGCCTGCCTATTATGGTACTGCCATATGCATCCTCGAATCTGAATGATTTTTTTTTATTAAGCTGCATTTGTTACTGCCTTTCTAGCTTCCACAATATGTTAACCTCTACAATTTTTGGTTATGTATATTGCTGATTGTAATTAATATAATAGTCTGGTTTCACCTGACTTCTTCCTGTATTATCCATTTCATCATTTAGCATCTACAAACTTTACCAAACTCTTCAAAATGAGAAAAACTAATCTTTCCTGTGCTGCCATGATTCGTGAAGTCCAGTTTTTGTTGTGGAAGTACTGTCATTTCAGTTTCGCTATGCAAATAGTCTCATCTTATGAAATATTTTCTTTCACTGCTTCTTTGTTTTCCTTTTGTTTTACGACAGACTCTCAGAAGTGCGTTGTTTATGTTGTTTCTCTTCACTCACAAGTTCATTTATTTGTTTATATGCCAGATTGAGATAAAAACAGCACCTGCTGACTTCCGCTTCCCTACAACAAACCAAACAAGGCATTGTTTTACTCGCTACGTCGAGTACCACAGGTATGACCGCATACTATGTTACCTTAACGCGTTATAATTTTTCAGCGTTTTGTGCTTCAACTTTTCTAGTCAAAACAACACACTCCTATTTTTCTTACCAATTACTGCAACTCCCACGGAATTCAGGTGTGTGAATGCCAAAGGGGACGATGCTGGTGATTGTGAAAAATTTGCCAAGTACTACAGGTCCCTTTGCCCTGGAGAATGGGTGAGTATTTCTTTTTCTTTTAGCTGATCCTTTCGAGTAAGTTCTCCCTCCGTCGTGAAATGATAAGCATATTTGACCAGAGGACAAATCATACAAAGTAGATTGTGGCCCCTTCATTTCTCTTATAGTATGCTGTCATTTGCTAAAAAATCAATATCGTCTCAGAGGCATTTTGAACACAAATCTACTGATGCAAATTTTATGCCCTAAACTTGCATATATATGTCTAAGTGTTCGTCAAAATTTGTTTATTGGATTTGTCAGCACCATGTTTTTCTTTTATTATTATTTTGGTTCTGCAAATCATGAATTCATCAGGATGTTTCAGTGGGCGTATTACGTTGCTATGTGTGATTTATCTAGTTAATATGTCAAAGCCCTTGCCTTGAATAATCTTTTGCTTCTTAAAACTCTTTTCAACTTGGATGTCAGCACCAAGTTTTGCTTGTGGCAGTCTTAAGTTATCTTTGTTCAGTGTCATGACTAGAGATGGCAACGGGGAATTCCCCGTTGGGTATTACTTCCCCATCCCCGTCCCCACGGGGCTAAATTTTCCCCGTCCCCGTCACCGCTAAGGCTCACGGGAGACGTTTTGTTCCCATCCCCGTGGGGAATTCATCCCCGCTGGGGACCCCGTCCCCGGTGCAAGATCAAAAAACAATTTCTCAAATCAACAGTCCAAAAGCACGAAAATACCAAAAAATGTATCTTGCAACAGCATCAAATAGGATTGTAGTTTACAAATCACAGCTCACAATCACAACTCCCAAGGCGGAATCACAATGCAGATCTCAACAACAACAACAACAAAGCCTTTAAGTCTCAAACAAGTTGGAGTAGGCTAGAGTTGAAACCTAGCAGAAGCAATCAAGATTCAGGCACGTGAATAGCTATCTTCCAAGCACTCCTATCTAAGGCTAAGTCTTTGGGTATATTCCATCCTTTCAAGTCTCCTTTTATTGCCTCTACCCAAGTCAACTTCGGTCTTCCTCTGCCTTTCTTCACGTTACTATCCTGGCTTAGGATTCCACTACGCACCGGTGCCTCTGGAGGTCTCCGTTGGACATGTCCAAACCATCTCAACCGGTGTTGGACAAGCTTTTCTTCAATTGGTGCTACCCCTAATCTATCACGTATATCATCGTTCCGAACTCGATCCCTTCTTGTATGACCGCAAATCCAACGCAACATGCGCATTTCCACGACACATATCTGTTGAACATGTCGTCTTTTCGTAGGCCAACATTCTGCACCATACAACATAGCAGGTCTAATCGCCGTCCTATAAAACTTGCCTTTTAGCTTCTATGGTACCCTTTTGTCACATAGGACACCGGATGCTTGCCGCCACTTCATCCACTCTCGCTTTGATTCTATGGCTAACATCTTCATCAATATCCCCGCCTCTCTCAGTAGCATTGATCATAAATATCGAAAGGTATCCTTCCTAGGCACTACTTGACCTTCCAAACTAATATCTTCCTCCTCCCGAGTAGTAGTGTCAAGTCACATCTCATATACTCTCGATTTAGTTCTCTCTGAGTCTAAAACCTTTGGACTCCAAAGTCTCTCCGCCATAACTCCAGCTTTCTAATTCACTCATGTCCGCTTTCATCAACTAGCACTACATCGTCTCATGAAAAGCATACACCAAGGATGTCCCTTGTATGTCCCTTGTGACCTCATCCATCACTAAGGCAAACAAATAAGGGCTCAAAGCTGACCCTTGATGTAGTCCTATCCTAATCGGGAAGTCATCCGTGTCTCCATCACTTGTTCGAACTCTAGTCACAACATTGTTGTACATGTCCTTAATGAGCCCGACGTACTTCGTTGGGACTTTATGTTTCTCCAAAGCCCACCACATAACATTCTTTGGTATTTTATCATAAGCCTTCTCCAAGTCAATAAAAACCATGTGTAGATCCTTCTTCTTCTCCCTATACCGCTCCATAACTTGTCTTATTAAGAAAATGGCTTCCATGGTTGACCTTCCGGGCATGAAACAATGCAGATCTCACAAACGGAAAATTAATATGGCTCAGCACCTAGATGTTGCCTTCCTGGCTTCCTGTAAACCGAGCAAAGAGAGAGTAGAGAGAGAGAGAGCATTCCTGTAGACAAGCAAATAGAGAGTAGAGAGAGAGAGAGCATCGAGTGTTTGGCCAAGGCTGAGATCACGTAGGTCACGGTTGTGACGAACTGGAGTGCGAGCCTGCGGGACAGCCAGACACGGCTGGCCGTGGAACAGGCGATGTGAGCCTACACGAGTTGGGTGTTGGTCGGAGGTGCTGCTGCGCCAGTCACTGCACTCGCGAGTCATGCCGCGCCTAGCGCCTTGGGTTGGGTGGCGGCTGCAGGACTGGAGGATTTGGCGATGTCCTGGACTTAGGGTTTACAAATCGGAATATATACTGAAGCCGATAATGGGCCTTGGTGGGCCAATTTGAGATGGACATCAGAGGCTGCATTACTTCATACTCTTAGCGGGCGGGTTTGAGGGGATCGGGGTCGGGGGATGGATAACCATCCGTCCCCACCAGACCCGACGGGGGCTGTTTCTCTGCCAATTGAATCCCCACGGGGATAAAATTGACCCCATCTCTGTCCCCTAATAGGGGAATTACCCGTGGGGAATTGGGGATTGGGCTCCATTGCCATCTCTAGTCATGACCCAGGCAATGGTTTGTTGTCGGTCAGAATTTTGTTAATCAACTCCAGTTCTTCATGATCTAGCTTTTCAATAACATTTCCCTTCTTAGTGACCGTATTCTTTAGTTGTCGTTTAGTAGGCCATACATAAGCTCATGGATATGCTTGTAGAGGCATGTGCATGCAAATTTGCACATCAGGAGGCGTCTGTGTATTTGCCTTAACTTCTTTTTATTAATCATGAGGGGGATATCTACACAGTTACCTTCACTTGTTTTGCCATCGAATGCACAATAAGAGGTTCTTAGAGCAACGGATTACCAATACCTTTAAAGTGGATAGGGGAGAGAGGGTGGATCTCCTAAATTTGAGAGGGGGGGGGGGTATTTTGAGTAATTACTTAAAGCTTTTAGGTATTGGGGATAGGATGAGTAATCTGTTGGAGCAACCACAATCCCATATATTGCATATTTTTGGTATTGGGGGAGATATAAGTAATGTGGAGATGCACTTACACATTTACCTTGACTTGCTCTATATTGTCTTGGCCCCTCCTCTTCTGGTCATCTCATCACCAGTTAGAGATGCATGCAAGACCTTAAGATATGTGCAGCTCTTGAATGATATATTCTGAGTGTCCCTGTCCCTGATGATGAACAGTTCTAGGTTCTGGGGAAAAAATGGCGTTCTTCTCTGTTTTTGAGGTTTCTAACTTTGCTTCCTTGCGTAATGGAGACGATGGACGTTGGAATGATAAAATTGAAATTATTTGTTGTCGGTGCCTCGGTGGAGTGTCATTATAGCATAACATGGGCTGTTTCCAGCACTCACACTTTTCTTCCAAATTAGTTCAGGAAGGAGTCTTACTTTACCTTCTTGCAACTGAAGCTTTCTTTAGTATTGTTCATCAGCAGACTACTATTGTTTTCGGTGCTGGTCAGCCTTCAATTGGTTATTAACAGATGCGTTATTTGGCTTTCAGACGCTAACATAGATTTCGTCCACCCTGATACCATACTGAAGCAATTATATTTTGTCCAAGTTTGGAATCCAGTATACTGAATATCAGAATGCTTCAAACTTTGCCATATTGGCTCTGGTCAAGCGTTTAACATTGATTTTCTAATGGTTCCTTCTGCATTGTATCCCTGTAATGTAAGCCATAATGGTCTCTTGTGTTTCATTATTTGCTTATTTGTTGTATTGTATTTTCTCCTTGTATTTGTCAATTAGTTGTGTTTGCTTTCATTGAAATAATCATAAGCTTACTGTTTGATATACAGGTTGAGAAATGGAACGAGCAGAGGGATAATGGGACGTTTCCAGGACCTCTCTGAATCTACTGCCCGAGGCCTCCCCCTGGACCAGTCAACAAGTTGGCCAGTCCTACTGTTCCATTCTGCATTCCTACTTTCAGAATCGTCAATGCCTTTTGTCCCCTGCTCTTCAACCAGTCACCACAAAACTGTTAGTGATGCTCTCTTTTTGCAGTTCTAATAATTGGCTACAGTTGCCTCACATGCAGCCTTGTTTTGTGTGTGGACCTCATTTTATTCACGTATAAACGTCTGAATGAACTCTTTCGTGCCTGCGACTGTGTCGTCCTGTGCTACGCCTTTTGTGTCTTCAATATGCTGGAATTGCAGTAATGGCTGGGAATCAGGGTAGGACAATGATTACATTACTGCCCATGAATGTGGATGTACCTTTCCCCGGGTAAAATTTTGAGAGTAAAGCTTTTCTTACCTACTGCGGTCCAGGTCTTTGTGAAGAACTATCCGCAGGAAATTCTTATGAGAAATTGAAGGGTGGTTATCCATTTAGGGTCTGTTTGGATCCAACCTTAATTAGGACTAAACATGAACTAATTTCAAAAGCCGTTGAATTTGGAAGTTACATAACGCCTCTTAAAGTTACCTCTTTGAAAGCTATGTAATCTTTTAGGCCTAGCTGTGTGGTTAGAGAACTATGCCTAAACTGGACTCCAGAGTAGGCTAATCTAAGGCTGCCAGTGCCACTTGCTACGCGTGGTTTTGTGATTGTTCAGCTGTGCCTTGCGGAGAGAAGTTATTCCTGCGGTAAAATTTTTGCTGCGGCCTGCATGCAAACTGCAGGCACGCACAGCGGCACAGGAAACCTAATTTGACCATGCGATGAAAACGCCAGGCGAACGTCCTGTTTCTTCTCCACTTGCTGTTCTGCACGCACTGGAGCTGCATTTTACTGGCCGTAGATGCTCCGTCGTTTGAAATCCAACGCGATCGGCAGTCAGCTGTCCGTTTTGTCAGGGGCGGAGCTAGACCAAATCCGAGGGGGGTGTACCTTGTCTTATAGGTGCAGGGGTTTATGAAATGTGGGTGTAAATATGATGAAAATTTGAGTCTTTTCGCTCTCTTTAATTTTGTGTGGGTGCGGCCGCACCCGCCGCCCATGGTTTTGTGACCGATGATTACCGACAAATACTGGCTGCTGCCCGAAACACTCATCAGTCTGGTCAACAATGGAGGAACTGTTGGTGAACAGTCTCTAATGCGCTGTCTTTGTTCCTTTCATCAGCAGCTTTATTTGCTCGTCCAGAAGTTTACGCACACCGTCTGCAAATTCGTTCGTTCGTTTGTCGCCATCTCCAAGATGCACAGTGGAGCTGTTGCAAATTCGTCCATTTGTCGCCATCTTTGAAGATGCACAGTGGAGGTGTCACGTAGTAGTAGGAACGTTTTGGCTGACTGTCGTCGCTGCACTGCATTTACACACATCTGACTGCCGTCCGTCCTTGACGCGGCTCGACGTGAAGTCTCGCTCTGGCGCTGCCGGTGCCGACCCGCCGGGTTCAATCTCAGCGAGCGCGCGTACAGTGACATACAAAATGCTCGGTCCGCCACCGTGCATCCTTCCTGCCGCCGCTGGCGCTGGACTGGATCCACAGCACAGGCACCGCACGCAGGGCATTCAAGTCGGGTGGGCTCCACGCCGATGGATCCGAGCCTACGAGCAGCGCAGCGCACAGGGCTCCACGGCCATGCCTGCGCCGTTTGCAGCATGCGCCGGCCATGCACGGATGCACATGCACCTCCCCGGCCTGTCACCATCCCTCGCTCGCTAGCCGGGCGCGCATGCATGGGCCGTCGCTGCCGCGGGCATGCATGCCTTGCCAGCGCACGAACCTCCTCTACCTTGGCGTGTTCGTGGTGCATTGCATGCAGCTGCAGTTGCGCTTCAAACGCTCATTATCACTACCCCCATGCGGCATGCGCGCCATGCATTCAGAGCTGGTGGTATTAATGGAGTCCGGTCACGCTGCGCCTGCTACTGCTAGCTCGGCGGCAGGGAGGCAAAAGGGAACGCCGATCGAGCGTGCAGCTAGGAACACACGGCCGGCGGTCGATCGTGTGCTCGTGCAACCTGCAACGTCGCCTACTACCATCGATCGCATTGAGAGCGAGTTGTTGCGTGCCAATGCCATGGCGACTGGCGAGCGAGCGGATCAGGCTAGCTCGCGTGAAGGCGCGCGCACGTACGTTCGCCGCCAGGTAGCGCCGGTGCCGTTACCGGGGGATCGGCTATTTCCCCGTGGGTCACGGAGGCCGGACAGCCGGACACCAGTGCGTCCGATGAGCGGCGGCCGGCCGTCGGCTGCGCGGGTTTTCCACGGCAGATCGAATCGTGCTTGGGCCGCGCGCGTATATAGCTCGGCGGGCAGCCGTTTTCTCACTGGCGCGCGCGGTCCAGTGTTGCGAGCGATTCGGTGCTGCCGGATCAGCGACGACGCGCGGTAGCTGGGACGATCAATGAGATGTGCATATATAGCTCGAGGGCGCTGCACTGAAGCCTGCGCTCTTCTGACGTCTGAGGACGACACGTACGTGCGTGCCAGTCCCATTGGACTCAGCACACGAGGGCACCGCACGCGCGAGGTAGATGTGTGCGTGAACTCGGTTGCAATTTTTCCTGCTCCGTTTCAACGCCTGCCTGCGCCATTTTCCCCCCTTTCCCCCCTCAACTTTGCATGTTATCATAACAGCAATAAGTTAATACTCAGCTCAGTGCCGCTGGGCTGACTTTTGTTTTAACAGTTCAATATATACTACCCCTTCCTCTCCCCACTTGGGATCAAGAAGAAGAAGACATCACTAGCCAGAAAACAGGCATACAGAAATCAAGCAATGCATGACACTGAATGACTGAATGAAATACAGTAGTACATCAGAAACAACTAACTTTACTTCCATCATATATAATTACACCGAGTAGCAAAGCTCATGCTAATTAATAAAGTGCTGCCTGCTGAAAGACAATGCACGGCTAGCAAATACATCACAAACCTTCCATTATTTTTTACCGAATAGCAGAGTTCATGCGGAAGTAGCTGAAGGGCAACAATGCACAGCAGCACACGACGAGGAAATACTTCAGGAGCTTAAATTCCAGTACACCGAACACGGCAGAGTTCACACAAAAGTAGGTGTATCTAGTTATTAGCTACAAGTGTTACAAGCTCAAGAGGGATAGACGGGGACGAGATAGATGGGAGGATTGATAAGCGCGAGATGGCGAGAGGCAGGTGTAAGAAAGAGATGCACGCAAAGTAGGAATTCATCCTCTAGTGAAAAGTCTTGCAAGGTCAAGAAGATCTTTTTTAGATAATTTCATTAGATGATGGAGCAATCACTGATGTGCAACCATTCAGAAACGTAGCGGGAAGAGGGCGTGGTAGAAGAAGCTCGGCGAGGATAGCGCCATCACAGAGCAGCAGCACCGCAGCGCTTGCAGCTGGGAGGAGGCTTCAGCCGCTTCCTGTTCTTCCAGGTCATCCAGAGGCACCCCGTGGAGTCTGCAGCAACAACCGGCGGGGACGACGAATCGCTAGCAGACGAGAAGCTTGGGCAGCAGACCGGGAGGAAGCAGCAGGAATGGTGGTTGGGGCTAGGCATTTTGGTGGACATAGGAGAGGGGAGGCAAGGTCAGGTACGGTGTGGAGAAGAAGAGCTGGCCTCCGTTTATATAGGGCGAGAGAGAGAGGGAGGACGGTCCCGGAGGAGTTATGGCCGTGGAGGGCAAAAGAGAGGAAGCAGGCGTCCTGTTAAAAATGTTCCCCGGTAGGCGGGACTAGTTATCTCAATCTTTTCTTCTTGGAAGAAAAAAAGGAGAAATGCTCCACTGCGCACTGGCCTACAACAATATTTCGAAACCTTTATTATTATAAAGAAAAAATGGAAAGGTAAAATGTGGTTCTTCAGTCTTCAGTGTCTCTGAAACTCCAAACAACTACACAGCTAGTCTTCATAGAGAAAAAAAATAACATAAACGTCCATTTTCTTATCATTGTTTTTGATCAACCAATTATGACTGTTTCATTACGAATTTACGATGCAATGGAATGGATTGCGTCCTTAGTAAACCAAAGAATGCCTGACCAACTCGCAAGATCACCCGCACATATCATAGGGGAAAACATTCAGTGGCAAGATCACTCGGAATCTTAAAAACACCAGGGAAAAAACATATTTTGGTGATTTCAAAAAAATTGAAACGATATACATTCGTAGTGCATCTATAGATATACATTACCACAAAATTTGAGATTCAAACTCGTTATTTGTTAGAAAAAACTCATACAAAAATAATAAATTTCAGGTGCATACGTGCTTTAATCGGGGTAGTTCCCTTGAAACATTAGCACGGAGACAACATGTATATACTCGTTTACACGATGCCTCGAATGGCATTTCTTGAAGTTTTATTAGGGATCTAAATGACACGGCAGGACAGTGGCAGCCGGAGCCAAGTTCTTTGGAAGCCCGGGCGCCGCTCCCTTTGCTCTCACTCTTCCCAGCCTCTTCTCTGTACATAAAGGGACTTGAGCCTTGATTGGCACTTGAGCTTAAGGTGTTAGCGCCAAGGCAGCCTGGGGGCATATGGTGGCAGGACAAGATTATGTCGGATTGAATCTGTATTTTCACATAGTAGGATGCGTTACTGACTTCGGTATATGAATGGAATATATATGGGATGCAAGCATTATTATATTTGTCTCTGATGCATCGAGCGCTCCCAGCATACTTCATACTTGTAGACTGAATCCCCTGAATATACTGCATGATATTTGCTTTATTCTTGCCTTGATCAACTACCGATAACGAGTGATGATGCATGCATGAATGAATAATCATGAATGTTCAAACGACACCGGCACACCGCACACGATGACTAAGCGACGGTACGGTGTGGTTTTCCACGGCCGAATCGCGCCTGCGCTTCGGCCGTATAGCTTGGGGCCTTGGGCCTTGGAGCCTTGGGGGCGGTAAATGGGGTGGCTCCAGTGCTGCCTGCGCTCTGAAAGTCTGAATACGACACGTACGTGCGTGCTAGTCAGCTAGTCCCCGGCCAATTGGACGCAGTGTGCACTAGGGCACAGCCGCCGCACAGGGCACTGCACGGACGTCGCATGCACACGATGTGTGTGAGAGGGAGAACGCTCAACGGGTGCATACTTTTTCTGCTACACGTTTGGACTCCTGGCTGTGCGCCACTACCCTACCCACTACATTGTTCCCTGTTTTTCTCTTCTCAGTTTTGCATGTTACTTTGGCTAACGGCTCCATTCTTCATGGACATCTTCATCTTAATGTGTTGGGCAATTTGGAAGGTTAGAAACGGCCTAATCTTCAATCAAGTTCAAGATTCCTTGGAAGATGCAAAGAAGACGTTCAAGACAGAATTTGCACTGCTCCTCTAGCGTGCAAAGAGAAGATATTTTCCATTGATTGAACTATGATTAAACAATCTTAGTTTAGTCTTCTTAGTTTCTTTAGTTTTTTTCCTTTCCTTCTTTGTCTCTTGAACCCTCCCCACGTACCCCTTTCTTTGTATTAAACTTCTGTTTTAATAAATCTCACAGTAGAGGTGCGCCCCTCCCGTTTTGCCTAAAAAAACACTCATCAACTGGGATATGTAAGTGTTCGGCTGGTGATAAAGCCGCTGGTGCTGATTTATATGACTGATTTTTTAAAAGAAAAAAAATATTGTAAAGTGACTTATAAGCCAGCAAATAAGCTGGCTGGAACAGCCAGCCGAACACTCCCGTATGGTATGACTTCATGTGTCACTATCAAGTGTCAACAGCAGCTCAATGTTATTCTTCTTCCTCAGAAAGGTCAAGAAAACACCAGCACAAGAGTTATACAGAAATCTGAGAACACATGCATTGACACTGAAAAGCACCAGAAACTTCACTTATATTACATGGACCATGTTCAAGCCAAAGTACTAGCTGAAACTGAAAGGCAATGGGCGATTAAAATAATACTCCTACACCAGAAAACTTAGCTTTATTACAGCAAATAGCAGAGTTCATGCGGAAGTAGCTGAAAGGGAACAATACACAGTTTACTTCCAGCACACCGAACAACAGTTCACACGAAAGTCATAGCTTGCAGATAGCTGCTACTATCTAGCTGCAAGTGTTCCAAGCTCAAGAGGGATAGAGGGGGACCAGAGGGATGGGAGGATTGATAGGCGCGAGAGCAAGACATGGACGTAGTAGGGATTCATCTTCAAGCAAAAAGTCTTGCAAGGTCAAGAAGACGATTGCATTACTTGTCACTAGAACAAAAATTCCAAAAGGAGTGGTGAACAACCGTGGAGCAAGAAAAACGGAGAGAAGTGGGCGTGGAAGAAGAAGCTCGGCGAGGATAGCGCCATCACAGAACAGCAGCACGGAAGCGCTCGCAGCTGATGCTGGCACGACGACGGGGCTTCAGCCGCTTCCTCTTCTTCTTCCTGGCTATCCAGGAGAGGCGCCCCGTGGAGGCTGCAGCAGCCGGGGACGGAGGATCGCCGGCCGCAGAGAAGCTTGGGCAGCAGACCGGGAGGAAGAAGCAGCAATGGTGGTCGTGGCTAGGCATTTTGTTGGTGTCCTGAGAAGATGGGAGGGGAGGAGAGGTGTGGCAATGGCAAGGACGGTGGAGAAGAAGGGCTGGCCTCCTTTATATATAGGGGGCGCGAGAGGGAGGAAGAGCGCGGTGCCGGTGGAGTTATGGCCGGGGGGACTCGGGGAGGGAGGCAAAAGGGAGGAAGCAGGCGAATGCAACCCTGCAGTTTGTTCTCTCTGTCTTTTCTTTTGAAAAAAAAAAAGAAAGCAGCAATTCAGCCACAACCAAATTTCAGGACAGTAAAATCTTTATCCGGTTCTTCAGTCTTCACCGTCTTGCAAACAACAAGCTGGTGTTTCAGTTCTGCAGAAAAAAAGATATATATAGTGACTTTTTCTATGCACAAGTTAACTGCACTGGGAGAAATGGATGGCATAAAGATTCCAAATGGTAGGGCTGTTGAAGGTACAGTCTCTTATAATCGACAGCTTGATTGCGTACATGTTGTTGGCCCATAGTTAGCCTCCCGATCACCGAGATGATCTTCAGACCACTACAGATAGCCTCCAGACCACCGACCATAGCCTCCAGACCACTACCTGATAGCCTCCAAACCACCGAGATAGCCTCCAGACCACTCCGTTGGTCTCACAGGATCACCGGCTCACGACAGTGAACCACTCCAGCCGATCTTGCCGAACACCGGCTCAGGCGAGTGGAGCACTTGTCGGTCTCGCCGAGCACGCGCTAGTGTTGCCGAGCACCCACTAGCCGTGCAGACCACGTACCGGCATTGTCCATACCCACACACTACGGATCGAGCTAGAAGAGGAAGGGAGAACAGAGCAAGCACGCACAATACAAGGCAACAGCGTTGGCCGAAGCCCTGTCTGTGTGATGACAAATCTGAGCTCTCTTTACTAAGTTGCCATACATGTCTATTTATACAACTCTAACTATCTAGTCCATGTGCAGCGCCCATGCTGGCATAGTAACTAGATAACCTGACAGGGCTGACTCTGCGCCGGCCACTGCCTGTTCCTACAGTGCTGCAGGTGAGCCGTGCGGCGCCTGCACCTGCAGCGGCTACTGTATCACAGTAGGGGGCAAAGTCGGCGCCGCCTTCCCTTACTGTGTTCACACACAGCAGGCAGCTAAGTCGACGCCGTCTTTCTCTGCTGTGTTCTCACAAGATAACAGTAGATTAGCTAACACATGCTGGGAGTTTGGGAAGAGAAAGGAGTCAAGGAACACACTTGCACGGTCTATATACTAGTACTAGTACTATCTTTCAGCAATTCAGCTACAAGCAAGGAACAGAACGTAAGTTGTTGAATCGATCGGGTAGACAGCGCCCTTGATCCCTCACGTGGACCGCATAAAGGTGGAACAGGAGAGGCCTGGTGGTGGTGGGAGAGATGAGGCTATAGCTAGCAGCGTGCAGGTGCAGTGCCTCTTTATGGACACGGCAACAAACGCCTTTCCTCCGTCCGGCGCTCGGACCGGCTGGACGGACGGCGAGGACACAGAGCGGCTGGCGGGTGGGGCGGCCGCGCGCTGAGCCGGGTTTGGACGCATACGCAGGCATGCATGCGCCATTGCCCATTGCCAGCCGGAGGAACAGCGTGACTGTACCGTCGAGTTATGGCGAATCAAGAGGCGATCGAGGCTAGGCGCGCATGCATGCATGTTTCGCTTTGCTTTGCACTGCCTTGCGTTGCATCAGAGTGAGGCCGGACCGAGGCAATGTCAATGCTGCAAAGAGCTTCAATTCATGGGGTCCCTGCCAGCAGGCCATCCCTGCTCTCCATTTATGTACATGCCGCAACGACCGAATCTGCAGCTAGCATGGTGGTTTTCGAGTCCCCGGCCCTCCTTGCATTGCGCGCATTGTGTGTGCGGTGTGCCCTCCTTGCTCGAAATTCGAAAGTAGAGAGCTAGTGGTAGAATTCTGCGTCGACGCATGTTACCAATCATATGCAAGAGGTCTCTTGTTCAAATTCAAAGTGAATTTTGCGCATTCAGAAACACAACTAATGGAGCTAGCTAGCAGCAGACAGTGTCCCACGGCGGTTAGTTGTTTGTCATTGCACCAACATGCCCAACTAACGGAGTAACGGACACATGCATGCGTTTTCTTTGGGTTGCCGTGATGAGATCGTGCCGACTGGGGAGTGGCGACCTGGCACCATTTCGGGGAAGAAGATCAGTGCTAGCGTGCCCGCAGCCGCAGGCCGCGGCCGGCAGCCACAAAATGTTGCTATGCTTGCCATCCAAACCACCCGCGAACGGCGGTTGACAAATCGGCCATGCCCAACACGGAACTCTAGCTGCAGGGGACCCATCCATAGCTAGCTTATTTGTTCATTCGCCGCCACCGCGGCACCGCAGCCGTACTTAGTACATGTACGAAGCCCGGCCGAGACCGTTTGCACGTATGTACGCACGAAGCTCGTAGAACGTACGCACACAGCCAATCCATCTTGTGCCTTGTTTGGATTGCCTCAAAATTCCAAGTTTTTTCACTCTCTCTCCATCACATCAATTTTTAGACGCATGTATGGAACATTAAATGTAGGTAAAAAAATAACTAATTACACAGTTTGGTTGTAAATCACGAGACGAATCTTTTGAGCCTAGTTAGTCCATGATCGAACAAAGTTTGTCAAATACAAACGAAACGTGCTACAGTGTCCAGATTGCAAAAATTTGCAATCTAAACGAGGCCTTGGCTGGCGGACGGAATGCTAGCTACTAGCTCATTGCAAGTTCAGAGAGACTGTAGTGGTACTGGAAGAGAGGTGAGCTGAGATTGGTGCTGTGTTTTTCTGTGAAAGAAAAACGGGCGACCGTCGTGCATAGCGATGGATGGTGAGAAGCAATCGAGCGTTTGCTGCTAGCTAGTACTAGCTGCTGTGACTCGTGACTCTTCAGGGTTTGGGCCTTGTTTAGTCCCCTAATTTTTAAATTTGGCACTATGTAAAAAGAAGATTTTCTGTCACATTAAACTTGCGGGTATATGCATGGAGTACTAAATGTTGACGAAATCAAAAACTAATTACACAGTTTGGTTGTACTTTGCGAGACGAACGTTTTGAGCCTAATTAGTCAACGATCGGACAACCAAATAAGGACAACCAAATAAAAACAAAACGTTACTGTAACTACAGTAGCACTAGGAAATCCGGCGGCGCCGATCCGGTGGCCAACTAAACGTGGGCCATATTTAGATTACAAAAAATTTCAACCCGATGAATAGTAGTATTTTTGTCTTATTTGATAAATATTGTCCAATTATGAACCAACTAAGCTCAAAATATTCATCTCGTGATTTCCAACTAAACTGTGCAATTAGTTATTTTTTTATCTATATTTAATGCTTCATACAAACGGCTAAAAATTGATGTGATGGAGAGAGAAAAAAAAACTTAGAATTTTGAGGGTATCTAAACAAGGCCATGGCCTTGAACAAGTGTTACAGCGCCCTGTGTAAAGGCCGGTACTGCCTGCAGTCGTATGCATAGTCACACATCACGCCACCAGGATCGGAGGGGGATGTTGCTGCGGTCTCTCGTCAGCCTCTCCCTCTCTCTGCCTGTGAGGAAGCTACCTACTAGCTCTACCTCTCAGCTAGCTACAGGCCACTGGCTACTGCCTACTGGCTAGGAGTTGGTAGTAGTAGTGTACATACTAGCTGGTGCATCACATCACATCTATTTGCTACAAACTCACGCAACTACAGCAACCAGAGGAGCAGCCAGAGGAGAGAGGGAGAGGGAGATCTGTGACGATCGTCTCGTGCATGCATGTCAGTGACTGCAGTGCATGTAGGTGGATGGGAGAGAACCGATCCATGCATGCACGAGCTAGTATGAAGGAGTATTGAAGAGAGGCCCCAAGTTTGGGGAGAGCCGGAGATGGGTAGATATGATGTGAGTGACCCGCCTGCGTTTTGACTTGTACCTTTCTGGCATGCCATGGCACCATAGGGTTCGCAAAAGTTACACAAAAACACTTCCATGCTGCTGCTGCTGAGGGCTGAGGCTGAGCTGCTCATACACACAGCGAGCTGCCTGCGTGCAAACTAAATGCGATATGGTTCTATGGATGGGCAGATGGCCGGGGCGCCATTGGGTAGCTATGATGAGAGCAGAGCAATGAGCCCCTCCTTCAATGCAAGCATGCCCCGGCCTCTCTAGCAGGTAGGCAGCCAAGTTGCTCTCATTGTCTGCTGCGTTTTCTTGGGCTTGGAAAACTGATGAGAATCCATGTCTATCTTGAATGCTCAAAAAGCTAGCTGAAGGCTCAAGGGGTCGGCATAAGATCATGGAGACTGCATGCATGGTGCACATTCATTTGCTCATCTGGTCAGTGCCCAAAATCGCTAGCGGCTCCCTTCCGGTGGAAACCGTACGCGGCGTTTATGAACGCGTCCTTACCACCAGGTCTAGCTGCCGGTACAGTCACGGTCGTGATATACACTGACCGATCGCGAGCCGATCATCGTGCTCGGACGGCGGTACGTACGTAGGAGTACGTACAGATAGCTGCTGCTAGCCTGCTACAGTGCTACTTACTAGACTCCTCTGTACAGAGTTCGCTAGCTGGCTTAAGGGCGCCTTGATTTCAGTTACCCCAATTATGGGTCAATCATGCATGTTTAGGTCAGTGCATGGAGGAGAGCATTAGGCATCCAGGGATCGGAGCAATTATTTGGGCAAAGCGGGCCATGTGCTTTGATTATGTACATGCATCGATCAGCAACATTGACCTATCAAATCTTGCTTGTACTTCAGCTTGACCAGACGTTCAGATATAATTAAGCTATCACAGACTGAGAGATTATTTAATATACAAGCACATCCTAATAGTTAGTGATGCAAATCAGCATGCATGTTAGATATGTATAGAATATTATATACGAGTTTGGTTAGACTACGGCGCCGTTCGGCTGGTTGAAAAACCAGCTGTAATTCACTGTTCACGGCTAAAAATCACCATTCACATTTTCACAGATTCATCCAGATTCCTCCAAATTCCTCCCAGCGAACAGGACCTATGATTCAGAGTTGTATTTGGACCCAGTCTCCTCATAAATATGAGAGGAGGGCCGTTGTTATAACCATGACAACATAGCGACAAATTCGCGGGAGAGCAACGACACATTGCTAGGACCCTAGAGCGGGTAAAGATGAGCATGCAGCCCGTGGCACGACGGCTCGCCACGAAGCCCGCATTTTTGGCCCGGCACGAGCACGGCCCGGCGCGGTGACAAGCGGGCTCGGGCTGGACCGGCCCGGTACACAGGGCCTGTAACACTCTCGGTGTTATATTGTACAGTTTTTGTTAAAACACTACATGAGCATCATACTTGTTTGTACATGGGTGTAATATAGGGTATAAATCAACGACATTTGAAACATTCATCGAAAACAAGAAACAAATGTTACATTTTATGTCGCTTTATATTGTTTAGTATTCTAAGTGAATTTTTATCGAACAAAAATGCTATAGAACGGTTATGCGAACTTTGATAAAGTTTGTAATACGAACTTCGTAGGCAACGATAAAATACGTGCGGTCGAGGATGGGGTTCGCTAGCTAGTGTATCGGGTAACTTGAAAATCACATTCGATGCGTAATCGTTAGGACTTAGCCGAAATTTTCCACGTCGGACAATGTGTTGACGAAGCTATGTTCGGCAATTTTTGTAGAATGATCGGATTAAGAAGTGGCAAGATGTTTTGGCTTAGTTCGATAGCCCTAGGTACCCTCTTGAGTGTGGAATAGCTGGTTTGACTCTTGAATCATTGGGTTTGGGTTTTTTGAACAGCTTTAAAAAGCATGCAAGTCATGGGTTGAGCAATGCCAACGCCTGGGGCGCGGTCACCGCCCGGCTCTCGGCGTTATCCTTGCCGACGCCATTGCGCGCTGCAAGGCACACAGACCGTAGCGTTGGTTCTCTGCGGCTGCCGCCAAAGGTCTCCGCTGCGTGCTCGCACACGCAAACACGCCTTACCGGGCCCGGCCATGCTCGCTTGCATCGCCCTTTCCATCGTGATCCGCCAAAAGCCGCTGCTCGCCGTCGTCGTGTCCGTCAAGATCGCTGCGCGTCGTCCGCGCCGCTGCCCGTCCATCTCTTGCTCCCGCTGACGCTATCAGGCGCGCGGCGTGGGCTTGCCCTGCTTGCCTCGTTCTCATGCTTGCGCACGAGGCCACGCCAAAAGTTCTAGTCACGTCGCCGGCCGGCCAAGCCGCGCCAAAGCCAACCAATGCATCGCTTCTTCCGTACCCGGCACACGTTTGGTGGTCGAGTGGAAGGACAGCTTCGTGCCTAACCGGCAACTGTTGCGATGGTACATGGGAGGGGTGTCAAGTTGAATTTTTGCCGTCGCCGGCCGCCATAAGTCCGCATGGGCCGCCCCTGCAATTGGCCTCACATACTCCATCGTTTTCCAATTAACCGTGCACACTACGAGCTCGGATAGTGAGCTTTCGATTGGAGTCATCCCGACGTTCGTTCGGCCTACGGTGAGGTGAGGCGGGGCGTTCCCCTCGCGGCGGTCCGCCATGGCCGCCGGAGCGGGCGCACGGCCTGGGCGTCATGTTGTGCTTCGCTGTTTCAATTAGGTTGTGCATTACGCAGTGATTGACTTGGTGACCTCGCTCGTGTAGTGGTTTCGCCGGTGGAGCCGCGGGTCGCCGGGAACGTCGTCGCCGCTCTCGTCGGGAACCAGAGCGACCCTGCATACGTGGCCAGTCGCCTTGTCGTGCCCCCGCGACCTCATCCGAGCCGTCCTACGTGTTGTTGGTAAGGCCCTCTTGCTCCTAGGATAGGCGGTTGAGCCAATTAGTGGCTAGGTAGCCTGGAGCGCATTGGCGGTCGTCGGCGAGCTGGCTTAGATGTCGTTCCTGTGGCCAGCTCGGTTGGGCACAGTAGTGATTCAATTAGGGCTTCAAGGTGGTTACTCTTAGCCTGTAGATGGTTACCGAGTAGCAGTAGAGGCGTACGGTTAGGTGGTTTCGCCGGATCGGGCTATCTGCGGCGAGACCTCGCCATGCGCACGCGGGCCACGATTGCGTGGTGCGCCATTCTTGGCATTTGTTACCTCAATCCGTTGCGCGTGGCACGTAGAAGCTCATGCGGGTGTTTGTGAGTGCCGGAGGGGTCTGTGCTCGCCGGCGTATGGCCGGCGAGGCCATGGCCCCTGTTAGTCCGACCAGGGGCTTCGTAAAACATGAATTCGAATAGAAGTAGGGTCCTAGATGCGAAGCCAATGGCTCGTTTAAATAGTGCCCGGGTTAGTCTCGCGAATAGAGTTAAGAACGGGGGCTTCTTCGCTAAAGTGCCTGGCCGGCATGGCTATCTTTGTGTAGCCCACGTATTGTGGGTCGATCATCGTAGCCGAGTAGGTCAGCTGCCGATTTCGCAACATGCATGCTGCGATGGGCGGGACGACGGGTGGGCCGAGCCGAAATGTCGTCATGAGCCATGCGGTAGAATTCATTTTTCAATTATCCAGTGAATTACAAACGTTTATTCAATATAATTTCTAGCTGAACTTTGATAAATTATAGTAAATTGTGTAGTTGTCCAAAAATATTGAAACCAATTTTGTTAGGTTCACAAAAATACTATCCACCTATTAGTGTATTTAGATTACAGTTAGCTATGACAATGGTAGGTTCATAAATTCTAACTAGAAAAGCTTAGTATTACGTAGATTAATAATCGTAGGAATTTTTGTGGTAAATTGGTGATAGCTATAGCTATGAAAATTTTACAGTATGCTTGCTAGATTATTATGTACTTGTTGTAAATTTTGTAGCCTTAGAGTAGGTTGATAAATAGAGTAGCTATTACCCTTGCTTTATCGTATATAGCGTAAATCAGCATTAGGAGTAAGAATACATGTAGTTGCTATAATAATGTATACCATACTTCATACTTGTTATTGGTAACAATAGATAGCTTAGTACCGTGGTCGGTAGCACTAGCTTAGTAGTTAGACAGATGTACTTTATTTTAAGAGTTATTGTTGCTATATTACTAAGTATTGCATCATCATTTCATGTATGTAGATCATGAGTTGGTAGAGTGCGTGCCCGTCGACTAACAGGAGTACGAGGAAATCATCGAGGATTACGAGGAGGAGATCCTCGTGCAGGAGGGAGCCCCGAAGCCTTTTGGTGCTGACTTTGCTGACCCGTCGCCTGTCCAAGGCAAGCCCTGGTGCATAACCCTTATTTTAAATGATCACTGAATATATATATGATGTGCATTTACGTTACAGGTATTTTATGGAAACTACATGTATAAATATATCTACCTATGAGTCCTACTAGTACAGGTCGAGTAGTTGCTATGCTCAGGATATCGATAGCGTGAGTAACTTACCGTTACTCACAAATAGGTGATAAATATGATCACTCATGAGAAAATGGTGGAAAGAAAAAATGGTGACCGAGCAGGGATATGGTTTGGGTACTGGTGGGTGTAAGGGGTTGTGTCATGCGGCCAACGGGGCATAGCTTGGTTACACTTTTTCGCTGTCTGGTCGGTTAAGGACCGGTCGTTGCAATGGACGTGAGGCAAGTCACAGATCTATTGTCCCGAGCGCATACTTGGGTATGGGCACAGGGAAGACTTGTTGCTCTCTTGTCATGGATCCGGCTCTTTCCAGACCGACTGATTGGAGGCGGGGATGGCAGAGGTCCTTGCACCGCACTGAGTTCAGAACTCAGGAGTGGGGGCTTGGAGTCCAAGTTTGGACGGGGACCTAGACACCCAGGATAGGGTACAAGCGGAGCATGTGTTTTTGGGGCACCCAGCTGGGCACATTGGTTCAATTGGTTCACAAATCGCCGCCGAGTCGGTACGACTTGTCTTACCTCTAGCATCGTAGTAAGAATTGAAAGTTGAAAGGAGATGAAATGGAACTGATTGCTCAACTCTTGCTTGAAAGTAGAACAGGTGCTTACATAGACTGGCTAGATAATACATTAATACACTATTAATCATGACATAAATAAGGACTCATTATTAGTCTTGCTTTCTGCAAAAAGGGAAACCCAGCAAACCATAAAGCTTTACATATCCCTTGGAGTCGGAAAATTATTCCCACTAGTCGGATAAGTCCTGCGAGTACATTGTGTACTCAGGGTTTATTTACCCCTTTTGTAGGTGATGCATGAGAAGTACCATTGTGTGGAGGATTCTTCTGGTGGCATAGACGGATTCTCGTTCCTATCGCTAGATGTTTATTTTAAATTTTCGTTGTTTATTATTCCGCACTCTGACATTTGGTAATGTAATAATGTAATTTTTAAGAAACTCTGATGTATGAAATGGACCAGTATTGTAACTCGTTCGCATTATTGGATCCTTGGGAAAAATGTGGATCTTTTGGGTTCTCCCTTGGGGTGTGTCCGATGGATACCATCCGTTGTAGCTTGCTTTCGGGGTGCTTAGTGTCTGGTGGAAGATGAGCACCTCCGTAAGCATGTTATTTCGGGTGGTTCTACCACATGGCCATGCCTGGGAGGCACGCGGGCTGTCTGGCATGGCCCGCATTTAGTGAGAGGGCGGTGACCATCCCGGCCTGCTAAGACCCCACCACCTCCTCCCCCCTAACCCTAACTTCCTTTCCTCAATCCACCGTTGAAAGGTCCTTGTGTAGTTTTGGTAATTGAGTGACAACCTAGGTGGACTAATTGTGTTTATGTGAGATACACAGGTGATTAGTCCACAGGTACATGTGTGTGAGCAACATATGCTATGACGGTGATGATGGCTCAAAGATGTTGCAAAGCTCACACATGTGATGATGAAGGAGCTTATTGAACATGAGATATGACATTGAGTCATGTGATCAAGGCAGAGAAGATCAAGACATGACTTGGCTTAATGGACCGGTTGCAAGCGTGAAAGGCAAGTTGGAGGCTTTGGAGCGATGGACCGCATGGCGGTGAAGCTTGAGCAAGGCTTGGCGTCGATGGACGAAGGCAACGGTGAAAAGCAAGTGAAGTCAAGATCGATGAACCAATATGGTCACATGATGATATGACGAAGTGAATCATATCATTTGGTGATTGGTTGGTGCATGTGTTGCATCAACAATGGTTTTTATTGATAAATCCAATAAGTGGTTCCATATTAAAAGACTCTCACATGGTATCAATCATGCAAGACGATGGTTCCACAAGTGATCCTCAAGTTTAAGTGGTCATCAAATAAAGAATGCATCCCTTACCTACAAGAGCTCAAGTGTATCAAATGGATGACCCATGCTATGACATAGGGGGAGATGTTCCACAAATTGGTATCAAGATCAAAGATCCTATGTGTGGTATCTCAAGAAGCCCTACAAATGGTACCTACAAGTTACAAGTGGTATCTACAAGTGGTGTCATTCCAACAATCATGAAGATGTCCATAAAAATGCAAGATTCAAGCCTCAACCATCTACCCCAAATGCAAACCTTTGCATCAATGAGAAGCACACCTTTTATGGAAATTGATGACAAAGGGAGAGAGATTGTACAAAGATATGGAAGCTTTGGGCAAGATTGAGACATTGAGACAAAGAAGTAGAGGTTGGACATGGATATGGGCAAAGGCGGAGCAATATTGAAGGATGTGAAATGATCAAAATTCTTGGACAAGAGATGCACACAAGTAGGGGAAGCAAGCTCATGAATTTTGATTGATTGCATTTGATATGTGCATATTCATGTGCTTGCTTTCAAATTCAATATGCATGCTTGTATGGTGTATGCTAGTTGTAGAACTTGAATGATGATTTGATAACTAGCATGCATAGGATGATAGCTAGACACTTGATATGCTTTACAAGTAATGCTAGTATCTTGCTTTTAATGTTGATCTCATGAGGTATCTAGTGATTTTATTTCCAAGTGATATCTAGCTAACCATGATGCTAAGGATGAATTTAAAGGTGCAACTCCGATTGGTATCACGCTTCAAAGGTTTACTCTATACACCTTAGCATCATTTGGTAGTAATTTTTCTCCCACAATTCCAATCTATGCATATATGCGAGCTTCAAACCAAACACTCTAGCACATATGTAGGGGGAGCTAATACTACCAATTCAGATTTGTGGTATTTGTCCAAAATCATTTACACATGGTAAAATTGCTTGGGCAAGCAACATAAATCCAAAAGAGTTTAATTTCTATATCTTTGTAGAGTTGTCATCAATTACCAAAAAGGGAGAGATTGAAAGGTTCTTATGTAGTTTTGGTAATTGAGTGATAACTTAGGTGGACTAATTATGTTTATGTGAGATACACAGGTGATTAGTCCACAGGTACATGTGTGTGAGCAACATATGCCATGACGGTGATGATGGCTCAAAGATGTTGCAAAGCTCACACATGTGATGATGAAGGAGCTTATTGAACATGAGACATGACATTGAGTCATGTGATCAAGGTGGAGAAGATCAAGACATGACTTGGCTTGATGGACCGGTTGCAAGCGTGAAAGGCAAGTTTGAGGCTTTGGAGCGATGGACCGCGTGGCGGTGAAGCTTGAGCAAGACTTAGCACCGATGGACGAAGGCAACAGTGAAAAGCAAGTGAAGTTAAGATCGATGAACCAATATGGTCACGTGATGATATGAAGTGGATCATATCATTTGGTGATTGGTTGGTGCATGTGTTGCATCAACAATGGAGGAGATGGAATGGAATGTGCAAAGCAAAGGTATAACCTAGGGCATTTCATTTCACCGGTCATAGGTGTATAGAGAAGCTGATGACCGGGTTTAGGATAGATGGCCGTACTATCAAGAGGGGCAAACTTGTTTGTATATCGGTCATCTAGTGCCACTGTGTGATCTAACTTTGCATCGTCGCTAGGGTCGAGTGGTGTGGCAAGTTGAGTGGCTAATCCTTTGGGAAATGATTGTGAAAATGCTAACACACATACATATGGTGGTGTTGGCACATTTACAAAGGAGATAAAGTTGGAGTTGATGTGGATCAACTTGGCAATGAAACGGAGGCGAGAAGGGTTTGAAACTTCACCAGCGGAGTGTCCGCCCGTAGAGAGCGGACAGTCCGACGGTGCCACCGGTGCCCTATACAGAAAAGATAGGGTTTCACAGAGTGCACCAGACACTGGTCACGCAGTGACCGGACGCTAGGGTCCTACGTTCGGTCAGTGGCAGCAGAGAACGCACAGGCATCGGTCTTCGACCGGACGCTGGCTGGGTGCGTTCGGTCATGCTGGTGTGGCAGCACACAGAGGAGACAGTGAGTGACCAGACGCTGGGTGAGTCCGATCGGGCATGACCGGACATGTCCGGTCACGAGTGGAACCTTACTGGAAGTGATCGGACGCTGGGGTCCTGCGTCCGGTCATACACTGTGCTGCGTCCAGTCGCAACTTAATCGTTGAGATCGGGCGCTTAGTATTTAAAGCCAGAGATGACATGGAAGCCATCCGTTGACCGGACGTTGGTAGGGTGCGTCCAGTCGTCCCGAGTTTTGCCTAGTGAAGGGGTAACGGATAGTTTAGTCCATGGGGCTATAAATAGAAGGGGGTCTCGGCCATGGCTGGGGTTGAGCACCTTGGGGGACTTTGTGTCCATGCTTGAGAGTGCTTGGGAGCCCTCCATCTCATATATGCTTGATAGTGATCATCCGATTGTTTGAGAGAGCGATTCTAGTGCGATTGCATCGTGAGGTTGCATCAAGTGGCACTAGGTGATCGAGTTACAAGCCAGTGGTGCTTGTTACTCTTGGAGGTTGGCACCTCCTAGATGGCTTGGTGGTGGTCTCCGTCGAAGCCCGCAAGAAGCTTGTGCGGTGCTCCAAAGAATAGCTTTATGAGGGGCATTGTGCTCGCCCCGTGGGAGCCGCGAAGAGCAATTCTAGTAAAGCGTGTCATTGAGCTATCCTCACTTTTGGGGTAGGTTCTTGCGGTGCCCGACGTGCGGGCTTGGCGGGTGATGCCAATTAGCCACCGAACCACCAAGTGAGTGGTCGACATAACGGGGACTAGCGTGTTGGCAAGCACGTGAACCTCGGGAGAAAAATCACCGCGTCAACTTTATTCTTTCCGTTGGTTTGCATCCTCGTTACACAAGCATTGTAATTACTTTCATATACATTGTGCTTGTATAGTTGCTCTTGTAATTAGTTTGCTTGTATAGCTCACTAGTTACCTTCTTGCTTGTGTAGCATAGAAGTAGCTCCCTTGCGTGACTAATTTGGTTTGTGTAACCTTGTTAGTCACTTTGCTTAGTTTGTGTAACTAAGTATTTACGCTCTCTAATTTGGTATTGGTTGCCTTGTTATTGAGCATTGCTAGTGAGCTTAGTTGGCTTTGTGCTTTTGCTTACTAACATGTGTAGAAGCTCCCCGTTGGTTAAAGTACTAGTGGCATAGGTTTGTGTGACCTTGCTTCTAGAATTGATTAGGTGAGCTCTAGCTAGCTCGGCATCTTTGTTGCTTAATTAGGATCTTTGCAAGGTGCTAGAGAACATAGATAGAGGGGTGTAGTGTTGGCTAGACCGATAGTTTTAATTCCGCACTTATTTCGGTTAGCCGACGCGATTAAGTTTTAGAACCGACTATTCACCCCCCCTCTAGTCGCCATCTCGACCCTTCAACCGTAGACCCTCCCCGCGCTGCACGCGAGCCGTGCGAGGCAGCGTCGCAGTGATGCGCTCACGCCCCTCAGCCTCTCTCTCCCTACGCTGCCAGCCCGCCACCCCTGCCCGCGCCTTCTCCCTCGGCTCCGCCTCAACTCTTCCAAGTACGAGGGCTCCGCGGCTCCTCCTCCCTCTTCCTTGATGTTGGCCGTCGTAGCTCCCTGCCTCGCTCCGCCATCATCCTCCTCCACGGCCGGATCTCGGGCAAGCGCGGCATCCACGAGCTCGTTGTTCGGCCGTCGCGGATCCGGCCCCAAGCGCCAACGGGGCGGCCGCCGCCACCTCCTGTGGTCGAATTCGGCTGTGTCCCCTTCCCCCTCTCTATGCTCGCTTCTAGCATTTGGTGGGCCTCGGGGCGGCCCGACTTGCTAAAAAGGTCGGGCTTTTCGGGCCGGACCGGCACGGAAAACGGCCCGTAGTGCCGTGCCTAGACCGTTGGCCAGGCACGAAGCCCAGCTCGGCACGGCACACGGCACCGTGACACGTCATGCCTTGGCTGGCCCGGCCCGGTCGGGCCGTGCCTGGTCCGGGCCCGTGCCATGCCGAGCCGGGCGGCCCGAATGCTCATCTTTAAGAGCGGGCAGTGTTATTGGTATTGGGGAGGGGCGTCTGCAGTCATGTCGTGGGATGTAGGCTTCAGCTAAATCTCGTTAACAAATATCGTGCCTCTTGTGTCTGTGATCTTGCATATTCGTCTTGTTAAATCTAATCCACGCTTTCACGTGTGAAGGTTAGCAGATAACTTGTCGCTATGGCGTCTAACTTTCTAACACAGCAGATGCAGTGGTATTAGGATTTAGGAATAGTACGTTGTGCATTGTAGTTCCACTTCCACCCAGATATCGAAGTATAATGCATGATCTGAGAGGTCGACGCAGAGAGACAGACCGGGTTGCCGTGCTCCGTTAGATCGTCCTATGCATGCATGCACACAGTGTACTCTACGTTGCATGCATGCAGCTACGAGTACGTGCAGTGTGCTAATGGAATAACTAGGCCTAGTATATAATGTAGCCACACCCACACACACAGTACAGTACACTATAGGCTCTGCTCAGTCTCACTAGGTCTGGGCTCCTGGCTGCTGGGCTAGCAAGCTAAACTAGTTGACGATCGCGCGCTGCCTGCACTGCTGCCACTGCATGCATTAGATGAGAGAACCGGCCAGCTGATGCTGATCTGAGCTGAGATTACCCCTGCCAGTAGCCATCGCCCATCGATCGATCCATCAGCATTCAGCAGCAGTAGCAGTAGCACCATGTACTCCCTCCGTTAAAAAAAAATCTAATTCAGGCTCTGAATCAAGACACACATCGTGTATAAGTTCAAAACTAGAATTGTATTTTTTTTCTTGGTATTATACAGCAGTCCCCTTCCCTTGTTCGATTCTCAGCGCCGGCCGCTAGCTGACAAAGATGCATGCATGAGATGCTTCTTCGAGAGCAGATAAGATACGCCTTCCGATCCCCTCACACATCGCGTCGCCGCTGCATGCACGCTTCGTTCGATCACGTACGTACGCTCGGGCAGGCCGCCTTTCGGCTTCCATGCATGCAGATGCAGGCAGCAGAAAAAGGCTCCTTCTTCACCCTCGATCGCCTCGCGCGCCGCCCACCTCCGGCCACGAGGTGACAACACGCACGGGGCCGGCCGGCCTGCGTGCTCGCTCACACGCACGCACACTCGACGGGACGGACGGGCGTACGTACAGGTACAGATGGTGAGATGGATGGAGACATGGAGTCGATGCGATGGTTCATGCATGCATGAGCCGATTCGATCGGCGCATGGCGCATGCATACAGGATATGCGTAGTATCCATCGATGCCAACGCCGCTACGTACTCCTACGCGGCAGCCAAGGAGGATTCTGCGCTCGCAGTAGCCAGCAGGACGCAAAGGCCCTTGCATACACGTACTTACGTACTGTACACCTATATACGTGCCAGTTGTACGTAGCTCGATCACGATCAGCTCGTCGCCTCTTTAGCCAACAACAACAATGCCGGCCGTACACCGCCAGGTGTGAGTGGTCACAGATCGATCCAGCCAGCGCTTGCTGCGTGCCACATGCCCACACGGCTTTCTAGACTGGGAAAAGATCGGGCGTTCAGTACGGCCGGCGCCACATCCACATACGTACGCTCCTCTCGATCGAGCTGCATCTGCATGCGCTTTCCTTCCTGCGTGCAAACTGCAAAGCTATGGCCTGTACGTAGACTGGCACGTACTCCGTAGCTGCTGTTGCGTCTCATTACTGCACGTGCGTACGGGAGTAGTATGTCTACAGGGGGCACGGGCACGGCCGACCGTTATGTTTCTTGGGCGCTGCGGGTGATTGCCCATTTCCACGGTCCGTTCGCGGGAACGAATGGATAATCCAAAGGGCTCCCCGCTCCGGGGCGTGTTTATTAAAGCCGGCTGAAGCTGATTTGTTGTGAGAGAAAAATACTGTAGATTCTGGCTGATAAGTTCAAACGAACATGCAAACCAATCTATACCTAATATTAAAGAGCTAAAATTTCTCTACACCTATTTTTTTGTCTGATTCTCCCTTACCTAACTTCGTGAATGTAGAAACCGTTCCAAACACATCTACACCTCTCCTATTTTATTACATGAATATATGGGATTTCTTAAGATAACTCGGAAAGGAATACTAATCCAAATAGACTCCTTTTGTCATAGGATGCTTCTTGCCTTGAGCATCCTGAATAGGAATCCTACTCGAAATAGAATAGAAAAGGATATAAAAATACAAAGTAAGGAAATATAAATTAGACAAAACTATTTTTTATGATAACTGGGATTGGTCTTCGTCATCGCGTCCATCCGCTCATGGTTCAGCTTTTAGGGCCAGTTCCACGCCTGTTAACTAAGAGGAACAAAAATTCTCCCACCAGGCCAATTGGACTCCGATGATTTTCTGCTTTCTAATTCGACTCTGACGATTTTCCCCTTTCTATTTTTCTGAGGCCACGTGGATAATTTTTCTGAGCATTTTACTTATGCCGTTCTTCTTTCGTCGAACGGACTCACGTCCGATTTACTCTCCCACCAGGTCAACTTTTTCCCGATCGAACTCATGTTCATTTTACTCTCCCGTTGTTGTTTTCCATCAGCCGATTTTTTATTTTGTTTCTTACGGTCATATGTGCCAATTTTTTAATTTTGTTTTTCATGATTTTTTTCAACCATTTTTATCCCGTTCCAACAAATATAATAAGTGTAAAAAAAGAAAACCTTGACTCTTTCCTTAGAAACACTATAACACAACATACTTTTGCCGACACTTTTTATTGTAGGCAAAGGGCACCTTTGCCGATAGATAACCTCCCGCGAAAAGTTTTGCCGACAGTTTAGAAACAGTCGCGCTAGAAGCCGTCGGCGAAACTTTTGCCGACAGTTAACAAAATCCCTGACACTTTATGTGTAGGCAAACGGTCTACCTACGCCGACAGTTGAAACATTTGCCGACAGTTAACCCTTTGCCGACAGTTAAGACCTATACCGACAGTTAAGACCTTTCCCAACAGTTTGTATGTTGGCCAAACCATTTTCAAGATATTTTACAAACCATACCCTGCCCAAAAAAAACTGTCGACAAAACTGCATAGATATAATTACAATTAAAATAATTTGACAAATCCACTTTTGCTCATATAGAAGGCATCACATTGAACAAATTCACTTGATTTTTGTATAAATAATATATTAGATCTTCCATACTAGTACATTAAATCTTATATACATACTGGTCACAGGCATATAGCCAAATACATGTCCAAAATATAGATGAGTTATTCGCAAACATAGACTTATACTAAATTATTACAAGCTGTAGTGTAATTATTCAAATCAAAGGCAGAAGTGTTGAGCAACACTATGCTATGGACTGATGCATTAGCTATCGGTCTTTGAGCTAAATGGTTATGGCTGGAAGGGCTGCCACTCCAAAACACTTGGAGCAGTTGCTTGCTTGTTCTACGAAAGGTTTGCCAACCCGAAATACTTGCAACACCTCATAGCTGAAGTACCTAACATAGAAAAAAAGTTAAACTATCAGCGTAATATGCTCTATGCTTTAAATTTGTGCCATGCAATTCACACTGTTATATCACATATAAGTCGAACTCTTCAAGTAAGTTTCAACAATATTTGCACTGTTATTTGCATGAGGATATATCTTTCTGCAACATATTTTACCCAAAAAAAAACTAATGATGAAAGGCATGCACGGGAGAACATTCCAAGTCCAACAGCAAGTAAAATAGAGTAAGGCTGAAGATCATCTATAGCAGCTATACTATACACTAGTAATTGGACTGAATGAAAGAATTTTGAGGTTTCAAACTGGAGGCACTATCAATAGGTCATCATAATAGTATTATGGATAATTGTTGCTAAATTAGAACATGATAAATGATATTAAAGGACTAGAGGGTGGTATTATCAAAATTATCAGCACCAGCAAAACTTGACTTGGGTGAGAGTGAGTCTCTGTGACTACACACAAGGTAGTGCTCATGGCTTTTGAATTTCATGACGTGCATCCACAGTCTTTAAATGCCTACTAAAACTGATAAAAGCATGCACAAATTAACTTAAACATGAATCTAGTGTTACCATGAACCCAGGGGAATAAAGGTAGGGAAATTCCATGGTCCTCTTTAGGTCACCCTGAATATATGTCAAGAACAGTACTGAAGGTCCACAAACAAGTCCTGAAATCCAGGCAGACAGGTTATAAGATACAACAGCTGTCGTAATGTTGGCCACAAAGACAATAGCATACCCACGAGCATCAAATGACAAGTCTCGAGCTCCAGCAACAAATGCACCAAATACAATCAAAGCCACACTGATATAGACTTCCACAAGTTTCAAGAAAAAGAACTCTATCATTTGCATATAAACAGAAAAGGAACACTGTCATATGGATAAATATTGCAAACCACGGTAAGTTAGGAACTCACTCCTAGGGCAGATCACCAACGAGCATCCAGTCAGCATCTTTATCTTCGTAAGTAAGGACATATTCTTGGTCCTGAAGGGCATCAGCCCTAGAACCATCAGTAAGCCTCTCCCTTCTTGATGTCTTAAGTGAACTGCTTTGGCCTGCAAACATCACTAGTTTAGACATGTGTATTTATTTGAAAAACATCTATATTTACAGAACAAAGGAAGGCCTTGGGCCTAAAGTACAGACAGGAATATTCCCACAAAAAGAGGAGCTAGAAATGTTTCATGTAGACAAATATACTTTTACAGACACAATGGGCAATACTTCTTAAATTTCAGAGTAACAGATCCAGAGAATTATGAAACACTGGTAAACATACATCATTTCTTTTTGCTCTCCTCCTTAAAGGTATTGATTGACAATAATGTTTACTGTCGTTTTCCATTAGTTTGCTATGAAGAGTAGGAGGATAAGACCTTTAGTTGCAAGTTCGATTTATATCGTTATTCTTTTAAAGAGGACATTCCATATAATCCTGGAAAATACTTATTTGATGATGCAATGCTGTTGACTAGTCAAAATAGAATGGGCATTGATTTTCAGCTAGTTCAAACTACTAGTCTCTCCCACCTTCCTCTCTCTCTCTCTCTCTCTCTATATATATATGCGGGGAAGAAGGTTTTAGAACCTTAGTTAGCAATCAAGCAATGACACCTCTTTTTCTTTTGAAAGGACATTCTACATAGTTCTCGTAAACAAATTTAAATTGTTGACCGAGATTGATAATCAAAATAGTGCAGAGGCCATTGTTCAACTAGTGTAACTAATTATATATTAACTATGCATTGTAACTCGTCGATTGACTCCTCAAGACTTTATGCGAGAAAACATTATACCTAATTGTACATGTCTGGTGACACAAGAACTCATTACATCATAATAACAGGAGTAAATAACCAGATGGGGAACAAGTTAATTGGTAATTGTGGTAGAAAAACTAACAAAAAACTTAAAGTGATGAAGCAATTTGAACATTTTCTCCGCACCAAGCGAGAGATCCTCATAGCTTGAATAGGTCTTGAGGTCCACCTTCCTTAGGTATGGGGCTCCATCCATCTTGACCTTAACATAACAAAGATCCCACCTCACTCCTACCTTCATCTTCCCCTTTGTCTTCGTGGCACTCATGAGTAGTGTATTCTTTCGGTAGCTCCTAACTGGCGGCCATCCAACAACGTGTGCCCTAGAACATAAACACTCAAAGATTAAGTCCATGCCACTAAAAACATCATGAAAAAGGTTGCTCAACAAAATCATAAGACTCATTTGAGTACATTAGTATGTCTAGACCTCGGGATGGTCCACGATTGCATACATGGTAGTGTAATTTGGTCGCTTATATCCCAAACAACTTCTTTATGGCCTCTAACAAAGAAAAAAGGCCATAAATGGAAGAAAACTTTATGTACATGTACTAACAAAGAAAAGGTTTTCTCATGAGGAATATAGCCATTACACGTAGTCTTTGAGAATGTAGATGGAAGGATCCTAATCGGTTTGAAATCACTTCAAGAATAGTTTATGGCTTAAATGTGATTGCCCTAATCAGTTTGAAAGCACTTTAAGAAAAAAAATAACTAGAATAATTCTCTTTAAGAAACAAAAAAGAAATGCAATGTACTATAGTCGGTGTATATACCTTAGATGGAGCGATCTACCTTCTTGATTCAAGAAATATGCATCTTAATCTCGAAATAGCTATGCCATTACATGGTCATCGTTAGCTAAGTAACAAAAAGCAAGGTTATTACCTGTAGAGGGCGAGGTAGCGCATGTCTTTGCCGCATCACCGATCACCCTACGAAGGAGAACACAAAGGGATGCAGGACTGGGGAGCATCATGGAATAGAGGAGTAGAGGGTGAGGTCTCACCAGATCTGGCCGCAACAGAGAGGAAGAGGCGGCGTGCGGCAGGCAGGGCGAGGTGCCAAGCGGAGCCGCAGACAGGGTAGATGAAGAGGCGACCACGCGCAGGTCGACGGGACGGCCAGCGTCGCCCCAGATCGGGCAAGGCGACTTCAGTGGAGCGAGCACCGTTGGGGATGGGGCCTGGGGTGCGACGGGTGGCCCATGGTCAGAGCGGCCTAGGGCGGCGACAGCGTGGCCCTGCGGGGAGGCAAGCGAGGTCGGCGAGGAGCGCCGCACTGCACTGCTGCGTCTGTAGACGGGAGGAGGAAAGCATGACGCCTATCTTTGGAGCCGCCGCTTGCGCTGCGCGCCACCCATGGGTAGGGGGCACCGTCGCCCGCGACCCATGTTGGGCCCACCCACACGAAAGCTATCGAGGACCGAGAGGCCGGATCTATGCGCCCCTCCCTAGAGATGCAGCAGTAGTCGGTGGATCCATGCGCCCCTCCTCGGTGGGCGGCCATGAATGTAGCTTTCTTCACCAGTGCAGAAGGGGTTGGCGTGGGGGCAGCCGGTAGGGGCTGGCATGGTTAGGGTTCCAATGGTGGGGGTCTTTGTGAGGGAGGCGACGACGGCGGCTAAGCGTGGGGGAGGAGGCAGGCACCTTGGCATGGGAAGCGGCGGCCACGGGCGTTGGCGCTGGCGTGGGAGGCGGCGGCGGACGCTGTGGGAGGTGGCGGCACACGCGAGGGGCAGGAGAGAGAGAGCAGGGTTGGATTGGGTTTCGCGTGGGCTACAGACTCCGTCCCAAAAGGACTCCGCGCGTGCATTAATAGAGGTGAAAAGATCTAAAACCGGATATCCTATCGCCGACACTTAGATAGTTGGCTTGTTTAGGAAACACCGACACTTATTCTATCTAAAAACATTTGTCGACAGTTTTATTGTCCTAAGAGAAATGCCGACAGTTAACCTGTAGCCATACAACATCATTGCCGACAGTTTATGTGACTTTAAAAAGGTTGTACAATTACCAACACATAGTGTGTTGGCAAAACCAATCATTTGCCAACAGATAAGTGTAGGCAAATGTGTACCGTGGTGTAGTGAAACAAAGATTTCAATCGCTAAGTTAGTGATGCATTTTTATCTGATTAGGATTTTAGGAATAAAACTTCTCATAGTGGAACATGGTTAAGTCCATGGTCCAACTTATCAAACAGTGAATTAAGGTATTAAGATATTTGTTGTCCAATCCAGTCTAAAAAATTTATCTCTATGCGGTGCAATATATCCAAAATAGTCACCACATATAAAGAAAGGACCAATTCTTGATACGTCGATAAATAGCTAACTTGATACAAGTTAGAACAACTCCCATATAGCGATGATAAGGAGTCATGTTACTATACGTATTGGCTTCCGTTGCAACGCACGGGCACGTTTGCTAGTTCTATATAATATAATAAATCCATTCTAAATTATACTTTGTTTGACTTTCTTGATTGACCACTCGTCTTATTCAAAAAATTGTGCTAAATATCACTACTTTTGTTGTGGCTTGCTTTATTAACAAAAGTTCTTTAGGAATGATTTAAATTTGACTATGTTTGCAGAAATTTTTTGAATAAGATGAGTGGTCAAACTTGGGGTCTAAAAAGTTAAATGAATTATAATTTGGAACGGAGGAGTAACAATTAATAAACTATTGATTTCCCATAACTTTTGGTCTCAAATCTATATATATTTTTATTAGTTATGTTTTGCATAGGCGTTTTTGTTTAAGTATTATACTATGTTTCTTCATCCGCATAGAAAACAATCTGCTGTTTGTTTTTGTTATTTTATATTTGAGAAGGACTCTTTGTTCTAGTATATATGATACTTGTAATCATAGTTGTTCGCAAAGTGAAAAATAACTACGTAGAATCTTCTTTACTGGTGTTGTATAATTCCAGACCTTAAGAGTGGGTTTGATTGTTTTCTTTTAACTATCTTTTACTAAGATAAAGATAAATACTCCCTGTAGTCAACATTAGTTGACGTTTAGAAAGGAAAAGCGAAAAAATTGATTTGTTTTTTGGTGTGTGTTATATATAAATTTCAACTAATGTTGATTCGTTGAGGCCAAAAGAGTCATGTCTCCTTAGATTATTCTTGTGGACTTTTGCACTTAACCATGTTTAAATATCGTTAATCTATCCATCTACTATTGGTTTAGTCGACCTCTCACTATTCATGTGCTCCTCCACGGGCAGGTGGCTAGTTAGAGCATGTGAGACCCCGCTAAATGGGCCGGTCTGGTGCTGGGAGGTTATTAACTCCGGTTCGAACCTTTTGCGCGAAGCGAGGACGAAAGCGCAAGAGAGTTAATTAGCAGGTGTGGTCCATTCAAAGTGTAGAGTGGATCTTAGCTGTCTTCTCGGGCTAGGGCGTTACAAATGGTATTCAGAGCCAACTCTCGCGGTTTCACGGATATATGGCTCGGGAGCTCGGACAGGCTACGCATGGCTCCTGTGAGAGCATGGCACTTGGGCTGGGGAGCTAGGAATATGGACGTGGGCCAAGAGAGTCGATCCTGGATATTTGTCCCATTTGGGTAGTGAAAGCATCTAGGCCCCTAGTTGGGTTTCAGTGATTAATGATAATACATGATTACTATGACTAACGTGTGTTTTGTAGAGGCAATTACGTTAGGTCATGGTAATGGAGATTGATTAGGCAATCATGGTGGTCATGCCCCTACGATGGAAATCGTTTCGGTTTTCAAAGGATGGACGACAAGGTTAAGGATGGACTAGTTCTAAGTGTCGTTTGGAGTTGAAGAGACACTTAGAGTAGTTTAGGACTATGTTTTTCTTTTGGCCGCACTATTAAGGGGGGTATGGACGGGTAGCTTGACCTAGGTGAGTCTAGTGAGTTAGGTGTGGTGCACACTTGTTGAAACTAGCACTAGGTAGCTCCAAAATAGCACTTAGATCCAATGGAGCAAACTTCATTCACATATGATCGAGAGTTGGAAGTGAATGGAGGGTCAAATACTGACCGAACACTAGTTCTAGGTTGACCGGACGCTGGCGCAGAGTCCGGTCAGTTCATTTGACCAAGGTGAAATCGTCTGGCGTGATCAGACGTTGAGAGGTGAAGTGACCGGACGCTGAGAGCCAGCGTCCGGTCGACTCCAGTAAGGTTCCAGAGAGGGAAAATCATGACCGGACGCGTCCGGTCAGTGCTGACCGGACGCTGGCCAGCATACACGGTCACACTTTAAACACTGGAGTTCGGAGTGTACTGACCGAAGCGTCCAGTCAACATGACTAGAGTGTCCGGTCACCCTGCAGAGGCACATAACGGTTCGTTTTTCAGCCGGTGTTATAAATATCACCTCCATTCGTGTGTGGGGGTACTTTTGCTCATTTCAATAGCTGAGAAACACCTTAGAGAGTGCCAAGAAGAGTAAGGTCCTAGTGAGATGACTGAGATTTGAGAATCCCAAAGAGAGCCCTCATTAGTGAGATCAAGAGTAGCAAAGTGTGCATCCACCCATCTCATTAGGCTTGTCGTGGTCAAGTGAGAGTTTGTGCTTGTTACTCTTAGTGATCGCCATCACCTAGATGGCTTGGTGGTGCTTGGGAGCTTGGTGATCATCTGAAGAGCTTGTGGATGACCCAACTCAAGTTGTGAGCGGTTGTGGGTGATTCACCGCGATGGAGTGTCAAAGAATCAACCCGTAGAGAGCACTTGATCCTTGCGTGGATCAAGGGGGAGCTACACCCTTGCGCGGGTGCTCCAACGAGGACTAGTGGGGAGTGGCGACTTTCCGATGCCTCGACAAAACATCGCCGCGTTCTTCCTTCTCTATTTACTTTGAGCATTTACTTTGAGCAATTTAATTCTTGTTTTTACATTCATAGAATTGCCATGCTAGAGTAGGATTGGAGCTTAGGTTGCTAGTCTTTTGTGCGGTAGAACAACTAGAAACACTTTCTAGGCACAAGGGGTTAATTGGGCTAACCATAGGATTTAATTATTACAAAGAAATTTATAATTAGCCCAATTCACCCCCCTCTTGGGCATCTTGATCCTTTCAATTGGTATCAGAGCCTCGTGCTCACGTATTTAGGCTTAACCGCCTAGTGAAAGATGTCTCAGGGGATGGACCTCCTCCTATCTTTGAGGGGGATGATTTTCCATATTGAAAAATCTGCATGGAGGCGTATCTAGAAGCTCTAGATATTGGAATACTTAGAGCCACCTCACAAGGCTTCCCAAAACCTCGGGATGCCACACACCCGCAAGGCAATGAGTTGAACTATGAAAAATGGAATGCAAAGGCTAGAAACACCATATTTAGAGGCCTTTGCAAAGATGTGTTTAACCGGGTGAGGAACCACAAAGACGCCCATGCACTATGGTCAGATGTTTGTGTGCTCCATGAGGGAACAAAGAGTGAGCGTGAGGAATGCTATCATCTTGTCATGAAAAAGCTCAACTCTTTTGAGATGCTTCCCAAAGAATGTGCTAATGAGATGTATTCACGTTTGAATGTTCTTGTAGAGGAAGTCAATTGGCTTGGACTCACTCAAATACAACCATCCGATGTTGTAAGAAAGATCTTGAGTGTCCTCCCCATTGACAAATATGGGCATATTGTGACCGTGCTTCATCAAGGTGATCTTTCCACTGCTACACCGACACAAATCTTGGGAAAGATCAATGCTCATGAGATGTACATGCACATCAGACCTCAAGATGGCTCATCCTCTACAAAGAAGAAAGAAAAAGACTTAGCATTCAAACCTAGCCAAGAGAAGGGCAAAGCAAGGCTTGAGTATGAGAGCTCAAGTGATGATGAAGTTGATAATGCAAGCCTTACTCTCATGGTGAAGAAAACCACCAAGATGCTAAAGAAGCTCAACAAGAGTGGCGTCAAGTTCGATGGCAAGAAAAAGTTCTTCACAAGCTCTAGAAGGAAGCCAATCTCCAAGATGGATTGCTACAATTGTGGAGAACTTGGTCATCTAGCACACCAATGCACCAAGCCCAAGAAAGACAAGTTCAAGAACAAATACAAGGGCAAGAAAGATGACTCAAGCAATGAAGATGAAGATGAGAAGAAAAAGAACAAGCCATACAAGAAGAGAGATGGCAAGAAGAAGAACTTCCACAAGAAGAAGAAGAGTGGAAAGGCTTACATCATCGGTGATTGGCTCACGGACATTGATTCATCTAGTGGATCATCCGATGGTGATAGTGACAACGAGAAGGTGGCCGCCATTGTTATTGACTCATCATCTTCACCGCCACCACCGCCATCATCCTCTACACACCTATGCCTTATGGCCAAGGGTGAATGCAAGGTATCAAATGATGATGATAGTAGTGGTGATGAACATGCTAGTAATGATGATAGCGATAGTGACGATGATAAATATGAATCACCTACTTATGATGATCTTGCTAGATTGCTAAAACAATACACTAAGATCATTATAAAGACTAGAGCTAAGAATGAAAAGCTAGAGGCTAAAAATAATGCACTTTTAGCAAAATGTGATATAGCGGAAAAGGCTAGTGTTGAGCTTAGAGAAGCAAATGATGATATGTCATCCAAACTCAAGGAGCTCAAATCTTCTAAGAAAGAGCTTAAAGATAAACACGATAAACTTGAGTGGGTGCACAAAGAGCTCATCACTAGCCACAACAAGCTAAAAGAAGAATATACAACTCTTAAGATTAATCATGATAGTCTTGTCATTGCTCAAGAATTTTTATCCAGTGAGCCACATGATGCTACTAACGATGTTGTTAAGATTGATATAGCTACATCATGTGATGATTTGATCAATGAGAGCATTGAGCAAGGTTCTAGTAGCAAGGACAAGCAAGTGGTTGATGCCGATGATTATGATGAGTTTGTCAACCTCAAGAATGACAATGCAAAGCTCAAGAAAGATCTTGAAGAAATCAAAAGCCACAACACTATTGTGCTAGAAACTCTTGATCATGATGGTGACTTGATCCTTGAGAATGAGAAGCTCAAAGAAGAAAACAAGAAGCTTAAGGAAGAGAAGAACAATGATGCTCTCAAGGAGGAAAACAAGAAGCTTAAGTTGGAGAAAGAGCATCTCAAGATTGAATTGAGCAAGTTCACAAGAGGCAAGCATCTTCAAAGTGAGCTACTTATGAACACCGTCATGAAGATGGATAGAAGTGGCATTGGGTACTTGGCAAACCAAGAGAAGAAGGCTCAAGCTCAACAACAACACAAGTCAAAGCCAATGCCAAAGCCAAAGAGATGTTTTGAGTGTGGACAAGAAGGCCACTTTGCTCATGAGTGCCAAACTCCACCACCACAACCCTTGCCCAAGCATGCTAGACCTTTTGCCTTCAATGCTCACTACATTCTTAGAAAGGATTCTAGTGGGAAAATGAAAGTCATGTTCTTAGGACCTCCCAATAAGAATAGGCCTAAGAAAATTTGGGTTGCAAAGTCACTTGTTGAGAAGGTGAAGGGCCCTCAACAAGTTTGGATTCCTAAAGCTTGATCTCTTGTGTGTAGGTGAACTACAAGACCGGTGGAAGTCATTGGGTTATTGATAGTGGTTGCACACAACATTTGACCGGTGATCCTTGTATGTTCACCTCACTAGATGAAGAAGTAGATGGACAAGAAAGAATCACATTTGGAGACAACCCAAAGGGCAAGGTCAAAGGATTGGGCAAAGTGGCTATATCAAATGATCATTCTATCTCCAATGTGCTATATGTTGCTTCATTGAGCTTCAACTTGCTATGCATTGGGCAATTGTGTGACCTTGGCTTCCAATGCTTGTTTACCGAGAAGGAAGTTGTTGTATCCAAGAAGGATGATGATCAAGTGATATTCAAAATATTTAGATACAACAACCTTTATCTAGTAGACTTCACCTCCGAAGATGCTAACTTAAAGACTTGTCTATTCACCAAAACAACACTTGGGTGGCTATGACATAGAAGACTTGCTCATGTTGGGATGCGCTCACTTAAGAAGCTAATGAAGAATAATTTGGTGAGAGGGTTGAAGGATGTGAGGTTTGAGAAGGACAAGCTTTGTAGTGCATGTCAAGTCGGCAAGCAAGTTGCAAATACTCATCCAACTAAAGCTTTCATGTCAACCACAAGAGTGCTAGAACTCCTTCACATGAATTATTTGGACCAACAACATACAAGAGTTTGTGAGGAAATCTTTATTGTCTTGTGATTGTTGATGACTATTCAAGATATACATGGGTATTCTTCCTTCATGACAAATCCAAAGTTGCATCTTGCTTCAAGAAGTTTGCCAAGAGAGCACAAAATAAATTTGAAGTGAAGCTCAAAAAGATTAGAAGTGATAATGGGAAGGAATTTAACAACACAAACATTGAAGCCTATTGTGATGAAGTTGGAATCAAACATGAGGTCTCCGCAACATATACTCCTCAACAAAATGGTGTAGTTGAGAGGAAGAACCGGACATTGATCACTCTTGCAAGAACAATGCTTAATGAGTACAACATCCCCGAAGCTCTATGGGCGGAAGCAATCAACACTGCATGCTATGCATCAAACCGCCTATTCCTTCAAAAGTTCCTTGGCAAGACACCTTATGAGTTGCTCAATGGGAAGAAGCTGGACGTCTCCTTCTTTAGGGTGTTTGGTTGCAAATGCTACATCTACAAGAAGCGGCAACACCTAGAGAAGTTCTAAAGACGTTGTGATATTGGTTTTCTTGTTGGTTACTCATCAAAGTCCAAAGCATATAGAGTATTTAATCATGCTACCGGCTTGGTTGAAGAAACATATGATGTAGAATTTGATGAATCTAACGGCTCCCAAGGAGCACATGAGAATCTTGATGATGTAGGTGATGAACCATTGAGGGAGGCTATGAAGAATATTCTAGTTGGAGACATCAAGCCTAAAGACGATGAAGATGATGTACAAGTGATTGATCCACGTTCTTCATCAAGTGTGCCACAAGATGGTGAAAAAGATAGGAGAGTAGAAAATGAAGATACTCATGCTCCCATGAGCAAATGGTGGTACAAGCACAAGATGTTGATGCTCCACAACCTCCTCCTCAAGTGGTCAATAAAAGAAATACACCTCTACTATAAGATCATCCATAAGATCTCATCATAGGGAGTCCATCAATGGGTGTAATGACTCGCTCACAAAAACTTGCTTCATTTATTGCTCATCACTCTTTTGTCTCTTGTTTTGAGCCTACTAAGGTAGAAAAAACTCTTCAAGATCCGGATTGGATAAATGCCATGCATGAAGAGTTGAACAACTTCACCCGCAATGAAGTGTGGACTCTTGAAGAGCGACCAAAAAGTGTAAGAGTCATTGGAACAAAGTAGGTGTTCCGAAACAAGCAAGATGATCAAGGCGTTGTTGTGAGGAACAAGGCAAGACTAGTTGCAAAGGGGTTCTCTCAAGTTGAAGGTTTAGATTTTGGAGAGACCTTTACACCGGTTGCAAGACTAGAAGCCATTGTATCCTCCTTGCATATGCATCACATCATGAAATGAAATTATATCAAATGGATGTGAAAAGTGCATTTTTAAATGGCTTTATTAATGAACTAGTCTATGTTGATCAACCTCCCGGGTTTGAAGACCCTAGATATCCTAATCATGTTTATAGGTTGTCCAAGGTATTATATGGGCTTAAGCAAGCCCCAAGAGCTTGGTATGAGCGCCTTTGGGACTTTCTCATTGAGAAGGGCTTCACCATTGGGAAGGTCGACACCACACTATTCACCAAGAAGCTTGGTGGGCATATCTTCATTTGTTAAGTGTATGTTGATGATATCATCTTTGGATCATCAAATGAAGATTCTTGCAAAGAATTTGGTGAATTGATGTCGAAGGAGTTCGAGATGTCAATGATTGGAGAGCTTATATTCTTTCTTGGTTTTCAAGTCAAGCAAATGAGAGAAGGGATTTTCATCTCTCAAGAGAAATATACAAATGATCTTCTCAAGAGATTCAAGATGGATAAATGTAAGCCAATCATGACACCAATGCCAACTAATGGACATCTCGACCTAGATGAGGGAGGTAACAAGGTTGATCAAACTCTCTACCGATCTATGATTGGTAACTTGTTATATTTAACCGCATCTAGGCCCGACATCTTGTTTAGTGTGTGTATGTGTGCTAGATTTCAAGCTAATCCTAAGAAAACTCATTTAATTGCCGTAAAAAGAATCCTTAGGTATCTTAAGCACACACCAAGCATTGGCCTTTGGTATCTCAAAGGAGCTAGATTTGAATTAATTGGCTATTCCGATTCGAATTATGTCGGGTGCAAAGTTGATAGAAAAAGCACATCTGGAGGGTGCCATTTGCTTGGTAGATCACTTGTGTCTTGGTCCTCCAAGAAGCAAAATAGTGTGGCTTTGTCCACCGCCGAAGCGGAATACATTGCGGCGGGTGCTTGTTGTGCACAAATTCTTTATATGAAACAAACTTTGCTAGACTATGGTGTAGTTCTAGAAAAAATACCTCTTTTGTGCGACAATGAAAGTGCGGTAAAACTTGCAAATAATCCGATTCAACACTCTTGCACCAAGCACATAGATATCCGCCATCACTTTCTTAGAGATCATGTTGCAAAGAATGATATTTCACTGGAAGGTTTAAGGACCGAGGATCAATTGGCAGATATCTTTACTAAACCGCTAAATGAGGCAACATTTTGTAGATTGCGGAATGAGCTCAATGTTCTTGATTTTAGCAACTTTACTAAAAGATGAGCTTGTGTTGTCTCTTGCATTGCATTGTAATATACAACATGTTTAATCTTTGGTAATGCATATAGGGCTTGTCTGACATGGTTAAGATAACCATCGAAAAGCAAGTGAAGAAGCTTAACCTTGGATCAAACTAGACAAGCAACTAGATTTACTTTCAAATATTGCATAGCATATGCATGAATGTTGCTTTGTTGTTTGTCTTCAGTTGCCCTCTTATTGCCTATTTTCTTAAAAAGAATTATAGCCTAAGGCAGAATATTTTTGAAAAACATGAGGGTTTGAGAGAGGTCACTCACATCTGTCCCAATTGGTGTTTATTTGGATCTTATTTAAGTTGGGACTTGATTGGGAACAGGCAGCACGATGCACATTGAAGATTTGCTGAAGAAAGAGTGACCAGACGCTGCACCGGACTCTGAAGTCCAGCGTCCGGTCAGTTCACAGGAGGTGAACCATGCTACGAAGGAGTGACCGGACGCTAAAATAGTGTTCTCCCAGCGTCTGGTCAGAAGGCGATTCAGCGTCCGGTCAATCGAAGACGAAGGCATAAGCTTGCACCGGACTCTGGTGTCCACTGGATGCGTCCGGTCGCGATTCCAGGGGTTTTGGACCTTACTGGAATCGGCCGGACGCTGGGTGGCAGCGCCCGATCGCTGCCACCGAAGCGTCCGGTCAATAGGAAACGTGCGGGACCCGGTTTCTTTCTCCGTTTCCTTTTCTACTCCATGGGGGACCCCCATATAAGCCACGCGCCGCCTGCCCTATCTTCACCCAAGCCGACATCATGGAGCCGCCACTTCTAGCCCTAGCGCAGCCGAGCTAGCCTCCGCCGCTGCACAGCCGCTGTGCTCCAGCTCCTCTCGCGCCCGCACTGCACCTCCCCGCGCCAGCGCCGCCGTGTCACCGCCGTGTCCTGCTCCCATGCCAGCGCCACCCGCGCGCCACCGAACAGCACCGCCGCGCCCAAGCCGCAGCTCGCCACCACCATGCCCTAGCTTCACCAGCGCCTCCCCTGCCCGTACCAGTGCTGTACCAGAGCTTTGCCGGAGTTCCTGCCGCCGTTTCTTGCAAATTAGCCAACCCTAACCCTAGGTCTTCTGGTGGTTCCCCGATTCGTTCCTCTTCTCGTCGATTCACCGGATCATCACGTAGCAAGCCCTCGATTCTAATTTTGTACCTAATTGCTTGCTTTCTTAGGGTTTCGTATCTCTAGATGAATAATTAAAATTATTTGTATAACCTATCTATTCTATCATGCAGTGAGTCGGTGCCGTTGAGGTCCTATTTGCAGTTGTCAGTCAACTCAGGCACAAGCTCGCGAGTACGGATCGAGGCCAAGCCTCCGAAGTGACAGTTGGCAGTTGTTCTCTTCAGATTCTTTAGATGGCTCGTGTGAAGAACGTCGGAGGTGGTCCAGGTGATGAGGATCCAAGGCGTCCGCCTCGCTTGCCTGCAGATCCAAAAGGCAAGGCGACGAAGAAGATTGTAACAAAGAAGCACAAGTACGCAATGCAGAGACAGCTAGAGCAGCCGCAGTTGCAGAGGCCGTAGAGCGTGCCGAGGGAGGAGGGGCTCGCAATGGTGTTGTCATTGTAGATCACCAGCTTCACCTACGATGAGAGAAGCACTTGAGCAGGTTGAGTGCCGTCATGGTGGTCCAGTTGGGACTGTCATGGTTGCAGGACGCCGTCTTGCTATTGATGAGGGTCAGCCTTAGGGGGAGTCATAGCAGTAGGCACCGCCAGCAGAGAAGACTCAGGAGGGACAGCAGGCTGAGGAAACTGAGCAGGCACCTCAGCCACAGCTTTGCCGCTCTAGTCGTACTCGTGCTCCAGTCACACCGAGGGTAGATACACAGCGGAGGGGTTTTTGTCCACCACCTAGACCACACGGTCCGCCTCTAGTGACCCATCTAGATCTAAGGGCCGCCACAGCCAAGTAGGTGCAGCAGCTCAGGTTTGTGGACTTTGAGCAGTGGTTCCCGCCGAGGAGGGATGACAGAGCATCAGAGGGCTTCTACACATCACTCCAGGAGGATTTCTACAATGTCTATCTTAATAGTGGTGCTGTATTCAGATCTCAGAGGGTGTGCAACATTGAGTCTATTGTAGCAGCAGCCGGAGAGCACATTCACCAGTACCTATCTTACTTACCAGGGCTGACAGATTTATTTGGACGGACTGGCTTATATGTCCCATCTAGGGTCCATCAGTTCTATGTTACTCTCTGGATTGACCCGCAGTACAGATATATTCACTTTGCATTCAGAGGCGGAGATTACAGGCTGACGAGCACTAGAGTCAGGGAGATTCTCAGGCTACAGGAGCAGCCCGTCAGGCTACATGAGGTTTGCTATGGACCGACCGTGCCTCCCAGAGGCCCTCATGGCGGTATGATACCTCCTACAGATCTAGTCTGCCACTGCTTCAAGGAGCCTTTTGGTGAAGGGTCGAGCAGGACTCCCAGTGATCTCACTCCTACTACTAGAGTGTTGGATGTCATTATGAGGAGGACCCTGATTCTGAGGATGGGGTATCGCGAGGGCTTGACTAGCTTACAGCTATGGCTTCTCAACTTCCCGATGCAGCAGACATTGTTTGACATTTGGGATCTCCTTCTATCAGAGATGGAGGATACTATTGCTGAGGGGTTCAGAGGCCATCGACAGTTGCCCTATGCCCACTGGATCACATTTCTTATTCACCGGGCAGTTACAGTGAGACTACCAAGTTCCCTACTTATAGTGGTGCTAGCTAAGTACAGTGGTGCTACTACCGAGTTCCCTACTTACAACCTGACTCAGATGATCCGTCATAGTACACCTATAGCACCTAGCCAGTCACACCGTTGTCCAGAGGTGCCAGAGACTGCAGCCCAACAGGATAATATTATCAGGGGTATTGCAGCTATAGAGGAGGAGCAGCTTGCTCAACAGGAGGGAATGGTCGAGAGCGACCCCAGTGACAGCTCAGATGAGGACTACCGGGATATTCCTCAAATGTCTGCACGATGACATGATCATGAGGCCGGTAGCTCCAGTTCAGCTCCACCTGCACCAGAGACAGCAGGTAGCTATTCAGCAGCAGACGTAGGCTCTACAGCAGTAGCAGTAGACCATGCATCAATAGCAGATCCTCATGCAGCAGCAGCTACTTGGGTTCATGCAGCATGTTGTGACAGCTATTGGGGCTCCACCGCCATAGCCTTCACCCCAGCTTGGTCAGACTGCCACTACTTCTATGACTCCAACATTACAGCCTAGTGGACTTCAGAGTCAGGGACAACCACTAGCATAGTTTGCTTCACCTACAGAGCAGGTGTCCTAGTATTTTGCTTTGCCAGTGCTAGCCCCGCAGTTCACACCTCTTCAGACGGGCTTCACACCGGCTAAGACTTCCTCGCTGCTAGTGCCAGATACTACAGTGTCCAGGAGCCTTGGTGCTTCCTTTAGTGAGTTGACAGGGTAGCCCACTCCTCCATATCTACATGTCCTAGGTCTTTCTACAGTTGCACCTATTACTAGGACTACAGAGACGTTCCATTCCTCAGTGGCATCATCAGAGCCGGCTGCTTCAGTCATACCAGCACAGCCTACAGCCGCATCAGTTGTTGATCCGACCCAGACTGCTATAGCATCGCTTCCAGCTACCGAGGGTCAGACAGCTCAGAGCTCCGAATAAGATGATGATTGAAAGGATCTAACAATGCCTAGAGGGGGGGGGGGTGAATAGGCGTATCTAAAAATTTACTGCAAATACTAAGTTTAAATCTATCAGCCACTGTCCGAAGTCCCGACGTTTGGGTCGGAACTCCCGACGTTGTCAGAAGTTCCGACGCAAACGTCAGCAGTTCCGACGCCTACGTGAACTAGAAAAGCAGTGCCAAATTTAACTTTGCGGATAAATAATTTTACAACCTCACTTCCTTGTGGTTTGGTGAAGATGTTGGGTCACTCTCTTGACGCCGTAAAGCCTCCAAATGGTAGATCGAGACCAAACCCTAAAACGGGGATTTTGGAGACAAAGAGACAAACACATACAAGTAATCTCAAGTAATCACAACAACAACAACAACAAGCACGCGGGACACAATGATTTATCCCGAGGTTCGGCAACCCCACAAAGGAGCTCCTACGTCCTCGTTGTTGAGGTGACCACTAAGGTCGGAGTCTTTTCCACCTCCTTGCCTCTCTCAAAGCAACCACAAAGGTCACTTGAGCATTCCACTAAGAAATCAAAGGGTGATACAAACTTCCCAAGGCTCTTCCACAAGATGGAAGCTCTAGGGCAACGCCTAGCCGGCTAGGGACAAAGCCCCAAGAGTAATAGACGCAAAATCAACCGGCTTGACGAAGAAATCAAGTGCTCAAGCTTTCCAAAGTGATGCTCTCACTTAATCCACTCTCCTTTCACTCAAAACCTAAGGGAATCGAAGATTAGAGCAGGGGAGGAAGGAGAGGGGTGCTTTTGTTGCTTGGGAGCTGTTCAGCACGAAGTGAGTCAACTGTGAAAATGAGTCCGTGACGGTTAGAAGTGAAGAGAGGAGTATTTATACTCCAAGTGAAAATCCAACCGTTCAGATCTACGTCGGAAGTCCCGACGCAGATCCCGGGACTTCCGACTATAACAGAAAACACTATTCACAACGAGTCAGAAGTCCACGGGAGAAAGTCAGTGTCGGAACTCCCGGCAAACGTCGGGACTTCCGACGGTCGGAACTCTCGACGATCGTCGGGACTTCCGACGAGCTCAGTTAAACAAACAGCCAGCACCGCTGATGCCGGGACTCCCGGCTAGGGTCAGGTCAGTGTCGGAACTCCCGGCGAACATCGGGACTTCCGACGGTTGGAACTCCCGATGTACGTCGGGACTTCCGACGAGCACAGACAGCGAGCAGTCAGAAGCACAAGTGCCGGGACTCCTGACTTAGGTCAGGACTTCCGACTGTCGAGAGTTCCGACTTACGTCGGGACTTCCAACACCGAAAGTCACAGAAAAATATTCTAAGTGCGCGTGAAGTCATAGAGTGACTCTCTTTAGATTTTATTTAAATGCTTGAGCACTCTATCTTCCTCAGACCAACTAAACTTGCATCTCTCTTTATAGTGCGGCGGATCCTAAACTCAAAAACAAAATTAAAACCTTTGGAGATAGTTTTGAGTTCGACCGCCTTTACAACTTCAAGAATTGAGGGATACCATTTCTTCTTTATCAACTCTTTGAATCTTTCATGGGACTAATAGCTGCAACATATCTCATTAAGATCACATTAGTTGTCGCAGAACCGACCAATTTATAAGAATACAAGTACAATGGCAATCCGCAAGCGGTCGCACTGTCATACTTGAACCCATATAAACCCGGTAGTCCGTCGAGTACCACGACGGGTCTCGATAAACGATTTACAACAACCAAGATCGTACAGGATTCAACATACATGCCACATATTACATAAAGTTCACAGATACTTTTCATCATCAGAGTATGAATAAAAGTTATTACAAACCGAGTTTGATAAATAAAGCGGAAGCAAATAAGTTCGAAGATAAAGTTTCCAACATAGTTTGATACAGTGCCAAGCTAGATCACGGTCCACAAAAGCAAGGATAGGAATTACTAAAGAAGCCTGCCCAAGGCTTACTCCTCATCCACAGCGGGATAGAAGCAACTCTTGCAATAACCATGATACACAGTGCCATCTGCAACAATGGGAAAATAAACCCTGAGTACGAGAAGGTACTCAGCTAGACTTACCCGTCATGAACCAGAAATAAAATGACTCCAAGGATTATGCAAGGCTGTATAAGTGGACGTAACTCGACAACATTTTTGCATAAAAGCAATTGAGTCATGGTACAGTTACAATTTCTTTACCAGGTTAAGCATAACTATCCATTTCTAGATTAGCAACTATCCTGTGCCAAACATGTGGTATATCCTTTAGAAGCATACAATAATAACCATAGCAGGTATTGGAATTCCATATTCATTCGAACCATCATGTTTTATAACATAGTTGCTACGATGTTGGGACTAGCCAAGTTTCTCACTATCCGGGAGAGACGGCGATTCGAATCGATTTCTACCAGCTGGGAATTTATTCCTAACACAAACCTAGGTCTACCAGCCACGATAGCCTTAGGTCACCTTTGATACAACTCAGGTACACATTTTGTGGGTCTGTACCGCGGCGCACAATCTGGAACACCAGATGCTAGGATGCTCAGGCCAAGCCTGCCCTTGGGCTCAGTCTGATCGTTCCCCGAAAGGAGTGCACAACAGAACGGTTCCCGACCTGCGTTGAATTACTCGGCTTCGCGGTCGGAACGAGTTATCCGGCCAGCTAAGTGAGAGGCATGCGTTCAATCTTGTCAGAAGCGCCAACAACGGTACGGTCCTTAATCGACACAGACGGGGATAAATCCACACCCAAGACCTCCATGTCTTGTTGCTTCTCTATCGATTTCCCGTTCGGTCTCGATTTACTTTTACCTCATGGTTCTGTTCCACGATAGCAGATATAGCCAACCATGCTATGGTATCCACCTACATCTCGCAGGTGACAGGACATCACCCAACTTCTACCGGTCTAAGCATGGCTAAGCATATATTCGATCCTGAACCTATACCGGTTAAAGGGTTAATATCTGGACAAGGAATTTACATGCATCAAGTGGTTTTATTCAACTCTTATAACCTAATGCATCAATCATAAGTACGTAAGTAAACATTTGTAAATTACTGGGAGACTTATAATGCTCCGGGGCTTGCCTCGCAGGAAGGAAGTAGGATGGTGGTCAGGGCACTCCGGAAGTTCTTCAGGGTTCTGCTCCACGCCTTCGGGAGCTGCGGCTTGTGGATCCTCCTGCTGGTTCCCTTCCTCTGCTTCTTCGAATTCCAGCAACGTGATCTCTTCCTCCGATCCTAGATGCATGAATATGGCATAAGTATTACGAATGCATATATGTTTAACACGTGCATCATGTTTATTGAGTAGGTGCATATCTCTTCTCGATTATTAATTAACTACTTCTACAATGCATCGACTAGGCCCCAAAACAGTAGTTACTTGTTTCACTCATAACTGGAGTTTCACTAATCCAAATACAGTGATCCTGGACTTTCTGGAAAGCTTATCAAATTCTCTATAACTTTGTTATTAACCATTTTTACAGCACACATCAGTTTCAACATGCAACTCATCAAACTCTAGAATCAATTCGGAAACTATTTAATATGCAATCTAAAGTAATAATACTTCTACTTCATGTAATCATTCATAATTTGACAACATAGAATCTACCAACAGTTTAAGCATACCAAATACATTTAAGATAATATAATGGTGAAGCCCAAACTATTTATTTAATTGCCTTTATTATTTTATTTAGATATCTAGGTTAAATAATAAACATATATCAGATATACTTAATAAATTCTCAAAAATTTACAGTGCCTTACTAATGCTATTAAAGGATTACTATTAAAATTTCATGTCATTTTACTAAGTAGAACATCCTATACAAAAATGACAAGGAAGCAAGGCTTGAAATAGCATAAATGGAAAACCCTATTGAAAAGTGTCAAGCAACAGATTTCCTATTTTTCTTAGCATCCATATACTACTAGGATTACCTCTAAAAATTTTCATGAATTTTGGATTCCTAAATAATTTATAAAATTTTACACAAGGATTAATTATTCATAAAAGAAAAATCTATAACTATAAATCTACACATGCACTGGTCCTCAAATTTTTACCAGAGTTCACATATGCTAAGACTAGCTTACCACAAAAATTTCATAATTTTTGGAGCACAGGAACTCTAGATATAAAATAAACAAATTTGAATGCATTCAAAAGCACCTTTCAAATCCCTATTTAAATCTCCAACAATTTCTACTGTACAAGTCAAGAACATATTTTTCCTAAATACTACACTTGCTAAGGAACACTCAAAATTTTGTTTCACAATTTTAGGGGCTATCAAACTAAAGATACAAAAATAACAAAACACATGTGAATCGGCATTCAAACCGAACTGGATTTGAAACATGGGGTCGTTGACACGCGGGACCCACTGGTCAGCGGGACAAAAACAGAGCCGGCGGCGCTGCTCTATGGACGCGGCCAGAACTCGACGGCGGCGAGTTCGCCAGCGGTGACATCTTCACCAGACTTTCTACTCGACCTAGCGCATCTAATGAGCCACTTGGCCGGCCTTATTGTCGACTCTAGAGATGACGGCGGCGGCTATGGCGGAGCGGCGGGGTTGGACTACGGCGGTACGCCGGTAGAGGCCACGGCGAGGCACAAAGGGGCACGGACGAGCATCCCTGAACTCAGGCGAACCTAACGCGCACGGCTACCCAGTCTATGGTGGAGGGACGTGCCCCAGCCACGGTGACGGACTTGGCGGTGGAGCTCCGGCGAGCTTGCGCACGACGCTGGTGCTTACCGAATGCTGTCAGCGGGCACGGGAGGAGGCAGGGGGTTGCTAGGGTGGCGATGGAGTGGCTAGGCGTGAGCTTGTGCACGGTTATGGTGACGGCGGAGCTGTGGGAGCTCGGCTGCTGCTGCGGCGAGGAAGAGAGGCCGGAAAAAGCGAAAAGAGGGCGCGGGACGGCTCGGGCAGGCGCTGGCGGGGTTAAGGCCGCATTCAGGTGCGTCGTGGCCTACGCGATCAGGGCGCTGGCGACGCGCGGCCGTCACCGTGGACATGCGGCGCGCGGTTCCTGCCGGTGGTCGGCCACTGACAACGTCGATCAATTCGTTTCAGTGAACCACACCGAGCCTGACAACGCATGTTCATGTTGAACAAACTCTTAATCCGTGGACTTCTAGCCAAAACTTCCTAAACCGAAATTGTAGAGCTATGTACCAGCTACAATACTTGTTCAAAGCACTTGCTCTAATTCGCAACAGAAACAGAGAAAAATCGTGCTCAAGGTTGGCTTGTCAGGCTGTCAGGGTTCATGACTTAGCAAAATTTGCTAAGTGTTGAAATGGTTGATTTCTCTGATTTTTGAAATCCAAATTCACACATGTTAGGAGCTGATTCCGTCAAAGACCCAAAAATCAAAGTTGTTCCTTATGTCAAACACTACAACATTGCTTTAGTGAACTCCTCCATGCAAGGTCTCTAGCACCTAGTTCAACTTTAGTCAAACATGTCACTTTGAAAATATGATACATACTCAAACCATGACTAAATGACCAAATTAGCCCTAGCCCTAAATACCAAAGTTGTTCATAATGATATCCTAAGCATGTTTAAGCAAATTGCAAGGTCATTCAATCATTTTATGTAGTAGTCACTCATAGAGCTAGTTAGGGCAATCACAGGAAACATGCCTTAAAGGCTTGATTAAGAAAAGTGACTTTCATGAACAATGTTCTAATTGCTAACCCAAGTGTGGTCACATGTTTTTGTGACTCACATCTACCAAGTACAGGTTTTCATTCATGATCATTTGCATATACACATGGAAACATGAAATAATAAGAATGTTGCATATGTTTCAATTGAATGTTTCAAATGTCAAATGCTTGATTATGAATGCTTTATGATCATGCTCATGCTATGCGAGTCAAGTTATGCAAGGCTAACACCCGAGGTGTTACATTAGTCCCTAATTTGGATGTCATCAATACACCAAAACCCACATAGGGGGCAAATGCACTTTCAATCTCTCCATTTTTGGTAATTGATGACAACCAACTTAGGCTTTTATAAGAATGAAAGATTTTAAAACTTTTGAACCCCAAAATTTATTGAGAGCTCCCCCTTGATGTATGCATGAATTTGAATTTCAATTGGAATCATGTATACATGATTGCATACACCAAGACAAAAGTTCCCCCTAAATTTTGCAATCCGTGGGGTGCATCAAGTATGTGTGAACAAATAAGTATCGGTGAAAAGAGATGCAATATGACATGTTATTTTACACAACAAGTACAAAGAAGTATGATGGCCAAGATTTCAAAGTAGAAACTTGAAGTAACATATGGCCATACAAAAAAACATTCATCATGACAAGTAGAGATAAGCACAAGCAAATAAGATAGATTAAAACATAACTTATCCTACAATCATCCATCACACACATATAAATAGATAGTTGTCCATCACACGGTTGCCACCACACGACATAGTTCATACACGCTAAAGGTTTTAAAGTTCAAAAACATAAAGACCAACTAACTTATTACAATAAATTAAAGCCTAACACTCCCCCTTTGTCAACAAGTGCCAAAAGGGGTAGGCCGCATGAGAAACCAACTACTCATCATCGGAGTCATCATCATCGCCTTGGTCACCTTCCTCACCATCGTCGTCGTCTTCATCATCTTCTTCCTCTTGATATTCCTCATCGTCTTCAGTTGCTTTCCCTTTGCCATGTGGGCGAGAAGAAGCATCATCGTCGTACGCCGCACAAGCCTCATCATATAAAGCCAACGGATCACGAGGAGGCACAAATGGCGGCGGAGGAGAAGATACAATTCCTGCTTGCTGTTCCAATCGATATAGCCTCTCTTGCATGTCGTGCTCACGCTGAGCACTAGCACAACACTGTCCAAACATGTAGGTCATTAGAAACTTGAACTTGCTAGGCTTCTTTCCGGAGGAGGACGAAGAGAGGGGCTCATCACAGGATGACCGAGCAGCAGCAGCAGCAGCAGTGGTGGTAGTACCACGGCGAGAGCGAGAACCCGAAGGACCTTTCCCTGTAGCACGGGCTGCCTCAGCTTTTTCTTTTAGTTCTCTAGCAGTAATGATAGAGGTCTTGTTGGATATCTTGAGGACCTTATGCTCAGAGTCATAGGGAAAACGGATGCCAGATACATGCTCTATGATATGCATGATGTACGGTGCATAGGGCAGGTGCTTCACCAGATCCTCAGAAGCATCATGAATCTTATACCATATATAGCGGCTGATGGAGAACTTCTCAAACTCATCTCCAAATCGCTGAAGCACCTTCTGTGAATCATCACGAAGAAAGGTGGAGTCACCTACCTTCGGATACAATATCTGTCTCAGGATGTTGTTTAGAACATAGTAATATGGCTTCAGAAAAGCAGTCTGTCCATCAGCCCTGTGGCCCTCAAGATACATATGTTGATATTCCTCCAAAGCAAGATCCTCATACTCAGTTAACTGATTTGCAGTCCGGTCGCTGTGACCCAAACCTAGAAGGCGAGAGAAATTGACAAAGTCCACCTTATAGTGCTTGCCTTCCGTGGTCCAATGAATAATGTCCACAGCACCGGTCTGGTCTCTCTCATGATGATAAGAAGCATAAAACTGACAAATCAGCTCATTGTTCCAATTCTTCCGAAACGCTAGCAGGTAAGACAGCCCCATTGATTGTATATCTCGAACCATCTGCTCCAGCTCGGGTTCCTTGTACTTGCCAAGATAATATGCATCAATGCACTTCATCTGAAGGACCGGTGGCTCCTTCTTCTTCAAAAACTTCCGATAAAGAATAGAATCATAGAAATCATAATGGAAGGGGTGCCAGAAACGATACTCAAGGCGAAGATCTTTCTCATCCTCTGCATACAGGTTCCTTGCTCTGTTGTACCGGATGTCCTTAACATGGTGACGATAATCCATTGGAAGGGGAGGCGTCCATCCACTAGCCGGATTCGGAGCCATGGAGGGCTCCCTCATGATCGGCGACACATCGGTGAATGGAACAAGCTGAAATGTCCCCGGCGGACCACGAGTCGGGGTGCGAAGCGGTGGAACAGCAATGGTGCGTCCGGCACGATCCAGCGCTTCCTCTTCTTCATCAACCATCGGCTCAGCCCCAACAGGAGCAGGAGCAGGAGGAGGGGCAGCAACAGGAGGAGGAGTGGCAGCCGATGACCCCTGGTCACCACGGCCACAGCCACAGGAAACACCAGCACCACCACGCGAGTAAGACGCCTTGGTGCGGCCAGGCGGCTTGGGAACAGCGGCACGATCTTGAGTCTTCTTTGAACGCTTTTCCCGATGGCGCGAGGGACTGCTACCGCCTTCCATGACTATGAAGAATACAAAGTGGAACTAAGAAATAATACAAGGAGACGTGAATGAGCATCGAGAAGTGAAGAAACATGAATGGAGAGGGCATTCTAGGGTCGGGAGTTCCGGCCAAGGTCAGGACTTCCGACTACCGGGAGTTCTGGCCAGACGTCGAGAGTACCGCCGGTCAGAACCTCCGACGGCCGTCGGGACTTCCGACGCCCAAATTGACCACCTCATTCATGGGGCTTCAAATCACAACACACACACACAAACAAGGGAGATAGAGGAGGAGAGAAAGAGGAAGAATGGAGTCAAAACACAAGGTACATTGAAGTTAGGGTTAAGGCACCATGGAAGTACCTTGAATCGAGGAAAGGGATGGAGAAAAATTAGACGCAGTCGTCGACGAACAAATCCACGGGCACAATCTCCACCACCAAAGGATTCTCCTCCACACCAATCGCAAGTGCACCACGATCTGAAGGAAAAATGAAAGCTTGGGCGGTAGAACAAGGGCGAGGGGGGGGAGTCGGGGCAACCAGCAAGGCCCCCGACGAGGAAGAGCGGCGGTGGCGGCTGGGCGCGACGAGGCGGCGCGAGGAGCAGAGAGGGCGGCGTGAGGAGCAGAGAGGGCGGCGGCGGCGCGATAGGAGGAGAGGAGGAAGAAATAACCGCAGTAAAAGAAAGGACCGGGCCGGTTAAAAAAGGAGACGGCGCGGTCAGATCTGCGTCGGAACTCCCAGCGTACGTCGGGACTTCCGGCAGTCGGGACTTCCGGCGTGAGCCGGGACTCCCGGCAGTCGGGACTTCCGACGAATGTCGAGACTTCCGACGCAGGGAAACAGAAAAACACCTTAACCTGCACGAGCTGTACCATGTGGGGCAAAAATATGATGGACACTAATGTTTTCACAGGTGACTAGATTTCATTCAACCAATACAAAACAATAGTCACTCATGAAAATTACAAAATAGATTTTGAAAGTAGCACACGATGTTTTCACAATTCTTTTCTCCTACTTAAATCAAACAAAAAGTGTGTGTGCAAGGGATCAAGCCACGTTACGAGAATCAATGATATTTAGTTCACTCCTCAAAGCACAAAATCTTGACTCATCTAGGGGCTTTGTGAAGATATCGGCTAATTGTTTTTCGGTGCTCACATGATGAATGGCGATATCTCCTTTGGCTTCGTGGTCTCTCAAAAAATGATGCCAGATGTCTATGTGCTTTGTTCGAGAGTGGTTTACAGGGTTGTTTGCCAACTTAATGGCACTCTCGTTGTCGCACAAAAGTGGAATCTTGGTTAACTCACAACCAAAGTCCTTTAGTGTTTGCTTCATCCAAAGTAGTTGGGCACAACAAGCGCCGGCCGCCACATACTCGGCTTCGGCAGTGGACAAGGCAACGGAATTTTGCTTTTTAGAGCTCCAAGACACCAAGGAACGACCAATAAATTGGCAAGTTCCGGTAGTACTCTTTCGGATACTTTGCAACCGGCATAATCCGAATCGGAATAGCCAAGTAACTCAAAAGTGGAGCCCTTAGGATACCACAAACCAAGATTAGGAGTGTGCACTAAATACCGAAAAATTCTCTTAACGGCCATCAAATGACATTCTTTCAGATTAGCTTGAAATCTTGCACATATGCACACACTAAGCATAATATCGGGTCTAGATGCATAAAGGTAAAGGAGTGATCCAATCATGGAGCGATATACCTTTTGATCGACGTCCTTTCCTCCTTGATCAAGATCAAGATGTCCATTGGTTGGCATGGGTGTCTTGATGGGCTTGACCTTGTCCAAGTTAAACTTGTTCAACATGTCATTGGTGTACTTGGTTTGACTTATGAACGTGCCATCCTTGAGTTGCTTGATTTGAAATCCAAGAAAGAATTTCAACTCTCCCATCATGGACATCTCAAACCTATTTGTCATAATCCTACTAAATTCCTCACAAAAAGCCACATTAGTACTACCAAATATTATGTCATCGACATATATTTGGCAAACAAAGATATCATTATTGACTTTGCGAGTAAACAAAGTAGCATCGGCCTTTCCTATCTCAAAACCTTGTTTGAGTAGGAAATCCTTTAAACAATCATACCAAGCTCTAGGGGCTTGTTTGAGCCCATTGAGCGCCTTGTCGAGCTTGTAGATGTGGTTTGGATACTTGGGGTCTTCAAAGCCCGGTGGTTGCTCTACATACACCAACTTGGATAGGGGGCCATTGAGAAATGCACTCTTCACGTCCATTTGATATAACTTGAAATCATGATGGGCAGCATAGGCAAGTAGAATGCGAATTGATTCTAGCCTAGCCACCGGTGCATAGGTCTCCCCAAAATCCAAGCCTTCAATTTGAGTGAATCCTTGAGCCACCAACCTTGCCTTGTTCCTTGTTACCACGCCATGCTCATCTTGCTTGTTGCAGAAAACCCACTTGGTTCCAATCACATTTTGCTTGGGTCTTTCCGCCAAGGACCAGACTTCATTCCGAGTGAAGTTATTCAACTCCTCTTGCATGGCTATCATCCAATCCGGATCATTAAGTGCCTCTTCCACCCTACGAGGTTCCAAAGGAGAAACAAACGAGTAATATTCACAAAAATTTGCTAAACGGGAACGTGTAGTTATCCCTCATCGAATGCTCCCCAATATGTTATCAACGGGATGATCCCATTGAATGGATTGATGCACTCTAGGATATGGCACTTGAGTTGATCTTTGGATAGGGCCATCATCATCATCATCATCACAGTCATGATTGATTGGAAGATCACAATCATGAGCTTGTGGAGGGTTGACTTCACTTCTTTCTTCATTGTTGAGTTGTGGTTGAGCTCGCTCATTGTTGACACCATCTTCATGAGATTGACCTTGTGCTTTATTTGATCTCCCATCTTGATTATTTCTTGTTGCGGAGGCTTCACCATGTTCATTTGATGAAACATGATGAATGGTTGGATCAAGATCATTACGCACAACATGGTCTTCATCTTCGTCTTCAACGGGCTTCACTTCACCAATAGCAAGCTTCTTGATTGCTTCATGTGGGGCTTCCTCATTACCTACATTCTCAACATTGACTTGCTCTTTTTGAGAGCCATCGGTTTCATCAAAAGTCACGTCTACCGCTATTTCAATCAAACCGGTGGTTTTATTGAAAACACGATATCCATGTTCGTTAGTACCATAACCAAGCATGAAACCTTCATCAACCTTTGGTACAAACTTAGAACTTTTGGATTTCTTGTTAAGTATGAAACACTTGGATCCAAAAACTCTAAAGTAGTGCACCTTAGGCTTTTTACCGGTTAGAAGTTCGTAGGTGGTCTTCTCTCTTATCTTGTGAAGATATAAGCGGTTGGTGGCATGACATGCCGTGTTGACCGCTTCCACCCAATAATTAGTTGGGGTCTTGTACTCATCCAACATTGCTCTTGCGGCTTCTATGAGCGTTCGGTTCTTCCTCTCCACAACACCATTTTGTTGTGGAGTGTATGGAACCGAAAACTCATGCTTGACTCCTTCTTCATCAAGAAACTCTTCAATGTTGGTGTTCTTGAACTCCGTCCCATTGTCACTTCTAACTCTCTTGATTTTGACATCAAACTCATTTTGGGCTCTTTTAGCAAACTTCTTGAAGATTCCTTGGACTTCACTCTTTTCACGCAAAAAGAATACCCAGGTGAAACGAGAATAATCATCAACAATTACAAAACCATATTTGTTACCACCAATGCTTATATAAGCGACGGGTCCAAATATGTCCATGTGAAGCAACTCCAATGGCCTTTCGGTTGTCACAACATTCTTGACGGGATGTTTAGCTCCAACTTGTTTTCCCGCTTGGCATGCGCTACAAATCCTATCTTTCTCAAAAGAAACATTTGTTAGTCCAAGGATGTGTTCGCCTTTTTGAAGTTTGGCCAAGTTCCTCATCCCAACATGGGCAAGTCGGCGATGCCATAACCAACCCATGCTAGATTTTGCCATTAAACAAGTCTCGGGATTTACTCTATTTGATGTGAAATCAACTAGATAGAGTTTCCCCTTCAAATGACCCGTAAATGCAATAGAGGAATCCTCCCTTCTATAGACTTCCACACCCTTATCCGTAAAGAGACAATTGTAACCCATCTCACAAAGTTGTGAAACGGACAACAAATTGTATCTCAACGAATTCACAAGTAAGACATTGGAAATGGAATTATCATTTGATATTGCAATTTTACCCAAACCGAGTACTTCACCTTTTCCATTGTCACCAAACACAATATTTCCACTTTGATCATGACTTGGTTGGAATGATGTGAACATGTCCTTCTCTCCGGTCATATGATTGGTGCATCCACTATCCAACACCCAACTTGTTCCACCGGAGGAATATTCCTACAAAAACAAATTATGCTTTTGTTTTAGGTACCCAAAAAGATTTGGGTCGTAAGGGGTTAGTCACATAAAACTTGGGCACCCAAACACTCCTCATAATTTCCTTTCTCTTTTGGGCACCAACATACTTAACCACAATCTTGCCATCCTTGCCCCAACAACACATATAGTCACTAGCATAGCACCGTGGAAGTGGTGCTTGTGGCTTGAGGACATCGGATTGCTTTGTCTTGATGGTCTTGGTACTTGTAGGTTGGATCTTTGGAATATAGACCTTGTTATTGGCCTTGCACATTAGCTCATCAAGAGCAACGCCCTTGTTGAACTTCACACAAGGCACACCATTTATCATGTTCCTTCCATTTGCTTTTCCATCATACCTATTGTAGCCAATGCCTTCCTTGATTGATGGGTGCCTTGATGACTTGTATATAGTCTTGTTGGATTGTTCTTGACACTTGCACCCATTCTTTACAATCATCTCCAACCTATGAATCTCCTTGTTTTTCTTCTCTAACTCAACAAGGTTAGTTGCATATGCATTTACATCAGTTTTATAGCATCTTTTACAACCATCACTAGTGGAGACATTAGAGACTTCGGTTGTCTTAGGAGAAGTTGAAGTGCTAGCCCAAAGAGTACTATAGTTTAGCTCAAGATTTTGATATTTTTCTTCCAAGCTTGTGAGGCTTTCTTGAGCTATACTCTTTTCATTCTTAAGGCTAGCTATTTGATCATTAACCGAGGAATGTTCCTTAGTCAATTTCCCAATTGAGTCATTGGCTAAAGACAATTCAACGGTTAACTTCTCAACCTTCATCTTTTCCTCGGCGATAGATGCTTCAAGTGCAAGGTTTTTCTCTCTCTCTTAAGTAATTATATCTCCTTGCAATTCTAAGCATCTATCCCTCTTCTCTAATTTCTTCATTAGCATTTTTATTTTAGTGAATGCCTTTTTACCAAATTTCTTTATCATGGTTGCTTCAATTTCTTCTATGTTATCATCACAACTATCATACTCATCACTAGAGGAAACGGGTGTAGTATGTACCTTCTCCCCTTTTGCCATGAGACAAGTTGGAGTGTAGTAGTCGTTGTCGATGAGGTTGGAGAAGAGCCTCGGTGGTGAAGATAGGTTGGCGAAGAGCTTTGGTGGTGAAGTTGAGTAGGGGAAGATCATGGTCGGTGAAGAAGAGTGGTAGATGGCGATGTTTGCGGCTCCCTTCTTCTTCTTCTCATCATCACTTGAGTTACTATCACTTGACTCCCATTCTTCCCTAAGATGAGCTTCACCTCTCTTCTTGCCTTTGTTCTTCTTATCTTCATCCTTGTCATGCTTGTGCTTCTTTTTCTCATTAGGACAATCGGCTATGAAGTGACCAACTTGACCACATCCATAGCAAAATCTCTTTTTGAACCTTCTCTTACCATCACCATAGGTCTTGCGATTGCTTTTTTTTCATAAACTTTCTAAGATTTCTAATCACAAATGCAACCTCCGCATCGGAATCTTCTTCTCCACTTGAGGAATCATCCTTCACTTTCTTCTTCTTTTCTTGACTTGAACCTTGACCTTCATGTTGTTGAGTTGCTTTAAGGGCGGCACTCTTATTGAATCCCATTGCATTAGGATTTTGATTGTGAGCATTGATTGCATCTTCATCTAGACACTCATGATGCTTGAGCTTTGAAAGAACTTCTTGAGGTGTCATCTCATCATAACCGGGCCTTTCCATGATCACGGACGCTAGCATGTTGTTCTTGGCTCTATAAATTCTCAACATCTTTCTAGCAACTTTGTTGTCATCCCATTCGTTGCTACCAAGAGCTCTTATGCGGTTGACCAATGCCATGAGCCTATCAAACATGGATTGTGTTGTTTCATTTTGCAAGAATACAAAGCTTTCCAATTCACCATGAAGTAACTCTATGTTGCCTTTCCTCACACTTATATCTCCTTCAAATGATACTTTCAAAGTATCCCAAATTTGCTTTGCACTTTCCATTCCATTTACTTTTCTAAACTCATCCAGAGCTAAGCTTGACACAAGCAATGCTATGGCTTGTGCATTTTGATGGAGGTTGTGCACTTCTTTCGGAGTTATCTCTCTATCTTCATCGGTAGGAATCATCACACCAACATCCACAACTTCCCAAAGTCTTGCGGCTATTAGATGCATCTTCATCTTATAAGACCAATCGGTGTATCTTGTTCCATCAAAGTGAGGTGGCTTGCCAATATTGACGGATGGAGTATGTAGTGTTGAACTTTTCATGATTTGTCCATAGTCAAAACTCATGTGTGAATATATTCCTTTTCCATGAGCATGCTCACCGGCTCCAATATCACTAGCGGCATCTTTGTTTGCTTCATTCTTGTCACTTATTGCATCATCAACCTTCTTGCTTAATTCTTCCTTCAACTTGCTCATCTCATCTTGCATCTTTTTCATTTCATCTTGAAAGATCTTGACTTGAGTACTCATCAACTCTTCAGCTATTTTCTTGGCCATTTCGACGGCAACGGCTTGCATCTTGTCGGTCTCCGACATTGTTTCTTCTCACGTGGTGAAACGCAAAGAGAAGACCTCGCTTTGATACCAATTGAAAGGATCTAACAATGCCTAGAGGGGGGGGGTGAATAGGCGTATCTAAAAATTTACTGCAAATACTAAGTTCAAATCTATCAGCCACTGTCGAAAGTCCCGACGTTTGGGTCGGAACTCCCGACGTTGTCAGAAGTTCCGACGCAAACGTCAGCAGTTCCGACGCCTACGTGAACTAGAAAAGCAGTGCCAAATTTAACTTTGCGGATAAATAATCTTACAACATCACTTCCTTGTGGTTTGGTGAAGATGTTGGGTCACTCCCTTGACGCCGTAAAGCCTCCAAATGGTAGATCAAGACCAAACCCTAAAATGGGGATTTTGGAGACAAAGAGACAAACACATACAAGTAATCTCAAGTAATCACAACAACAAGCACGCGGGACACAAGGATTTATCCCGAGGTTCGGCAACTCCACAAAGGAGCTCCTACGTCCTCGTTGTTGAGGTGACCATTAAGGTCGGAGTCTTTTCCACCTCCTTGCCTCTCTCAAAGCGACCACAAAGGTCACTTGAGCATTCCACTAAGAAATCAAAGGGTGATACAAACTTCCCAAGGCTCTTCCACAAGATGGAAGCTCTAGGGCAACGCCTAGCCGGCTAGGGGCAAAGCCCCAAGAGTAATAGACGCAAAATCAACTGGCTTGACGAAGAAATCAAGTGCTCAAGCTTTCCAAAGTGATGCTCTCACTTAATCCACTCTCCTTTCACTCAAAACCTAAGGGAATCGAAGATTAGAGCAGGGGAGGAAGGAGAGGGGTGCTTTTGTTGCTTGGGAGCTGTTCAGCACGAAGTGAGTCAACTGTGAAAATGAGTCCGTGACGGTTAGAAGTGAAGAGAGGAGTATTTATACTCCAAGTGAAAATCCAACCGTTCAGATCTACGTCGGAAGTCCCGACGCAGATCCCGGGACTTCCGACTACAATAGAAAACACTGTTCACAGCGAGTCAGAAGTCCACGGGAGAAAGTCAGTGTCGGAACTCCCGGCAAACGTCGAGACTTCCGACGGTCAGAACTCCCAACGATCGTTGGGACTTCCGACGAGCTCAGTTAAACAAACAGCCAGCACCGCTGATGCCGGGACTCCCGGCTAGGGTCAGGTCAGTGTCGGAACTCCCGGCGAACGTCAGGACTTCCGATGGTCGGAACTCCTGGCGTACGTCGAGACTTCCGACGAGCACAGACAGCGAGCAGTCAGAAGCACAGGTGCCGGGACTCCTGGCTTAGGTCGGGACTTCCGACTGTCGGGAGTTCCAACTTACGTCGGGACTTCCGACACCGAAAGTCATAGAAAAATATTCTAAGTGCACATGAAGTGATAGAGTGACTCTCTTTAGATTTTATTTAAATGCTTGAGCACTCTATCTTCCTCAGACCAACTAAACTTGCATCCCTCTTTATAGTGCGGCAGATCCTAAACTCAAAAACAAAATTAAAACCTTTGGAGATAGTTTTGAGTTCGACCGCCTTTACAACTTCAAGAATTGAGGGATACCATTTCTTCTTTATAAACTCTTTGAATCTTTCATGGGACTAATAGCTGCAACATATCTTATTAAGATCACATTAGTCCCTAATTTGGATGTCATCAATACACCAAAACCCACATAGGGGGCAAATGCACTTTCAATGATGGCACCCAGTTCTAGCTCGCTCCTCGTACCTCAACGCCCGGCTCGTCCGCTGCAGCCCCGCCGACCGACCCTTAGGTTTTGGTGTTTGACGCCAAAGGGGGAGAGGGTTCGAGTATGTTAGCCTTAGGGGGAGCGACATATCTAGGTGGAGCTTAGTTTGTATATTAGCTTATCTATTTACATTTGGATTTTATGTGTGATACACTATTATGCATTCGTCGTGTGTTTATTCTTATGCATTAAACTATATTTATGTGATAGTGATATCTACGTGATCGTGATATATGACATATGTGCTCTCTACTTTGAATCATTTATATGTCATATCACTTGTGTTATGCTCATTTGCTTTTGCTTCCGCGTTTTTACTCCGATGCAAATGAGCTTTATTTATTGTACTCATGCTTATTTCATATCTTTTGAGTACATCATGTTGGCTTGGTTCATATAAGCTTGCCTAACTCTTTTATTCTTATTGCCAAAAGCTTATATGAACCAAGCATGTTAAAAACCTCATCTCTTTCACATACTCGATGAGGTATTGTCATCAATCACCAAAAAGGGGGAGATTGAAAGCATCTAGGCCCCTAGTTGGGTTTTGGTAATTAATGATAATACGTGATTACTATGACTAACGTGTGTTTTGCAGAGGCAATTACGTTAGGTCATGGTAATGGAGATTGATTGGGCAATCATGGTGGTCATGCCCCTACGATGGAAACCATTTCAGTTTTCAAAGGATGTACGACAAGGTTAAGGATGGACTAGTTCTAAGTGTCGTTTAGAGTTGAAGAGACACTTAGAGTAGTTTAGGACTTTGTTTTTCTTTTGACCGCACTATTAAGGGGGGTATGGACGGGTAGCTTGACCTAAGTGAGTCTAGTGAGTTAGGTGTGGTGCACACTTGTTGAAACTAGCACTAGGTAGCTCCAAAATGGCCCTTAGATCCAATGGAGCAAACTTCATTCACGTATGATCGAGAGTTGGAAGTGAATGAAGGGTCAAATACTGACCGAACGCTGGTTCTGGGTTGGCCGGACGCTGGCGCAGAGTCCGGTCAGTTCATTTGACCAAGGTGAAATTGTCTGGCGCGATCAGACGCCGACTCTAGTAAGGTTCCAGAGAGGGAAAATCATGACCGGACGTAGGCCAGCGTACACGATCACACTTTAAACACTAGAGTTCGTGGTGTACTGACCGGAGCGTCCAGTCAACATGACTGGAGCGTCCGGTCACCCTGCAGAGGCACATAACGGTTCGTTTTTTAGCCGGTGTTATAAATACCACCTCCATGTGTGTGTGGGGGTACTTTTGCTTATTTCAATAGCTGAGAAACACCTTAGAGAGTGCCAAGAAGAGCAAGGTCCTAGTGAGATGATTGAGATTTGAGAATCCCAAAGAGAGCCCTCATTAGTGAGATCAAGAGTAGCAAAGTGTGCATCCACCCTTCTCATTAGGCTTGTCGTGGTCAAGTGAGAGTTCGTGCTTGTTACTCTTGGTGATCGCCATCACCTAGATGGCTTGGTGGTGTTTGAGAGCTTGGTGATCATCCTGAGAGTTTGTGGATGACCCAACTCAAGTTGTGAGCGGTTGTGGGTGATTCACCACGACGGAGTGTCAAAGAATGAACCCGTAGAGAGCACTTGATCCTTGCGCGGGTCATGGGGGAGCTACACCCTTGCGCGGGTGCTCCAACGAGGACTAGTGGGGAGTGGCGACTCTCCGATGCCTCAGCAAAACATCGCCGCATTCTTCCTTCTCTATTTACTTTGAGCATTTACTTTGAGCAATTTAATTCTTATTTTTACATTCATAGAATTGCCATGCTAGAGTAGGATTGGAACTTAGGTTGCAAGTCTTTTGTGCGGTAGATCAACTAGAAACATTTTCTAGGCACAAGGGGATAATTGGGCTAACCATAGGATTTAATTATTACAAAAAAATTTATAATTAGCCCAATTCACCTCCCCTCTTGGGCATCTTGATCCTTTCAATTGGTATCAGAGCCTCGTGCTCACATATTTAGGCTTAACCGCCTAGTAAAAGATGTCTCAGGGGATGGACCTCCTCTTATCTTTGAGGGGGATGATTTTACATATTGAAAAATCTGCATGGAGGCGTATCTAGAAGCTCTAGATATTGGAATACTTAGAGCCGCCTCACAAGGCTTCCCAAAATCTCGGGATGCTACACACCCGCAAGGTGATGAGTTGAACTACGAAAAATGGAATGCAAAGGCTAGAAACACCATATTTAGAGGCCTTTGCAAAGATGTGTTTAACCGGGTGAGGAAACACAAAGACGTCCATGCACTATGGTCAGATGTTTGTGTGCTCCATGAGGGAACAAAGAGTGAGCGTGAGAAATGATATCATCTTGTCATAAAAAAGCTCAACTCTTTTGAGATGCTTCCCAAAGAGAGCCCTCATTAGTGAGATCAAGAGTAGCAAAATGTGCATCCATCCTTCTCATTAGGCTTGTCGTGGTCAAGTGAGAGTTCGTGCTTGTTACTCTTGGTGATCGCCATCACCTAGATGGCTTGGTGGTGCTTGGGAGCTTGGTGATCATCCGGAGAGCTTGTGGATGACCCAACTCAAGTTGTGAGCGGTTGTGAGTGATTCACCGCGACGGAGTGTCAAAGAATCAACCCGTAGAGAGCACTTGATCCTTGCGTGGATCAAGGGGGAGCTACACCCTTGCGCGGGTACTCCAACGAGGACTAGTGGGGAGTGGCGACTCTCCGATACCTCGGCAAAACATCGTCGCGTTCCTCCTTCTCTATTTACTTTGAGCATTTACTTTGAGCAATTAAATTTTGTTTTTACATTCATATAATTGCCATGCTAGAGTAGGATTGGAACTTAGGTTTGAAGTCTTTTGAAACACTTTCTAGGCATAAGGGGTTAATTGAGCTAACCATATGATTTAATTATTGCAAAGAAATTTATAATTAGTCTAATTCACCCTCCTCTTGAGCATCTTAATCCTTTCAGGTAGGTTGGTTCGGCTCTTGACGAGGACGTCGAGTCCTTAAGGGTGGGTGTATGTGAGACCCCGCTAATGGGTCAAGTTGGGCTGGTCTGATGGGCTGAGCCGAGTTGCCCACATTGGAACCTGAAAGGATACCGAACCAACTTAAAAGTCTCGGTCTAGGAAGCTGTTAACTCTGGTTCGAACATTTTGTGCGAAGCGATGACGAAAGCGCAAGATTGTTAATTAGCAGGTGTGGTCCATTCAAAGTGTAGAGTGGATATTAGCTGTCTTCCCGGGTTAGGACGTTACAAATGGTATTCAGAGCCAACTCTCGCTGTTTCACGAACATATGGGTCGGGACCTCGGACAGGCTGCGCATGGCTCTACAAGAGCATGGCACTTGGGCCGGGGAGCTGGGAATATGGTCGTGGACCAAGAGAGTCAATCCTGGACATTTGTCCTGTTTGGATAGGTTGGTTCGGCCCTCGACGAGGACGTCAAGTCTTCAAGGGTGGGTGTATGTGAGACCCCACTAAATGGGCCGGTATGGTGCTGGGAGGTTATTAACTCCTGTTCGAACCTTTTGCGCGAAGCGAGGACAAAAGCGCAAGAGAGTTAATTAGCAGGTGTGGTCTATTCAAAGTGTAGAGTGGATCTTAGTCGTCTTCTCAAGCTGGGGCGTTACAGAGCATCTCTTCTTAAACTCACTCTCTAAATTCTTATTTGTCATTTGAATAAAAAAATATCCTCTATGTTATTTTTCTACGTTTGGTTGGCTCAGCCTCGATTGGGCGATGACCAAATTACAGCGGCCCCAGCAGCTTCGAGCAGCTACCGCGTTCTTTGAAGAATAGAGAGAGGCCGGCCGGGTGCACGGACGCATGCTGCATGCACCGGCCTGATCCGCTGGTCGTGCGCGGCGCGTAAGGGCCTAGGGGCCATAATCCGGCACTCCGGCGCACAGGGCCGGGCCAGGGCGGCGCATGCCGCACCCGGACACCCTGTCGAGAATCGGGGTTGTGCACAGGGTGAGGACTGAGGGTGGTGCTGCGAGCGCGTCACACGGCAGCGGCCGGGCACGGCACGCGCTGTGCACACCCCTCGTGAAAAAACTAGGGACGACAATACACTGGGCCTTTCCTTAACACACACACACACTGGCCCGCCACGCCGTTGGGCGGGATGGGCTGGCCTGCGATGGAGGAAGGCGGCCGCCTAGAACTCGGGCCGATGGTACCATTGGGCCGTTAGCGGAAGAAAAAAATCTACATTATCTTCCTCAACTTTCGCGAAAATCCGCTTTTCCTCCTCAAATTCCAAAACCGGGCAAAACAACTCCCTCAACTTTTAAAACCGTTCATCTTACCTCCCCGGCCCTGTTATAAGGGGTTTTGAAGGCGGTTTTGTCTTTTTATTTTTTATTTATTTTGGCTGAATATATGAAAAATCATAGTAAATTACAGAAAAATCATAAAATGGAAAATCCAATTTTGTTGAACTCCACATGAGTATATCTACACAGTGAACATATAATATGGTATGATTTAGTACAAAATTTTTACTGTGACTTTAGATCTATGTTTTTCTGTAATTAAATAGAATAATTCATAACTGCAGTTTCTATGATCCAATTATGGTGAAATTTTTATGGTGGGCTAATTATTGTATGCTTAAACTGTAGTAAAAATTTCATACTTATTGGATCATGTATAACATAGTTATGGATTTTATTTAAGTTTATGCTTGTTAAATATAAATAAATCTATAACTAAGCTATACATGATCGAATGAGTATGAAATTTTTACTACAGTTCAATCATACAATAATTAGCCCACCATAAAAATTTCACCACAATTGGATCATAGAAACTGCATCTATGAATTATTCCAATTAATTAGATAAAAGTATAGATCTAAAGCCACAACAAAAATTTTGTATTAAAGCATACCATATTATATGTTCACTATATAGTTATACTCATGTGGAGTCCCAAAAAAATAGATTTTTCATTTTATGTTTTTTCTGTGATTTACTATGATTTTTCAAAGATTCAGTCGAAATAAATAAAAAAAGAAGACAAAACCACCTTCAAAACTGCTTATAACAGGCCAAGAAGGTAAGATGAATGGTTTTAAAAATTGAGAGAGATGTTTTGTCCGGTCTTGTAGTTCAGGGAGGAAAAATGGACTTTTACGAAAATTGAGGAGGTAACGTGGAGTTTTTCCTTAGCGGAATCAATCAACAAAACAAAAACAAATCGTTGTGACCTGCAAGGCTGTTCAAAGTTGAAACATTTCTTTATACTTTCCTCTCTGAATTTCTGTATACTGATTCCCAAAAATAATTTACTACAGCACTAGACGTCGATGCTACAGTGATTTTCCATGGCGAAATCCACGGCAGAAAGAAACTAGCGTCCGGATAGATCATCCATCATACAGGCGGCGGGGGCAGGTCCAGCAGGAGCCAGACGCCGACGCAGCCGTCGGAGTTGAGGTTCTCCTGGATGGCCAGGAAGTGGAGGCCGCCGCTGGCCTTCTTGGCCGCCTCCCAGGCCTCAGCCTCCTGCGTCGCCGCGGGGGTTTTCTGGTACCCGGAGTAGATGTACCGCGTCGAGACCCCCGCCGACAGGATCAGGCTCCCCCTGCCGGTGTCCACCTCCATCGCGCTAATCTCCAAACCGTTCATCCACGCTGAAATGGGGGAGACAGAAAACACAAAGATGAACATCCAGTTGTTCGACATTGTCCCCTTTACAGTATGCAGTTCAAATGCGGTAACTTGTTCTACATCAAATGCATATCCAGTTGTCATTTCTTCTAGACTAGAATCAACTAGATGGTTGTTGTGTGTCTATCATTTCTTCTACATTCTCAAAGTACTAGTGATAAAATTCTGGAACGACACACATGTGAGATCATCTCATATGACATGCCAAAACTTGCCTAGGTGCACAACGATTAATCTTTATTGAGTTGTATGCACCGCAAAAAACCTAAGTTGTTGGAGAAAGACACTAGCCAATTTCAATAAGATCATTGTTCATAGAGATCAAAGTGATCAACTGATATACAAGTACTATTTATTTAATAAGAATTTAGTTTTTTACCAACAAAAAAGCATCTACGTCTCATAATCTTAACATATAGATGCATTTGCATCCAAGCATTAGCCATGACCATGAAAAAAAAATCGTTGCCAGTTTGCTACACACGTTTTGAATGCTTTGGGGCTTCAGGCTGCTTGTTAATTTCAATACGCCGATCGAGACAGCACATTGTCATTCTTCTATTGTGGCATTGGCGTTGGGTGAATATTTGGTACAGTACAAGCTTACCGGCTAGAGGCTTGGCGCGAGATGATTCCACGGCGACACCAGGGACTAGCGTGCTGTCATCAAGCTCGAACCCCAGCAGATCCAAGTCCAGCCCCGCACCGAATGCGTACCTCCTCCCCACTGATTCCACCTCCTCTCTCACAGCTGCACAACATAAACAATCAGAAGAAGAAGCTCGCTCTGCTCAAGGCCTCATCAATGGCTCAATAATCAAGGTTAATCGATCGCTGTGCCAAATTACCGGAGAACGGGAGCTGCACGAACGCCCACTTGTCGCCGAAGAGGTTCTCGGGGAGCGTGGTGGGGAACGGGTTGTCGAGCGCGAGCAGCGGGCGGGTGCCGGCCTGGAACCCCGGGTGTCGGCTGTACACCACCTCGTACCGCTCCTCCAGCCACAGCAGCAGCGACACGCACCGCCGGCTCGGCACGGCCTTCACGCCCAGCTCGCCGCAGGCGCGGGTGATGATGGTCTGCATCTGGGACCGGAAGAAGCGGACGCGGTCGGGCATGGGCACGCCCAGCGCCTCGGACACGGACGCCAGCGCGTCGCGGAGCGTCACGCTGTTGATGGCGTTGTTGGGGAAGTAGCGCGTGAACTGGAGCGACAGCGTGGCGTCGCAGACCACGAGCTCCCACAGCTTCTTGCCGCGCGCGTCCAGGATCGGCCGCGAGCAGAAGTCCAACTCCCACTCCCGGATCGACTCCGGGTCCGCGTCGGGGTCAAGGTAGCACACCTCCGCCTGCGGGTCCACCTCGTCCACGGGCTCCGCTTCTTCGTCGGTGATGTCAGCCGCGGCGGATGCGGCCGTGGAGCTCTCGGACGAGATGGACCGGCACCGGCGCGACCGCGGCGACGGGCTAGCCGGAACAATCATGCAGCGGGCGGGAGTGACGGGGCGCGCGGAGAGGGAGACCGAGGTGGTGGCTCGCCCTGGCGGGTTAGGGAGGGGGAGGCTGCGGCGCAGGGCGAGGCCATGCCCGGCGACGATGGCGGTGGCGGTCGTCATGCCGGGAGCAGGCAGGCGCCCACGGCCACACGCAGAAGCTAACGCTAGGGATGGCGGTCGCGGCGTGAACCAGTTCATCCACCAAGCAGTGTGGTGATCTCAGTCTTCCGCTTGGACCGTGGGCCGGCCCAAGATCATGAAGAAGCCCACCTAACGGTGAGGGAAGAGGATAACGACGACCTGATTTGGTAGAGAAAGAAAGAAAGAAAAACGAAAAACTAGAGGGTGGAAGACGACGGTGTCCGGCGTCCGTAGAAAGAGAGGAGAGGGGGGTAGGAGGCGGGGAGCAGCAAGAATGGCGTGCTCCACTGGTCTCTGCTTCTCGGCGTCGATTCCCCCCTCTTCCAGCCTCTTGTTCTTCTGGCTCCTCCCGCTTCCTCACGATCAAGCGTGTGTCCTCTGCTCCGTCCTTGTCCAGGTATGTTCTTGTTTCTTGTTGCCCTGCCTCCATTGATGCAGTATTGCTCTTGGCCAATTCATTAGAGCTTTCTCGAAATCTCAAATTAATTTGCTCGATGATGTTAGATGTTATTTTTCTTGTCAGACGAGAATTTTGCACTGTTGTTCCTGAAGCTAGTCAACACGAAAACCGCTCGGTGTTGGTTTTTATTCTCTGCAATCTTGTGAATTTACCTTTAACTGCTATAGGTATTAAAGAATATTTGGTTGGAACTCCACATTCTGGTGTATCTGGTTGCTTTTCCTACCATATGTAGAATAGTCTCTAGTTACAAGTTCAAAACCTGTTCTTCAGTTACAAACCCTTGGAAAAATTCATTTCGACTTTTTTTACAACTGTGAAACGGTTCAACTTCCTCATTTGGGTTGGCAAGCAGCCAGGAGACCAGTACATTTGAATTAATATCAGTTGATTTTACTTAGTTTACTAATAATAGCTAATTCTGGTTGTGGTTAGTGACATCAATAGTACTCGCATTATAACTTAACTGACCTCTGAGTTATATGTCTTTTCTCTCATAGATGGACAATCCAATACAAGCAATTGGGACATACATTATATCGGAGAAGCCACGTTCTGGCCTTTGCTAGTGCAGATGTATGCATCAGGCTTTGAGTAGGCCATCTATTTTTTAGGGTTGGTAGGACTATGACATTAATAATGTTTGTTGAACATAACTTTATGTGATTTGATATTTTTTATAAGTTTAAGCTCAATTTATTATGCCTATATCCAACCAGGATACCATAATTCCTTAGTACTCTTCACTTTATGCGTTGTACTAACCCAGGTCCTGGAGAAAGTTATTCAACTTTCTTTAGTGCCAGTTGCTGCATTCTTATTCTTATTCTTATTCTATATAATACATTCTCTCTTGGTAGTTAAACTGTTTTTTTTTTCCAAATGAATCAGGCACCAAAAGGCAAAAGAAGCTCAGGTGAGATTGTTGTGATGGTTGATCCACTGGAAGCTAAGCGCCTAGCTGCTAAACAAATGCAAGAAATTAGGGCCAAAGAAAAGCTGAAGGTGCATTGTTGCTGTATTGGAGTGTATCATTCCTTAGATTAAATCAATCATATATGCTAAAGGAAGGAATCTTCGTAATAAGGAAAAGTGGAAAACATCTGTCTTTTGTTTGGGCCAATAGTTGGTGATGAATCATTGTTTCAGATAACTGGAAACAGAACTAGGCTTTTCCCTGTTCATGTTGTCCTGCAAGTTCCCCATTTCTATTTTTTTTTCTGTGGATGAAAACTTGATTGCATGTTCTTCAGTTGAGGCATCTAACCTAACTGCAAATGGATGTTCAACTTAATATTACCTAGTGACTGTACATTGCAGTAATGTTCACATGGACATGGATTATTAATAAAAAAAACTCTACCTGCGGGGGAAATTATAACTTATAAGAGAGATGCTGAAATTCCTTTGGTGATTCAAGAAACATATATGTTTATTATATCACTAATATATTAATTCCACTTTCTGTTAACAAATAGTTATTTCGTCATCCATTAATTGGTGTCTGTTTGTCCTGGAAAACTCGTCTGCTGCGCTACCCTCTGAACCCCAATATCAGTCTATGTTCTATTTTGATGCTTCATTGTGTTTTCTTACTCTTCAAATTTGATCCCAATCACTGTGGTCTGTCTTGTAGAGGCGCCGTCAAGCAGAAGCGATCAATGGGGCATTGGCAATGATAGGACTGACTGTTGGATTGGTAGTGGAAGCTCAGACAGGAAAGGGCATCTTAGGGCAGGTACGTAAACTGAATGCAGGAGAAATTCGGTTTTTAGTATATACAAACTTTTATCATAACCAATAACATGACTTGGGAAATGTTATTAATGGACAACAGTGATGTCTGATGCTTGATATTTATTTACTTAGAAACCAGAATGTTAATTACAGTTTTGCGTTACGAATATGTGATCGCGTGCTCATCCATTTCTGCAGCTAGCTGGATATTTGACGGCTATTTCTAGTTTATTTGGGCAATAATACTGGACCATGATTGGAGATTTCTTTTTCACGTTCCTTGGCCAGGAGAGCTCCTATCTGAATCTTATTTGTTGAATCCACCCAATTTTTTGGGAGTTAATCCCAAATGGCTGTGCAATAGCGCACCCAGACTTGTATGTTTATCAAGCACGATAGCATGGGCTGAACATTAATATACATGTAACAGAGTCGTCCCAACAATTTCTGATTATAGCAGCTGCTAAAGAGCAGTTCTTCATACTTAAATGTGAAATGTTGAAGTCTTTGAGAACTCTTTTCTTTCTTTTGCCAAATCATTGAGCCTGTAAGATGTGGATTGGACTTAGAAGTCTCTGACTGGTTGTTTGTATTTAGTGAGCTGATGACACCTGCAATGGAATGATGAATCTATTGCTAGGGTGTGACTTCATCTTACCATGAAAATGTGGGTACCTCAAGTCTTATTTTTGTATATGTTCTTGTTGATTGATCTTACTATGAAAATGTGGGTACCTCAAGTCTTACTATTATATATGTTCTTTTGTTCTTGTTGATTGAGCTCGAGTGGCAGTGTTCTGTTGTATTTTTTATTTCCAGAGCCTATGAAGGTCCATGCATGTTAATGAGATATGGGAATTGCACAACTTCAAGCTCAACTTGGAAAACTTCAGGAACACATCATTAGGAATTTGTTGAAGGTTTTTTTTTATGGCAAAGGAGCTGAGCATGACTGCATGAGTGGTATAGATTCACAACATTGGGTGCTTTAGAAGGCTGAGCATGTATGTACAGTTTGAATTCCTAACGTTGTGCTCGCTCTTTCACTCCGCACCGAGCAAGCTAGTTTTTGCCTGTTTGGAACAAAATGATTTCATTAGAATTTCAGAAGCGCTACATTAAAGAAAAAAAGAATTTCAGAAGCGCAAGTCATCCTGACTTAGCAAAAAAAATTTGTCATGAGGTTTGCTTATCATCGGTAAGGTTTCCACCATCTCAGAAAAGTTGGATAATGTACCATCCAACCGACGACTCCAGCTAGAACAAATAATCTCATTTTATTTCTTTTTGGACCCCCCTCGTGCCCAAAAACTATTCCTAACACGAATGGACTGGATAGCAGTTCATTGTTCTAGAGCCACTACAAAAACTTTGATTCCCTCTTTTTTTTCCTCATCTAAAAAAATCCCAATTCTGGTTTGAAGCTCATGGCGAAACATCGTCCACATGAATTTTGGATTTAAGAGCAACCTCAACCATTCACACCCACAAATCCAGTGAAACGTCAAGTCCTTGTGAGCCTTTTGTTTTCAACGAAGGGGGCTGGAGTCCTAAATTATATAGTTTTTTTTAATAAAGGCACTCAAAAGAGTGCATCATATCATGTTGGTGTTTCGGATCACAGGCTAGTAAATTTCTAGTTTACGTGTCTAGCCCGGATGGTGTGATCGGAGGACACAAGGATTATACTGGTTCGGGCGGAACGTCCCTACGTCCAGTTTGTTGTTGCTCGTGTTACCGGCACTGTCTGTAGTAGGGGTTACAGATGAGCGAGAGAGGGAGCGGATCCCAGGTCTCTGGTGGAAAGATTGAAAAGTGCTAAGAGTTTGTCTAGCTGCTCAGCCGTGTGCTCGTGCCTATCTCCCTCGTGTTGTGTTGCGTTGTGTTCCCCCTTTTACAGAAGAAGGGGAAGATGCAGGTTACATGAGAAAAAGAGAAGAGAGAGAGAAAGATGGAGAAAATTGAGGAGAAGAAGCCCTCTGGGACTGCCGCGTCCTTCTTCTCCTTCATGCGGATCCCGCCGATGCTGTAGACGGTGACGGGGACGGCTCCACGTCGGGCTCCTGTTCACCACTGGTGCTATGCCTTGACGTCATCAGCTGGTCGTAGCGTTCCATCCTGTCTCGGCGAACGGTGTGGTGAACCAACGTGCTTGTCAGTGGCCATACGGGGATTAGGCAGCAAAGCGCCCACGCACCCGTCACTGTTGACGATGCGAACCCTCGGGCGTGGCCTGTCGTGGCCACGGGTCACGTCAAGACGTGCCCGCACCCCTTCTGGTGTCAGAGGACTTCGAGGGTTTCGATCTTCTGCTGCCCGTGGGACGCCTTGGTGGGTTACGATCCCTTTCTGTTGCGACCAGACTTCTTTTGAGGGCGTGTAGCTGTGGGATTTCTTTGGGGACCGGAGAGGATTTTCCTTAATTCTGGCCCCTCTTAGGACCTGATCGATCCGCCGTTGTCACGCGACCGTGTATTCGGTCTCTTTGTGAGTCCAATTCCCCCCGAGCCCTCGCGCGTTGCGGGGTCTGATTGAGGGGTCGCCTCATCTTGCAATCGTTCTCCCTCAAGCATTTTTTCGACAAAACAGAGGGGTTGAGCCGAGCCATGTTTTCCTCGGTGGATGAACCATGGTGCTCGGTTAGCTGTTAACGGGCTGGTTTGAGTGGGGCCCCGGCGTCCCGTTCACAGGGGTTTGGCATGGGTCAGCTGGTGACCGACTCCAGATTCCTGACGGCCAATCCATATAGTTCTTGGATTCGTTTGTCCGGTCCCAAGGGCTCACTGCCTTTCTTCGAGGAAAAACCATGGACAGCGCGCTGGCCAGGTCTCAAACATGGGTTGGGATGCCCGTAGCGCTCGTGCGCTTGGGAATTGGCCACTAGCAGGCCCATCCTTTTCCACCCCTCACTCTAAAGGTGCCCTAGAGCGGTTGTGAACCCGTTGGTGGGCCAATCTTCGAACTCATGGGCTGTAATGGGCCGTGGGAGCATTTTTAGCCCCGTATCCCTTCCTTACTTGCATCGGTTCTCGGTCGTCTTCGCTTTCCATAGAGTCGTGGTACCGCTCCGACATCACCTATGCATGCATGGAGGGCCTCGTCAAGCGCGGTCTTCTTCGCGGGAGGACCGACACGATGGAGTGGCTGGTTCCCGACCACGAGGAGGTGCCGATGCCGCCCGACGGTTACATCGTCTCCTTCGCGTCCTTCCACGAGCGTGGGCTCATGATCCCCCCTCATCTGTTCTTCTAGGGGGTGCTGCACCACTACCAGATCGAGCTATAGCACCTCAACCCCAATGGGATCTAGCACGTCGTAGCCTTCATTGCAATGTGCGAGGGGTACCTGGGGATCGAGCCGCACTTTGAGTTGTGGAGGTACTTCTTCTCCATCTCCCTACATAGGAAGAAGGAAAGAGGCAGGGAGATCCCGGTACCGATGGGATACGTGGGCATCCACCTCCGAGGGCAGCGGGCGGCCGAGTACATGCCCTGCCAGCTGTCCAGATCCAACAAGGGGTGGCACATGCAGTGGTTCTACTTGAAGAATGACCCCGCCACCCCCTTGCCGGACTTCACCGGGCTCTTGATCGAAGAGGCACCTCTGACGTGGTCGTGGGGACCACCCGACAAGGAAAAGAAGAGGATGCGCAACATCCTCGAAGCCATCGCATCCCTGAGGAGCCATGGACTTCGTGGGGCTGGTGTCATTGGAGCATATCACGCGAGGAGGGTGGCACCGCTGATGGCGTGCGCCCTCTTGTTGTTCGAGATGATGCCGGTTGTGGAACTCGATGGGATGGCGCTCGCCCAGGGGCCGCTTCGCAACAGCGAGATTGCGCAGCGCATCAAGGAGGCGACGGACGAGTTCGACACCATGTTCCCAATTCCGAGACATCCCATGATGCGGCTGGAGCCGGGCTTTATTGAGCTGCTAGTGGATTTGGGCTTTCGGGCCTCTATCGCACCGTTGTCAGAGCACGCGGCCATGAGGGTGGCGAACCGTGCAGCAGATGAGCGAAGGAAGAAGCATAAGGACGACAAGGAGAAGAAATGGTGGGCGAAGGAGCGGGCAAAGCTACAGTGAGGGAAGTGGCGCCAACGCTCATTGGAGGAGGAAGGGGAGGGGGAAGAAGAGGAGGAGGACGACGACGACTCTGGGTCGCCCATCCCATGGGATGATTCGGCCGGCGGGAATGAGGGCCCGCCTTCGCCTCAGGCATGGCCCTTCCCATGGCATCTCTTGGAGCAAGAGGGGGAGGACACACCCTCAGAGATGGTGGGAGCGAGCCACCCCGCTCCGTCCGAGCCTTCTACGGTGCCCCCATAGCCAAGGGGAGCTAGCGTCTCTGCCTCATCCGAGCCTCCTATCGGTGTTTCGAGTAAACATGTCGCACCCAATTTTGCATAGCAAAACCAAGTACTCATATATGTGCGCCCAGGATGTCCAAACACACACATATATCACAAATTGCAATAGTATCAAAGTAAAGTACTTATTACATCACATATCTCATCATAAAGTAAATACAAAGTTTGCTCGATGGCAATACTATTACAATCACAGCGGAATAACTAGCCCATCTACCACAAGGACTCCAACTGGTGAACGTCTCCCTAGTAGTCCTGGATATCCTCCGGAAACTCTTCATATCCATTATCTGTTACCCATCTAGGATTTTCATTGGATGTAAAGCAAGTGTAAGCTCACCATACTTAGCAAGTATAACAAAGGGATCTATGAGGCTCAAAAAGGCTTGACACTGTTTGACTGCGGTCTGCAATTTTAGTTGATCAATTTTTAGCATCCTGAATCACTACTTTAATGAACAGTCCCAATTCCCAAGTGATATTAAAGTATAGTCATATTTATCTCAATTCCCAACCATCCACCATTCCCAGTAACCACTAATCTTGAAGGATCCAGACCGCTCGTATCCGTGAGCACGGCTGTTATAACAGGTTAATTATTTCTGCAGAAATTGTACATCTTTACCCACCGAGCCGTGATTCCCAATGCCAGGGTTCGCGAGACCCACTACACCTCTTCCTAGGAAGTGTGGCAAGGTTTCACTATGAAACCCTTAGCTAGTCGCACTAACAAGTCATAGCTACAAAGGAGTGGTACACGTGGGCATCGCAGCACGGTACACCCTAGCAGAAAAAGGAAAGATACCCTCTTACCCTTACTGGAGCTATAGACGAGCTAGTACAATCTAGTTAACAGGTTAAAGTCAGAGCCATATGACACTCAGGGTTATACGGTCCCTCCTGGGTTGCCGCTTCAGGATTAAGTCCTTATGGAGAGGCACTAGAGTACTCAACCCCATACTCTAGCCCCCTATCTGTTGCTAAAAAGCTCCATTTTATCACATTGTATATAGCCTTTAATCATGTTTCAAAATTATTTTATGTTAAGCGCTGCAGCATCTATCCAAAATGCCTACCCAAAATCCCTAGGTATCAAGGATATGTGGTACAAGTAATCATCTAGGTAAAGTCCTTAAAGGCATTTCAAATTAAACACATGCATGAATGTAAGTGGTAATAGTTCATAGGTAACAAGGGGCCTTTGGTATACTTGCCTTCCTCAAAGTTGTCCTGGAAGTACTACTGATCCTGCTGTGGGTCCTCAGTCACCTCAAATGGCTCACCCTCTAATCGTTATCCAATCACCAATCAAGCATCATACCAATCATTACATGCATACAAGATAGACTTCCATTAGAACAATACACCAAACAGTACAAACATAAGTTGAAAAGCTTATAAATCTATTCTACGCATTGCTACGAACACGTGAGCGAAAGAATCACTCAAATCAGACTTAAAACGTGAAAGTTATGCATGAAATAAGATGTAATGGCAATTCTGTAAATAAATTGAACCTATTTTTTGAATTAAAACAATTAAAAATATAAATAATCACAGTTATAGGACTGCGGATACTAAATCTAGAAAATACAGGGGCCTAACTGAATAAAAACAGGACTGAAAAATAATTACTTTGAATTAAAATGGACTGCGGGTTGATTCTGAGAAAATCGAAGGGTCTTTGTGCAAAAAGGGTGTGCTTGTCTGCGGTTTGGACCTGGCTGTTGACTGGGCGGCCATGTGGCGCTCTGGGGTTGGTTCGGTGTACCACGTGGGCGTGGGCGCGCTGATGTGGCGGGGTGGACCGGGTCCATGGCCCAACTGGTGGACCGATTATAAACCTCGAAGGGGTATGTGATCTTGGCCGCCCATCTAAAAACCAACGGCGCTGCTTACGACGGAACAGGGGGTCATCGGCGATGATGGCTCCCACGGCGGCGCCATGGCCAACATGACTGGAGATCGCCGGTATGGCGTTCCAGGGCACAAAATCGTGAATGGAAGGCATGGGTATGGTCAGGAGCTCACCGCGAGTCTGATGAAGGTGTTCTCGGCGTTCGGGGCGGGCTCTAGGGGCTAGGTCGACGGCGGCGGAGCTCTGGAGAGAGAGGACACGAGGGTGAGGTTAAATCCGAGCATGGAGTCACCAAATCGACGAGAGAGAGGTACCTACGGGCGTGGGAGGTCACTGCGGAGCTTCCAGTGGTGTCGACGTCGTGCTCCGAGGCGCGGGCGAGGGAGAACTGCGGCGACAGTGGTTCTCGACTATGAGCAGAGGATGGGAGGGGGAGAAGGGATGGCGCAGGGATTTATAGGTCGGTCGGTGAGTGCTAGAAGGAAAGGGAGTGGGGGAAATCAGGCGGGATTGGCCTCCTGCCATATGCGGGCGACGGCGGTGGCTTTCCGTGCATGGCCACGCCATCGGCGGCCGAAGAAAGGAAGATGTCGGGGGAAAAGAAAGGAAGATCGGGGAAGAAAAAAGGAAAGAAGACAAGGGCGCTGACAGGTGGACCGAAGCGCAGTGAGAGAAGGGAGAAAACGGACTGCAGCGCGTGCGGGCAAGGAAGGCCGAGCGGGCACTGTGGGAATCGCTGAGCGGGCCGGGGTGCCAAGTTGGGCCACGCTGGGTGCGGTGCGCGCACGGGAGAAGAAAAGGGCCGTGTGGAACGGGCCAGTGCGGACAGGTGCGGGGTAGGCCGCGGAGTGGGCTGGTGCGAAGCAGGCCAGGCGAGAGAAATAGAAGGGCCACACGGGAGCAATGGAAAGGAGGAAGGGGAGGCGCGGCTGGGCCGCCAGCGGGCCAGCGCGGGAAGGGGAGAAAAGGGCTAGGCTGATTCGGTTGGGCTGAAAAGGGGAAGAAGATGAATTTTTCAAAATCAAATCCTTTTTCCAAATCTATTTTTTTCATTTCTAAGCCAAATTCAAATAGAATTTGAATTCAACTTCAAATCAACTAGCCCTACACTCAACCAAAAACAATATGCTTCGGCATGAATGCAACAACCATTGTTTCTAATCCTTATAGTTTATTTTATTTATCCAATATTTATTATTTGGCCTAAGTCAGAAATACCTAGAAAATGTAATAAAGGCTAAGAATTAATTACTAATTTGTAGTAAAAGTTTTGGGTGTTACAAAACACCAATGAGTAAATTTCTAATATTGCACGTCTAGCTCGGATGGTGTGCTAAGAGGACACGAGGTTTATACTGGTTCGGGCAAAATGTCCCTACGTCCAGTTCGTTGCTGCTGCTCATGTTACTAGCACTGAAAAGTTTATAGTAGGGGGTTACAAACAGGTGAGAGAGGGACATGTCCCAAGTCTCTGGTGGAAAGAACGAATGGGTACCGAGAGCTCAGTCGTTGCTCGGCTATGTGTTCGAGGTTCGATGCTAGTGGTTTTGATCTCATGCCCCATAGTGGGGTGCCTTGCTTTCCCTTTTATAGGCCAAGGGAAAGCACGGGTTACAGCGGGAGAAACGAGGAGAATGAGAGAGAGGGAAAGTCCTTCAAGGTCGTCGGGCCTTTCTTTATTTTTTGTGCGGGTCCCGCTGGCACGGCAGGTGGTGATAGGGATAGCTCCATGCCAGGCGCTTGTCCACTGATGATGCCATGCCTCGGCGTTGTCAGTGGGTCATGACATCCCACTCTGCCCCAGCGGGCGGCGTGGCAAACCAACGTGCTGATCAGCGGCCGTACAGGGAGTAGGCAGCATAGTGACCATGCATCAGTCACTATGGGCGATGTGAGTTCCCTAGAATGACATGTCATGGGGATGGGTCATGTTGAGACATGACCGCTCCCTGCACGATGCTATAAGTTTGATCTTGGGTTGTACTTTCTGGCCCATAGTGGTTGGCGGTGGCGTGAGCTTCCGTTAGGAGCCGTGCCCAAGGGATCGGGCGAGACAGAGCTAGCCCTCAGACATCGGGTGAGGCAGAGCCCGCCCTCAGACATCAGGCAAGGCGCATCCCACCCTCAGACATCGAGTGAGGCAGAGCTCACCCTTAGGGGTTGGGCGAGGTGGAGCCCGTGACCTCGGTGTCGGGCAAGGCGGAGCCCATGGCCTCGATGTCGGGCGAGGCGGAGCCTGTCCCTAGAGGTTGGGCGAGGTGGAGCCCGCCCTTAGAGGTCGGGCAAGGCAGAGCCAGTGACCTTGTTGTTGGGTGAGGCAGAGCCCGTCCCCAGAGGTCGGGCGAGGCGGATCACATGACCTCGGTGTCGGGCATGGCGGAGTCCGCCCCCAGAGGTCGGGCGAGATGGAGTCCGCAGCCTCGGTGTTGGGCGAGGCGGAGCCTGTCCCTAGAGGCTAGGTTAGGTGGATCGCAGAACCTTGGTGTTGGGTGAGGCGGAGCCCACCCCCAGAGGTCGGGCGAGGTAGATCGCATGACCTTAGGGTCAGGCGAGGCGGAGCCCGCGGCTAGAGGTCGGGCGAGGCGGAACGCACGGCCTTGATGTCGGTTGGAGCTGTAGTCACACCTTTGACTGTCTGGATGGATTAATGTATAACGACCATTAGCGTCTTCTCTTTAGGTACCCTAGTATTGGTCCCCGATAGTAGCCCTCGAGCTTTCGGAGGAGTAGAATATTGTAAGTGCAATCAAGCCCTATTGTGGGTTTTCGCATAGATGACCACCAAATTAGAGGACTAATGAGATTTATCGAGATGACAAGCAGGGAATCAAAAAATGAGGATGATGTACAGGTTGCAAGTGTCCTAATTACAAAAGGTGGCTAGACCTAGCTCAGAGGAGGTTTATATTCTTTTATGCTTTGAAATTGAGTTTAGGGAAAGCCGTACTATTAAGAGGGATTTTAGGAGAGTTGGTCAACTGCTGAACCAGATGCTCAAATTCTCAAATTTACATCCTCTCACCTAGTCAAAACAGCCAGCCAAATTTCACCTCAACTTACCTGTTTTGGCTAGGGCAGCAGTGCCGCCCTGTTAAGAGCGGCAATGCCGACCTTAACTAACCGTTGGACCTAAGGGGTATTTATACCCTTCAGGCTCAGCCCACAACAGTCATCTTCTTCACTCAGACATTCTGCTCCAAACATAACAGAACCAAAGCTCACCTTCTCTCCTCCATTATTGCTCCTCCATCCCTCAAGTAAATCCTTGATTTCAACCATCAAAACTTGAGAGAAAAGGCAGCAAAACTTGATTGGAGAGCAGATCCACTGATTTCTAAAGTCTAAGAGCATTTGATTCACGTTTAGCTAGTGGTTCTAGGGTTTGTTACTCTTGGATCTTGCTCCTAGCTGGCTAGGTGTCACCCTTGCGCTTGCCAACTCATGTGGCAGCCTTGGGAGGTTTGTAACCTCATTCTCGAAACTAAGAAATCACCTCTCACTTCAAGAGTTCATCCTCTTGATTTGAGAACGAGGGTAAGGCAAGCCTTTGTGGCAAGCCTAAGCCTTTTGTGGCTTCCTCAACAACGTGGACTTAGGCAAACCTTTGTGGTGAGCTGAACCACAGGATAAATCTTGTGTCTCGTGTGCTTCATCTTGTTTACTTGCTGGTTTAGCTCATTGTTAGCTGGTGTTAGGGTTTGGTTGCTCGATCCACTATTGTGTGGAGTTTCTATGGTATTCAGTCTTCGAACTAGATCTTATCTTTCTATTGTAGGATTAAGCAGTTAGTGGGGTCAGGTTCATCTATGTAAAATCTCAGCTGTGTTAGATTTATTTTCGTAGAGCGGCAGTGCCGCCCTCTATTCTAACAGAGTTTTGAGTTGAATTTTTATAGGCCTATTCACCCCCCTCTAGGCCTCCTTTATCTTCCTGTAGATCCTACAAGTGGTATCAGAGCGAGGTTACTTCGTATATGCTTCACCACGTGAAGTATGGATGAAGGAGGAGGTTCGAGGATCATTCGCGATGCGGACGCAAGTGGTGTGCACGTCGAGGATGTCGGCAGCAGCAGCGAGTTGTCCATGTCGACAGCAAGTGATGCCACCATCAAAGAACCCAAGACCACCGATGCCAAAAGAAGAAAGGCAAGAAAAGAAAGAAAAGCCGCCAAGATCGCAACAAGAGAAGCTAGAGAAAAGAAGGAAGAGCAGCGGCTCAAAGACAAGAAGAAGAGAAAAGAAGCTAGAAGAATTACAAGAGAGGCAAGAGTTAAGAGAAGGGCAGCAAGAGCTCAAGAGCAAGAGAAGAATGAGTATGATGCATCATCTAGTGAGCTCTCTAGTAGCTCGGATGATGGAGATGATGATGTGTCATACCATGCTTCAAAAGATAGCAAGAAGGTGAAGAGCAAGGACAAGAAGAAGGATAGCGATGACAAGGGCAGCAACAACAACAAGAACAAATATGCCACCGTATCCTTTAATTATTCTTATTTGTCTAACCATAACAAAAGGTCCTTTATCAATGTACCCACGGGCAAGTTGCCTCATTTTGATGGGACAAACTTTGCCAAGTGGAAGCACTTGATGAGCGCCTATCTTGTAGGTCTTCACCCCGGTCTTTGGGAGATTGTGGTGAATGGATTGCAGCCACCGGAAGATCCCGAAGTGCCAACAAATGAGGAGTTAGCTGCTGTCCATCTCAATGGCCAAGCCACAAGCATTCTTCTTAGTGCCTTAGATAGAAATGAGTGCAACCGAGTGATGAATGTCAATGTTGCAAAACAGATTTGGGACACTTTGCATCTAGCACATGAAGGTGTTGATAAAGTGAGGAAAGCAAAGATTGATTTGTTGATGGCTAAGCTCAATAGATTCGTGATTGTTGATGGAGAGGGGCCACAAGAGATGTTTGATAGATTGATGACCTTGGTGGGCAAGATTAGAGGCTATGGATGTGATGAGCTCGATGATCACAAAGTGGTGAAGGTTATGTTGGAAGCCTAGTCACCAAGAAATGAGACCGTAGTTACCTTAATTAGAGATAAGAAGTTTGAGCGCTTCACACCAAATGATGTGCTTGGAAGATTGTTGACATTTGACATGCAAAGAGAAGAAGCCAATGAGAGGAGAAGACTTGGTGAGTTGCAAGCTAAGCTAGAAGGCATGAAGATCAAGGAAGTAGCTCTCAAGGCCAATAAATCAAGGAATCAAGGCACCTCCAACAAGGCAAAGGGCAGCAAGCAAACATCAACAAGTCAGCCCAAGGAAATCAAGTCAACTCCACAAAATGATGATCCAAGTTCATCCTCAAGTGAAGATGAAGATGATGGGCTGATTACATGAAGATTGATGGCATGGCTTTGTTCATGAAGAACTATCACAAGGGGCTGAAAAGGAATGGGTATAAAATAGTGCAAAGAAGGTTCCCAAACAAGAAGAAAAGGACTTGCTACAATTGTGGCAGCACCGAGCATTTCGTTGCTAAGTGTCCCTATGAGAAGAAAGACAACAAATACAAGAGGGACAACAATGAAGGCAAGCTTGAACACAAAAAGAGATATAAGTCAATGGGAGAGGCACACATTGGGCATGAGTGGGACTCAACTAAGAAGTCAAGTGATGAGGATGTGAAGGTTGCAACCGTGGCCATTCAAAAGCCATCCTCTACACCAAGGCTCTTCAACAGCATGTCCGATGATGATGACCACCACTCCACTCACATTTGTCTTATGGCAAAGGGTGAGAAGGTAAAACAAAGAGCCAAATCTCCTCCACCTCCTAGTGACATCTCTAGTAGTGAACTTAGTGATTCTAGTGATGATGAAACTAGTGATGTTGAGAAATATGCTAAATTGACTAAAAAGTTGGATCCTAAGACCAAGCTCTTCATCATAAATCTAATGGAGGAATTAGAAAGTGTCAAAACCGAGCTAGCCGATAGAGATGAAAATCTTGAGAAAACCGAAAAGATGTATATTGACTGCAAGGAAGCTCTTGAGTTAGAGAGAAGTGAGGTGGACTCTTTGAACAAGGCCTTGGCCGAAGAACAAAGAGAACATGCTCTCACAAAGAAGGCAAATATTACACTCAATGACAAGTATTGTGTCTTAGTTGAAAAGCACAACAAACTTGAGGAGCAATATAATCTTCTATGCGAGAGCACCGCACTGCCCTCTAACACAAATGACACTTCTATTTCCTCCACTAGCCAAGGGTGTGGAAAATGCTATAATCTTGACTTAAATGTTTATTCCACTAACCTTGCAAACATGGAGGTTATGAAAAGGGAGATTGCTAGGCTTAATGCTATGTTAGGCAAAAGGTGCATGGAAAGCAAGAAATCTGCTAGTGGCAATGTTGAACAACCAACGAGGACGCAATACAAAGATGGAAGAAATCCACGCATCAAGGATGGGCTTGGGCACACTCATGGAGGTAAAACCAATGGGAGAAATGTAATAAATAGATATGAGTGTGTTCAGTTCATGAGCAAAGGGCGGGAAGGTATAGATAGGTCTGCACAGATGGTGGCACAAGGCCAGCCCAGAGCAGCACCGCAGCCTATGGGCGGCAGTGCCACTATGAAGGGCGGCAGTGCCATCCCCACAGAAATGGGAAGACCTCCTCCTCCTCTGCTCATGTCAAGCCCAAGAAGAAGGTGTCTCATCCTAAGCAGGTTGTCCAGAAATCAAAGAAATCTATATGGGTCACCCCAAATAGATATGCTTATCAACCAAAGGCAAAAACACCTCAACAATGTTTTAATTCTAACTTTGTTTTGCAGCACAACAGCAAGGGGGAAGTATTTGCCAAGTTTGTTGGCAATGGTCAAAATGTTTATCTTAATACATTCATTTGGGTTCCTAAAGTTCTTATGACTAACGTGCAAGGCCCCAAGAATATTTGGGGACCTAAAACTAGGAACTAAACTTGTGTTGCAGGCATACTCTTCCGGTGGGTCAAGTTGGGTACTTGACAGTGGCTGTACAAATCATATGACCGGAGAAAGGAGTATGTTCTCATCATACTCTCCAACTACAAATTCAGATGAGAATATCATATTTGGTGACAATTCAAAAGGGGTTGTGATTGGATTTGGTAAAGTAGCTATTACACTTGATCATTCAATTACAAATGTCTTACATGTTGATTCCTTGAAGTACAATCTGTTGTCCGTCTCTCAATTGTGTGAGATAGGCTATAATTGTCTCTTCACGGATAAGGGTGTGGAAGTCTCTAAGAGGGAGGATTTCTCTATTGTCTTTACGGGTCGCCTCAAGAATAAGCTTTACCTAGTTGATTTCAGCAAAAGTAAAGCTAAGCTTGAGACCTGTTTAGTGGCAAAATCTAGCATGGGTTGGCTATGGCATCGCCGACTAGCTCATGTTGGGATGAGGAACTTGGCCAAACTCCTAAAAGACAACCACATCTTTGGATTAACCAATATTTAATTTGAGAAAGATAGAATTTATAGTGCTTGCCAAACCAGAAAGCAAGTAGGTGTACCTCACCCACCAAAGAGCATCATGACCACCACACAACCGTTGGAGTTGATTCACATGGATCTCTTTGGACCAGTCGCCTACCTAAGTATCGAGGGTAACAAATATGGTCTAGTCATTGTTGTTGATTATTCCCGTTTCACTTGGGTGTTCTTTGTTTATGATAAGTCCTAGGTGCAAGAGAAAGTCAAGATATTTGTTAGAAGGGCACAAAGGGAGTTCGGTCTTCCTATCAAGAAGATAAGAAGTGACAATGGGACTGAATTCAAGAACACTCTAGTTGAAGAGTTTCTTGATGATAAGGGCATCAAGCATGAGTTTTCAACTCCTCACACCCCTCAATAAAATGGTGTAGTAGAGAGGAAGAACCATACACTTCTTGATATGGCAAGGACAATGCTAGATGAGTACAAGACGTCGGACCTCCTTTGGAGTGACACCGTCAACACCGCTTGTCATGCCATCAACCGCCTCTACTTACACAAGAAACTCAAGAAGACTTCATATGAGCTTCTAACCAGTAACAAACCAAAGGTGTCATACTTTAGAGTGTTTTGGTGTAAATGTTTTATACTTAACAAAAGACCCAAAACCTCTAAATTCGCACCTAAAGTTGATGAAGGCATTCTTCTTGGTTATGGATCAAATGAGCATGCCTATCGTGTCTTCAACAAAACCATGGGTAGAGTTGAAGTCATGGTAGATGTGACATTTGATGAATCTAATGGCTCTCAAGTGGAGCAAGTTGATTCAAGTGTTGTAGGAAAGGAGGATCCACCATGTGAGGCAATCAAGCAAATGGCTATAGGCGACATTAGGCCACAAGAAGATCGAGCCACTGATGATGAGGATCCCCAGGCTGTTGCTGCACAAATTTCCGCTGACGTACTCCATCGACAAGGGCAGCACTCACCTACTAAAAATCAGCAGGGCGGCAGTGCTGCCCCATCCACCTCAGTAGCAGCTCCTTCAACTCCTACTCCACCACTTCAAGGGCTCAACTTGGAGCCTATCTTTGAACAATAAGAAGCTAAAGGTCCAGAAGAAGAACAAGGAGGTGTTGAGAATCTAAGGCTACGTCAAACTATACAATGGGATCACCCCGTTGATAGCATCCTTGGGAGCATTCGAAAGGGGGTCACAACTCGTTCACATTTAGCAATTTTTTGTCAATATTACTCGTTTGTTTCCTCTTTGGAACCTCTCAAGGTAGAACAAGCACTTGGAGATCCGGATTGGGTCATGGCAATGCAAGAAGAGCTCAACAACTTCGAGAGAAATCAAGTGTGGAACTTGGTGGAAAGGCCCAATACCAATGTCATTGGTACCAAGTGGGTCTTCCGCAACAAGCAAGATGAAAATGGCGTGGTGACAAGGAACAAGGCAAGATTGATGGCCCAAGGCTTCACTCAAGTAGAGGGCTTGGACTTTGAAGAAACATATGCACCGGTGGCAAGACTTGAAGCAATTCGAATGCTTCTAGCCTTTGCTACCCATCTTGACTTCAAGCTGTACCAAATGGATGTCAAGAGTGCATTCCTCAATGGCCCAATACAAGAGTTAGTGTATGTGGAGCAGCCACCGGGGTTTGAAGATCCCAAGTTCTCCAACCATGTCTATAAACTCCAAAAGGCGCTCTATGGGCTTAAGCAAGCACCAAGAGCATGGTATGAATGGCTTAAGGAATTCTTGCTCAAACAAGGCTTTGAAATAGGCAAAGCTAACCCTACATTCTTTACTTACAAAGTTGGAAATGATATATTTGTGTGCCAAATATATGTCGATGACATAATATTTTGTAGTACTAACCATGTGTATTGTGATGAGTTTAGTAGGATCATGACTAAGAGATTTGAGATGTCCATGATGGGTGAGCTAAAGTTCTTCCTTGGATTTCAAATCAAGCAAATGAAGGAAGGGACGTTCATTAGCCAAACCAAGTACACCCATGATATGCTTAAAAAAGTTCGACATGGTGAATGCCAAGCCTATCAAAACTCCCATGCCAACCAATGGACATCTTGATCTAAATGAAGAAGGAAAAGCCATGGACATCAAGGTATATCGCTCCATGATCGGCTCTCTACTTTACTTATGTGCATCTGGGCCGGACATAATGCTTAGTGTGTGCATATGTGCTAGATTTCAAGTCAACCCGAAAGAGTGTCATTTAGTGGCTATTAAAAGAATCTTGAGATATTTAGTACACACTCCAAACCTTAGCTTGTGGTATCCCAAGGGCTCCAAGTTCAATCTACTTGGCTATTCGGATTCCGATTATGACGGTTGCAAGGTAGATAGAAAAAGCACTTCAGGGACATGTCAATTCCTTGGACAGTCCCTAGTGTCTTGGAGTTCAAAGAAGCAAAATTGTGTAGCCCTTTCCACCGCCGAGGCCGAGTATGTTGCAGCCAATGCATGTTGTGCTCAACTACTTTGGATGAGGCAAACCCTTCGTGATTTCGGATGTCAATTCACCAAAATCCCACTCTTGTGTGATAATGAAAGTGCCATAAAGCTTGCAAACAATCCCGTAAGCCACTCAAGAACCAAACATATAGACATCCGACATCACTTCCTGAGAGACCACGAAACCAAAGGAGATATCGAAATTCGCCATGTGAGCACGGAAAAACAACTAGCCGATATCTTCACTAAGCCTCTCGATGAGTCAAGGTTTTGTGCTTTACATAGTGAGCTAAATATACTTGATTCTCGTAACGTGGTTTGAAATATGGCACACCTCTGTTTGACAACCTAGCGACATAGGAAAATAATTTAAAAAGATATTACATTGTGTTTCAAAACCATTTCAAAAGGCCAACTAAGTGTCATGACCATTGTCTGTATTGTTGATTGCTTACTGGTCATGATATTTAGATAATATATATCCATATCTGATGTAAAGGAGGTCATAAAGTTTTAGTGTAATCCCTGCAAAATTGGCAGGGCGACAGTGCCGCTCATAATGGTCGGCAGTGCCGCCCTCTGAAAACTGGGCCGTTTTCTGCTAATTTTGACTAGGTTGCGGGGCCCATTTTCTTCTATCTATTTCATTCTCTGGCCCCCGACCCAACTCTTCCATTCTCTCCCAGCCGACGCCGACGCTCGTGCTCCTCTCTCCTTCTCTCTCAAGCACGCTCCGTCGCCGTTCCTTATGGTCTGCCACCCCGGTAGTGCTGCCCCTGCAGCTGGCCAAGTCTCCTCGTCGCTGGCCCCTTGCAGGAAGCTCCTGGCCGAGCCCTTTCTCCTCTTCTCCCTCCACTCCATCGTTTTGGAAGCAAGGTGAAATCCTAACCCCATTTGATCTATGCAATGTGAAGGTTTTAGTCATGGATTTTTGTTTCTAGGGGGAGTATGAAGGGTTTGGAAAGGATTTTGATGATTTTTTTATCAAAATTGTTTCTAAAGTTTTTCATACTCAATCTTTCAAATCCATGGCTAGGGTTTCATATATCTATTTTTTAGACTGTGATTCTGAAATTGTGATGATGGATAGACACTGTTGGAAGTAGAATTTAACCAGAACAAGAAAGTTGAAAATGAACTAGAGAAGCAACTGAGGGCGGCAGTACCGGCCTCAGGGGGCGGCGGTGCCGCCCTACCATGCTGATTCCAAATCCAGCAAAGCTTCCTGTGTCATTTTCAAAACTCTTTTTCTTGTTAAAACCTGCTTGCAACTGTTTCTAACTCATTATCTTATACAGTTTCTTATTAAGTCTCATTTAATTGCATAGATGGACCAAGGAAAAAGGAAGGTGATGTCAAGTAAGCAAAAGGTAAAGAGAGGCAGGGGACAGGCAAGCTATATTCCCAGTGACAGAAATCTTGATGAAGACCTTGCTGAAGAAGAAAGAAATCAGAGGACGGAAATGACCATTCGTGTGTGGCCTGATTCTCTGCACATTTCAGAGTTTGATAGCAGCTACATGAGAGAAAACACTGATGGGTTCAACCTCAATCCTCCCCAAAATTGTGACAATCATACAGTTCTTGATTATTCCATGAGTTGGAAGAAGACAGGTGAAGCTAAAGAGATTGATCCCTACTCCTCTAATAGATCTAGTGGCATTGATTATAGATTTTAAAATGCTTTCTAATCTGATTTTTATGCCATAGCCATCCTGTCTAAGCCAAAGGGCAAGATTAGCAAGATGCAGTACATTAATTTTGATGATTTGGAGAGCAGGGATGGTCATGAGTTTGTTGCAGCCATCAAGACCTGTGACCGCTTTGAGATGACAGATATCATGAGTTTTAGGTATGATTGGAACAGGGAGATTCTTGTATAGTTCCATGCCACTTACTATTGGAACAGGGAAGTGGATGAGCTTCATTGGATGACTGATGGGTGACATTATCGCATTGATTTTGTCACCTTCTGTCGTATTCTTGGTTTTGGACACATCCACAGGGGATATGAGAGGATTCATAATGAACGTCGTCTTGAGCCAATGGAAGTAAGCTTCATGTGGGAGAATCAAAATCTTGCAGTTCCTGATTGGTCAAGGACCAAGCTCAAGAGCTTCTATTACATCATGAACAATCTTTTCAGGATCACTCTTAACCCCAAAGACAATGCAATAGATTTGAATGGCTACATCACTAATGTGTTGTCTAGGTTTCTCAGTAGTGAAAAGTTTAATGTTCCAAGGTTTATTTGGGTTGAGCTAGCATATGCCATGGATGATGGGAGGAGATCTTTGCCCTATGCTCCTTACCTCATGTTTGTGATTGAGAGAGTGACTGGCATGTGGTTCCCTAAGGATTGTGAGCACACTGTTTATAAGATCAAAAAGACCCATGGGGGCTTAGGGGGACTTGGGTCAGCCACTCAGCGCACTTGTTCTGGAGGACATGAAGATAGTGGGGCAGCAGGCTTTCATTCTTCTGGAGCTGAACATAGAGATATTCCTGAGCCGTCCAGGGCTAGGGAACAAAAGAAGTCAAAATGGGGGAAGATGAGTGCATGGATGAAAGCAATCTTTGCTCATTGTGCATATGCTTCACAGACTACTTATGAGGATAGAATGGAAAACAGGGAAGTAGTGAGGCATGCTAGGGAGATGGCAAGGCTGCCACCACTTCCACTAGTGCAGTCACCACCTCAGTTTCCTAACTTGCCTCGCCTTTCTTCCTCTGACGAAGAGCAGGATTAGCCACATGAGCATCATTATGAACAGCCAGATGATCAGCAGTATGGGCACTCATATGAGCCGTTTAGTCAGTACTACGGGTACCCATAGGGGCAGCATTTTGAGCAGGCCCCAAGGCAGTAGGACCTTGGTGCAGAGATTCACTCTACAGAGGCCGATCCATAGGTTCAGGCAGCCTTGTTTCGTACATATTCCAGGAGACCGCGTCCTTCGACGGATCAGCCAGGTCCTTCTACTTCTGCTGGGGCAGCTCCTCCGCGACGTTCAGCATGCTTTACTTCTCACACCCATGTCGCAGGACGTGCCCGCGTTGACTCCGACAGTGATGAGTGACTTTTCTTCTTTTTCTTCCTTCTTTTTGGTACTTGATGTCAAAGGGGGAGAAAATTAGAGGGGTCAACAGATTTTCGACGCCTTGAGTTCTCTGTAGCTGCGCTTTATGTCCAGATCCTATGAGAGTAGTTGGTAGGTTGTGAGTTTGAGTCGCTCAAAACTCTATTTTATGAAATATGCTACTTTGTGACTTAATTTGCTTCGGATATGGACATGTATTCATGGTTACTGTTTTAGCTTGTCATATTCTGAGTTTAGATTATTTTATATTCATATGATCTGCTGTAGGAACCTGATTGCTACCTGACCGATATAGTCAGGATGGCAGTGCTGCCCTCTAAGGCCGGCAGTGCCGCCCTGTGCTGTATCAGCCAAGGTCTTGTGTGCTTGAACTGATATAACATGTCATATGCATCACGTTTATTCCTGTGACACTTTGTTCAGCACCCCACAGCACGCATGGATGTAGGGGGAGGTTCCCATCACACCTAAAATGTGAATCGTGGCCTTTCATGCCAAATTGAGAATTCAAATCTCTATTCACATATTTAGGGGGAGGCTCCTACACCCATGGTTCAAAAATCTCAGTTTAGATTTCATATCTTTTGTAAGCTCTAATTGGGTTGTCATCAATCACCAAAAAGGGGGAGATTGTAAGTGCAATCAAGCCCTATTGTGGGTTTTGGAATAGATGACCACCAAATTAGAGGACTAATGAGATTTATCGAGTTGACAAGCAGGGAATCAAAAAATGAGGATGATGTATAGGTTGCAGGTGTCCTAATTACAAAGGGTGGCTAGATCTAGCTCAGAGGAGGTTTATATTCTTTTATGCTTTGAAATTGAGTTTAGGGAAAGCCATACTATTAAGAGGGATTTTAGGACAGTTGCTCAACTGTTGAACCAGATGCTCAAATTCTCAGATTTACATCCTCACACCTAGTCAAAACAGCCAGCCAAATTTCACCTCAACTTACCTGTTTTGGCTAGGGCGGTAGTGCTGCCCTGTTAAAAGTGGCAGTGCCACCCTTAACTGACCGTTGGACCCAAGGGGTATTTATACCCTTCAGGCCCAGCCCACAACGGTCATCTTCTTCACTCAGACATTCTGCTCGAAACAGAACATAACCAAAGCTCACCTTCTCTCCTCCATTGTTGCTCCTCCATTCCTTAAGCAAATCCTTGATTTCAACCATCAAAACTTGAGAGAAAAGGCAGCAAAACTTGATTGGAGAGCAGATCCACTGATTCCCAAAGTCTAAGAGTATTTGGTTCACGTTTGGTCGACGGTTCTAGGGTTTATTACTCTTGGAGCTTGCTCCTAGCCGGCTAGGCATCGCCCTTGCGCTTGCCAACTCATGTGGCAGCCTTGGGAGGTTTGTAACCTCATTCTCAAAACTAAGAAATCACCTCTCACTTCAAGAGTTCATCCTCTTGATTTGAGAACGAGGGTAAGGCAAGCCTTTGTGGTAAGCCCAAGCCTTTTGTGGCTTCCTCAACAACATGGACTTAGGCAAACCTTTGTGGTGAGCTGAACCACGGGATAAATCTTGTGTCTCGCATGCTTCATCTTGTTTACTTGCTGGTTTAGCTCATTGCTAGCTGGTGTTAGGGTTTGGTTGCTCGATCCACTCTTGTGTGGAGTTTATGTGGTATTCAGTCTTCGAACTGGATCTTATCTTTCTATTGCAGGATTAAGCAGCTAGTGGGGTTAGGTTCATCTATATAAAATCTCAGCTGTGTTAGATTTATTTTCGTAGAGCGGCAGTGCCGCCCTCTGTTCTAACAGAGTTTTGAGTTGAATTTTTACAGGCCTATTCACCCCCCTCTAGGCCCCCTTTATCTTCCTATAGATCCTACAAATACTCCTTCGGAGGTTTTTTCAAATGGGAGGACTTCTGAGGGCTTTGGCCTTCTTTTGTAGCCCATGGCGTAACCTGGGAATGGTGGTTCCCTTTCATTGAGACCGGATGTAACAGAACCGACCAAATCATAAGAACGTAAGTATAAAAACAATCACCGAAGCGATCAAATTCCTGTACTTAAGCTCCCATAATCCCGGTAGTCCGGAAATCACGAAGGATTTCAACCAACTCTCGACATACAAACTAAGATCATAATGATTCAACACAACACATCATTCGTTACAACATTTCACAAGTAGCATTCGGATTACATCCATCAGAGTTCAAATAAAATATTACAAACCAAGTTTGAGTGTGCGGAAGCAACATAGTTTAGTACATAACTTCATAATTTCAAATACATTGCCAGATTAGAGTCATGTCCCACAAAAGCATTATCAGGTACGAGAACTAGTAGAGACCGCGCCCAACGGTCTAGTCTTCATCCCAATGCAGGAGAAAGGCGTACTTGCAAACAACCAAAGAAGAAGGCGGTCATCTGCAATGTGGGAAATAAACCCGAGTACGAGAGTACTCACTAGACTTACTCCGACAAAAATCAGAAATAAAAGACACCAAGGATCATGCAAGGCTTTTCAGGTGGGCTAGCTTGACACAGTTGCATAAAAGAGCTTATGATTATAGTAACCAATTTAAACTTAGCATTAAACTTATCATTAGTTACCTGTCCACTAGATTAGCACCTGTACTAGAGCACTCACTTATTAGGAGCAAACAATATTAACCATAGCAGGTATAATAAGGTTGTCATCATCATATCATCATTTCCGAACCATTAAGTTATTAAGTGCATCTACATTGGAGATAAGCCCGTCAAGTTCTCACTAACCAAGGAGAGACGACGATTGAATCGAATTACAACTCAGGTGAGGGGTATTCCTAACTCTCACCACGGCATACTTTGCAAGGGTAGCCGTGGGTCACCTTTGGAACATCTCAGAACCAAATTCACGGGTTCGATCGGCCAAGACTCGAGGATTACCCTTCCGCCGGGATGATCGGGACTTTTAAATCACACCGCCTTGGACTCACACGCCACGGCTCCCTTCCGAGGCGCACTTTATACTTATCGACTCCCGGCTGAGGTGAGCTACTCGGCTTCATGGTCGGTCTCGCACCCACCAACTAAGAGAGAGGCATCGTTCAACATGAACAGGAAAGGCTCCAAGAATCAGTCCTCCTTAAGCGACGACGGAGTCAGTCTACAAACCTAAGCAAGCCTCCGTCCGGTCTTCATTTCAAATTAAGATCTGGTTCTTTTCCACGATAGCAAATATAGCCAATCGTGCCACATGTATCTTCCTATATCTCATGGTGACAGAAATCACCCGACTTCTACCGTGTTTAAGCGGGGCTAAGCACTACTCGAGCCTAAGCTACATAGGATTTAGGGTAACAATATCTGGACAAGGATTGGGTAACCAATGCAGCAAGTGTTTGCATCCAACACCTAAACTTAATGCAACAATATATATATATTTAACAATAATATCAGAATCGCATTTCAGAAATTGGGAGGCTTAATATGCTCAGGGCTTGCCTTTCACAAAGTTACAAGGACGGTGGTCCGGGCACTCAACGGCGACCTCGTCTCGGCACTTCTCTCAAGGTGCTCCTCCCGAATCTCGGTGTAAGGCCGCTGCGCCGCTTCAGTTCCTCGAATTCCAGCAGGTTACTCCTTCCGGTACACCTATTGCATGCCGATGCAAAAGATAAATATCATGGGTGCATAAGGAATGACATGATGCTCATGATGAATGAATCACAGTGAGTGTTTATGAAAATATCACTTTGGACACTTGCTTACTCGAGTAATTAGCTCTATTCAAATCACTTTAAGCATGTATCCAACTTAACTTAAATAACAAGAGCAACTTACCTAACTTGTATAACCTAAGATAAAGATGCTCATCTTCAGTTAAAGGCCTAACACCTAGGAACATTACCACAAACTTAGAACTAGTAAATACATACTTAAAATTACGAGTTAAAGCTTTATATGCAAAACAAGTAGTCACTTAATTCAATCATAACCAGAGTTCTATAAATCCAAATGACTTGCAAGAGGACATTCTGGAAAGCTTATGAAATTCTCTACAATTCATTTGTAAACATCAAAGCATGATTCTTAAGTTAACCAAATCAAATTCCAGTAAACCTAGAATCTGTCCCGCAATGGCAGGGTTGCTAACTTAATTATTTAATGATGATGCAAAAGCATAATTTGATCAATCCAAGTTTACCAACTTGTTTTTCATACCCAAGAAACATTAGAAATTATAGTGCCAACTTCTAAATAATTTATTTAATATCCTTTTCCAATTTATTTAGTTAATTAGGTGATTTAAGCAATATTTAGTAAAACTATTCATAAAAATCTACAAAAATTACAGTAGCTATCTCATGCTGCACATAGACTACCATAAAAATTTCAAAGCCATTGGGCAAACATAACTTGCTGTATCCAAAATAACAGGTGACATGTCTAATTTGAGCATAATTAGGAAACCTTATTAAAAAGTGTCAAGCAATAGATTTCCCATTTTTCCTAGCATCATTCTAGCATAAGAATAGCACTCATCAAATTTCACCTTCACTGGATCTATAGAAAAATTATGAAAATTCACACAAGATCCACCCATTAATAAAAGGAAATTCTATAACTTAAAAACTACAAATGCACTAGCTCTGAAATTTTAACCAGGGCTTCTAACAAGCAATAATAGACTGCCCACAAAATTTCATAATTTTTGGACCACAGAAACTCAAGATAAAATTCAAACAAGTTTGCATGCATCTAAAAACACATTTCAAAGTCCTATTTAAATCATCAAAAATTTCTAAAACATGTGCTCATATAATATTTTTGTTAAATACTAGACATGACCAGGAACTCAACAAAATTAGAACCACATCATTTGGATCTATATACTAGGAGCTACATATTTTTGAATAACAACACAATTCTGTGAAATAATAAAGCAAAGCAAAATACGAAACAAAACTCGGCCATACTCGGGCCAGCCCAAGGAACGGCGGCCCACGAGTCATGCGCTGGCGCAGCCCAACGCGACACGGCCCATGCTGGGCTCCTGCCTCAGCCTCGGCGGCTGACAGGGAGGGCCCGCGCATCAAAGAGGGAAACAGGGGAAAGGAGCGGACGGCGGCGTAGTTCACCGCCGGTGGCTCCTCCGGCGAGACCATCTACGCTACGACGTTCGCCATGATCATGCGCATCTAGTGGTGACCTCAATCGGTGCTAGGGTAGTGGCTCAAGGGGTCGGCGACTGACATGGCGGCGCACAGCCACGGCACGGCCGGCTCCGGCGAACTGACGGCGACACAGCCCCTAACGGTGACTCTACGAGCTTCGGTGGTGTTCCTATGACCTAGCGCGAGGCAGAGGAGGGGATGGGACGGCGCGAGGACAACTGGCCGCGTGGAGCGCCAACTCTGGCGAGCTCCCGCCATGGCTGCGGTGGGGGAGAACGGCGAATACGCCCTTACCAATGCACGATCGACCCGACGGTGAGGTGGAGATGGTAAAGGGGATCACGGCGAAGCTCTAGGTGAACGGAGCAACGCATTTTCGCAACAGCGTGGAAGCTAGGCGGAGGTGAAGGTGCGGACGGCTGCGGCTCGGTTGCTGCGCGCGGTGGGAGGCGAGGAAATGCGAAATGGGACGGGCGAGTGCGTCGGACAGGCACGCGGGGTGGCTTCAGACACGGCTGTGACGCCAGGAGGCGCACGGCGCGTGGCCAGCGCGACAGCAGGTCGGCGACGAGTGTCACCCACGCGTCGGCTGAATTATGAAACTTGATCACTGTAGCTTCGATTCAGTGTTCCCTTCGGAGCCTGACAGCGATACTTTGACAATTATTATTTCCTAATCTGTGGCGATCTAGACTATGCCATAGTTAACAAAGTTGCTCATCAATACGTGAACTACAACTCTTTCCACTAGAGCTCAAGCTGGTTTGGCTCGGTTAGGGAGATACACGGCTCCAAACATGGGTACACGAAACTGTACTTCACTTTAGGACTTAGAAAAATTTGCTAAGTATGAAATCAGCATGTACTTCTGACTTGTGGGCCATGTTTGAGCATGTTCTAGCCATTTTCATGAGTTGGTCATAAAACAACTTTTGTTCCTTGATAAATTAGCTACAACTTTTGTAAAGAGTGCATAGCCATGCAAAGTCTCTAGGTTGGACTTTTGAATCAGTCAAACGATGACACTCCAAGGGTCAATTCAAGTCAAACTTGCACTTGAGGGCATTTTGGTCATTTTGATCTACATGAACAATGTCCCAACAAGTAACCTAAGTGTAGTTAAGGTGTATTAGACCATGATCAACCACTTTATAAAGTTGTTATACCCCTTCTAATGATCACATGATATCTGACAATTAAAACAAGCAATTCATTCATATGTTTCAATACAATGTTTCACATGTTGCATGACCTGGTTGTTATCCTATACTTGTCACATTACTACCATTTTGCCATGCTTCAAGATGTGAGAAATTTATGTTGCATTCACAGATTACACCAATACTATTTACAACAATCAAGCGTGAAACATACACAGTTGAAAATGTTGCATATGCATGTTTTAGTAACAATGGCAATGATGACATAGATGATGCATATGTTTATGAAATGAAATGCAATTTAGTGGAAGCCTAAACACCTAGGGTGTTACAGCCCTCCCCCCTTAGAAAAATCTCGTCCCGAGATTTGGAAAGCGTACCATTTAGTATAGAAAGTTGGATGATTTTCCTTTAAATAATCTTCCCGTTCCCAGGTTGCATCCCGTTCACTATGATTACTCCAAACTACCTTGTATAACTTAACCACTCGTGTACGAGTCACTATTTCTTGAGTATCCGAACTTGCGGGCTTTTCCTCATAAGAAAGATCAGATTTCAAGTTGACTTTCCTTGTTGCTATTCTTTCCTCGGGAATACGAAGACACTTCTTCAATTTGGGACACATGGAATACCGGAATATAGCTCCCATCTCACGGGGTAGATCGAGTTTATAGGCTACTCTTCCACTTTTCTCGATAATGCGGTAGGGTCCAACATATCGAGGCTCAAGCTTCCTTTTAATTCCAAAACGCTTGACTCCTTTCATAGGGGATACCTTCAGATAAACATGATCACCTACTTCAAACTCAATAGGTTTCCTTCTCTTGTTAGTATAGCTCTTTTGTCTAGCCTGGTGCGGCAGTCATATTCTTCTGTATAGTTCGGACTTGCTCTTGGCTTCTTTTACAAAGTCAATACCATAGAATCTTCTTTCCCGGGTTCCACCCAGATTCAAAGGAGTTCTACACTTATGCCATAAAGAGCTTCAAAAGGAGCCATTTTGATACTTTCTTGATAACTGTTGTTATAAGAGAATTCAGCGAGAGGTAACCAGTCTTCCCAAGAGCCTTTGCAAGAGATAAGACAAGCTCTAAGCATGTCCTCAAGAATTTGATTAACACGCTTTCAGTCTGTCCTGATGTTTGCGGATGATAGGCGAATCTGCGGATTAGATGAGTGCCAAGATTCTGATGTAAGCACTCCCAAAAGCGAGCCATGAATTGCGGTCCTCTATCAGAAACAATGGATTTGGGTACGCCATGGAGACGTACCACTTGTTGAAAATAAATCTCAGCATAATTGTGAGGATGATAGGTAGACTTGACCAGAATAAAGTGAGCAGATTTAGTTAGACGATCTACGATTACCCAGATGGAATCACAACCCTTTTTGGTAGTGGGTAATCCAACAATAAAATCCATGCTAATCTCTTCCCACTTCCGGCCGGGGAATAGAGAGTGGCTGCAATAATCCGGGCCTTATGTGAATAGCCTTGACTCGCAATGCTTATCACACCTTGCCACGTAAGTCGTGATTTCTTTCTTCATCTTGGTCCACCAATAATACGACTTGAGATCTTGATACATTTTACTACTACCAGGATGGATGGACAACTTAGAAGAATGGGCTTCAGCCATAATTTGATTTCTAAGTTCTTTATCTTTGGGTACCACAAGTCTATCATTAAACCAGAGAATTCCTTTGTCATCGACCCTAAAGTGCTTGGTCTCTTTCTCTTTCATTTTCCACTTGATGTGAAACACACCCACATCAGTCTTCTGGAGTTCGATAATTCAACTTCTAAGAGAGCAATCCACAGTGATATTGTGGAGTACTACAGGATGAAGGAGGTGCGACAGATGAAAGTCTTCACTAACCAAAGAATTGCAATGGGACTTTCTGCATAAGGCATCAGCAACCACATTTGCCTTACCAGGATGGTAGTGCACTTGAAGGTTGTAGTCCTTGATCAATTCTAACCAGCGCCGTTGACGCATGTTCAACTCGGGTTGAGTAAAGATGTACTTGAGGCTTTTATGGTCAGTATAGATGTTGCACACATTACCCAACAAGTAATGTCTCCAAATCTTCAGGGCATGAACAACTGCGGCTAGCTCTAAGTCATGGGTAGGATAGTTGACTTCATGCTTTCGGTCGGGCGCTGAAGCATAAGCAATTACTCGGCCTTCTGCATAAGAACACACCCCAAACCGGTGCCACATGCATCACAATAGACATCAAAAGGCTTTTCGATGTCGGGGTTGTGCCAATACTGAGAGCAGAGAGGTTAGCAAGGTCCGCAAAGTGTGGAAAGCCTCTTCACACTTCGGAGTCCACACAAACTTCTCATCTTTTGCAAGTAGTCGAGTCATGGGCTTGGCGATTTTGAGAAATCCGGGATAAAGCGACGATAATAGCCACCAATCCCAAGAAACTTGAACTTCTATGACCGTAGTAGGTGCCTTCCACTCAAGGACTTCTTGCACCTTAGTACGGTCAACCGAAATTCCATCACCGGATAATACATGACCTAGAAAAGGTATCTTGTTCAACCGAATTCACACTTCTTGAACTTAGCATAAAGTTTGGTTGTCACATAACCGAGAGTTAAAACAATTCTTAGATGTTCAAAGATGCTCTTCTTCACTCGAGAATATACAAGGATATCATCAATGAACACGACGACAAACTTGTCCAATTCTAGCATGAATACGAAATTCATCGAATGTACATAAAGTGTCTTGGGAGCATTTGTCAACCCAAAGGACATGACAAGGTACTCGAACAATCCATAACGAGTAGAGAAAAGCTGTCTTAGGTATATCTTCGGGACGAATTTTGATCGATGGTAACCGGACCTCAAATCGATCTTGGAGAATACTTTAGCTTTGGAGAGCTGATCAGCAGTAATATCGATGCGAGGAAGAGGGTGTTTGTTCTTGATGGTAACACAACATTCGGGGGACGATAATCTACGCACATGCGCAAAAGATTCGTCCTTCTTCTTCACAAAGATAGCCGGACAACCCCAAGGAGAAGAACTAGGCCGAATCAAACCTTTCTTCAATAGCTCATTCAACTGACTCTTTAGTTCAGCCAACTCATTGGGCAGCATTCTATAGGGTCTTCGAGATATAGGAGCCGTACCCGGAATGAGTTCGATCTTGAATTCTACGTCACGGTCCGGAGGTAATCCAGGCAAGTCATCAGGGAAGACATCTGGAAACTCACAAACAACTGGTAGATCCTTAATGGCTTTGGCTAGGGTAGCATTGGCTGTATTGTGAATAGAGATATCACGAGGTAACTGTACTAGAAAACCCTTCTTATCCACAGGATCCCTCAACATTACCACACGGGTTGACGTATCGATCAATACTCCATTCCCACTCATCCACTTCATTCCTAGGATTATATCAATTCCTACCCCCGGTAGCACTACCAGATCCGTAAGGAACTCTCGATCCCCAATTTCAAGCTTTACATCTTTTACTACTTGGTTAGTCATGATATTATTCCCAGCAGCACTAATACAATAACCACCCTTGACAATTGTAATCACATTCATCTTATGCTTAGATGCAAAAGTAGAACTCACAAAGGAATGTGAAGCACCCGAATCAAAGAGCACAACTGCAGGGTGATCATTAACAAGAAACTTACCAGCGGTGACCACTTCACCAGCAGGAATTTCCTCCACAGTAGTGTAGTGAACACGCCCCTGGCGGATGTTTCCTTGAGCATTCTTGGGAGGATGGGGACATCTATTTGCCCAATGACCAGGCTGGTTACAGTTCCAACACGGCCTGTTAGCTGGTGGGACATTGGAGCTGCCCTGTCCAGAGGTATTCTTTGGCAAGGAAATTGTGTACCCCTTGCGAAAACTAGTTTTAGCTTGATTCTTCTTCTGAGGTGGGCGGTACCGGACATTAGCATTGGGTGGACGGTACTGGGTCTTGGATACCATTGGTGCCTTAGACTGAGAAGCACCTTTCTCAAAGTTTCTTTTGCGGTTCTTCAAAGCGGCATATATCTTATCATTGTTCTCCTGAGTCAGAGTGTCACTGATAAACTCATTGAAGGTGACACACTTGCAGTTGCCCATTGACTTCATCAGTTTAGGGGAAAGTCCCCTCTTGAAGCTAGCTATTCTCTTAGCGTCAGTATCGATGAACTCAGGAGCATACCTCGCCAGGTTGTTGAATGCCTGGAGGTATTCATTGAGACTCTTGTTGCCTTGGGTGAGCTTCATAAACTCAGTATGCTTAATGGCCATGAGACCAGGAGGGATAAAGTGTCCCCTAAAGGCTGCCTGGAACTGGTTCCAAATGATCTCAACGTTAGCAGGGAAGGTGGTCTTGTGATGTGTCCACCAGATGTCTGCAGGGCCTTGGAGCTGGTGTCCTGCATATGTGGCCTTCATACCTTCAGTCAAACGGAGCAATCCAAACCTTTGCTCTATCGTGCTCAACCATTCATCAGCCTGTAATGGTTCTTCTACCTCACGAAAGATAGGAGGCTTTGTATCCATGAAGTCCTTAAAGCTGCTGTACTAGTTTGGCTCGGGTCCTTGGCGGACATGACGATCCTCACGGTTAGCCATCTGACGCATAGCCTCAGCTAACATGCGCTGACTTTCCACAACTGTCTGCATTAGCTCAGCTGGTGTGGGCGGTGGCGGAGGTGGTTGTTCCTCATTTCCCATGCCACGACCGCGACGAAGGTTATGAGCCATCTGCAAAATGTATAGCCAATGAGCACTGACGATGTGGAAATTTTTGTAGATGAATCGTATAATTATGCCCAAACTGAGTCCATTGGAGGGAATGCATTTATATAATCAACAGAGGCACAATCATTCATCACAACCACACAACTCATCAAGCGCGTCAATGGACACATAAATGCGATGAACTTAACCAACAACGAGATCCATAGACCACAAAGATGAAATTTATCAAAGGCTCACATACGTGGAGCATAATACGTTCGATAGGTTACATCTAAGCCATAATGGTTCCAAACTTACATCCAAAGATAACTTATGGTTCGATATTACATCCCAATGATTAACTTATTACAAAGCTACTCGTTCATGCTTGAGGATCAACAAAAGACTAACTCTGGCGCATTAGCTAAGTAGTAAGCTAAACTACGCATCGTTCTCGGAGTCAGTGTCGAAGATCTCTCCTCCATCTTCATCACTAGCAGGCTCTAACTCGTCATCTTCCTCCTCCTCGGGTGGAATGTCCTCAGGTCCATTGACCTCCATGTCATCATCACCTTCAGCCATGATGACACCAGAACCCATCTCATCCTCATCCTCAGGTGGAAGGAGAGGGTGAAGTTGATTGTGTAACAGGTGAACCTCCTCATGGAGATTGTCATTGTACTCCTCAAAGAAGCGCCACTTGTTGCTCTAGCTCTACTGTCGCGCTCTCAACACATTCTCCTCGTGCTGGGCTTCATTCCGTTGGTTCATCACGTGAATCAACATGCATTCTGATTGCGGTGAGCAAGCTGTCAACCTCTGAACCTCAAAGGTCTCTTGGTCCCTTTCTGCGTTACTTGCTCCAAGCGGTCTTTGAGCCGCATTCCTCTCGTGATCACCCGAGCTAGCTCTATCCTCGGCCCTTTCCTCCTCAAGAGGCTCGGGGACGGGCTCACGAGGAGCTAAGCGGTGACGAGGCGCCCGCCTCCAGCGGACTTGCAGCAAAGTGAGCTTCGGCGCGCCATCTGTAGAAAAAAAGTTACAACGTAAGGGAGAATCATTTAGGGATACAAAATTTAATTAGTCGGGGCAATCATATTTTAAAGGAGGGAGTAATGCAAGAAATGCCATGTATGCTTGAACATGATGCATGCACGATCAAAGACGTCCTCACAATCCTAGAAAAATTTAAAGGCTAGCGAAATATACGGTGGCATACATACGTTCTCTTGTATACAGTAGCTAGTCGATCTACAACGATACGTTGTTAGTGTACCTGCAGAAAATTTCATTTTAGCCCGGTAATTTCCCAAAAGCATAAAAGCAAGCGATAAACTAAATACTTTCATACATACATCCCCGATGTATATACTCTAGTATCATGACTACCCGTCGAGATACCCACAATTAAGTACTCTCATAGATACATGATCGAACATGTAAGTATGCGAGCAACCACAACTACTCTCCCCTAGACCGAGCGGTTGGACGGTCATGCTCTCACAACTCCCACTTACCGGGAGCGTAGAGGTATTTGATCCAAACATTACCACCCAAGCGGATGGCATCCATACAATAGCACGCCGTATGGACGCATTGAAAGCGAAACAAGCAGTAACCCCCAAGTTAGTACTTAATAAGCCACCTAAGAGTCCTTATTTGGGCATAAGGGATATGACCATTGGCAATACTTAGTATTTAATTTAGGATTTTCACAAATACTTTTGTTTTAAATACACAAATGACATGTTTAATGTCAAATCTTGCTCTGATGCCAGCTGTAATAGAACCGACCAAATCATAAGAACGTAAGTACAAAAACAATCACCGAAGCGATCAAATTCCTGTACTTAAGCTCCCATAATCCCGGTAGTCCAGAAATCACGAAGGATTTCAACCAACTCTCGACATACAAACCAAGATCGTAATGATTCAACACAACACATCATTCGTTACAATATTTCACAAGTAGCATTCGGATTACATCCATCAGAGTTCAAATAAAATATTACAAACCAAGTTTGAGTGTGCGGAAGCAACATAGTTTAGTACATAACTTCATAGTTTCAAATACATTGCCCGATCAGAGTCATGTCCCATAAAAGCATTATCAGGTACGAGAACTAGTAGAGACCGCGCCCAACGGTCTAGTCTTCATCCCCATCAGGGAGAAGGCAATACTTGCAGCAACCAAAGAAGAACTGGTCATCTGCAACAGGTGGGAAATAAACCCTGAGTACGAGAAGGTACTCAGCTAGACTTACCCGACAAAAATCAGAAATAAAAGACACCAAGGATCATGCAAGGCTTTTCAGGTGGGCTAGCTTGACACAGTTGCATAAAAGAGCTTATGATTATAGTAACCAATTTAAACTTAGCATTAAACTTATCATTAGTTACCTGTCCACTAGATTAGCACCTGTACTAGAGCACTCACTTATTAGGAGCAAACAATATTAACCATAGCAGGTATAATAAGGCTGTCATCATCATATCATCATTTCCGAACCATTAAGTTATTAAGTGCATCTACATTGGAGATAAGCCCGTCAAGTTCTCACTAACCGGGAGAGACGGCGATTCGAATCGAATTACAACTCAGCTGAGGGGGTATTCCTAACTCTCACCCTGGCATACTTTGCAAGGGTAGCCGTGGGTCACCTTTGGAACATCTCAGGAACCAAATTCACGGGTTTAAGCAGGGCTAAGCCAATCGTGCCACATGTATCTTCCTATATCTCGCAGGTGACAGGAAATCACCCGACTTCTACCGTGTTTAAGCAGGGCTAAGCACTACTCGAGCCTAAGCTACATAGGATTCAGGGTAACAATATCTGGACAAGGATTGGGTAACCAATGCAGCAAGTGTTTGCATCCAACACCTAAACTTAATGCAACAATATATATATATTTAACAATAATACTGTAACTGCATTTCAGAAATTAGGAGGCTTAATATGCTCCGGGGCTTGCCTTTCACAAAGTTACAAGGACGGTGGTCCGGGCACTCAACGGCGACCTCGTCTGGCACTTCTCCTGAAGGCTGCTCCTCCTGAATCTCCGGTGCCGGCTGCTGCTGCTCGCTCAGTTCCTCGAATTCCAGCAGGGTTACTCCTTCCGGTACACCTATTGCATGCCGATGCAAAAGATAAATATCATGGGTGCATAAGGAATGACATGATGCTCATGATGAATGAATCACAGTGAGTGTTTATGAAAATATCACTGGACACTCGTTTACCGAGTAATTAGCTCTATTCAAATCACTTTAAGCATGTATCCAACTTAACTTAAATAACAAGAGCAACTTACCTAACTTGTATAACCTAAGATAAAGATGCTCATCTTCAGTTAAAGGCCTAACACCTAGGAACATTACCACAAACTTAGAACTAGTAAATACATACTTAAAATTACAGTTAAAGCTTTATATGCAAACAAGTAGTCACTTAATTCAATCATAACCAGAGTTCTATAAATCCAAATGACTTGCAAGAGGACATTCTGGAAAGCTTATGAAATTCTCTACAATTCATTTGTAAACATCAAAGCATGATTCTTAAGTTAACCAAATCAAATTCCAGTAAACCTAGAATCTGTCCCGCAATGGCAGGGTTGCTAACTTAATTATTTAATGATGATGCAAAAGCATAATTTGATCAATCCAAGTTTACCAACTTGTTTTTCATACCCAAGAAACATTAGAAATTATAGTGCCAACTTCTAAATAATTTATTTAATATCCTTTTCCAATTTATTTAGTTAATTAGGTGATTTAAGCAATATTTAGTAAAACTATTCATAAAAATCTACAAAAATTACAGTAGCTATCTCATGCTGCACATAGACTACCATAAAAATTTCAAAGCCATTGGGCAAACATAACTTGCTGTATCCAAAATAACAGGTGACATGTCTAATTTGAGCATAATTAGGAAACCTTATTAAAAAGTGTCAAGCAACAGATTTCCCATTTTTCCTAGCATCATTCTAGCATAATAATAGCACTCATCAAATTTCACCTTCACTGGATCTATAGAAAAATTATGAAAATTCACACAAGATCCACCCATTAATAAAAGGAAATTCTATAACTTAAAAACTACAAATGCACTAGCTCTGAAATTTTAACCAGGGCTTCTAACAAGCAATAATAGACTGCCCACAAAATTTCATAATTTTTGGACCACAGAAACTCAAGATAAAATTCAAACAAGTTTGCATGCATCTAAAAACACATTTCAAAGTCCTATTTAAATCATCAAAAATTTCTAAAACATGTGCTCATATAATATTTTTGTTAAATACTAGACATGACCAGGAACTCAACAAAATTAGAACCACATCATTTGGATCTATATACTAGGAGCTACATATTTTTGAATAACAACACACAATTGCGTGAAATAATAAAGCAAAGCAAAATCTCTGAAACAAAACTCGGCCATACTCGGGCCAGCCAAAGGAACAATGGCCCACGAGTCCGCTGTTGGCGCAGCCTAACTTGACATGGTTTCACGCTGGCCCTCCGCCTCGGCCTCGGCGGTGACAGGAGGGCCAGCGCATCAAAGAGGAAACAGGGAAAGGAGGCGGACGGCGGCGTAGTTCACCGGTGGCTCCTCCTCGTGAGACCATCTACGCTACGACGTTCGCCATGATCATGCGCATCTAGTGGTGACCTCAATCGGTGCTAGGGTAGTGGCTCGAGGGGTCGGCGACTGACACGGCGGCGCACAGCCACGGCACGGCCGGCTCCCCATGCCGGCGGCGACCTGACCCCTAACGGTGACTCTACGAGCCGGTGGTGTTCCTATGACCTAGCGCGAGGCGAGAGGAGGGATGGGACGGCGCGAGGACAAATCGGCCACGTGGGCGCCAACTCCGCGAGCTCCCGCCATGGCTGCGGTGGGGGAGAACAGCGAATACGCCCTTACCAATGCACGATCGACCCGACGGTGAGGTGGAGATGGTAAAGGGGATCACGGCGAAGCTCTAGGTGAACGGAGCAACGCGTTTTCGCAATGGCGTGGAAGCTAGGCGGAGGCGAAGGTGTGGCTGGCAATGGCGGACGGCTGCGGCTCGGTTGCTGCGCGCGGTGGGAGGCGAGGAAATGCGAAATGGGACGGGCGAGTCGTCGAGACGGTAGCTGGGTGGCTTCAGACACTACTGCGACGCTTGGAGGCGCGGCGCGCGGGTGGCAATGACAGACAGGTCGGCGACGAGTGTCACCCACGCGTCGGCTGAATTCTGAAACTTGATCCTTTGTAGCTTCGATTCGGTGTTCCTTGAGCCCGACAAATGATACTTTGACAATTATTATTTCCTAATCTGTGGCGATCTAGACTATGCCATAGTTAACAAAGTTGCTCATCAATACGTGAACTACAACTCTTTCCACTAGAGCTCAAGCTGGTTTGGCTCGGTTAGGGAGATACACGGCTCCAAACATGGGTACACGAAACTGTACTTCACTTTAGGACTTAGAAAAATTTGCTAAGTATGAAATCAGCATGTACTTCTGACTTGTGGGCCATGTTTGAGCATGTTCTAGCCATTTTCATGAGTTGGTCATAAAACAACTTTTGTTCCTTGATAAATTAGCTACAACTTTTGTAAAGAGTGCATAGCCATGCAAAGTCTCTAGGTTGGACTTTTGAATCAGTCAAACGATGACACTCCAAGGGTCAATTCAAGTCAAACTTGCACTTGAGGGCATTTTGGTCATTTTGATCTACATGAACAATGTCCCAACAAGTAACCTAAGTGTAGTTAAGGTGTATTAGACCATGATCAACCACTTTATAAAGTTTTTATACCCCTTCTAATGATCACATGTGATACAGCAATTAAAACAAGCAATTCATTCATATGTTTCAATACAATGTTTCACATGTTGCATGACCTGGTTGTTATCCTATACTTGTCACATTACTACCATTTTGCCATGCTTCAAGATGTGAGAAATTTATGTTGCATTCACAGATTACACCAATACTATTTACAACAATCAAGCAGGAAACATACACAGTTGAAAATGTTGCATATGCATGTTTTAGTAACAATGGCAATGATGACATAGATGATGCATATGTTTATGAAATGAAATGCAATTTAGTGGAAGCCTAAACACCTAGGGTGTTACACCGGACCCTTTGCAGGTATGGCCATGAGATTTGGTGGGTTGGAAAAAAGGTCTTTCCTAATTGGGGCCTCGGTATCCCATTCACAGAGATCCGGCTAGGGCCAGCTGGTGACCGACTCCAGATTCTCAGCGGTCAATCCATATAGTTCTTGGGTCCGTTCGATCGGTCCCAAGGGCTCTCCGCCTTCCTTAGGAAAAAAACCATGATCGTATCCGGCTGAGACTCAAATGTGGGCTAGGATGCCCACAACGCTTGTGCGCCTAGGTGCTGGTCACTAGCAGACCCACCCCTTTCTACTTCCTTACCTTGTAGGTGCCCAGAGCGGTTGTCGAACCCATTGATGGGCCAACCTTTGAGCTCCTTGGCCCAGACGGGCCATAGAGGTGTTTTTAGATCCGTATTCCTCGCACTTGCGATGAATCGTGACCCATTCAAAGAGGCGAAACGTCCAACGAGTTTTCTGAGGGAATGGATTGAGATTCCGTGCGCATATCCCGTGGCGTGACATTGTGGTAGATCATGGTAGGCGCAGAGATCTAGGCAGGTGGTTGGTTTCCTCGCACCCGTCGCCCCTATAAAACTAAAGGGTTCACCCCCGGGTTTCATATCTTGCCTTCTTGCCTTTGTATCTGCAACCGCCACCGCCAATCACCTAGGCTTCCTGCATCTATGTCCCCACCGCCACCAAGGTCGCATCCACCTAGCCCCATCTTCCAATGGATCTATGGTGCCGCTCTAACATCACCTTCCAGCGTATGGAGGGCCTCGTCGTCGCGGCCTTCTCCGCGCGCAGACCTCGGCTGAGGAGTGGCTGCTACTTGGCGAGGAGGATCTGTCGTCGCCGCCTAAAGGCTACGTGGTGTCGTTCGTGCACTTCCATGAGCGCGGGTTTGCTACCCCCGCCCACAGATTTCTTCGAGGGCTGCTGCACTCCAACAAGATCGAGTTATAGCACCTCAATCCCAATGGGATCCTCCACATGGCGGCGTTCATCGCCTTGTGCGAGGGATTCCTAGGGATCTACCCCCACTTCGATCTCTGGAGGTACTTCTTCACCATCACTCTCCAGAAGAAGAGGGAGAAAAGCGGCAGGCAGGAGCTACACATGCCGATGGGGTGCGCCGGCATCCAGCTCTAGAACAATTGGGTCGGCGAGTACCCGTCGATGCGGCTGTCGACATCCATCAAGGGGTGGCACTCATAGTGGTTCTACCTCAAGAATGTTGCTGCCGCTGCCCTACTAGAGTTCATCGGGCGCCTGATTGAAGAGGCCCTAGAGATAAGGAGGAAGTGGGGCATCCCAAAGAAGGACAAGAAGAAGATCTAGGATCACATCGCTGCCATCCAAATCCTGAAGGAGAGTGACCTGAAGGGGTCAAACGTCATCGGGGCCTACCATGCAAAGAGGGCTATATGCGATGGCGCCCAAGGCATCATTCGATGGAATGATGCTTGCCGAGGGGGCACTCTCCAACTCTAAGATCGTGCAACGCATCAAGGTGGCGATGGAGCCTTCGTGGGATGACGCGGGTGCCCCCCTTGACTTCATTTATCCGGTGCTGGGGCATCCTCCGATGCGGCCAGAGCCAGGTCATGTCATCTTCGTAAGTTTCCCCTTTCCATGTCTTTTCTTTAGTTGATTTCCCTACCTCTTGATACTAACTTTGAGGGGGACAGGACCAGTCGAGGGACCTCATTTTTATGGATCACCTGGCTTCGTTGCCGAATGATTTGTTTGTGAGGGTGGCAAATCGTGCCGAGGGTGAGCGGCTGAGGAAGGCGAAGGAGGACAAGAGGAGGAAAAGGCAGCGGAAGCTGCAAGCGTGGGAACAGGGGGAGAACACCAAAAGCGACGATGATGATGATGGCGATGATGATGAGGTAGCCAAAGATGTCGAGTGGAGCATCCTAGAGAACGAAGATGCACTGGCAGGTAGTGGTTTGCCCTTGCAGGAGTCAGGACCCTTTCCGTTCCACGGAGGGGAGGGTACGTCCGGGAAGCCAGCGGAGGCGGGATGTACCATCGGCCTCCCTCAGGAGTCAATAGGGGCGGGTGGCTCTACCGCCATGCCTGAGGTGCCGATGGAGGCGGGCGGCTCTGCTGCTGTGCCCCAAGAGTCAAGGGGAGTGAGCCCCTCTGCCTAGGAGTAGGGGCGAGCTCGAAGCAGCCTCGCCCCAACAAGGCAGAGCAGAGGTCGCAGGGTTCACCCCCCAAACATATATGCTGCCCGATGGCACTGAGGTAAGTTATCAGTTCCCCTGCTTCCTCTGTTTTGGGTGGATTTTATCATGACTTATGTTTTTTGTTTCTTGCAACATCGGGAGGCAGCGTAATCCTTTGGCATTGGTGCCAAAGAAGAGCGTTGTCCTCCAAGCGAGGCGGCTGCCATCGGCTGGTGCCACGCCCATTTCGGGTGGGAGCGGTGCAAGTGCGACCATGTCTCTGGCTGGATAGGTGCTGCCCACAGCGGCGCCCATGCCCTCAGCAGGATGGGCGGACGTGGGGGGCCAAGGGGCGCCATCGGAGGTCGCCGAGCAGCCGGCGATGGCGGCGATACCGCTGCCAACAATAGGGTGGATGGGGCTGCCGACCATGCTCATGGCACCAACCATGGTGGGCGCGACATAGTCGGTCATGACCCTACCAATGCAGGTGGAGGTGGTGGTGGCTATGATAGGCGTGTCATAGTAGGGCGCTATCATGGTGACACCTAAGGTACCGGCATGACACACGCCATCGGCAGCCCAGGCGACGGAGTCAGGCGTGGGCCGGATGGACGGGGACGTGGCCGAGGGGTCCCCAAACATTGTGTTGCTAGGAGAGAGGTTAGCGCCCGTACCGCTGACCCCTTCCATCGCTAGAGGGGGCATCCCGGCGAGAACATCACGGCGAGAGGGATCGGCGGCTCTTGGAGCCGGCGGTAAGTCATCTCTGGCCCTAATGTCGGTGGGTGGTGACTCGCCTGCGCGATGTGAGTTCACGCTCTGGTGGACAAATCCGTAGGACCCAACGTCAACGCTCTTCACCCTCGACGACGCTGCCGAGAGCATGGAGCGGGAGAGCCTCGACGTGGGAGTCGCGTCCATGCTCAAAGCTCTAGACCATGCTCGGGGTGCCTTGGCCAATGTTGTCATTCCCACTGGCTAGGTATTTGCTTGATCCTGCTTCTCACCCTTTCCTTTCTCCACATATTTTTGTATTCTAACCATCGTCTTCTTTTAGTCCCTCATCACTCGTAGCTGGGGGAAGTCACGGTTCCTTCGTGAGCAGAAGGAAACCTGGGACTGCCTCGTCGAGGAGGCATGGCTGTGTGAGGAGGTGATGGCTTAGCTTGCTGCCACCTAGCAGAAGGTGGCTGAGCTGACTCCCCTTGCTAAGGAGGCAGGCAGTCTTCGGTCATAGGTGGCCGATGCCTGTTGGCATGCTGATGAGGCCAAGAGGGCGTTTGAGGCCCTATCGGTGAGATCGCGGTGGGACGATGAGGAAGCCATCAAGGTCAGGAAGGAGCAGGACAAGCTGCTCTAGAAGGACGCCGAGACCCGCCAGCAGATCCTCAACTTTTTGGCTGAGGTTGAGCAGGAAAGGGAGCTGAAGCTGGGGGTCGAGGAGAAGCTCGCGGCCCTAGAGAAGAGGGCAAGCCTAGGTGCCGAGGCGGTCGCCCAGCTACGCAAGGAGCGGGATGAGCTATTCTAGGCCACAGAGAGACTCCACTCGGAGCATGGCATGGCTCATGAGGAGCGCAACCAGACCCTCTGAGAGCGTGACCAGGCCTACCAAAAGAGCGATGACGCACAACAGAAGGTCGGCTCCCTCTAGGCCGAGCTTGGAAACACGACGACCTAGAAGCTGGAGGCCGAGGGCATGTCTACCGGGCTGGCCATGGACCTCACCGAGGCGAGAAGGAATCTTCAGGCGGAGAGCGACGAGCTCGGTATCCTGAGCACCACCCTCGGAGTGGTCTGCGATGACCTTCAGGTGGTGCGGTCGGAGCAGACTAGCTCGCTCATGGCCCGTGCTGTCGAGATAACGGCTCGGGTGCGATAGCTCGATAGGAATGCCCTTCAAGCTAGGGTTAATCAATCCTTCATGATTGCTCGTTCTCATTACGAGGACAGCATTGACCTAGAGGTGATGAGCCACGGCTTCGCGCCTGGCTATGAAGTCCACGAGCTGGAGGAGATGGAAGCGGCGGTGGCATCCCTTTTGCAGGACCTGGCGGAGAGGATAGAAGACATATTTCTTCCCTAGAGGGGCTAGTTAGTCCGATAGGTTGGATGATCATTATTGTAATCAGTGGACAAGTGTTGACCCTTGTGTATCATAAAAACAAACTCGTCATCTCATTTCGTTTGATTGAATTTGTTTTTCCTCCCTTTTATGTGTGAAAAGGGGTTAATGCATTCTAACCCTTTCATTTGTTAAGACCGTAGAGCTCGAGGTATAGGACAGAAACTTTGATCATGCTGGTGAGCCAAGATGCCATAGCCGTCGAGGCGTAGGTCTCTCACAGTCCGACCAGCCTTGCTTAGTCGTTCATTTTCGTAGACCTTGCCACTAGGTTTAACGTGAGGAAGAGGTCGGGCACGATGACTATTTTAGAAAGGTGTATTTATACCCTTATCAACCCCCGAGTGAGACCCGACCCCTTGCCATTGCTGGGGTCAGGTGTCACTAAAGAACGAGGAGAGGATAGCAAAACTAGTAGGAGAAAGCGTCTCTTGTTTTCGTGCGTACCCCCTCCCTAGGATAGCAAAACGAGGAGCCATCATTCTACAACCGTGCGTTTGGTCTCCTTGCAAGTCCAATCTTTCCTCAAGCCCCCACACGTAGCAAGGGTCTAGTCGAGGGTTGGCTCGTCTTTGTGGTCATCGCCCCATCCGTGGTTTCCACAACCGGAGCGGTTGAGCTAACGTCACTTGCCTCGATAGCTCGAGTGACACGCTCGGTTAGCTCGCTAATGGGCATGTTCGAGTGGAATCTGGGTTCGTCATTTGTGATGGGGTCGGCATAGCCCTCATGTGGCATTCCACTGCTCCTTAACTCGCCTCCCGATAGATGCCCGTGTCGCTCTGGAGAGTGTCTTAGGTGGCCTGCTGACCTCTCCTTGATGAAGATTCTATGGGCTTGGCTTGAGGTTAGGATCGAACAAGAAGGTCGAGATGACCCTGTCCACCTCTAAGCTGGTTGGGCGAAGGCCACTAGGGCTCATCTGTGTTTTCCCCCTGGCTCTGTTCAACACGAGGCAGCCTTGGGCCTTCACGAGCCGGCCTTCGAACCCCGGTCTCCCAATTTTGGATCGAGCGGCTCGAGCCCCCGAGCCCCATGGGGGTTAGTAGGGGTCGGTCAGATTTCAAGCATCACCCCATCCTCAGTTTTTGCAACCAGAGGGGCTAAGCTAACGACACTTGCCTCGATGGCTTGAGTGTTGCGCTCGGTGAGCTCTTTAACGGGCACGTCCGAGTGGAATCCGGGTCTGTCATTTGCTGATGGGGTCGGCATAGCCCTCATGTGGCATTCCACTGCTCCTTAACCCGCCTCCCGGTAGATGCTCAAGCCATTCGAAAGGCTTGGGTGGCCCGCTGGCCTCTCACGATGGAGATTCTATGGGCTTGGCTCAAGGTTAGGATCGAACGAGAAAGGTCTAGATGTCCCTGTCCACTTCTGAGCGGGGTCAGACAAGGCTACTGGGGCTCATCTAAGTTTGTCTCCCCTGGCTCTGTTTAACACGAGGCGTCCTCGAGCCCTTCGTGGGCCAGCCTTTCAAACCTCGGTCGGTCGCCGCTCATGTCGAATGAGACAACTACTGCTTCATGATGCGACGCGAAGCGTTGTGATGCAATAATTGCATGTGCAATGCTTGGATGTACGAATGAATGGATGAATGAATATTCATGCACTGGAAAAGAAAAGTGGGGGTTGGTAAAGTTACCTCGACGGTTCGAGTGACAGTTTTGGGGGGCTCTTACCAGAATATGCCCGTGCGGGGTCCGCATCCGTCGTTCATGACGGAGTTAGCGCAACCAGCATGGAGCGTCCTGTTTTTCGCTACCTGTCTCTCGGCAACGGCCTGAGCCATTCGATCAACTTGGACGACCTACGGGCCTCTCCTCGGTGAAGATTCCATAGGTGAGCCCCTCTAAACCCTTGTGGGGAAGGAGGAGGCTAAAGCTCGAGGTGTGGGGACAAAAACTCTGATCGCACTAGTGAGCAGAAATGCCACAGCCGCTGGGGTGTTGGTTTCTAGCGGTCCGACCAGTTTTTCTTAGAGTTTGTTTCGCACACCTTGCTTCTAGTTTTTGACGTGAGAAGGGGACGGGCATAAAGAATGTCTAGCAAACAAATATTCTTGCCTGTCCCCGAGTGAGGCCTGACCCCTTGTCGTTGCTAGGGTCGAGGGCTCGATAGCGAAGTAAATGTGCATAAATTAAGGGTGCCCCACTGGCATAGGAATTACCTTGATGGTACGAATGACGGGTTCAGGGAGCGCTTCCCGAATATGTTCGAGTGGAATCTAGGTCTGTCATTCGTAACAAGGTCGGCATAACCCACATGGGGCATCCTGCTGCTCCCTACCCGTCCTTCAGCAGTGACTAAGCCATCCAGTCACTTGTATTGCCCTGCTGGGACAGGACTTACCAGTGGAGATAGAGGATGAGAACATCCCACGCAAGAATTTAGTTAGGAAGATGAGCTAGGCGACAAACTTATAATAAATGGACAAGCTCTTAGATTTTGTTATGGCCAAACAATTTTTAGCCCTTCTCCCCCTTTTTGTATAAAAAGGTTAGTGCATTTTGACCATTTCTGTCGTTAAGGTCGTAAAGCTTGGGGTGCGGGTGAGCAAATTCTGATCACGCTGGTGAGCAAAGGCACCATAGCCACTGAGGCGTAGGTCTCTCGTAGTCTGACCAATTATACTTAGAGCTTGTTCCCGCAACCCTAGCTCCTAGGTCTTAATGTGAGAGGGGGTCAGGCACGAAGAATGTTCGCCAGGCGTATAGACTCTTAAACGCGTTCCGACTCTTTTCGTGGCTAAGGCCAAAAAGCCTGGGGTGCAGAAAGAAAACTCTGATCATGCTAGTGAGCAAAGGCACTATAGCTACCGAGGCATAGGTTTCTCGTAGTCCGACCAGTTTTACTCAGTGTTTGTTCCCGCAAACTTCGCTTTTGGGTCTTAATCATGAGAAAGGGTCGGACGTAGAGACTATCTACCGGATGGATATGCTCTTATTAGCCCCCGAGTGAGGTCGGACCCCCACGTTGCTGGGGTCGGGTGTCACTAAAAGTCAGGGAATTTGATAGCAAAACTGATAAGAGAAAGTGTGCGTTTATTAAGGGTAAAAGCGATATAGCTGCTCGATGTTCCAGGCATTGGCGAAGACCTCACCGTTGATGGTCTTGAGCTTGTAGGTGCCTAGCCAGAGCACCTCTGCAATGACGTACGATCCCTCCCATGGTGAAGAGAACTTATGTCCTTGCTGCTCTGGACGAGATGGAGGACTAGGTCTCCGACATTGAAGGCCCAACCCCACACTCGTCGGCTGTGGTACCGGCGCAACGCTTGCTGGTACTTGGCCGAGCAGAGGAGGGCAACATCACGCGCTTCATCCAGCTGGTCCATGGTGTCCTCAAGGGATGCCTCAGCTCCCTGTTTGTCATGCATCCTGACCCTTGGTGCTCCATAGTTGAGGTTGGTCGGAAGGACAGCCTTGGAACCATAGACCATGAAGAATGGCGTGTAGCCGGTGGCCCAGCTAGGGGTTGTCCTCAGGCTCCAGAGCACCATGGGAAGCTCAATGACCCATCATCCACCAAACTTGTTCAACCGGTTGAAGATCCTAGGCTTGAGGCCCTATAGGACCATGTCATTTGTGTGCTTGACCTGCCCGTTTGTGCAGGGGTGCGCCACAGCGACCCAGTCGACACGGATGTGGTATTCATTGCAGAATCTGAGGAACTTATTTCTGGTGAACTATGTGTCGTTGTCCATGATGATGGAGTTCAGGACCCCAAAGCGATGGACGATGTTGAGGAAGAATAGCACGGCCTGTTCAGACTTGATCGCGGAGATCGGTCGGACCTCTATCAACTTTGTAAACTTGTCTACGGTGACAAACAAGTGGGTATAGCCCCGGATGCTCTTTTGAGAGGTCCGACCAGATCGAGCCCCCAGACCACAAACGACCACTTGATGGGGATCATCTGGAGTGCTTGGGCCGGTAGGTGGGTCTGTCAAGCATAGTACTGACACCCTTCATAGGTACGCACGATTTGTTCGGCATTGCTACTACTATCGGCCAGTAGAAGCCTTGACGAAATGCGTTTTTGATGAGGGTTCTCGGCGCGGCATGGTGACCGCAGATCCCACCATGGATGTCGCTCAACAGCTGCTTCCCCTATTCGATAGGGATGCAGCGCTGTAGGATCCCAGTGTGGCTTCACTTGTAGAGTTCGCCGTCAACAAGGACAAAGGACTTGGCGCGACGCGTGAGCTACCAAGCTTCTATCTTGTCCATTGGTAGTGCCTCACGAAGGAGGTAGTCGAGGTAAGGCATCTTCCAGTCGACCAGAGGGTCGGGCTCCGTCACTGGATCCTCATTGAGCTCCATGACTTTAGGGTCGGATGGAGCTAATGGTTGGTCAGCCCCTGAGCCTAGGGTAGGGGGACCATCATCGGCTTGTTCTGACTCCTCATAGCAGACCGAGGGCTCATGTTGATTGCTGGTGAAGACGCCTGTCAGCACCGGCTCTCGACCAGATGCCGCCTTCGCCAGCGCGTCGGCCGCCTCGTTGAGATGCCTCAGGATGTGATTGAGCTTGAGGCCATCGAACTTGTTCTCTAGCTGGCGGACTTCTCGGCAGTATGCTGCCATCTTTGTGTTGTGGTAGCTCGACTCCTTCATGACTTGGTCGATGACTAGCTGGGAGTCGCCTTGGATGTTGAGGCATCGGATACCGAGCTCGATGGCGAAGCGCAAGCCGTTGACAAGCGCCTCATATTTGGCCACATTGTTGGAGAAGGGGAAATGGATGCGAACCATGTACCTCATGCGTACCCCAAGGGGCGAAATGAAGACTAGCCTGGCTCCGGTGCCTTTCTTCATCAGCGATCCATCAAAGTACATCGTCTAGTACTTTTGGTCGACGATCGCTAGTGGCATTTCGACCTCGGTCCACTCTATAATGAAATCAACCATTACTTGGGACTTGATGACCATTTGGGAGACATACACAATGCCTTGACCCATCAGCTCGAGCGCCCACTTCGCGATCCTTCTCGTGGCATCCTGGTTTGGGATGACCTCGCCGAGGGGGAAGGACGTCACGACTGTCACCGGATATGACTTGAAGTAGTGGCGCAGCTTCCTCTTGTCGATGAGGATGACATACAGGAGCTTCTAGATTTGGGGGTAGTGGGTCTTGGAATTGGACAATACCTCACTAATGAAGTACACTGGATGCTGTACTTTGAGGGCATGCCCCTCTTCTTCTCGCTCCACCACCAAAGCGGCGCTGACCACCTACGTGGTGCCTGCAATGTAGAGCAGAAGTGGTTCTCCGTCGGTCGGAGGAACTAGGATCGGGGCCTTCGTTAGAAGCTGCTTGACCATGTCAAGCGCTTCCTCGGCCTCGGGCGTCAATTCGAAATGGTCGGCCTTCTTCAGAAGCCGATAGAGGGGGAGACCTCATTCGCCAAGGCGTGAGATGAAATGGCTAAGCGCGAGATGATCCCATAACTCGCTGTACCCCCTTTATGTTCTAAATCGGGCCCATCCTTATGAGGTCGAGTTTTTCTTTGGGTTGGCTTCGATGACACGCTCAAAGACGATGAAACCCAGTAGCATACCCCTCGGGACCTTAAAAACGCACTTCTTGGGGTCGAGTTTAATGTCGTTTGCTTAGAGTTTTGTCAAGGTCGGCTACGACCTAGTCAGCCTATTTGGACTTGACCATGATGTCGTCTATGTAGGCCTCAATGGTTCGCTCGATGAGGTCTCTGAAACACTTGAGCATACAACGCTGGTATGTAGCCCCAGCGTTCTTCAGACCGAATGGCATTGTGACGTAGCAGAACGATCCGAAGGGGGTGATGAAAGATGTCGCGAGTTGGTCAGACTCTTTCATCATGATTTGATGGTACCCGGAGTACGCATCAAGGAAGCAAAGGGTTTCACACCCTGAGGTAGAGTCGACTACTTGGTCTATACATGGCAAAGGAAATGGATCCTTCGGACACACATTGTTGAGACCCATGTAGTCAACACACATTCTCTATTTTCCACTCCTCTTTCATACAAGAACAGGATTGGCTAACCACTCAAGGTGGTACACTTCCTTGATGAACCCAGCCGCTAAAAGTTTCACGATCTCCTCACCGATGGCTCTATGTTTCCCCTCGTCGAAGCGACGCAGGCACTGCTTCACCGACTTGGAGCCTAGCTTGATCTTCAAGGTATGCTCGGTGACTTCTCTCAGAATGCCTGGCATGTTCGAGGGTTTCCACGCAAAGATGTCTTTGTTGTTGCGGAGGAAGTCGACAAGCGCGCTTTCCTATTCGGAGGAAAGCGTGGTGCCAATGTGCACCACCTTGCTTTTGGAGCCGTTGGGATCTATGAGGACCTCCTTAGCACCCTCCACCAGCTCAAAAGACTCGACCGACCTTTGGTGGTTGGGTGTCTCTTCGGTGACTGACCACAAGCTCCTTGGAGGCGATGATTGTCATGGCATGATCACAGCATTCGACCTCGCACTCATAGGCGTGTTGAAATGAGGTGCCGATGGTGATCACCCTACCTAGGCCTGGCATCTTCAGCTTTAGGTAGGTGTAGTTGGGGACGGCCATGAACTTCTCGTAGCATGGACGTCCCAGGATGGCGTGGTAGGTTCCATGGAACCCCACCACCTCAAAGGTGAGCGTCTCCATCCTATAGTTGGATGGATCCTCTAAGGTGGCGGGCAGATCGATCTGCCCAAGTGGCACGACCTGCTTTCCAGGCATGATGCCATGGAAAGGCGCTCCGGTCGGTCAGATACGGAATCGGCTGATGCCCATGGTGTCGAGCATCTCGGCATACATGATGTTGACGCCGCTGCCACCGTCCATCAGCACCTTGGAGAGCCGCTTCATGCTGATGATCAAGTCAACCATGAGTGGATACCTCCTCGGTTGCGGGATGCTCTCTGGGTGGTCGGTCTGATCAAAGGTTATGACGGACTCTGACCACCGAAGGAAGGTAGGCACAGTCGGCTCGGCCGTATAGACCTCGCGGCGCACGAGCTTCTGGCGACGCTTGGAGTCATAGGCCGCTGACCCTCCAAAGATCATGAGGCTACCATCTGGCATCGGAAAGCCACCATCCATCCCCTCGGCATGCTCCGTGGTTGGTTTGGGGTCCTTCCCATGCTCTCCCCTATTGAAGCCTCCGGACAAGAAATGCTTCATGAGGCCGCAGTCCTTGTATAGATGCTTGATGGGGAAGGAATGGTTCGGGCATGGCCCTTCAAGCAGCTTCTTGAAGTGGTCCGGAGTACCCTCCATGGGCTTTTGACCCCCCTTGTAGTCGGCGGTGGCCACGAGCGAGCCCTCGTGCAGTTGCTTACTCTTCTTCTTGATGGGACGGTTGGAGGCGCCTTCACCGGTGTCCTTGTCCCACTTTGCCTTGCCTTTTAGGCGGTCAAAGATCGCTACAACCGCCTCCTCGCCCGAGGTGTGGCTGGTGGCGATGTCGAGGAGCTCCTTGGTGGTTCACGGGCCCTTACGTCCTAGCTTGTGAACCAGGAACTCATAGGTGGTCCCAGACAGGAAAGCTCCTATAACATTGGTATCGGCGACGTTAGGCAGCACATTGCACTGTCATGAGAAGTGCTGGATGTACCCACGAAGGGTTTCTCCAGCCTTCTATCGGTAGTTCTTGAGCTTCCATGGGTTCCTAGGGCGCCTGTATGTGCCCTAGAAGTTCCCCACGAAGATCTCTTTCAGGTCTGCTTAACTTTGGATTCTGTTGGGCGAAAGGTGTTCCAACGATATTCACGTTGAGTCGGCCCAGAACAATGGAAGGTTGTGAATAATGAAATCATCATTATCCGCTCCACCGGGTTGGCAGGCAAGCCGATAATCCTCAAGCCACAATCCGGGGTTCGTTACCCTAGAGTATTTTGGGATGTTGGTGGGTGTCGGTACCTTGGCGGGAAGGCGGCGTCGAGGATGTGTCGTCTGAAGGCCAGAGGCCCCGGCAGGCCGAGGCTCGAGCTTCAATCCTCTCCACTGTCATAGCGTCTGCCATGATGAGGGTGATGGCCACGGCTAGCTCCCTCTCTCAGATCATCGTGGGTACGTCTACAGGCATCGAGGGTGTCACAGACATCACGGTTGCAGCCGAGACGCTCATGCACTAGGACCACAGTGTGTTGCTTGCTGCCTTATGGTGCCTGGTAGACTGATGCATCCTTATCGGGTCACACTAAGGGCGTGCGCTGGCTGGCATCAAGCTTGCATCGCCGAGACAGCGAGCTCTCTGCCTGCTGCGCCGTCGTATGCTTGAGCGGCGTTCGAATCCCATGGTGCCCCCAACGATCCTCGAGCGTCGTAGACCCTAGAAGCCCACAGAGCAAGGCCACCATAGCAGTGATGTTTTGGCTCACCCGAGCGAAGTGTGGGAGGGCTTCATCGTCCGCGACGATCCTCCGATTCACCTCACGGGCCATGGCGCACACACGCCCACCGTCTTCATGGCGCTCGATCTCCCGATCGAACCCCACGCATTCTTGCTCGAGCTAGAGTCGTGCTTCCTCAAGCTCTAGGTGCTGGTCCTTTAGTTGCTCCACCCATAGGTGGGGTGGGGCCCCTGTCTCCCCCTTGACCTCATCATCGAGGTTGTTCGTCAGGGTAGCCTCCTCTTCGTGGATGCTCTTGACATGTCCCTTGGGGTTACCTACCATGAAACACTCACGAGAGGGGTGATGACTCTTCCTGCTGGAGTCAGAGCCGGAGGACGACTCCGATTTTCCAGTGAGGAGGTCGTGGAAAGACTCCGCGACATATTCGGTCATCCCCATGAACTCGTCGTTCACGGGAGATGGAGGCGTGCGTCATGCCACGGAGTGTCCATTGGTCTCTGTGGCTTTGCAGAGACCAAACAGGAGCATTGTCGGGGCACTCTGGATGAGGAATTCTAGAGAGAGCGGCTCCCCTCTAGCAAGCTATGCCATGACATTGGCGAACGAGAAGGCGAGGTGGCGCAGGTCCTCCTAGGATGGCCAGGGTCTCAGGAAGACGCCGAGCTAGCGCTCCAGCCTCTCGTAGTTGAAGTTGAGGAGCTAGTTGCTTTCGAGGGCACGGGCCTCCGGTGCGTGTAGCTACAGCTCCTCAAGCGCCTCGGTGATTGCGTCGAGGCCGATGAAGTGGAGAGGTCGGACGGCGGCGGGAGCCATCGCCAACTCTCCCTCTGTCATGATGATGAAGTCTAGGTCCCCGAAATGCATGTGCATGCCCAGGACCTAGCAGAGGTTGTGACTAGCCATCCGAGGCCCGGTGTGGAGGTCGAGAAGCGCAAAAGGCCCCTACCTAGCGCACCAACTGTCGGTGTTTCGAGTAAACACCAATGAGTAAATTTCTAATATTGCGCATCTGGCTCGGATGGTGTGCTAAGATAAGAGGACACGAGGTTTATACTGGTTCGGGCAGAATGTCCCTACATCTAGTTAGTTGCTGCCGCTCGTGTTACTAGCGCTGAAAAGTTCATAGTAGGGGTTACAGATAGGCGAGAGAGGGACAGGTCCCAAGTCTCTGGTGGAAAGAATGAATGGGTACCGAGAGCTCGGTCGCTGCTTGGCTACGTGTTCGAGGTTTGATACTAGTGGTTTTGATCTCAAGCTCCTTAGTGGGGTGCCCTGCTTTCCATTTTATAGGCCAAGGGAAAGCACAGGTTACAGCGGGAGAAAAGAGGAGAATGAGAGAGAGAGAAAGTCCTTCAGGGTCGCTGGGCCTTTCTTTTCCTTTGCATGGGTCCCATTGACATGGCTGGTGGTGACAGGGACAGCTCCATGCTAGGTGCTTGTCCACCGATGATGCCATGCCCTGGCATTGTCAGTGGGTCGTGACGTCCCACTCTGCCCTAGTGGGCGGGGCGGCGAACCAACATGCTGATATGTGGCCATATAGGGAGTAGGCAGCATAGTGACCATGCATCCATCACTGTGGGCGATGTGAGTTCCCTGGAATGACATGTCGTGAGGATGGGTCATGTTGAGACATGATCGCTCCCTGTACGATGCTAGAAGTTTGACCTTGGGTTGTATTTTCTGGCCCGTATTGGTTGGAGGTGGCATGAGCTTCTGTTAGGAGCCGTGCCCTAGGGATCGAGTGAGGCGAAGCTAGCCCTCAGACATCGGGCGAGGCAGAGCCCGCCCTCGGGGGTCGAGCGAGGTGGAGCCCACCCTTAGAGGTTGGGTGAGGCAGAGCCCGTAGCCTCGGTGTCGGGCGAGGCGGAGCCCATCCCTAGAGGTCGAGCAAGGCGGATCGCATGACCTTGGGGTTGGGCGAGGCGGAGCCCGCAGCCTCGGTGTTGGCAAGGCGGATCCGATCCCCAGAGGTCGAGCGGGGCGGATCGCATGACCTCGGTGTCGGGCGAGGCGGAGCCTACCCCAGAGGCCGAGCGAGGCAGATCGCACGACCTTAGGGTCGAGCGAGGTGGAGCCCGTGGCTAGAGGTTGGGCAAGGCGGAGCCCATGGCCTCAGTGTTGGGTGAGACAGAGCTTGTCCCCAAAGGTTGGGCAAGGCGGATCAACGACCTCAGGGTCGGGCGAGGCGGACCCCGCGGCCAGAGGTCAGGCAAGGCAGAGCCAGCGGCCTCAATGTCGATTGGAGCTATAGTCACACCTTTGACTGCCTGGATGGATTAACGTATAACGACCATTAGCCCCTCCTCTTTGGGTACCCTAGTATTGGTCCCCGACACCTCTCGAGCAAAAGGAGGGCTCGAAGCGGTACCGCGACGAGGAGCCGTAGCCGGGGTCGAGCGGGCTGGCCCCAAAATGTTGGTGCCCGGTGGCGTCAAGGTAGGCTGAGAATTTTTCGTCCTTTTGTTTCTAACAAATTTTTCACCATGATCTAACCGCAGCGCCTCCTGCAGCGTTGGAGGACGCGGGACCCTCCTAAAGTTGGTGCCAAAAAAGACTCTCACCTGTCAACGAGCGTGCATGGACCCATCAGGGGCCACGTCGGAGGCCGGTGGGAGCATCGCCGGGGCAACCACGGGGTCCACCGAAGAGGTGCAGTCAACGGCCGCGTCTACGGGAGGGCAGGTGGTGGAGGGCGCATCCGGGGCACCCATAGCGAGCGCAGTGCGGCCAGGCACGACCGCGACATCATAGGTGGAGACGGCATGGCCAAAGCTATCGTTCGCGTAGATAGGCGCATCTATAGTGGGGTAGACGGGGGAGGACGCACCCAAGGCATCCTTGGCGGACGTGGCATGGCCGGGCATAGCCACAACATCGTTGGTGGAGACGGCGTAGCCGGGGCCATCGTACATGTAGACGGCCGCACCCACGGTGGGGCGGACAGAGGAGGCCACGCCCGGTGCATGCTTGGTGGGACAGGCTTCCTCGTCTGGGTCAGCTCTACTGCTAGGGGTCCCGTCCTAGAGGAGTTGCTGCCGCAAGAGGGATCAGCGCTGCCTAGGGTCGGCGTTGAGGCATCCTGGCCTCTGGTCCGGGTCGGCGACGACCCGCACGCCTAGGGAGGACCCCAAGTCTGGTGGGCTGATCGGCGGAACCCGAGGGCGACGCTCTTCATGCTCGACGACGCCACAGAGGAGAGGGAGTGGGGCGCGTTCACTAGGGGGTCGGGGTCATGGTCTATGCCATGACCACCGTGTTGAACTCGCTATAGAACGTCGTCACGCCGGTCGTCCAGGTACATCAAGTATGTGTCTCCAACCTTCATCTCTCTCCTTTGCGCCTCTTAACTTGTGACCTCTCCGCAGTCTCTCATGGACCATAGCCAGGAGATGTCCCTGTTCCATCATCGTGAGAAGGATGTTTGGGACCGCCTCGCCGAAGAGAAGCGGTGACCTGAGGAACTAGAAGCACAGCTCGCTGCCACCCATCAGGAGGTGGCTAAGCTCGCCTCCGTTCGCTAGGAGTTGGCCGATCTCCGGATCAAGGAAGCAGAGGCTCGCATTGATGCCCAAGAGGCTAGGGAGAATCTCGTGGCCCTGCTTGAGAGGACGTGCGTGGACGAGGTGGAGGATGAGCGGCTATGGAAGGAGCGGGATGACCTGCTCCAAACCATAGAGGGGTTTTGCATGGAGCGCGACTGGCTCATTAGGAGCGTGTCAACACCTAGCAGTGGATCTGCCTCCTAGAGGGTGAGCTCCAGGGAGAAAAGGACCTAGAGGTCAAGGTGACTCGGCGACATGACGAGGTGCGTAAGCTCTAGGCGAACGTGGACGGTAATCCTCTGGTTTGCCTTGTTGTCCTTTTCCCTAGAACCCGTGGTGAGTCCTTTGACGTGGTTGCCGTGTGACTTGGATAGGACTTGACGACAGGCCCGCGGCAGAGGTGACGAAGAGCCGTAGCCTGGAGAAGGAGCTCGGCGAGATAAAGGCCACCCTCCTAAAGGAGAGCGAAGAGCATGATGCCCTGCGCATCATCGTTCAGCTGGTCTGCAATGACCTTGAGCTGGCCCCGGTGTAGGAAACAAGCTCGCTCGCGATTCATGCCGCCTAGATCATGGATCGAGTGCACAACATTGCGAGGGGCGCGCTCTGCTTTGGCGTCAATCGGTCGTTCACGATCGCTCGCTCTCACTATGAGAACATTGATCTAGCGATGATGAGCCAAGGCTTCGCGCCTGGCTACTCCGACACCGAGCTGGAGGGCATTGAGAAGGAGGTGGCCCCTCTGGCACAGGACTTATCTGCCAAGATAGAGGATGAGATCATCCCCTAAAAAAAATAGTTAGTTATATAAACGAAGTGGTGGTCTTGTAATAAATGAACAAGTTTTAGTTCTTTTGTTTCGGTCAACCAAACTTTTGGGTACTTTTTTGTGTTATAAAAAGGTTACTGCATTCCAACCCTTTTCCGTTGTTAAGGCTACAAAGCTTAAGGCATGGGCAAAAGAACCCTGATCACGCTGGTGTGCAAGAACGCCTTAGCCGCTAGGGCGTAGGTTCCTTATAGTCCGACCAACTTTACTCAGTGTTTATTTCCACAACTCTTGCTTTTAGATCTTAACATGAGAAAGGGTCGGGCACAGCGATTGTTTCTGAATAGGTATGCTCTTATCAGCCCCCGAGTGAGGCTTGGCCCTGTGCCGTTGCTGGGCTCAGGTGTCACTAAGGATCGAGGATGAGATAGCGACAAAGAAAGCATTTTTGTATTTCAAAAATACTGTTCTTAGTTTTTCATGGGTACATGCATATGCTAAGGGTAAAAATGATGTAGCTACTCGATGTACCATGCATTAACGAAGACCTTGCCGTTGATGGTCTTGAGCTTGTAGGTGCCAGGTCAAAGCACTTCTGCGATGACGTACGGTCCCTCCCACGGCGGAGAGAGCTTGTGACAGTTTTGGTTGCTCTGGACGAGGCGGAGTACTAAGTCCCCGACATTGAAGGCTGGACCCCGCACCCAATGGCTATGGTACTAGTGCAACGCCTGCTGGTACTTAGCCGAGCGGAGGAGGGCAACATCACATGCCTCATCGAGCTGATTCATGGCATCCTCGAGGGACGCCATGGCTCCCTGCTCATTGTATGCTCTAACCCTCGACGCTCCATAGTCGAGGTTGGTCAGGAGGAAAGCCTCAGAACCATAGACCATGAAGAAGGGTGTGTAGCCGATGGCCTAGCTGGTGGTCGTCCTCAGGCTCTAGAGCACCATGGGGAGCTCCGCGACCATCGTTTGCCAAACTTGTTCAACTAATTGAAGATCCTAGGCTTGAGGCCTTGTAGGACCATGTCGTTCATGTGCTCGACCTGCCTGTTCGTGCGGGGGTGCGCCACGGTGGCCCAATTGATGCGGATGTGGTATTCATCGTAGAATCAAAGGAACTTTTTCCTGGTGAACTACGTGCCGTTGTTCGTGATAATGGAGTTCGAGACTCCAAAGCGATGGATGATGTCAAGGAAGAACAACACGGCTTCCTCGAACTTGATCATGGAGATCGGCCGAGCCTCTATCCACTTTGTAAACTTGTCTACGGCGACAAGCAAGTGTGTATAGCCCCCGAACGCTCTCTTGAGAGGTCCGCCTATATCGAGTCCCCAGACCACGAACGGCCACATGATGGGGATCGTTTGGAGTGCTTGGGCCAGCAGGTGGGTCTGTCGAGAGTAGTATTAACACCCTTCGCAAGTGCACACAATCTGTTCACCATTAGCTACTGTGGTCTGCCAGTAGAAGCCTTGTTGGAACGCATTTTTGACTAGGGTCCTAGGTGCGGCATGGTGCCCGTAGTCCCCACCATGGATATCTCTCAACAATTGCTTCCCTTGTTCGATGGGGATGCAGCGTTGTAGGATCCTGATGTGGCTTCGCTTGTAGAGCTCCCCCTCAATAACGATGAAGGACTTGGCACGACGTGCGAGCCACTGAGCCTCCATTTTGTCCATCGGTAGCACACTAGCACCTCATGGAGGAGGTAATCGAGGTAAGGCATCCTCCAGTCAGCAAGAGGGTCGAGCTCTGCCACTGGGTCTGCGTTAAGCTCCATGACCTCGAGGTTAGGGGGAGCTGAGGGTTGGTCATCCCTCGAGCTCGGGGTCGGCGGCCTGTCACCAGTTTGTTCTGGCTCCTCATAGCAGATCGAGGGCTTGTACTAGTCGCTGGTGAAAATGCCCATCGGCACCGGCTCTCGACCGGACGCCATCTTTGCCAACGCATCGGCTGCTTCATTGAGCCACCTCGGGATGTGATTGCGCTCGAGATCATCGAACTTGTCCTCCAACTGGTGGACCTCTCAGCAATACACAGCCATCTTAGCATTGTGGCAGCTTGACTCCTCATGACTTAGTCGATGACCAGGTAGGAGTCGCCCCGAACATCGACGCGTCGGATGCCTAGCTTAGCAACGATGCGTAGGCCGTCAATAAGTGCCTCATATTCGACCACATTGTTGGAGGCAGGGAAGTGGATGTGTACCATGTACTTCATGCACACTCCGAGGGGTGAAACGAAGACTAGCCCCATGCCGCCCCCCTTCTTCATCAGCGACCCATCGAAGTACATCGTCCAATACTCTTGGTCAATGGCCACTGGCGGCATTTGGATCTTGCTCCATTCTGCCACGAAGTCAGACATGACTTGGGACTTGATGGTCGTCCGAGGGGTGTACAAAATACCCTAACTCATCAACTTGAGTGCCCACTTTGCAATCCTTCCTATGGCGTCGGGGTTTTGGATAACCTCGTCGAGGGGGAAGGACGTCATGACCATCACCGAATGTGACTCAAAGTAATGACGTAACTTCCTCTTGGCGATAAGGACGGTGTACATGAGTTTCTGGATTTGGGGGTAGCGAGTCTTGGAATTGGACAAGACCTCGCTAACTAAGTACACAGGACGCTGTACTTTGAGGGTGTGTCCCTCCTCTTCCTGCTCTACCACCAGGGCGGTGCTGACCACTTGCGTGGTGGCTGCAATGTAGAGCAGGAGCGGTTCCCTATCGGTCAGGGGGACTAGGATCGGGGCCTTCGTCAGGAATAGCTTGACCTTTGTCAAGTGCCTCCTGGGCCTCAGGCGTCCATTTGAAATAGTCGGCTTTCTTCAGAAGCCGATAGAGGGGGAGACCTCGTTCATCAAGGCATGAGATAAAATGGCTAAGCGTGGCGAGGCACCCCGTAACTCGCTGTACCCCCTTTATGTCCTAAATTGGGACCATCCTCGTGATGGCCGAGATCTTCTCTGGGTTGGCTTCGATGCCACGCTCTGGAGACGATAAAACCCAGCAGCATACCCCTTGGGACCCCAAAAACGCACTTCTCGGGGTTGAGCTTGATGTCGTTTGCTTAGAGTTTCACGAAGGTCTACTCTAGGTTGGCTATGACCTAGTCAGCCTATTTGGATTTGACCACGATGTCATCCACGTAGGCCCCAACGGTTCACTCGATGAGGTCCCCAAAACACTTGAGCATACAACGCTGATACGTAGCCTCTGCGTTTTTAGACCGAATGGCATTGTGACGTAGCAGAATGATCCAAATGGGGTGATGAAAGACGTCACGAGCTGGTCGAACTCTTTCATCGCATTTTGATGGTATCCGAAGTACGCATCCAGGAAGCAAAGTGTTTCGCACCCTGAGGTCAAGTCGACTACTTGATCTATGCGCGGCAAAGGAAACAGATCCTTTGGACAAGCTTTGTTGAGACCCGTATAATCAACACACATTCTCCATTTCCCACTCTTTTTTCTTACAAGAACGAGATTGGCTAACCACAGGGTGATACAATTTCATGATGAATCCGGTCGCCGAAAGCTTCGCAATCTCCTCGCCGATGGCCCTGCGCTACTCCTCATCGAAGCGACGCAGGCGCTGCTTCACTGGCTTGGAGCATGGCCTAATCTTTAAGGCATGCTCAGTGACTTCTCTAGAATGCCTGACATGTCCGAGGGTCTCCACGCAAAGATGTCTCTGTTAGCGCGGAGGAAGTCGACAAGCGCGCTTTCCTATTTGGTGGAAACCATGGTGCCGATGTGCACCACTTTGCCCTCGGAGTTGCTGGGGTCTATGAGGACCTCCTTGGGGCCCTCCACGGGCTCAAAAGGCCTGACCGACCGCTTGGGTCGGGTGCTCCTTCGACGATTTTCTCCCTGATGGCTGCGAGCTCTTCAGAGGCGACAATCGCAGTGGTGTGTTCGCAGCATTCAACCTCGCACTCGTAGGTGCGCTGGATGGAGGTGCCAACGGTGATGACCCCGCACGAACCAGGCATCTGCAACTTCAGATAGGTGTAGTTGGGGATGGCCATGAACTTCACGTAGCATGGACATCCCAAGATGGCGTGGTAGGTCCCGTGGAACCCGACCACCTCAAAGGTCAGGGTCTTCATCCTATAATTTGTTGGATTCCCAAAGGTGACGGGCAGATCGATCTACCCAAGTGGCACGGCCTGCTTTCCAGGCATGATGCCATGGAAAGGCGCCCCGGTTGGCCGGATGCGGGATTGGTCGATGCCCATGGCGTCGAGCGTCTCAGCATTCATGATGTTGAGGCCGCTGCCTCCATCCATCAGCACCTTGGTGAGCCACTTCATGTCGACGATCGGGTCAACCACGAGCGGGTATCTTCCCGGCTGCGGGACACTTTCCGGGTGGTCGGTCCGATCAAAGGTGATGGTGGCGTGCAAGCTTCTGGCGGCACATGGAGTCGTAGGCCACTGACCCCCCGAAGATCATGAGGCAGCCACCCAGCGTCAAAAAGCCATCATCCTTTCCCTAGGCGTCGTCTGCCATCGTCTTGGGCTCCTTCCTATGTTCCCCTATTGGAGCCACCAGATAGGAACCGCTTCAAGAGAGCATAGTCTTTGTATAGGTGCTTGACGGGGAAGACATGGTTCAGGCATGGCCCTTTGAGCAGCTTCCTAAAGTGGTCTAGGGTACCCTCGGTGGGCTTCCGACCCCCTTGCGGTCGACAGCGGCCATGAGCGAGCCCTCGCACCGCTGCTTGTTCTTCTTATTATTGGGGCGGTTGGAGGCGCCTTTGCCGGTGTCCTCGTCCCGCTTCACCTTGCCCTTGGTACGATCGAAAATCGCTTCGACCACCTCCTCGCCCGAGGCATGGCTGGTGGCGATGTCGAGGAGCTCCTTGGTGGTTCGCGGGCCCTTGCGTCCTAGCTTGTGAACCAAGAACTCGTAGGTGGTCCTGAATAGGAAGGCTCCTTTAACGTTGGCGTGGGCGACGTCAGGCAGCTCATTGCACTGCCGGGAGAAGCGCAGGATGTACTCACGAAGAGTTTCCCCAGACTTCTATCGGTAGTTTTTGAGATCCCATGGCTTCCTAGGACGCATGTTGGTGCCCTATAAGTTTCCCATGAAAATCTCCTTTAGGTCCACCTAACTTTGAATCCGGTTGGGTGGAAGGTGCTCCAACCATGTTCGCGCCGAATCGGCCAGGAACAATGGTAGGTTGTGGATAATGAAACTGTGACTATCCGCTCCACCGGCTTGGCAAGCAAACCGTTAATCCTCAAGCCACAGTCTCGGGGTTTGTTTCCCCAAAGTATTTTGGGATGTTGGTCGGCGGTCGGTACCGCGGTGGGAAGGCGACATTGAGGATGTGTTGGCCGAAGGCCTAAGGTCCCAGCAGGTCATGGTCGGCGTCCTCTCTCTCGTCGCTTCATCCATGCCTATGGGCATCGAGGGTGTTACGTGCATCATGGTGGAGGCCGAGACGCTCATGCACTAGGGCCGCGGCGCGCCCCCTGCCGCCGCGAGGTGCCTAGTGGACAAACACGTCCCTGACATGTCATCCTAAGGGCACGCGCTGACTGGCATCGAGACAACGAGCTCTCCACCTGCTACACCACTGCGCGCTCGAGCAACATGCGGATCTTGCGATGGGCCCGACAATCCTCGGGTGTCATGGGCTCCGGGAGCCCTCGAAGCAAGGCCGTCGTGGCAGCGATGTTCTGGCTTGTCTAGGTGAAGAGTGGGAGGGCTCCATCTTCTTCGATGATCCTCTAGTTCAAGTCATGGGCCATAGCACGCGCATGCCCACCGTCTCCACGGCGCTCGATCTGTCGCTCGAAATCTACGTGCTCCTGCTCGAGTTGGAGTCATGCATCCTAGAGCTCCTAGTGCCACGCCCTTAGATGTTCCACCCGCATGCGAGGAAGGGTCCTTGCATCTTCCTCGACCTCGTCGTCGAGGTCGTTTGGTGGGGTAGCCCCTCCCTCGTCGATGCTATCGACGCGTCCCTCGGGGGTACCTGCCATAAAACATTCTCGCGAGGGGTGATGGCTCCCCCTGCTGGGGTCAGAGTCGAAGAGACTCTGAATCTCCCGTGAGAAGGTCATGGAAAGATTTTGTGACATATTCGGTCATCCCCATGAACTCGTTGTTCATAGGGGATAGGTGCATGCGCTGCGCCACGAGGTGGCCAGCGGTCCCCGTAGCATTACATAGACTGAACGGGAATGTTATCGGGTGCGGCCCGGGTGAGGTGTTCTAGGGATAGCTGTTCCCCTCCAGCGAGTTGCATCATGGCGTTGGCGAAGGAGAAAGTAAGGCAGTGCAGCTCCTCTCAGGACAGTCAGGGTCCTAGGAAGGCATCGAGTTGGCGCTCCAACCTCCCATAGTCGAAGCCGAGGAGCTGGTCGCTCCCGGGGACACGGGCCTCCGGCGCGCATAGCTGCAGCTCAAGCGCCTCGACAATCGCGTCGAGGCCAGCAGAGTGGAGAGGCTGGACAGTGGCGGGAGTCTGCGCCAACTCTCCCTCCATCGTGACAATGAAGTCTAGGCTCCTGAAGCGCACATGAGCGCCCGGTACCCAACTAACGCCGTGACTAGCCATCCAAGGCTTGATGTGGACGTCAAGACGCGCAAAACCCCCCTACCTGGCACGCCAACTGTCGGTGTTTCCGATCACCAGCTAGTAAATTTCTAGTTTGCGTGTCTGTCCGGATAGTGTGCTTGGAGGACACAATGATTATACTCGTTCGGGCAGAACGTCCCTACGTTCAATCTGCTGCTGCTCGTATTACCGACACTGTCTGTAGTAGGGGTTACAGATGGGCAAGAGAGGGAGCGAATCTCAGGTCTCTGGTGGAAGGATTGAAAAGTGCTGAGAGCTTGTTCAGCTGCTCAGCCGTGTGCTCGTGCCTATCTCCCTCGTGTTTGTGTTGCGTTGTGTTCCCCCTTTTATAGAAGAAGGGAAGATGCAGGTTACATCAGAAAAAGAGAAGAGAGAGAAAGAGAAAGAGGGAGAAAATCGAGGAGAAGAAGCCCTCTAGGCCCGCCGCGTCCTTCTTCTCCTTCATGCGGGTTCCGCCGACGCTGTAGATGGTGACGGGGATGGCTCCACGTCGGGCTCCTGTTCACTACTGGTGCTATGCCTCGACATCATCAGCTGGTCGTAGCGTTCCATCCTGTCCCGACGGACGGCGTAGTGAACCGACGTGCTTTGTCGGTGCCGTCTGACGGGATTTGGCAAAGACAGCACCACGCACCTTTTGTCACTATTGGCGTCTGAACCTAGGCGTGGCTGTCGTCATGGCCAGGTCACGTCATGGCGTGCCTGTGCCCCTTCTGGTGTCAGAGGCTTGACCCAGGGCCACACGCTTAGACCCGTAGTGGTTGGGGTGGTACGGACCCCGCCAGGCGAGGCAGAGCCCGCGCCCGAGGGGTCGAGCGAGACGGAGCCCGTGCCCTCAGGGTCGGGCAAGATGGCTCCCGTACCCTCGAGGTTGGGCGACATGGGGCCCATGCCCAAGGGGTCTGGCGAGGCGAAAACCGTCCCTTCGGGGTCGGTCGAGACTGAAATACGTCCTTAATTATCTAGGCGAGTTGTCGTCCGCGGTCCTTAGATCCTTTTTTCGGGTATCCGAATATTGATACCCGACATATCATATCTGATATTCATCTAGAAAAAACGATTTATAATACAAAAGATAGACTACTTGACACAAAGGGAAAATGAATCAAAGGTACTAGGACCTTTTTCTTTGTTTCTTTTGCCTTGAACGCTTGTTAGACCAATGTTGCTAGAACCATAGGTCGTAGAAGGCTCCAAGGCATGCTAACCAGCGAGGCAGCAACCTTTTAGACCAAAGGCATTCGCCTGGCTTTATTAGAAAGTGTATTGAACACCATATTACCAGTTTATATTGCAAGAACATAAAAGGAGAGAAACTTAACAAAAGCTCGACTTTCTCTCAACCTGAACTCGACTGACCAACTATGCGCGAACGATGTCTACAGAGAACCCCTCCTACCAGAACGCTAGCCACGTGGATTCCACCACTCCAAAAAATACTACAAAAGACGAATAAAAGGGGGCTGATCTAGCGAGCATTGGACGTCAACTGGTTGATCATTTCTTCCGCTATTGGTTCCAGCTTCGTCTTCATCAGGGGGCGCCACGATTTGATCAGCATCAAGGTCTTGAAAATGATCACTTTAGGGGAAGTGAGATCCTTGTTGATCGCCATGTCATTCCTAGTCTTCCAGATTGTCCATAACGCGCCTGCACAAATAAAGAGTGTTACCTTGCGTTTGGCGCCTCGACAGTCATCAACAAACTCTAATAGAAAATCAGCCCAACTAATTGGTGAATTCTGCCATCCCAATAAGACCCCAAGGAAGGTCCAAAGGAATGCAGCAATTGGCGAGGCAGCAACCTATCTATCTGACTACAGTGGCATCAGCTTGGCTTGCCACAAGAGATGTGGGCAGACGGGCACGGCCAACAAACAATCGTTTGGACCCACACAGAAGTATGTGAGCGCATCATGCAACTGTGTCCACCATTATGAAAGGCAAATAAAAGTAGATAGCTGCTTGCAACCATCCAAACAACAACCCAAATTAGAGACTGATTGCTTCTATTTCTGTCAGGTGCTACAATGTTGTTGTGACCCTTAGATTCTATCCCCAAGTGAGAGCATGTCCGAACAGCTCTAGGCAAAGTTAGCAAAGGGTTGCTATCCTAGGGTGTCTACGATATTGTTAGTGATCCATTGAGCACTTAGGACATCTTCAAGTAATGACATTTCGGTTCCTCTTAATAGTATCGCATCCTATACTCAAGTGAAGTTCAAATAAAATTAAAATAAGTGTGAATTTCTTCCAATCAAAAGCGAGATGTTGTAGCTTTCTTTGAAGTAGAAATTGAGGGTCCATGTTTCCATTTGCACTTTTGACACTGGTGTATAGCTGAGATTCTCATGAAAGATCGTTAGCTCTTTATATGCGTCATCTATTCAAAAAACTATGGTGGCTGGCTGTTGAATGGTTGGTGAAATGTGATTTCTCATTTATGTTATTTTTAGTGTATTATGCAGTATGCATATATGAGTATATAACAATTGTTAATATGTATTATACAACTATCTGCTTACTGGTGGTGACATAGTGCGCTTGCTGTTGCAGACACGGGTGACCCGTTGCGTACCCATGACCTGAGTGGGCATGGATTTAAGCATAAAATTAAACTCGTGATAAATCATGGATTTTTTAACGGGCACATTTTATGTTCATGGTATAGGTTTGAGCTCGCAAAACCCAACGGTTTTATGTCCGTTGCCATCTTCAGGTGGATCAGAGCTAAATTGGCAAGGCTCGTCCTTTAATGGATAGGCAAGATGTCTCGTCGCTGAGAAAACTTTTTCTTGTTTCGAGTCCAACCTAAAACATTAATTTTATTTATTTTATATTAAAAGCTCGCCTAGGCCCGAGCCAAGGCATGAAACCCGAATCTGCCCTCTAGGTAGGCCTAGACTTAAATTTTAGACCCGAAACTAGTCTGACTTTTGTAGACGGACTTATCCCTCCGTAAAAAAAAACATTATGGGACGTGTGCTTATAGAAAATATTAGCCTAGAGCCTCAGCCCCGGTCGCTCTAGCGACCCCAAATCTCAAATCACCCGGAGGGAACTAGCTCGCGAAGGCAAGTACGCTTTAGATCCCTCATTGCTTCTGGTTCCTAGGCCAGCGCGCCTCGATTTTCTTCTCCGTTTTGGTCTAATTCGTGAGGAATTTGGGTTTCCTCGGTGGTGCTTGGTTCCACTCCGCCTTGGAGTGGATTTCAGTGACTTTTTTGTTCAGATTGTTTCGCTCTTGCAGGCTGCGCGCCTCGATTTTCTTCTCCGTTTTGGTCTAATTCGTGAGGAATTTGGGTTTCCTCGGTGGTGCTTGGTTCCACTCCGCCTTGGAGTGGATTTCAGTGACTTTTTTGTTCAGATCGTTTCGCTCTTGCAGGCTGAGTTCATGGCTCGCGTCTACGTTGGGAACCTGGATCCGCGTGTCACAGCGCGGGAGATCGAGGACGAGTTCCGCACGTTTGGGGTTCTGAGGAGGTGAGATGCGGTGCCTTTGCTCGAAAGTGCTAAGCTTCGTTTTTTTTTTCTTTATTGATAGCGGAAGCGCTAAGGTAGTCTTTTTGCCGGTAGGATTTCCCCCGACTTGCCTCTATCCTACTGTTTATAGCATATACGACTTTACGCTGTTGCTTGCTAGTTCATATACATGCATGCTAAACAATTTATGTTTTGAGTATGATAGTTTCGTATTGAGCATAGTGCGTACCAATGGTAAAACAGCAATACAGAAGCCTGTGCTCCACTTAGTGGTCATGTGATATGATATGTATAGAAATCAATAAGTAAACTGTGGCGCAGTGACTCAATGCCGATGCATTTGTGTATGCTTTGTTTGTTTGTTGAGTAGATCAAGTTTTAGTAGAGTTGTGTCTGTTTCTTGACAATCTCAGAGTATTTTGGGTGATGCATATGCTGTTTGAGAAATAGAAGGGAAAGGCAGCAGTACTATGCTCACGTTAAATTACAAGTACCTGAGGCTTAGTTTGGTAGGGCTTGGCCTTCTGCATGATAAGTTGGCAAGTGCGGTTTCAACTTACCAGTACATATGGTGCCAATCTTATCTAGTTAGCCTCACTAATAGACAATCACATCTTGTTAGTAGTATCAAGCTCAAGACAACTAGGCGTCTAGCTTTAAAATTTCCACTTTATGTGTTGGCTGCTTCCTTAGTTTCTTGCAGACTAATTTGAGCTTCTTTGTTTTAAAGGCTTGTGAGTTGTTATTATCCTTTGTTTTTTTAGAAGAAAGGTAGGACCTCTTTCTAAAGATTAGAGGGTATCTTTCTGAACACTTGTGATTTAATCCAGACATCTAGTACACTTGCAGTTATGCAATTATTTTTATGCTTCATGTCGATGATGAATTGACGATACCACAGTAAAAATACTGGGTGAACATGATGACGAGTAAGAAACAACCAGTGAGATATGTAGAGTAGATTGAGTTGAAGTTACTATGATAGATGGAAAGATGGAATCATGCCAGTGATTCTGAAGTGCATCCAACATAACAATGCTACCTTCTGACCTGGAATTTTTATGTCTATGATCTATAAATAAAGGTTCTTGTCTGGTGATGTCAGAATTGACAAAATTAACTCGGAATCATATTTCCTCAATACTATGGATATCTTAAGACTGGATGAAATGCTTCAACCTTTTTCTTTAGTTGCAGCAACAACAACAACAACAACAACAAAGCCTTTAGGTCCCAAACAAGTTGGGGTAGGCTAGAGTTGAAACCCATCAGAAGCAATCAAGGTTCAGGCACGTGAATAGCTGTCTTCTAAGCACTCCTATCTAAGGCTAAGTCTTTGGGTATATTCCATCCTTTCAAGTCTCCTTTTATTGCCTCTACTTAAGTCAACTTCGGTCTTCCTCTTCTTCTCTTCACGTTACTATCCTGGCTTAGGATTCCACTACATGCCGGTGCCTCGGGGTCTCTGTTGCACATGTCCAAACCATCTCAACCGGTGTTGGACAAGCTTTTCTTCAATTGGCGCTACCCCTAATCTATCACGTATATCATCGTTCCGAACTCGATCCCTTCTTGTATGACCGCAAATCCAATGCAACATACGCATTTCGCGACACTTATTCATGTTGAACATGTCGTCTTTTCAGAGGCCAACATTACGCACCATACAACATAGCATGTGTCTAATCATTTGTCCTATAAAACTTGCCTTTTAGCTTCTATGGTACCCTTTTGTCACATAGGACACCAGACGCTTGCCGCCATTTCATCCACCCTGCTTTGATTCTATGGCTAACATCTTCATCAATATCCCCGTTCCTCTGTAGCATTGATTCTAAATATCGAAAGGTATCCTTCCTAGGCACTACTTGACCTTCCAAACTAACATTTTCCTCCTCCCGAGTAGTAGTGCCGAAGTCACATCTCATATACTCGCTTTTAGTTTCTTTGAGTCTAAAACCTTTGGACTTCAAAGTCTCCCGCCATAACTCCAGCTTCGATTCACTCTGTCCGACTTTCATCAACTAGCACTACATCGTCATGAAAAGCATACACCAAGGATGTCTCCTTGTATGTCCCTTGTGACCTCATCCATCACTAAAGCAAACAAATAAGGGCTCAAAGCTGACCCTTGATGTAGTCCTATCCTAATCGGGAAGTCATCCGTGTCTCCATCACTTGTTCGAACTCTAGTTACAACATTGTTGTACATGTCCTTAATGAGTCTGACGTACTTCGTTGGGACTTTATGTTTGTCCAAAGCCCACCACATAACATTCCTTGGTATTTTATCATAAGCCTTCTCCAAGTCAATAAAAACCATGTGTAAGTCCTTTTTCTTCTCCCTATACCGCTCCATAACTGTCTTATTAAGAAAATTGCTTCCATGGTTGACCTTCCGGGCATGAAACCAAATTGGTTCATAGAGACCCGCGTTATTGCTCTCAAGCGATGCTCGATAACTCTCTCTCATAGCTTCATAGTATGGCTCATCAACTTAATTCCCCGGTAATTAGTACAACTTTGAATATTCCCTTTATTCTTGTACATCGGTACCAATATACTTCTCCTCCACTCATCAGGCATCTTGTTCGATCGAAAAATATGGTTGAACAACTTGGTTAGCCATACTATAGCTATGTCCCCGAGGCATCTCCACACTTCGATTGGGATACCATCCGGTCCCATCGCCTTACCTCCTTTCATCCTTTTCAACGCCTCTCTGACCTCAGATTCTTGGATTCTTCGCACAAAGCGCCTATTGGTGTCATCAAAAGAGTCATCTAACTGAAAGGTTGTGTCCATATTCTCACCATTGAACAATTTGTCAAAATACTCTTGCACATGTTGTTTATGTCGTCTTCTTCCTTCAAGAGCCCTCTTTGATAACCCTTTCCCTGAATACCTCTGACGTCTCCATTCAGTTTCCACCACTTTGTTCTTTGAATCTTAGCTTGTTTATCCCTACGGGCACGCACCTGAAAACGAAAATCTGCCACCAAAAGCTTATGTTGAGAAACAACACACTCCCCTAGTATCACCTTGCAATCCAAGCATGCTCGTTTGTCCTTTCTTCTTGCGAGGACAAAGTCAATCTGCTCTGATGTTGTCCGCCATTGAAGGTCACTAGATGAGATTCTCTCTTTCTAAAGAAAGTGTTGGCTATCATCGAGGTCAAAAGCTACCAAGTCTAGAACTTCCTCCCCTCATGATTCCTACTACCATACCCAAAACCTCCATGAGCGCTTTCGGAACTGTGCTTGTAGTACCTACATGCCCATTAAGATCTCCTCCTATAAAAAGCTTCTCACTACTAGGTATAGCTCTAACTGAAGCCATCTAAGTCTTCCCAGAGCTGTCTCTTAGCACTCTCGTCCGAGGCCTACTTGGGGGCATACGCACTAATTACGTTCAAGACTATATCACCAACGACAAGCTTGACTAAGATAATCCTATCTCCTTGCCTTCTCACTCCCACCACACCATTCTTGAGGCTCTTATCAATCAAAACTCCTACTCCATTTCTATTCGCGACTGTCCCTGTGTACCAAAGCTTGAAACCTGTATTGTCCACCTCCTTCGCCTTCTGACCCTTCCATTTAGTCTCTTGAACGCATAATATATTCTTGAGGCTCTTATCAACTAATTCTCTTAACTTACCTGTAAGTGACCCTACATTCCAACTACCTAAACGGATCCTAGTTGGTTCGACTAGCTTTCTTACCCTTCGCACCCGTCGACTCAGATGCGAAGACCCTTGCTCATTTTTCACTACACCTGGGCGCCAATGTAGCGCGCCACTAAGGAAGCGACGACCCGATCCTTGCCCACTTGACACCATGCCTAGATCACGACACGGCGCGTCACGGGGGTGACGACCCGGCCCTTGCCCATTTAACACCATACCCGGGTTCCGATATGGCGCGTCGCTAAGAGGGTTACGTCCCAATGATTTTCTTTCGGGTTTCATCTCCATTAAAGTGGCTAAGTTTTTACATTGGTTCGCCATGACTAACACAACCCTCCTCCTTTACCAGGGCTTAGGACCTGCTATACTGGGACACCAAAGCGCCCCACCATAGGCGGAGTTAACCTTTTTCTTTAGTTGGTTGATGCCAATATATTTACTTCTGTTTGTAGTTGAATTTTGACAGGTTTAGCTGTTACCCTGTACAAAAGTGCCATCTTTTTTACTTTGGTTTCTGAAAAAGTATCCTAGCCATCCTTCTATGTAGGTTTGGTTGAATTTGTTTCTGCATTTGCATGCTGAGTTGTTGTTTATCTCCTGTTTGCTGTTGATTTAGATGACACTAAGTTAAACATGTTCATAATAAAATTGCGCTCAATACTGTATTAAAATGTTTTTTTCTGTACAATAGATTATTATAGTTTATATGCATTCACTTGGACTGATTTGTTCTTTCCATGCAGTGTATGGGTTGCTAGGAAACCACCAGGGTTTGCCTTCATTGACTTTGATGACCGCAGGGATGCACAAGATGCCATTCGTGAATTGGATGGTACTTAATAACTATGGATGCCTATTTATTACTTTGTAGTGTAGAGAGCTTGCCTTTTCCTGTAAGACTTTGTACAAGTAATTTATTCAATTTTCTGATAATAGGTTGTTCCTTTGTAAAGAATGTAGATGTGGCCCTATTAAATTACTATATGTAAAAAACTATCTTTTTTCTTTTTAGTTACTCACTTATTTGTAGATTTGAAAAGGCTTATAAACTTCAGATAATAATAGTATAAAAGCTTTTGATTCACAGCAATTATCACCCTGCAGAGGAAGTTGTGCCTCAAATGAAGTGGTAGCTTATGTGATGTTAAGATGTGAAAGATATTTGTGCTGCCTGATTTCTAAGTTCTAATTGTTGGTCACTTCCCAATAAGTTTGCTTGTCTAAACTTTATTATATCCATCAGCAAGTTTTGAGTTCTTTCTCTTACAGCTGGCAAGTAATAGCCATATAGTTTAGTATGCTTGAAGGTATCAAATCAAATGTCTCTGTGCTTTTATTGTGTTCTGTGAGTTGAGTTCATGAAATGGGGGAAAAGCTGTCTTTGGCAACTATGAAATGTTTGTGCCTGTAGTTGGATACATAGCAGTTGCACTTTTACCAGGAATAGAAATTAGTATCTATTATATCAACTGACTTATGAATACACTAAGTCATGTCTATAGTTATAGCAATGCTGGGATGCTGGATATCTTGGCCCTGCTGTACATTGTCAATGCATATGTATACTAATAAACAATATCTTACTGGCAATGGAGCAGGTACTCAAGTCCTTGTCCTGCAATTGCATACAACCGCAATACTTTAATGCAAGGCTTGCTTTGCAAGAAAGCCATTGAGTTTGTTTCAAACTACTAACATGCTCCAATCTTACATGATAATGAATCTTTCACCCTTTTTTTATTGTGCATTAGTAATTGAACAAAGTTTTGCAATTTAGCTATTGTGAATACATATAGTTCAGCAATCTGTGAATTTATGCTTATGGTTATCTTGTTGATTTGTGCTCGATAGGTAAGAATGGTTGGAGGGTTGAGCTGTCAACCAAAGCTGGTGGTGGCCGTGGCCGAGACCGTAACGGTTCTGATATGAAGTGCTATGAGTGTGGTGAATCTGGCCACTTTGCACGTGAATGTCGCTTACGGATTGGTTCGGGAGGCCTGGGTAGTGGAAGGCGTCGCAGCCGAAGTCCTAGATATCGCAGCCGTAGCCGAAGTCGCAGCCGCAGCCACAGCCCAAGATATGGAAGGAGCCCAAGCGGCAGAAGGTAATTTGCTAATGACACCAATCCACCACATGCATTCATCCAATAGTTTTAATTAAGGGTTGGGAAACACCACCTAGAAATCCTAAAACTTCTGAGAACGAAGCAAAATTTCGAAGATAACACATTCTTTATAACCACAAGGGAGTATCCAGTAATGGTCTCAAATGCACTATTTACAGATAATAATAACAAAGGTTTTCTGGACATCTCCAGCTTTGTGTTTGAGCCTAGTCATTGCCACATTTCCCCTTTTTTCAGTTTTGCTCTGTGATTAGAAGTAGCCCCTTTACACTGATATAAATACATGCAGCGAAAATTAAGATGGCATGTTGAAAAAAGAAGAATGATGACGAGAAGTCACACCTAGAGATGTTATTTGTAGTTAATATCTAGTACATGACTAGATGTGTTCCTGATTTGATGGATAGTATTTAATCAAACGTTCAACTATGCATTCTAACTTCTGAGTGTAGTTCTTTATGTTGCATTGGTACAATATGATCCAATGCATTCTTATCCCCCTCCCCTGTCCCACCTGTTATAGCTTTGTTGTCATTGTGAATCCAAACTTAATATTTGAGGGGAACATTTTGAGAGACTACATAAAATATTCATCGTCTTCTTGCCTCGCTAGCAGCCTTTTTCAATGGATTATTTTGTGTTAAACCTGAAAACAAATGTTGGGTTTTTCAGGAGCTACAGCCCACGAGATCGTTCTCCTAGGAGGCGAAGTTATAGCAGGTCGCCACCAGGATCTCGTGCACGGAGTCTCAGCAGGTCGCCGCCACTGCCGCCGCCGCCTCCTAGAAATAACAGCAGGTCACCACGGGGAGCTCGAGACATGAGCAGGTCGCCACCACCACCTCCTCCCAGAAATAACAGCAGGTCACCACCGGGAGCCCGAGACGTGAGCAGGTCGCCGCCACCACCTCCTGATGCCAGAAGAAGCTATAGCAGATCCCCAGGACAGCAGCCCCAGCGTGACGAGTCCCCATATGCCAATGACGCCTGAGATTCTTAGCTGCCCCAAGATGCTGGAAAATGTGAGGGGCCCCAGCATGTTTTGCCCAAGCGCATCGATACAACTGTAATTCTATAGGATCCAGTCTGAGATTTTGTTCCAGTGTTTTGGGTTTCCCTTGGACACTTGTGGAGGCAGGACCATCCTCTCTGCTGATACAATTGTGGAGGCAGGACCATAACGTTTCTGAGACTTTGGGCGCTTGTAGTTGTCAAGACAAGATCTGGTTCGTGTTAGACTTGTATTGCTAGGTTGTATTCGAATTTGGACAAAGTGTTTATCGTGCGCAACGCTGAGATACCACCCTAGCTTTTCATAGGATGTTCCTACTCGCTTTTGGTCGGTGTTTTCATTCAGGGGGTGTGACGTGATAGCAATATGAAGCAGCGAGAGGATGGTGGTTGCTGCTTGGGTTGCCGTTGGCGGTAGAGCATCACCTCCCCATTAAACTGTCGCCACTCCCATTATTTCATCCCTGATATATATAGGTAGTCACCAATGTTTCATCGTTCCAAACTCAGTGGGAGATGCAACTCCCCCAATATCATGCCCCGACATCAAAAGCCTTGTTTTTCTCTCTTGCCCTTGCTTGGGCATCTGCCTTGACACCATCTGCCGCATCTATCTGGCACTTCAAAAGGAGAGAAAAATTCCTATTTGACATTAGAAACATTTTTGCTTTTCTATTTGACACTTCCATTACTTTAGAGTGGTAACGCTGTTAATTCCAGTGGTAACAGAAGCAACAAAAACCGGGAAACATAACAGTTTTGAAAATAATAAAAAATGCTACTATATGAAAAAAACAAGGGCAAAACGGTCTTTTCGTTTGGGACTTAACACCGTCAAATAGATAGAAAAGAAAGGTGACAGATAGAAAATAATTTAAATTTGGATGCTAAATAGGAAAGATTTTAAACTTGGTTGTCAAATAGAAAAGCAAAAGTTTGTGTCAAATAAGAAATTTTCTTGTGAGAGTCGGCCGCCGATGAACCCCACCCGCTCACGCTCTCGTGCTTGACGGTGCATCGTCAGATCTGTTGGTATCAAATCGACCCCTCCAAGATCCATCGGTGTCCATTCTACCTTGTCCGAGACCTGTTGGCGTGCCCAAATCAAGCTAGAACTCCCGCCGTGGTGGAGTTTCGCTGCCCTTCTCTCTTCCACCATTGAGGAAGAAGTCCAGCACCCCCAGTGTAGATAAATACACCGCCGGGTGCCGGGGAGACAAGAGATACGGGAGAAGCGAGGAAATATAGAAAAATATAAATAAATTTTGTTGACCTATATATATAATTATTATAGATATTATAGAGAGGGGAGATTGGTGATCTACTAATCTGTTAATCTGTACGTATAGTCGTTCACGGGTGGCGCGCCATCGTTGGTGCTGTTGAGCGAGCGGGGGCCTCCCTCTTGCAGGAAAGCTTGCTGCATTTAGGAATTTCGATGTGCGCCGGCGTCGTGCGTTGCGTGCCACTTGTCGGGAAAAAGTCGTGCACAGTAGTGGACTGGGGGTACACTTGAGTCACGTGGTGGTACGTACTAACCCGGTTTCGTACAGATTAACATCCTAATTTTTTTAGTCACGGGATCCGAACATCCCTTTAATCTTTCACTGTGTCCGGTTAGATGCATGCCTGTTCAGATAATGTCTGGAGAAGTTGAGATGATATGGCCCGGGCCCTGTGAGTTGCAGTGTTCTAATCTCTCTACTTCGTCCGTCGATCAGTCATAGGAAACAAACTGTTGAAATTAACCGCTGAGAGCACCAATCCTAGCCCTAGGCTCCTAGCCAAATGTTAGCCAGGTAGCGTTCGATCTGACGCGACAAGGAAATCTCAACAAATGACGCGAAGGTTTGCGGTCGATCCTTGAGAAGAACACACAAGATCATATCGGACCCCGATCATATCATAACACACTAACACAGTGCGAGTTTCAGTCTGTAATACGCTCGAGATAAATGGTTTTGCGTCATATCATGACTCATGACTCCTTTATCCTGACGACGTGCACTCAGATCGAACGGTTCAAAAAATTCAGCAGTAATGACACGCACTGACGCTGGAGAAAATACATGTATGTCCAGAGCAGCACTCTAAAAGCCAGGCCGACCCAACTCTTTGTACATGACAAGCAAAAGCGGCTAGCGGCTAGCATCACCTTTCGATCTCCCTCGATCATCATCCTCACCCAATTCTCCTCCCATTTTTCTTGTCCATGGGAATTGGGAAAAAGGAAAATATCATGTCGTCACCTAATAAATTGCATACTGCAACCACCGTCAGTACTGTCCTCGCTATATAACCCTTCCTTTCTCCCACATTGTATCAGCTTCAGCTCTGGCTGGCCGTGCTATAGCGCTATAGCTAGCTGCAGCCAGCCATATATAGCTACCGTCGTCTCGATCGATCGCCTCACCATTTTATACACACATATATCCGATCTCCGGCACTGAAACTGCGAATAGATATGGGGGCGCCATCATGTCTTGCGTTCCTCCTGTTGTGTGGCACGTTGCTAGCATTGCCGCAGTCGTCGCACGGCACAACCAGATACTACACCTTCAATGTAAGCGCATTTCATCAAGAATATATATGCATATGCATGGCGCCGTTGGTTCATATTGTGTTATATACTTTGCTAGGACTACCATGCAATGGTTTAGCTTGGGTCCCTATATATTTCTCTTCTTAATGAAAAACCACCTAGTTTCTCCTGTGCTGGATCTTGTTTTTTTATGCAATAATGCTTCAGCTAGCTCTTGATGGTCTGTTCTTCCATCTATGAACGAGGTTTTGGAGAAACGACGTGAATTGACGTGTCTATTATCTGCTGTTTCGATCATGTGTGGCAGGTGACGATGCAGAATGTGACACGGCTGTGCACCACCCGCGCCATCCCGACGGTAAGTTCCCCGGCCCCAAGATAGTCACCAGGGAGGGCGACCGCGTCGTCGTCAAGGTGGTGAACAATGTCAAGGACAACGTTACCATCCACTGGTAAATTTCCTTCATATATACCCCGTTACGTTCCTCAGCTCGCTCCTAGATTTTTCATTTGTATATATAGCGATCGGCGCACCTCGTATATACGTACTTGGAAACTCTTTGCACCAACGAACTGCAATAACCTAGATCATGTCGCAAGCTGCCATGTTTCAATAGAGAGATCATCGATTCGTACCTCTGTCTCGATCCTGGTTGGTGTCTGCAACTAATAACAAGCATCTATCATCTTTTTTGTTTCCTGGATGCGATCAGCAGCTAGGTCGATCGCCATCCTTTTAGCTAGCTACTCCCTCCGGGCAGCTTTGTAAGGCAAAGGCATGCATGTTTCAGTTGTTTCAGGACGTGCCAATGCATGCATGTGCAGTTGTGCACTGATCAGCTGATCTGCATGATTCTGATACTGATCTTCATTTTGTTTGCATTCTCTGGGTGCACGATGCAAACTGCATCCATGTATGTATGCGAACGAACAACAGGCACGGCGTTCGGCAGCTGCGGACGGGGTGGTCGGACGGGCCGGCGTACGTGACGCAGTGCCCCATCCAGACGGGGCAGAGCTTCGTGTACAACTTCACCATCACGGGGCAGCGGGGCACCCTGTTCTGGCACGCGCACGTCTCCTGGATGCGCGCCACGCTCTACGGGCCCATCGTCATCCTCCCCAAGCGCGGTGTGCCCTACCCGTTCCCGGTTAAACCCTACAAGGAGATCCCCATCATCTTCGGTGCGTGATGACTGATGAGCTCGTGCCGCTGCTCTGCTGACTGCACTGCTCTGGGTGTACATATATACATGCTGTGTAGCCTGTAGGAGCACAGTGTTGATACTGCTCTGGGTGCCGCAGGAGAGTGGTTCAACGCGGATCCCGAGGCAATTATCGCCCAGGCGCTTCAGACTGGAGCAGGCCCAAATGTGTCGGACGCCTTCACCATCAACGGGCTTCCGGGCCCCTTGTACAACTGCTCCAGCAAAGGTAAGACTCGGCCCATTCAGTCACCAACGGCTGAAAAGGCTTCATTGATTCAACCCAATTCCAAGGCTCAAATCAGAAATTTACGTGGAACCCGTTTCGGTAACTGCTGAGCATCTCACAGTTTTCATTTCGATCGCTTTCACGTGCTATGATGTTCGAGTCGATGCTCTACCAACCAACCACCTTGTTCGCAACAACTGCAGCAGGAAAAGAGCTGGATAGCTGTGCTGTCGTTGATCTTTCTGAGAGCGGAGTGCTGCACTATGGCAGTGATGCATATGAACAGCAAAATTTTCAGGTAGCAGATGCATTCATGGAAAAGAAACAACTCTAGATGGTAATGTACAAGGGTGGATTACAGTGATGGTGAGGACCGAGAAGGATTACAAGAGTTCCATGCGAACGCGATTGAGTTCGTCCATGGAACAACTACACAGTTATTCATGCTACACGGAGCTCGCGTCCCATGCATTCGGAGTTTCAGATCCAGAGCTGGCAACCCCCTCGATCAAAAGAGAGAGGGAGGAAAAAAAGGTTCAGAGTCGGCAGAGTTGGCAAAACTAAGGAGTCGTCGTCGCCGCCGGGCAGGCGGGGAGGGGCCGTCTGCCGGGGTCGCCGTCTTCTCTCCTCAACAGAAGGACGGGACGACGCCGTCCGACGCCGCGTGCGCCGACCCCGCGGGCGAGAAGCACGCCCCTTCGTCGTGCTCCAGCGCGTCGTCCTCGGCCTCCGAGGAGCAGCGCTTGGCGAAGCGGCCCTTGATGCGCGGCCGCGTCTCGGCGTACGCCTTGCGGGACGCGTAGCGGATGGTCTTGTCGAACCGACGGTTCTTGCGCTTCTCACGGTACCGCATCAAGCCGCGCCTCCCGCTCCTTCCCCCTGCTCACCACCGCCGGCACGCCGGCCGCCTGCGCGTCCGGCACCACCGCCACCTCCGAGGACGACAACTGTAATAATAAGGGACATTATCACCACCGTCCACAAAATTAAAAGGGAGCATATTTTCGAGGAATCTGAGAGAAACCATGGGTGTGAGGGTCCAGGATGTATAGAAGTAAGGCTTACACTGTGATTCATGGAGTGTTCGGGGTAGAAAAAGCTGCCGGCAGCGATGTCCAACTCGGGCGGCGCGACCGGCACGCCGATGGCCTTGACGCCGTCCATGCACCGGGCGAAGTCCAGGTCGACGCCGAGGTAGGCGTCCGATTCCGCGAACAACGTGTCTGCGGCGGTGGCGGCGGCGCTGTCCTCGTGGCTGTTGTCAGGCTCGGCGAGCAGCCACGACGCCGCCTCGGCCTCGTTGCTCCCGTCGTCGTCATCCGCCGCCGCGGCTTCCCCCTGAGCCTTGGCCCCCGCTGCGGCCGCGGCGGCGAAGGCCGGGGACGGGAAGGGCTGCGGCGCGTCGGCGAGCGCGCCGAAGAAGGGCGTGACGGGGAGGCGCTCGTGGCGGCGCGCGAGCGGGTTGGCCGAGTGGATGTCAGCGTCGCAGGCGGAGCAGAGTGCGGCGGCGTCGGCGCGGCAGGTGACGGCGGCGGGGGCGTGCTCGCAGACCTCGCACAGCCAGACGCGCGCGTGGCGCGACCCGGCGCCGTGCGCCCGGGCGTCGCAGCCGGGGCACAGGAACGCGCCGTCCTCGCGGCAGTGCAGCCGCGCCGGCTCCGCGGCGCACGCGTCGCAGGGGCGCGCGCCCATCACGCTCCAGTACCCCACCGCCGGCTTCTGCTCCAGCTCCACCGCGGTGTCCATGCTGCTGCCTGCTGGATGCTGGTGTCACGGACGGGCTCTCGGGGGGTTTGCGTTGGAAATGGCTGCCCTCGGGGTGTTTGTTGGTGTGTGCCCGCCGCAGCGGGCGTTTTGAGGGGTCGGCCAGCACGTGGAGGGGCTGGCGGCCACGAGACGGGCGGCCAGTGGACCGGCGTCCCGTCGCTGTCTCGGGGTTGCTCCTTTGTGCCTGCGGCCATTTTTAAGATTCTCGGGCGGCCATTAAATATAAATAAAAATGGACTAATTATATAGTTTAGCGTCCCGTCGCTTAGACTATAATTAAATACTAATTGTCAAATAACAACGAAAATATTTTAGTACCATTTTAAAAAAAAAATCGCCAACTAAACGAGGCCTTTGTTTGCTTGTCCGACGATGCTAGATGTCAACTAGAGTTGCTAATCGTCACTGGAAAAGGACTTTTAAACAGGATGCCAATGTAAGATGCCCACTAGTAAGGCCCCGTTTAGATATTAGGGAATAGCTTTCTGGAAAAAATCTACCTAAATTGTTAGCTTTAATTTGTATAAGAAATTAGACCTGGAATATTTTCTAGGCCTGAATTATGCTAACTGAACAAGCCCGGAAGATTTTCTCTTAAGTCTGTTGTTTTTGCGTTGGTTAAACAGTACCACCTTTCCTCGTCAACGTAAAAGCATAATCAAACGCGAAAAGTCTTGGCGTCCTGAGTTTCTCATGCACTATAATATTAGTTACTAAATTAACATTATTTTAGGTCACCCAATAAATTTTATTGCACGCTTCCTAACTACTAGTTTTTAAATTTTATTGTACGCGCGTATTTTTTGAGAAAAAAAAGATATAATCTATCAGATGAGAAAAATCTGAATTTTTTAAAAAAGTCCGTTCAGTTGATTTTCGATAAAGTGTCTTTTTTTGTGCCCACTGGCGTTGACGTCGTTTTTTGTGCTCAGCGTTGATTTTCGAAAACTTAAAAGGTTTTTCAAACGAAAGCCTATGCGATCGAGCAATGGCGAAAAAGCGACGTGGCCACCTCGTGGTCACGGGCAAATCATATGTTTAGATCAGATACCTGAATTATTTAGTCCGTTCAGGCGATGCTTGTGCACTGGCCACGGCTGCTTAGCGCATTAGACTCCCTATGCGGCAGAGGTCTTTCAACAGCTGTAGTTTTCAGGCACCTGTAAATTAGCATCTCCCATTTTGTTGATCTAACTTTTGCACGTTAAATATGACGTAGTAAATACTTCGATTAATTGTTTGTCGAAAGTTATAAAGTTTGAAGTTTTTAAAATAAAAATGTGTGTTATCAATGATGACTGTAGCATACTCGATTCTTTTGATGAAATCTAAGGTTCATCTAGGGTGCTTGAGTGTTTCGTGAATGCCTAGTGCTCAGATTTCCTCGGTACATGCCATGCATTTGATCAAACCAAAAACCTCAGTTTAGTCCTTTGGTCTATTGAAAGATTCATTAAACTAAAAATTAAAACCAAATTTCGCTACATAATTCTCAAGAGTGATAGATTTGGTGCATTCTAGTCCGTTCTTAGTTTTTGAACGATCTTACATAGGTAAACATCATAGATGTTGGGCTCGTTATTGTCCGTTTTGTTAAAGCAGAAGCAGGGGATCAATGTGGAGAGCTCCGACTAGGGTTGAATAGCACGTGATGGGTCATTAGAGGTGAGCCATTGGCGGTGCAAATCTGATCAACGGAGGAAGGTCGAAGACGACAAAGTCAAGCATGTTGGTAGGTCGTGTGGCATAGTGGACAACAACGAACTTACCTATGCCATCAACGTAGGTGTAGCATTAGCAAGTTGGTAGGCCGGCTATAGGCTAGGACAATAGGACTGGAGAAAGAGACTTGTGGCCATTTACTCATTTATTATCATGTAAACACTATGTCATCACTCGTTTTTTTTTTCATGTGAGAGCTCTATCACTAATTTAGTTACGTGATGAACTGAGAGTTAAGTATGTGTTCATGTGAGAACTATGCCTATTTGCTAAAAATGCTTTGTTTAACAAATACACCAATATCTATTTGGTGATAACACTGAGAACCATTTAGCTCAATTAACTCCATTTAAATGCTTCCTAAATAATTTAAACACTACAAGGGCGATTGAAAGTTTAATCTTTAAGTCCTTAGAATGCAAGAAAATTTAAAAAAATGGATTGAGAATCTTTTGGCTTCGATGTGTGCATTTATCTTTTCAAGTTTGTAGTGTACTCAGTACACATTAGAGCATTTGCTCTTGCTCTTTAAGGCCCCTTTAGAATGCGAGATTTCTTTTTCTATTCTTACGTTTTTCTCGTGAAAAATAAACCTATTGCTGTGAAATTTCTATACAATTTCTGTGAAACTAATGAATTCAAAAGAGTCTGAAGAAGGGTTGAAAACCCATAGGACAATATGGTTTCCCATATGAACAGCGACACACACATGTAAAATAGGAGTAGATTATTTAATCCAAAAAAATAGTAGTAGATTATACCAGTGGGCAGTGGCACAGCACAGTAACTTCAATAACAGCAGTGCGATAGTATAATATATACAACAATATAACAAGAAACAAGTTTTGCTATCGTTGGATAAGTGAAGTTTTTTTTTTTTTTTTTTCTTGGGCCAACTCCTTTGGATGGTGACAAGTTCTGTGCCTACACGCTGCAAGTGCACGCAGATACCCTTCACACTTGCACGCCCTTTTCCTCTCTGATTAAAAAAGCCTTTTCGTATTGCACGGGAAAAGGCGCGGTTGGTATCGCTCGTCGTTACTCGTTACAGTACGCCGCTGTGCCTGTGCGGCACGAGACGGAGGTCGGAGGGGGCGGCGGATGCGATGCGACCGCGACGGTGACAGCGTCCGGGCCCCGGCGGCCCAAAGCGTCTCCTTACCCAATCACCCGTGCGCGATCGCCCCGCGCCAGCTGGCTCGTCTCGGTTGGCCCCCGGGACGATCGCGCTTATCCCCTGCGGATACGGGGGTGACAGGTCAGCCGGTGGCCCTCCCCAGTCCCCGCCGGGCGAATCACAGGCGAGATCTGGATCCTTCGGCTAGGGCCTGGGCCCCTGGGGTGCTGTGCCTGTGCGCTCGCGACGCTGCCCGACTGCCGACTAGTGACCCCATCACCTGTTGCTCTGTCTGTCCGTCTCCATCTCTTTACTCCCTCCGTAAAAAAAAAAAAAACACAATTCTTGACCTTTGGACACGGGGGAGTACACCGATACAAAAAGCTGCTTTAAAATGGTCGCATGAACCGCAAGTGCGTGCGTCTGTGTGCCACTAGCACAAATGCAAACATTTCTCGCGTCGCATATAGGTTGGCACGAGACGCAAGTGTGCCATTAATAGCAAGTATGCAAGCATGCTTTTGTGCTCTAGTAGTAGTGCATGAGGCCAATCTTGGCAAGTATAGAAAACTAAGCTACTGCAAATTCCGGTGTCATGTCAACGAAAGGGACAGTTAGGCGTACCACTAAGCCGATAACGACCGTTGAGTGCTGAAAGAGAAGACACGAGCAAACAGCGAGCTTGAAGAATAGACTGATCCGGAAACCACTAAACAAACAAAGCTGAAATCAACGGAGCATGCATGACACTATGACAGCTCTCGGCTCGGGTCGAGCACGCAGCAGGCACCAGTCAGCAGTCACAAAGAGAGGTGCCACTAGGGAGAACATGCTTATCCCGAAAGCTATCCGGTTTCTGTCTGTTCAGGGAAAGAGCTAGCGCCCCACACGCGGTTCCTATCAGAAATCAAGATAACGGATACGCGGGCAGGAGAAACGCGCACGGGTCAGGCCGGTTTGGCACGTCCACGTCGCGGCTGCTTCAGTTGTTCAATGCAGTCACGGCTCTGCTGACTTGAATGAAAAAAAAACAATATTATTTGCGTGGAGGCCTCTCTCAGCCCAAGTGCCTTCGAGACCGGCCCCATAGAAAACGGGCCGTTTTGGAAGCCATCGTGTTGGGATTGTGGGCCGGGCCGGTAGAGACTACATGGACTCATGGAGAGAACATCCGCCGCCGCAAGTTCCTCGCCGACGCTCCACCCGCGCCGGCGCTGCTCCTAAAACCACCCGAATTAAACCCTAGCGGGCAGCGGCGATTCCTCTCCAGTCTCCAGCAGTCCAGCTCGATCGCGATCGGTGACCAGCAATCCATGGCCGCCACCGCCGCCGCGCCGCTCGACGAGGGCAAGGCGAAGAAAGTCCTTCGCCAGGTTCGCGACCCCGCCTTGTTGCCCCAGCTGCACAACATTTTTTTTCCTTTTTCCCGTGCGATTCTTCGGAAAAGTACGTATCTGATTTGGTTGCCCCAGGTGGAGTTCTACTTAAGCGACAGCAACCTCCCCCGCGACAAGTTCCTGCGGGAGACGGTCGAGCAGAGCGACGACGGATGTAGCGCCCCTCGCCCGCTTGCTCCATCTCCCTGCTGTTTGGTTTTGTGGGGGTTTTGTGGGCTGAATTTTCTGTTGTTTTTGCCAACTGTGCAGTGGTGAGCTTGCCCTTGATATGCTCCTTCTCGCGGATGAAGTCCCACCTGGGGCTGGACGCAGATGTGAAGGCCGAGACTATGCCAGAGGAGACCGTGCTTGCGGTTGCTGAGGTGCTCCGGCGTTCTCCAGTCCTCCGCGTATCGGAGGATGGTAAGCCAATTCCTGCCCTTCCCTCACCTTTTTGAAGGAAGTTTGGTTTAGTTCTGTCACATGCTAAACACCTGAGCTTTGTAGCAGAGATTTAATGTAAATCTTGTGTTTCTCAATGTAGTTGAGATTTTAGATCGTCCTATTCTCCATTTAAAATATCGACAAACGTAGATCCCTTGAGCTTGAATTATGAACAAGTTGTGGCTAGCATTTGTATATACTGCCACAGTCTTAAGATGACACCTTGCCTTGGCTTGCACTTGATTATGATCTCTGCTTTACGGATATTTTACTGGAAAGTGGATATTAGTATGAACTTCTATTGTAAGTCAAGGGATATGGTTCTATACAATGAATAGTTGATTTAAGAGGCGGATTGGAATGAATATGAGTCGGTTCATTTCTACTGTACTTCAATTGCAGGAAAGAAGATTGGTAGAGCTAGTGAACTCTCGAAGCCAGATGAGATCATAGAACAAGTAGACTCTAGGACTATTGCTGTATCTCCGCTGCCTTACAATGTAAAGCTGGAAGACATCCAATCTTTTTTCACAAATTATGCGAAGGTGTGTTCTATCTTTTTTCACAAACTATGCGAAGGTGTGTTGTATCTATTTTCATTCAAATACTGCAGTTAGTGTGCTACTGGTTGGTTAGGAAATGGATTGAATGAAATTGAAATAAGATGCATATAATAACCAACTGCATATATTTCATTCAATTTGTTCAATATGGCAGATCAAGATTTTTAACTTGTAATAAAAAAACAGCAGCATGGCGAACTGCCTAAGCATAGACAAATATAATTATCTGTTCTGCTCTGCCGTGTGTCCTGTTCAGGCCCTTGACTGCATATTTCTGTTCTATTAGTATTCTTTTGCAGTATGGTCGTAGTCACAAAGTTTCTGGGTCGATGGGGTCAAGGTACAGGGTCGCGGTACGTGGTACGCTACTCACGAGAGATTTTTACACTTCGGGTCGAAAATGAACCCGTGAACCTGGGTCGGGGTCGACGAACCCGGGTCGAGGGTCGAAGGTGGTGAACCCGTTTTATGTGACTATGAGTATGGTTTGCTTCCGATGTGAAAGATATCTGGAGACTTTAAGAGTTATTATGTTATATACTGTTAATCTGCAATGGAAGTAGAGGAATTGTGCATTTGTTTGTGTAAATAACATAACATTTTTATGTGCTTTGGTATAAATTCATAGGTAAACAGCGTGAGGCTTCCACGCAATATTGTCAACAAAAAACACTTCTGCGGGACTGCTTTGGTTGAGTTTTCTGAGGAAGAGGAAGCAAAAAGTATTATGGACAATGCTTTAGTATTTGCAGGGGCAAATCTGGAAATAAGGCCAAAGTAAACCACTTTTCTATTTGTACAAATAAAACAGATGCCCATTAATGCCTTCATAAAATTTGCTTTCCTTTCTTTTCATTGCCATTGGAATGTATTATGATAGGCTAGCCATTTTTCTAACTATCTTGAATCTAAGTGAACATCTTTATTCACACAGATTTCCTGTCCTGACTTCTTTACATGTTTTGTATTTTAACTCAATGACATCTTTGATATTTTGACTGTTACTTGCCTGAATTATGAAGGAAGGAGTTTGATGCCGAACAGGAGTCCAAAAAAGAAGCATATGAAAAGGCACGCCCTAGAAAGGACAACCAGGATGAAGGGTGAGTATCTGTATCTTACAGCCTATTTGGTCAGTTATTATTATTTTGTCTCTTATAGTCCTTGAAATTTGGTTGCAGCTATCCAAAAGGTCTAATTGTGGCCTTCAAATTGAAGAAGACCATGGTTGATTCTGTGGTGCAGCAAGATAACATAGATGAAGGGAATGACTCTGCCACGAAATTAGAGGTTTCCAGTTCCATGGAAAAACTCTCAGGCCAGGGGCCAGAGTCCACCGTTGAGAGCGATGGTACTAAGCAAGGGAAGTCCTCAGATGACATGACCAAAGAGAAAGAACTAAACACTGCGGAAGCTGCAGAGTCTGAGAAGTGTATTGGTGATGCCCCGGTAGAAAGTGATAAACATGGTGATAGTGAATCATTGAGCAGGGATGGCAAAAACATTTCTGGCGATGTGAATGTGAAGAACCAAATATCAAGGGAGGATCTAAAAGAAGCATTCAAAAAATTTGGAACTGTTCGGGTAATGATAATTCATGCCTCTTTCTGGATTTTGCTTTTGTTGGTTTAACAGTAATACTTCCATTTTTTGTCTTGAAGTGAAATGGTATGGGTTTCTTTTCACTTTTTCTGGCCTATCATGTAGATAGGAAGTATACCACTTTTTATAAATTCACCTATGCTCAACAAGTGTCGCTGAGGACTCAAATTTCAGTTCATGGATTACATGGGTAAATTCTTTTGTTTGCCTTATCTTTCTCTCTCTCTCTCTCTCTCATATGCAGGAGAGCTGCATATCATGATATTAAGAATGAAAAGGTGTCTAGACGACTCATACAACCTTTAGTGGGGAAATTTATTGTTTGCCAGAATAACTTGCACTTATGTGCTCTGCCTCTAATTAAGTGTTTTCTCCTATGCCATACATTTTCAAAACAGTTTTTAACCATGTGCCATCGAAGTCAGCCACCTGGCCAATAGCTTGCCTTTAAGTATATACAAAGATTATTTTTCTACCCTGTAAGTCGGGCTTAACTGTAGTGCCCCTACTTGCCATTGTTTCATTCCTGTTCTATCTATGCCTTTTGGAATGGGCCCCATGGCCCCATGTGTATTCTGCAAGTAATTACGTAGACAGATACCTGCTGTATTTGTCCTGTCTTCTAGTTTGGTGCTGCTTGAAACTCCTCCCTCTCTCTTTTGTCCTTCCTGAATTCCTTTTCTCTTCTGCGACTGTCATCCTCAAGCTGCTAGATAATAGCTCCTGATGACTAGCACAAGATGTGCTACCTGCTGCCTCACTGTTGCCCTTGCTGATATGCTTTACTGATCATGGTAGTGGCTGGAGGCCATTTAGGGAGTTGGATGGCTGTTTTTCTTGAAAATTCTGACATGCTTAATGGCTGTGTGGATGCAAAATTATGACTCTTCTGGCATGGAGAGAACATATTTAAAAGAAAGATGGGGTGGTGGTAGTAGGCACGTTTTCACTGGAAGGCATGCCAGGGAACTGAGTTATTTGGTACCAGTTGAGGAATCACCTCCCCCGGCACACCAGTTACCAAATCTCTCCTGGGCATTCGAGGAAAAAAAATATTGGTGCCGGTTAGAACTTTCTTTGATGATACTCCATATACTTTCCTTTGCCTTTCAAAATGCTGTAACTTCTTTAGGATCTATTGGTTATTTACCGGCAAATGTTCTGAAATTTCGTTAACGGAAACCTCACAATTTACAGCCACGATGCTACTCAATGGAAACTCATATTTGAATACCAAGTAATGACATGTATTCTGCATCCCATTTACCTTCAGCACTTGTTGATAATGATATATTTCTTTAAATATGTTTCCTCCTGAAGTATGTGGACTTCAGCATCGGGGATAATTCAGGATACCTTCGCTTTGAAGATTCTAAGGCAGCTGAAATGGCCCACATGTCCGCTGTACTTGCTGATGAAGGTGGCTTGATAATTAAAGACCACATTGTTACTTTGGAGCCTGTTACTGGTAAGAGCAGCAGCTGTTCTTTATTGACTTTGACTTTTTGAATCTTGAATTTAATCTATTCTGTTACAAGTTGTTGCTCTAGTAACAAATTAGTGTCCTTGTGGCCATTTAGGAGCTCAAAAAGCAAAATTTTGACCACCAGTTTCTGTTCAGTTGTTTTTGTAAGTCTAATAAAATTTGGATACTATAGAAGTATTTTTTTCAGACAATTCAGAATCATTTTCTTGTGGCTTGTCTTGTATTTATAAAGATATTATTGACAGAATCAATTTGGCTTTACCCATTCTAGGAACGCACTTTTATTTTACCAGAGGGGGGAACAGTTGCTAGTGCAGATAAAGGTTTTTTGTTTTGTTTTGTTTGGCTTTGGTTTTCTTCTCATAGCTTATTAATGAACAGTATTGAATAGCATCCTTGCTGTAGAGGATGTTATTCCACTTTATGGTGGTATACTTGGTGGGATCAGTTTTCATCGATGTTACTGAATGCACCAGATAGGAATTATATTTTCAGATCTTAGGCAGTACCTATCTGTTTTTGCAGGTGAAGCTGAGAAAGATTATTGGAACACAATTCGCGGCATTCAAGGAAAGTACAAGCATAGTAGAAGCTACAAGGGAAGGTATTAGTGTGTTCTCTGTCAACTCTGTTTGGTTTTATCTTTGTCTTGTTTGCACTGTATTATCTCAGGAAGTTCACAAAAGAACCTCCATGCGCTTGATGATATGTTTAAGCAATTCTCCTCATGTAAGCTGACATGAACATAAATGATACCTTTGCTAACTGTCACAATTAAACATTTAAACCACGACACCTTGTTTACTCAATATAATTAACTGGGCTAACTGTTGAATTTGGCACCACAGATACCTTATTTACTCAGTATAATTGATGTAAGTTGCAGTTTTTTTTTTCTTGGACACTTAAACTAAACCTTTGAGGAACTAGTTGGCTTTATGTCAAAAAGAAAACATGCACCCAAATTTGCCTCTATGAGGACTTGGAATTGAAACCTGGTTGGTTTGGGTGTACATCTACACCTTCAGGCCTCAGCCAGCTGAGGCTCAACTTCCTTGAAATTACAGTTTTGTTTGTTAAAATTACAGGTATGTTCATGTAAAACTAGGGGCGCCACTTTCAAGTGAAAGCCCTTGGGTTTCTGCTCTTATATAGGGCCTTACACCATCTTCAACAAGAGTTGTCTTAACCTTTCTGTGGAAGATAACATGGCTTAATTATTCTTTTTCTTGATTTTCTAGGGCTTTAAAGAACCAGAGAGGAGGAAAGCATTTCAACGGGAAGCGAGATAGAAACCCTGAATCAGAGAAGAATTCTAACAAGTCTCAGAAGGTTGAGCCTGCTGCGTGAGGACTTGAGAAGTAACATGTTATGCCAGCATGACGACTTCACTAGTCTCCCAGTTTGTAGAAGTGACTTGTTTTTAACGATCATTTTCGTTTTGGTCGTTTTGCCACCTTATTCGATGTTTATCTCTATGCTATAATCCTTTTGTAATGGCTTTACTGTGATACATGGGGGCACCCAATGGCGTGTAAATTGAACGCACCAAAGTTTAGGCTTCCCTTACGAAACTGTATAGCATTTCTATTCTTCCAATAGTAAAAATGCCAACTTGTCTCGATTATGTCTCTTAATCAGAGGGTCTCTACCTGTGTTTTCATATCTATAGATAAGTATGACTCCGGGTCAGCTTTGAAGACCATATCGCGAATGATGCACATAGAACAGGAGGTCTAGGCAACACCCACATGTGGATCACGTATTTACGTATTGAGCACTCGAGCAGTTCTCACAAATTAATACATTCTTAACGATTCTTTTGAAATAATATCATCTTAAATAGATGATGGTGCAAATATAGGTGCTAGTTACAGAAAATTGCAAAAATAACACATTGCCGGCTCTTATGAAGCCGGTATTGGATTAATTGACAAATGGGGAGCTGATATGTAATCAGGCAGAGAGCCGATAAGTTATGCCACATAAGTCAATTGTTGTTCACATATGACTATTTTGTGGCAGACCTATTGATTTTCCAATTGCCGACATGCCTATTAACAATCAATTGTAAAGCTAACAGGTCTATCGGTTTTCTAATTGGCAATAAGTACTATTTAGTTATGAATCACCTATCGGTCTTTCAATTGGTGATAAGCCCTATTGGGTTGTAAAGCTAATAGATCTATCGGTCTTCCAATTGGCGATAAGTCTTATTGGGTTATGAATCGCCTATCGGTCTTCCAGTTGGTGATAATCCCTATTGGGTTATGAATCGCCTATCGGTCTTCCAATTGGTGATAAGCTCTATCGGGTTATGAATTGTCCCTCCACTGAGGTGTGATCCCCTCCATTTAGCTTATTGGCATGTGGATTGGCCACCGGTGGACCCAGTAGGCTTTCTAGTTGTTGATGACATGGCATTTGTTCATCGACCAATGAACAGGTATGCGCCACGTAGGTTTATTGGCAATCTCCCCAGTCGGCTTCCCAAGTGCTGACAGGGTGTTATTTTGCATTTCTTTTCTATAACTAGCATCTAAATTTGCAATTATCTATTAAAACAATATTATTCACCAAAAAAAAACATTCTTGACTGCATTCACCGGTCAATGCAAGGTTAGCCACAACACAACGTGTATTCTGACGGTGCTAGATTCTCGTTCCCTTTCAAAGGTTAGCCACACAGTGCTGCTCTTTCAAGAGACCTGCCTTCAGTTGAGAAGGCAGAAACCCATCCACCCGGTGAAATATATACAAATTTTCGTTGATCTGGGGAGAAAAAAAATAGACTACATAAGTATGTGATATAAATCAGTACATTATCACTACCTTAGTGTTTCATTTACTGAGAAATTAGAAGCCTCATCTATGTCAACATGGAGCATTCACTGAATCCGCAACCACAATGGTCATATATAACCAAAGATAATCTGCATTGCTCACCAATCTTACAACAACCGGCAACAGAATCAAGAACCTGAACTATATGACAGTAAGGTACACAAAGCTTGCTTTTTCTCGATCGGGCCATTCACCCGTATTTCATTAAGAGGACAGTACACAAAGCCTGCCACAGTACAGCTTAGCAGTGATACAGTATACTATAACAAAGCTTGTAACAGTACAGCTTTCGCCGGATATGGTCATAGCTCATCTAACAGCTCCTTTCCAAAACCGTCCCTCCGCGTTACTACGATTTATGAAACTTCGCAAAAGCGCGACTGCCATGTGCCTTCCCTCCTTTGATAATAGTTTAAACTTCTACCTCCAAGAGACCAAGACTAGCTAAATCTACACAGCAAACACAATTGGAGCGACCAAATACACGAGTACACGACGGCCACCAAGGATCCATTCAAAGGCAATGAGAATCTCTAGTACCACACGCCAAATCTTGGGGAAAAGAAAACACTTCCCTCCGCTGATATCTCGAGGACTCGCGGGCGCAGCGACTGTTCGTACCAGGCTACCAGCTGACGCGAGCGGCGAGAGGAACAGAAGCACTAGGAGGAGAGTGAAACCGGTCCTCCTCCGCGGGCGCTTGGGAGAGCTCCGGATTCCGGAAGCAGCCTCCCCGCCGGCCGACCGCGTGCGGTGGCGAGTGGATGCGCCTCCCGCCCGGTGTCTGTGACTGTGACTCTTCTGGACTATACAAGTTAACAGGCTCCCAATGGGCCGGACGCACGCGATGGGAAGCCCACTACTAGAACACGGCCTAGCTTCGCTTTCTTCGCTCAGGTTGCCCGCGCCCGCCCGCAGCCGATTGCGTTTGTTGCAGAGGCAAGCGATTAGTGCCACATCTCCTAGCCAGGACGAAGCATGGAGGGACGGAGCTAGAAAAGAAGGGGCAGGCCACCATATGAACTCATACCTTTCTCGGCCTTTTGGCTAAGATCAAGTGTAGTATCTGTTCTTATCAGTTTAATATCTGATATGTGGGCCATGTGCTCACTTCGATATTAAATTTATTTTTTGTGGAGGCGGGTCCACCACAGTGGCTTGCCACTGGGGCCCTCAAGCGTCGCCCAGCAGTTGCAGTGCTGGCTGGGCCTGGCGCACCCCAACCGAAACAAAAACAAATTTTGTTGGCTCTGGCATGATGTTTGTTTGTACTCGGCTTTCAAATTGGGGGCTCAATTGTTGTAAAGCAGCCTTTGATGGGGTCTTAGTCGGTCACAGGATAATGTCTCATTGTTTAATTTATTATTCAAATCGATCTCATCCTTTGAATCATGCATTCTACTTATCGCTCTCATCTAATCCGTGGGGTTATGCAATCGATCTTCTGTGATGTGCCAACATAAAGTTTTGCACTCTAATCTTTTTACCGAACAGTGGTATACGACTGCTGTCATACGCTGCACGCAGAGAGGCATATCCTCTTGCCACCAAAGTGAAAAGGTAGTTCATCAGAGAGGCATCCTCTTACCCGAGACATTTGGACGAACAGGTCAAAAAACGGTGATACAAAATATCACACCGGTACTGTATTATTATTTGAAAAAAAACGAAAGAACACAAAAGTTGAATACAAGAGGAAAAGATTAACTCAGGTCAGTGATCCACCGTCAACCGTAGTTTGCTCTGTGTTAAAATTTAAAACATCACATTTACATCTTAAAATTTTCTTAAAAATAACTGAAATTAGTTAGAGATGACTAAAATATGGACCCTGAACCCCACGTCAAAACACTGGCCCAAGCATCATGCGCTCACAATTTAAGAGGCTATTTGAGATGGAGGAATAGAAAACATAGGAGGAAGAGAAAAATACAGAAATAGGGAAAAATGATATGGTAAAAGAGGAATAAAAAAGACAGAATTTTATAGGAAGCGTATGCAGGAATGAGATAATAGAAGAATCTCATTTTTGTTTTGACTAGTGATGTCGCTTTTTGGGTAAACTTGGTTGCATGAGATTAGCTTGGGTAGTTGACTACCTCAGACAAGTGAGACAGCAATGTGTCACATCACTGGAAAATTTCTTTTAGCTTAAGTCTGGATGTTTTTTTCTCCTCCAAAATGCATAGGCGAGGGAAACTTTCCGGAGGGAAGGATAAGTTTAGTCCTACGTTGCAAACGCCGTGAACAACGCATACAATACAACAATATAAAATAGAGGAATCTTGATTATCATATTTTCCTTTAGAAATACCACAATCCAAACGGGTTAATTGGAGGTAACTCGTTATAACGGGTGTCTATTTCGTGATTAGTTTTTTTTATGAAACTGGAGGGGTTTGCACCTCTACAGGATCGTGCAGATTAGTTTGGCTAGATATATATGTCGACCCACGGCAAAAGATAGACCCTAAAACTAAAAGTCTTGCGTTCAGACAATAAAGTATGATCAACATGTGGGTCCCACATTAGAAACATGAAACTAAAATGATTTGTATTATCTAATCACCTGTTTCTATTAATAGATAATTAATTGAGCTAAAGACTTACCCATAGATAATTTACTCTCCATATCAGTAGCGGACCCATAACTAAAATGAAGCCCGGGCGAGACTTAATACATTGATTAGGTCATGTGATTTTGAAGCTTCCAACTAAGGGTGCTGCGATGAAGGGCTAAGCACATGCCGATGACGGAGCCTGGGCGGGTGCCTAGGGTCGCCGGCCGTGGCGGAGCCTCTTGGAGGCGAACCTGGGCTCTTGCCCCCTTCCTTCCCTATTTGTCACTGCATGTAGTACTTTTCTCATCATGTTGCTATGTAAAAAACAATGTTCAAAAAGGCGCTACTAGGCGCTCGCCTAGGCGCGCTTATGCGCTAGGCAGAGGGGTGCCGCCTCGCCTAAGGGGTAGGTGGAGGATAGGAGCGGCCAGGACGAGGGCGGGCCGCCGGCATGGACAAGAGAGGTGGCAGGGGATGAGTGGAGGCTAGGGCACAGCTGGGAGGAAGGCGAGCTGCGGGTGCAGCTATGAGGGCGGGCAGGTGTCGACGTCCGGCGACCGCGCCGCCACGGAGACAATAGGTGTAGCCAAGAGGAGCGGGTGGCGTCGGAGAAGGAGGTAGGAAGCGCGCGTCACTAGAAAAGGAGGGAGGAGGCAGGTGTCGCCGGGGACGAAAGCAGGGAGGACGGAGCAGGGAAGGGAGGCGGAGAAAGCAAAATAAGGACTCTGGTTCGTGTGGCTAAGAGGAGGATGGTGGATGGATAATGTGGGCTAGGCTTATTTGATGGCCTTTCTTCCAACTTTAGGTTTACAGGTCTCTTATTCCTTCTTTTACTCAAGGTAATTTAAGGTAATATATGTGTATGTGTATAAAAATTAAAACACCAAGAAAAACGCCTTAAAAGGCCTAGGCTCGCTTAGGTTCTAGGTGGTGGGTCACCGCCTAGATACCACCTGGTGCCTTTTTGAACCTTGGTAAAAAAAAGCTATTATGTAAAGCTACAAATCAAAAGGTAGGAAACCTAGGCTGTATAAAGAATAAAAGAAATGATAGGAGATCCTATAATATATTGCGGCTACCTAGTATAATTGTCATTCAAAATTTCTTAGCCCCCCTTGTTTCCTCTCCATGCTCCGCTACTGGTCGCCGGGCCTTGGGTCCACCATTTGTCCATACCCTATCCTACCCATTTCTATTAGATAGAAAATTATCCATATTCTATCCGAATAAAACATGTAAGGGTTTGAAAACGGATAAAACGTATCCACCAACACGTATAGCTGTATAGGTCAAGTTGCTGCCCTCTTGTTTCCCTCTAGCATAGGCCCTGTTTAGCATAGCTCAACTTTATTATTGAAGTTGGAAAAAACAACTTCACGAGCAATTTTCTCGGTGAAGCTGAGCTGATTTGGAAAAAAATGTTTGGCAAAGCAGCTTTAGCAACAGCTTTATGCATGTCTGAGAGAGGGAAATGAGGGGAGAGCTATGAAAGCTACTTTTTTTTCAGTTTTGCTTTGTTAGAGCGCAAAAAAGAAGCTTCATCTATGAAGCTGTTTTGAAAAGGAGTGTTTGACACAAAATAGCTCACAACAGCTCGTGAAACAGAACCTTAATGCGTTTTCAGTGACCCAATTCACCTTCTTCCCTCTTGAGTCAAGAGTCATGGATGCACGGGAGTCTACATCCACACTTGCTATTCAGACTCATGAAGTCTAGCTTAGAGCCTTAGATTATTATTGACCGCAATAGCATCGCAGACATTCACCTATACCGGTAAGCTTCAAAAAACTGAGCACGTTTTTTTTAACCGGCGACCAGAGTCATGGCAATTCATAATTGAGGGTACGTGTACAGTTTAGAACCACAGCTGAGCTAGCTGGCTCTGCACGTTAGTGTCACGATCGCTAACTTAAACAGCAAATTAAATCGGCAAGTGGGACGACTACTCGTCAGTCGTCGCCCCGGGAACGGCCGTAGCAATCATATGACCACTTCAGCCTTTCAGGTAACGTTTGATCAACGGGGCGTGCATTTGGTCTGCTACATGCACACTAGCTAGCATCGAACTATAAACAGCAAGAAACACAGCGACGACGCAAGGATGAGCTCGGTCGTCACGGCAATACTCATCGGCACGCAGCTCCTGCTAACGTGCTTAGGTCTTGTTAGGCAACTCTGGAATCGTTCTCCACCATTATTCATTCCATGGCAGGATTAAGTGGTTCCATCCGTGTCACTCAAACCAGGTGGAGGATTGAATCCGGACCTACGATGGTGCGGCTCTGTTCCGGACCGAAAGGGAGGGGGAAAGACCAGGATCGAGCAGATTTCGTTACGGGCCAGACCTAACCGAACAACCGTTCCACTTCTGACCCGATTTCGAACCGGGCCAGATCATTCCAGGTGGAACGGGCCGCGTTCCAGGCCGTTCCTGTCGAAACGAACGAGGCCTTATTGGGAAACAGCGTGCCGCGAGCGTCCGGGCGGGATTCTGGATTCGCCGGTGCCGGCGGCGCCCCCGAAGGCGGAGGGAGAGGGATCTTGTCTGTCCCTTCAGCTGACTCCCTGGCTCACTGCCCCACCCGCTGCGGCGACGCCGAGTTCCTCTATGTCAGACGATATAGGTAGTCCAGGTTCTATGTATATCTTTAGGTTGTTATATAAGGAAGTTGATGAGTGATTCTAGAAATCAGTTTGTTGTAATCATGATCTTGTAACCTGCCACGGTGGAGGCTGTTTCCATCTATATAACATGAAACCGAGGATCCCAAGGGGTAACCTCGTTAACATATTTCGTCTTACATGGTACCAAGAGCCATCTTCCACGCGGAGCTCTTCAATGGCGTTCGCGAGTTCATCCTCATTGCCTTCTGCTGCCATGTTTCCCATCTCCTTTCTTCCAACCAATGAAAAACTCACCCGAGTGAATTTTCCTTCATGGAAAGCTCATGTTCTCTCGACCCTGAGAGGATATCAGTTGGCCGGGTACATTCATCCAGAGGCGCAGTTGCCGTCTCCCTTCCTCGCCCCGGAGAAGGGAAAGGAAGATTCGAAGGAACCCCCAAGCCCAACCCGGAGTATGACGCATGGGTGGCGAAGGATCAGATGGTCCTCAATTACCTCCTCTCCAACATGTCCAAGGAGATCCTTGGGCAGGTGAATCAGGAGATCACCGCGTCGGGCGCATGGCGTGCGCTCGAGAAAATGTTCTCCTCCTTCTCCCGCGCGCGAGTCATTTCCACGCGCATGGCCTTGGCTACGGCCATGAAAGGTACAAATTCCATTAGTGAATATTTTGGGAGGATGAAAACCTTGGCAGATGAGATGGCGTCGACCGGACGCAAACTTGAGGATGAGGAGCTTGTCTCCTACATCCTTACGGGTCTCGACCTCGACTTTGACCCTGTCGTCTCCGCCGTGACTGCACGTGTGGAGCCTATCTCCGTCGCTGAGTTGTACACCTAGCTCATTAGCCACGAGCAGCGTCTTGAGATGCATAGCGGCGGCGGGAACCAGTCCTCGCCCAACATGGCGTCGAGGGGAGATCGTGGGGGCAGTGGCAACCGCAGCGGTGGCGGTGGCCGTGGCGGCTCCGGAGGCTCCGGTCGTGGAGGCTACGGTCGCGGCAACAAAGGAGGTCGCGGTGGCGGTGGTGGCCAACGCAAACAACCCTTTCAACCGGGGGTCTACTGCCAAGTCTGCACCAAGGAAGGTCACACCGCCATAGGCTGCTTCAAGTGTTTTGATGCATCGTACACGCCTCCACAGAAGTTGGCATCATCGGCAACAGCATCCTACGGCATGGACACCAACTGGTATATGGATATCGGTGCCACGGACCACATCACCAGCGAGCTGGACAAGCTCATCGTGCGCGACAAATACCATGGTGGTGAGCAAGTGCACACCGCCAGTGGCTCAGGTATGGAGACCAGTCATATCGGGCATGGCATTTTACGTTCCCCAAACACTAATCTCCAACTCAAACACATCCTTCATGTTCCATCTGCAAGCAAGAATCTACTTTCTGTTAATCGTATTACTTGTGACAATGATGTTTTCTTAGAATTTCATCCTGATTGTTTTCTTGTCAAGGAACAGTCAATGAGGAAAACAATCCTCGAAGGCAGATGTGAGCATGGCCTTTACCCAGTAAGGCCACCAAATAAAGAAGTGCTAGGTGTGGTCAAGCCAACGACGTCCATGTGTCACCATCGCCTAGGCCATGCCGCACCCACCATAGTTCACCAAGTCCTTCATCGTCATCAGCTTCCCTTTGCCAAGGAGTCCAATAACTCTAGTGTCTGTGATGCCTGTCAACAAGGCAAAAGTCACCAGTTGCCATATCCTAGATCGACTAGTATTTCATCTAGTCCTTTTGATCTTGTTTTCAGTGATGTATGGGGACCTGCCCCGAATTCAGTTGGTCGCAACAATTACTATGTTTCGTTCATAGATGATTATAGCAAGTTTGTTTGGATTTATTTGTTGCGTAAAAAATCCAAAGTCTTTCAAATCTTCCGTGATTTCCAAAGCTTAGTAGAAAGGCAATTTGACACAAAAATTCGTTCTATCCAAACCGATTGGGGAGGAGAATATCAAGCTCTAAGTCCTTTCTTTAAGCGTATGGGCATTTCACATCACATTTCGTGTCCCCATGCCCATCAACAAAATGGCTCCACGGAAAGGAAACATAGACACATAGTTGAAATTGGCCTAACAATCCTAGCGCATGCTTCCATGACGCTCAAATTTTGGGATGAGGCATTCTTGACAGCCGTTTACTTGATCAATCGGCTCCCATCTAGAGTCATCAGTAATGATACTCCCTATTTTCGTCTATTTGGACAACACCCTGATTATACATCTCTGCGCACTTTTGGGTGTGCTTGCTAGCCACATCTACGTCCATACAATGCTAGAAAGTTAGACTTCCGGTCAAAGCAGTGTGTTTTCTTGGGGTATAGCAACCAACATAAGGGATTCAAATGTTTAGATCCCAAGGAAGGACGAGTCTATATCTCCAGAGATGTTATCTTTGATGAAAATGTGTTTCCATTCGCCTCACTTCACCCAAATGCCGGTGCTCGTTTGCGCGCTAAAATTCTTCTTTTACCCGAGACCCTTCTCAATCCCTCTTGTATTGGGGAACTCCAAATGTCTGATCATGTGCTGAATTCTCCATTACCTACTCATGCACCTAATGATTCTTCTAGAGTTGCAGCTAGCGCAGGTCAAAATTGTGATCCGCGCGTCCAGTTTCCGGCGACTGGCGGCGCATCCACCTCGGGATCGAAGACGATCTTCCAAAACACGTTGTCCCCAGGCGGTACGGCGTCAAGCGCGGGATCCTCTACGCCAGCACCTGGATCGACCGTGTCTGAGGCCACACCAGGTGCGCGCATCCTGATCCCAGTGGCGGGCCCGAGATGTCGGCACCGGCACCCGATGTTGATGCGGCTTCTAGATCCGGTGCGAGCGCGGATGGTGCACCTCCTTCTACGGCCCCGTCCTCTCCTCCGGAACAGCAGCGGCCAACTACAAGATTGCAACATGGCATCAGCAAGCCTAAAGTCTCCACGGATGGTACAGTTCGATGGTGTCAACTTGCCAACACTGCTGTTGAGGAACCTTCTACTATCTCTGAGGCACTCAAGGATGATAAATGGGTCTCGGCAATGGATACTGAACATTAGGCACTCATTCGAAATAGAACATGGCATCTTGTTCCACCACCAAGAGGCAAGAACATAATTGGGTGTAAGTGGGTCTACAAAGTCAAACGGAAAGCAGATGGGTTTGTTGATCGTTACAAGGCACGCCTGGTTGCAAAAGGATACAAGCAACAGTATGGCATAGACTATGAAGATACCTTCAGTCCAGTCGTCAAAGCTGCTACAATTCGTATTGTTCTCTCTGTTGCATTGTCACAAGGATGGTCACTTCGACAACTTGATGTCCAGAATGCATTCCTGCATGGAGTTCTCGAGGAAGAGGTATATATGCAACATCCTCCTGGTTACGTTGATCCTCAAAGGCCTGATTATGTCTGCAAATTGGACAAGGCCCTCTATGGTTTGAAACAGGCACCACGGGCATGGTATGCTAGACTCTGTGGCAAGCTTCAACAACTCGGTTTTGTGCCTTCCAAGGCTGATACCTCGTTGTTCTATTATAGAAAGGGAGGTAACTTATTGTTTGTTCTCGTGTATGTGGATGATATTATTGTTGTTAGTTCGTCTCCCCGAGCCACCAGTGCTTTGCTTGCCGACTTGCAAGCTGATTTTGCTCTCAAGGACCTTGGAGATCTACACTTCTTCTTGGGGATCGAAGTCAAGAGGGGAAGTCATGGATTGACTCTCACCCAAGAACGCTATGCCATGGATATTTTAAAGTGCTCTGGTATGCATTGTTGTAATGCTATTGACACCCCTTTGTCCTCCACTGAGAAGTTAAGTGTGGAATCCGGTGATAAACTTGGACCTGATGATGCAACAAATTACCGTAGTGTGGTTGGAGCCCTCCAGTACTTGACATTGACACGTCTAGATATAGCCTTTGCAGTGAACAAGGTGTGCCAATTCTTGCACACACCGACCACTGTACATTGGAGCACCATGAAGAGGATCCTGAGGTATGTTCGAGGAACTGTAAATCTCAGACTTAGTATTCGGAGGTCCAAGTCGACACTTGTGAGTGCATTCTCTGACGCGGATTGGGCTGGTTGTGTGGATGATAGAAGATCTATAGGAGGTTTTGCAGTGTTTCTTGGTGATAACTTGATCTCTTGGACAGCCAGGAAGCAACCCACTGTATCAAGATCCTCCACTGAAGCATAATACAAAGCTTTAGCAAATGCTACAGTCGAAATGTTATGGGTGCTGAAACTTCTTACTGAATTGGGAATACCACATCCAGCCAAGGCGTGACTCTGGTGTGATAATTTGGGTGCAACATATTTATCTGCTAATCCCATTTTCCATGCTAGGACCAAACATATCGAGATTGATTTTCACTTTGTTCGAGAATGTGTTGCACAGAAACTTCTAGAGATACGGTTCATACACACTGGCGACCAAGTGGCTGATGGATTCACCAAGGCTTTGCCTGTGTTCAAGCTTAGTCAATTCAGGGACAATCTCAACCTTAGAAGTGGCTGAGATTGAGGAGGAGTGTTAGATGATATAGGTAGTCCAGGTTCTATGTATATCTTTAGGTTGTTATACAAGGAAGTAGATGAGTGATTCTAGGAATCAGTTTGTTGTAATCATGATCTTGTAACCTGCCACGGTGGAGGTTGTTTCCATCTATATAACATGAAACCGAGGATCCCAAGGGGTAACCTCGTTAACCTATTTCGTCTTACACTCTACCCGTTCGGGATCGAGCCTGGCTGCTTCCGGCAGGGTTTCGAGCTCACCTGCGACAACACCACCCAGCCTCCCAGGCTCTTCTGGGCCAACAGCAGCACCCAGATGCTTGGCATGGACGGGACAGATCACTACTTCGCCTACGCCTCGATCGGCTTCAATATCACCGTCACGCCAGGTACGAGTACCTACAACTACACGGGGTCCTGGGAGTCGCCCGCCAAGGGCTTCGTCATAGACTCTGACACCTGCATGTACCTTGTTGGTTGCGACGATGACGTGGTCCTGTTCGATACTGGGACAAACCTGACCATTGGTTCTTGCTCGAGTTCCTGCCCGGGCGACCATGGCCATGGGTATGGTCCGTATGGAGCCCGAAAATAATTGCAATGGGTTCGGCTGCTGCAGCATCGCCGAGGCTTTCGGTTCACGCTGTCAAGTAGGGATGGCATCCGAGCACAACCAGACGCTGCTTCCTCCACTGCAAAGGTTTTCTTAACTGATGGTAATTATGTATTCAACACAAGCGACCTTTACTCGAGCTGGATAAACCAAAGTGTGCATACAAGCTTGGAGATTTTCGCAACGGACCAACCAAGTTGTGAAATCGCATCTGCGAATATGGAAACCTATGCATGTAGCCCTGGCAGCTTATGCCAGACGGGAGAGTGGGGCGGCTACTTCTGTTACTGCAATCCCTACATTTTGGATGGCTGCATCGAAGGTTCGAGACACTGCCAAACTCCTAATTAATTAGTTCAATGAAACGACTAAAACTTCGTAGTATTATAGTTGCACATGAGAATTTGGAAAATATTGAGTCCTAATTGGTAGAGTTCCGGGCAACTTTGGCTCTAGCTCCTCTATGAACCGTAATGAGGAGCCATTTTTCTCTGTGCTCCCAAAATGAATTAGGAGCTAGTGAAGCCACTATTTTGAGTTTCACTGGCTCTGGCTCCTCCACGCAATAGCAAGGAGCCAGAACCGTTTGAAGCTGTGCCAAACAGAGCCTTAATGTTTGAAACATGTCTCTTCTTGCTTATGCTCAATAACCATCGAGCTATGGTGTATAACTTCTTTCTTCTTTTATTTACACATATGCTCAATAGTTCTCCCCTCTCATTTTTTGAGCAAGTTACGACCCCATTCCTAAAGGAAATTGCAAGAGGTCATGTGGAAACATGTCCATCCCTTTCCCTTTTGGGTTAGAAGAACGTTGCTGTGCACACCAGAAATTTCAACTTAGTTGCGTGTCGAATAAGACACTTGTTCTTGACCGAGGAGATGGCACAAGATTTATGGTGACCAAATTGTCAGCGAATGATGGATACCTGGGTCTTATCAGCGTGCTTAATGATTCAAGCAGCAGCGATGACCAGGTGGTGGTAGTTCATACCTCCAATGGTGACTTTGATTACAGGATATCGAGCGAATACGTGTGGAGTTTTATTGAATTCACCCAAGAATTTGATATCAAGATGAGGTGGGCTATTTCCAACTTAACCTACGCAACAGCCTCGCAAAGGAATGGAACTTATGCGTGTGTCAGCCCCCACAGCGAATGCGTTAATGTCACCCATGGGACGCTATACCTAGGGTATCGTTGCGAGTGCTCGCAAGGCTTTGATGGGAATCCATATGTCAAAAGCCCAGATGGTTGTACAGGTCTCTCTCTCACTCTTTGTGTGTTTGTGTGTATGTGTGCGTGTGTGAAAAAGGAATATTTTGGAACACTTGAGCTTCTTAAGAATTTCATGACATACTGTAAAACCAAATGAACCTTACAAGCTTCAATATTTTAAAGAACTTGATGATGGCTCACTTGATTCCAATTTATTTGTAGACATTAATGAGTGTTTAGAGCCAAATGATTGCAATGGAGTATGTCATAATACTCTTGGAGGGTATTATTGCACAACTTGTCCTCATGGTAAAGTGTTTGAACCAACAAAAAGGAATTGTGTCACATTAGCTAAGCAACACAGTCTTATTTTAGGTGAGTCATACCCCACATATCCACATCTCATTTATAAAAATGCAATAATCTTGTTGGTAAAAAGTAGAATGATCTTGTTGTGGAATTCATGACATTAATGGATGTGCAACACATGTGTTACAATTGGAATTGGATGTGGTCTTGGCTCCATAATTTTTGTGTTATGCGCCATTTTAATAGCTAGAAAATGGAAGCAAGGCATGCAGAAGAGAATCCGAAGAGCATACTACAAGAAAAATCAAGGTCTATTGTTGGAGCAACTAGTATTTGATGAGAGCACCCCAAACAAAACAAAGATATTCTCCTTAGAGGAACTAGAGAAAGCCACCAACTATTTTGATGCTACTCGTGTCCTTGGCCGTGGAGGACATGGAACTGTCTATAAAGGTATTCTATCCGATCAAAATGTGGTAGCCATTAAAGGTCTAAAATTGTGGAGCAAACCGAGATAGATCAGTTTATCAATGAGGTTGCAATATTGTCTCAAATCATCCATCGGAATGTGGTGAAATTTTTTGGTTGTTGCTTGGAAACTGAGGTGCCCTTGCTTGTGTATGAGTTCATATCTAGTGGCACATTATACAACCTTCTTCACACTAATGTTGATGGTAAATGTTTGCTGTCATGGGATGATCGCACTAGGATTGCGGTAGAATCATCAGGGGCGCTTGCTTATCTACACTCAGCTGCTGCAATTCCAATTTTTCATAGAGACGTGAAGTCATCCAATATACTCTTGGATGCCACCTTCACCACGAAGGTTTCTGATTTTGGTGCTTCAAGATCTGTTTCAATCGACGAGACTCATGTGGTGACAATTGTCCAAGGCACATTTGGCTACCTAGATCCAGAATATTACAATACTGGTCGGCTAACTGAGAAGAGTGACATATATAGTTTTGGTGTGATTGTTGTGGAGCTTCTGACAAGAAAGAAACTAGTTTTTATTAGTGATTCCGGTGTGAAAGAAAGCTTGGCTCATTACTTCATTGAAGCACTTCAAGAAGGAGTCCTTATGGAAATAATAGATCAACAGATTGTGGAAGAGGCAGACCAAGGAGAAATTGATGATATCGCCTTACTCGCACAAGCATGCTTGAGGACCAAAGGAGTAGAGAGACCAACTATGAAAGAAGTGGAGATAAAATTGCAGCTCCTGAGGATAGGGAGGCTAAGAAGAAAAAGACACCATTCACCAGGAAATAATGGTGAGGCTGAGCATTTGCTGTGCCCATCACATGCTAGAAACTCCCATGCACAGCTCGATCTTGGGAATGCTACCCGTTTGCCTTGTGATCAAGAGACCTCTCGCGGCTACAGTCTAGAGAAAGAATTTGCATCCTCAATCAGTTTGCCACGCTAACTATGAGATACATATATGTATGGTCAAAATAACACAATCCAAACAAGTACTTGCTATGCACCCAAGTTGTTGCATATTTTCAGCCATGAGGCACTGTAATGTATCCTCCCATTAGTCCTTGTTTGGATGCATGTATATCCACTCAATCCACATATGTTAGAGTGGAATGAAATTTAGTTCAATTCCACTCCAATTCACTTCAACACATGTGGATTGAGATGAATACATGCAAGGCCTTAGATGAGAGTATGCAATATACCATTTGGTTATATTATAGTATACTTTTGGCCCAAGTTTGGAATTGGCGATGAACATGTTTGCATGGCAGAGCATCTCAGTTGTCTTTGTGTGTGCCTGATTATCTGTGTGATGGACATGCTGGCTAGGTGTGTACAGTATCTTTTCATAAGACATCATTAGCATTCAGCCTCCGGTTCTGGTTTCTGTTTCGGCCATGTTCGCTTATCTTATAATCCGTATTTTTCAGCTTATTTTTTCAGTCAAAACAGTGTTTCAACTTGTTTTTTTCAGCGAAGTGAACGGGGCCGATATCTTAGCTGCTACTCTGCTCTGTTTTTTTTTTTGAGAGAGAGAAGGGTTGGATTTTATTAATAAAGTAAAAGAACTTTTACATCCATCCGCCTGATGGGGCACCGCATAAGAAAAGAGAAATAACAGCTAGATTCTCTTGATGAGCACCCCGTGTTCTTCGCCGTCGTCAACCTTTGTTGCCGCATGCCTGTCCTTCTCCACCTCTACTTGCAAGCCCGGGTCCGTGGAAAATATACAAGGGCTGCCTGCTGCTGCCAAAATGTTGATCAGACTATAGGGCCTCAGGTTTGCCAGGCCGGCAACCTAAAGCAACGCTCGGCCCGAACCTAGTCGATCATGCCAGATGCAGCCCAATGGATCCGTACCCTCGTGGCGATGTTTCCGCGTAGTACCTGGGTGGGCTGGTTGGTTCGTTTCGTTCCCCCTGTTTTTGATCCGTCGCTCTCGTGCTGGTCACTCGTGACACGTCGGCAGTCTCAACTCTGAAGCACCACTAGGAGCAGCAGTACCGAAGGAGCAGGAGGCGGAGGCAGAAATCATGGTTTCTCGGTGTTTATTTTGTGATGAGAGAGAAAAAAAAAGCTCATTGAACGGTGCTGCTACAGTTGCTGGTGTAGGAAGAGCCAGAGCTAAAAAAAATTGTGTCCAACATGCCCTAAAGAGTTTTGTGAGTTTGTACAACCAGCCAACAAGATCCTCCTCCATACCAGAAGCCAAAACATTTTGACTTTGCAGATAACAAGCTTGATTGGGCAGCCATGGCAGCTAAGTTAGCAAAGAAAGCGACAATGTCAAAAATAGTATTAATGTGAGTGATCTAGGTGGAAGGTTTCTTGTCCCCTCCAAATTCCTTAACCCGCTGATGTCTTGTTTGTTTCATCCTTAAACTAAGAGAATTAGGAGGATTGAGAGGATTAAATTCCCTATAAATCAAAATCCTTCTCAATCATCTCCTGTCTCCCTTAATCTCTATGGTTTAGGGATCAAACGAACCAGGTGTGATGGATAGATTATCCCCCAAGTTATTGCATTAATAAAAAGACATAGGTTCGCTTACTTTAAAAGCCGGTTTATTCGACTTCTTTTTTCAGCCGGAACAGTGTTTTTCTCTCGTAACATTTCAGCTTTGGCTTATTTTTTCAACCAATTTTAGCCAAGCGAACGGAGCAAATATATATATATATATATTCCGGACCTTGGGTCCCTTTTTATGAGCTAGAATTCAAGCCCTGAATTTTAAGCAGCAGTTAAATTCTTCTTGCATTTGAACTGGTAATCCAATTCAATTCGGCCTCCCCAACCGTAGCCTCAATCATTTTGGCGTAACATGGCAATATGGCATCACCGATCTGATCCTGATCAAGACCACATGCGGATGCTGTTGTCTCCATCAGAGCCCCGAATTGATTCTCAAAAAAAAAAATCAGAGCCCCGAATTCACGTGCCTTCGAGAGGAAAAAAAAATTGCAGATCACATCACACCTCTGCCTGGGTCCCTTCCTGCTGGGCCCCATGCCCATGCCCTTGTCTCGATCTCGACAAGTCTAACCACACGGAATTGCCAAAATCTGGAATCCTTTCACGCCGCCACTCTTCTCCCCTCTTCTCTCTTGGTCGTTGCCGCTCCTGCCTGCCTGCCTCGGCGCATCGCGTCGCGGAGAGGGATAGCACAGCACAGCGCCTCCCCCCATCCCTCCTTCATTCCCAGTAAGTATTGCCGTGAATCTTGCAAGGTTTGGTTCCGTTGCGGTGATCTGTTTGCTGTTTCTGATTTTCTTGCTGATCGGTTGCCTGAATCTTCGCCAAGACCTGAAATTCGAGAGCTGTAGGAAGTTTAGAACACGAGTCAAGTATCAAGCACTACTTTGCAAGATCCGCACGGGGTGGAAGCTAGAATTTTTTGCTATTAATCCCATATAATACCATTTCGTAGTTTTTCCTCCGTTGCTGAATCTTCTCCATTAATTTTCTATGCAGAAATATCATCCTTTTGCATCTGATTGAGCATTGTCTCTGTGCAAGAGAATATAATTTAGTTGTGCAACCAAAAAGTGGGAGTATTTTTCAGAGTTTAGAAGAGGGCTGTTTTGAGCACTGAAGGCAGAGAAGGGCAAGAAGCTTTAGGGTCCCTTTAGCAGCAGCAATGCTCTGGGCAATGGACCCGCAGGTGACCGTCCATGGCGACTGGGTGTCAGCCGTGGTGCCGCTGATGAAGCTGCTGTGCCTGACGGTCATCGGCCTGCTCCTCGCCAACCCGCGGGTCCAGGTCGTGCCCAGGGCCACCTTCAAGCTGCTGAGCAAGCTCGTCTTCGCGCTCTTCCTCCCCTGCCTCATCTTCGTCCACCTCGGCAAGTCGGTCACCATAGACAACGTCCTGCACTGGTGGTTCATCCCTGTCAACGTGCTCATCAGCACTGCCATTGGGTGCGTTCTTGGGTACATCGTGGCCCTGATCTGCCGCCCGCCGCCGCACCTGTTCCGGTTCACAGTGATCATGACCGGGTTTGGCAACACGGGGAACATCCCAATTGCGATCATCGGGTCGGTCTGCCACACCAATGATCATCCCTTCGGTCCTGAATGTGACACCATGGGTATCGCTTATGTCTCGTTCGCGCAGTGGGCTGCGGTTATTCTTGTGTACACCTTGGTCTACCACATGATGGAGCCACCGATGCAGTTCTATGAGATTGTTGGGGAGGGGAATGAGATACAGGAAGAACCCGAGCAGATCAGCAACTACAGTAGGTCTCTTCTTCATGAGGCGGAGTGGCCAGGGATGGTTGACAAAGAAACTGAGCATTCAAAGACACCATTCATTGCAAGAGTTTTCATGAGCATTTCAGGTTCCTCACAGAATACGTTTCCTGATATTGATTTCACTGAAGAAGGAACTTCTGGTGCTGGACCTAGCAGTCCTAAGTCGCTCAGATGTTTGGCAGAGCCAAGAGTGGTCAGGAGGATCAGGGTTGTAGCTGAGAAGACTCCAATTCAGCATGTCCTTCAGCCCCCGACAATCGCCTCTTTACTTGCCATTATCATTGGCATGGTTCCTGTCTTGAAAGATTTTGTGTTTGGGGCTGATGCACCGCTCTCATTCTTCACCGACAGTTTGGAAATCCTAGCTGCTGCAGTGGTTCCATCAGTGATGTTAATTCTAGGAGGCATGCTTGCGGAAGGCCCAAAAGATAATGCCTTGGGCATGAGGACTATCATCGGTATAATTGTGGCCAGGCTTTTGGTTCTCCCATGCATTGGCATTGGTGTTGTGACCCTAGCAGACAAGTTGCATCTACTCGTCGAGCAAAACCATATGTACCGCTTTGTGCTTTCCCTCCAGTACTCCACGCCAAGTGCTATCCTGCTTGGAGCAATCGCTGGTCTCAGAGGCTATGGTGTTAAGGAAGCATCCGCCCTTCTATTCTGGCAGCATATTTGTGCAGTGTTCTCTCTTTCCCTCTACCTGATTGTATACTTCAAGTTGTTTTCTTTCATTTGAAGACAATGGCTGACCATCCAGTTCTGGCATATATACATAGCAATCATCTCGGGACGGCGGTGGTTCAGAAATAGGATACTAGAAGAATGGGGTTTTGGCCTCGTCCCCTATCAGTGAAAAGTGTTTATTATTTGGTAGTTATTTAAGTTTCAGTTGCGTGTATTGTTTCTTGTTTGTGAACAAGAGATACATTTATTGTCTGTTCATTTTGGTCAATATATTGATGTGCATTTCATGATGCTATTGTTGTATGCAAATCATTACCTGGATAAATTTAGTAGAACAAGATAGACAGATAGTAGTGAATAACATTGTTGCTTGATGGTTAATATATGAAGATGATTAGTGTTCAGTCTTCTCGTGGAAGACCCAAACCATCAGCCGACCTTGCTATCTGACATCGAGGATGTGATCCATTTGTGTCGATTGACTTTGAGCATTCCTCGTTCGTTGTCCTGGTCCATTGTCCAGAAAAGCAGTCATGTTCTCTGGTCAGACACTCTTTCCTTCTTTTTTCTCGAACGACATAGGAGAGCTGTGTGTCATTTTATTAAGAAGAAGAAAAAGGGAGCTACAAGAGAGAGGTCAAAGACCAATCCTGAACCCCCCACCAGAATGTTACAAAGGGAGGGTCGGGAGACCAATCCCAAAATCCCACACAGCACCAAAACTAAAAGAAAAACGATTAAACCAGCAAACACACACAACCCAACTCAGCTCAACACGAGAAGAGGATAGCAATCTGCTGAGGCCTCGGGCTCCAGCAGAGCACCAGAGAATTCAGGTAATGAGCTTGAACTGTGCATTCAGGTAATGAGCTTGAAATTTCCATCCATCCATAAGATCAAGTGTCATACAATAATTTCTGGTGAACCATCCTCCTAAACTGTAGATGGATTTCCCAAATTGCTTATGTCACTGCTAAATGCATTCTCTGCTAGAACCAGGCAACCAGCACCTCAAGTTAGTAAGATTTCTAATAGAGGATGGAATTGCCACGATGAAATTATTCTCTTGGAGGTATAGTTACTGTAGAGATGACACATTAAAGAGTGACTGCGGTATACCACCCGACAGTAAATTTCTATCGACCATCAGTATCCGCAAATTTGACAGTTTGCCCAGCTCGTCCGGAATGCCTCCTGTGAGCTGAGCTGATTAAGTGACAAACTTGATTCTCTGTATATGAGTTATGAGTGCTGTTGCTGATGGCCGGCGGGATGCATGGTTCCTGAGAGAATTTTTTTTAAATTTTAACATTTTTTAAAACTAATTTTAAATCTAACACTTTCTGTTTTTTTTAACTAACACTTTTGGCCGCGCCTATTGCCATGGCGCGGCCAAATGCCTGTGCCACGCCATACATGGTGGAGCGGCAGGGAGCTGACGTGGCGACGACCGGAAAGGGTCACGGTTGACGTGGCAGGGTGCCACGGAGCATGGCGCGTCAGGGGCACATAAATATCGTGAGCGAGCCCCCCGCCCGCCCGCCCGCCTCGCCTCGCCTCGCCCGCCCACGCCCAGCCGCGCCGCTTAGCGCCACGCTACCGCCATTGTATGCCGCCCGGATGGCGCCATTTGCCCTGCAGCGCCGGCCGCTTAACGCCCAAGCGCCAACATTTAACACTATACGTCAAGGCCGCCCGCTCCTATCAAGGTACCCCTTTCGATTTCATTTTATTTTGATTATTATTGATTTAGGATAGTTAGTGATTTAGGATAGTTAGGGTTTTATGATTGTTATTGATTTAGGATAGTGATTTAGTATAGTTAGGTTAGTGAATTTGTTTGTGATTTAGGTAGATAGTTTTTAGGGTTGAGGTTGTGTGTAGTAGTATAGTTAGGATTTTGGGTTTAGGGATTGATTATGTATTTATTATTTAGTTTATAGTTAGTTATTTAGTTAGGGATTTTGGATATAGATACTAGTTTTTAAATGTCGGTACTTACTAGTGCGTGATACGTTGATTTTGATGACTTGATGAAGTTTCATCAAATGCTTATATTCCTAGTTAAGTTGTTTAATATGTCTGTTAATGTTACTTTGAATATATACATGTGCTTTCATATTATGTTCGTATTGCATAATAAGTAGTTCAAATTTTACAATACTACGTAATGTTAATTTGAATTTTATTAATTTGAATACTCTAACCCTTTGTTTATCAATTTGAAACAGGATGGCCCCTCCCACGTAGCACCCGTTGTACCTCATTCTTGAGATGGAGTACGACGACTAGCACCGAGCACACATCTTGAGTGACAACGACGCAGAGGTGGCCTTGCCTCCTTTGAGGCCCCTTGACGCGCATTGGGGGCGGCGTTCTGGATAGCTACACTGCGCCTGACACATACTGGCGTCTTGGCTTTCTCGAGTTTGTCCGTGTTGTCAACTACGGTCTTCCGCCCCTTGACCCAGCACTACTTACTGCATCTGTAGACAGGTGCGAGTGCCTTATTTATACGTAAACATTCTTGTAACAAATTTGAGGCAACTAACAGTCGTTCTATTCTTATAACAGGTGGAGGCCTGAGACTCACACGTTCTACCTACCTTGTGGCGAGATGACCTTGACCATGCAGGACGTAAAGGCTATTTTTGACCTTCGGTTGGGGGGACTTTCAGTGACAGGGATAGTTGACAACGATTACTAGAGGGAGCGGGTGGCTCAGTTTACTGGCTTTCTTTCACCGGACGACGAGGCTTCCAAAAAAAATAAGTGAGAAATTCAAGGCTATTTAATACTTGCATTGCTTTCCTACAACCATCGGGTCTCATTTTCTTTGGTCAATTTTAGGAAAAGTTCCGGTGTTTCGTCGTCCTGGATCACGGAGCGCTTTGATTATTTGGACCCACAGGCTGAGGAGGCTCAGATCGACAGGTTCACTTGAGTGTGGCTCTGGCACTTTCTGGGTGCTTTCCTCTTCCTAGATGCCTCGAGCAACACCATCAGCTGGATCTTCCTTGACATACTACGCCAGCCGTGGGAAAACATAGCGGCGTACAACTGGGGCAGCGCAGTCCTGACATGGATGTATCGACAGCTATACATTGCCTGCCGTCGCACCTCAGGGTATGCGAACCTTGGGGTTGCTCGTACCTACTCTAGGTTTGGTGTTGGGAACGATGGCTCATTGGGAAACCCTTAATACTGGTTTACCGGTAAGTACTTTGGTTCATTATATTCTTTGATATGGTTACATATGATGAGTTTATTAATGGCTAATTCATTATCGTGTTCAATGCAGCAATAGAACGGGCAGGATACACTCCCTACAGCTCTGTTTATCTGGACGGAATCAGAGTTAGTTAGAGGAAATGTGAGGCGCAAGTACAGGGAGTACACGGACGGTCTCGACGTCCTAACACAACACCAAGTTACGCTCTCTTTACTATCATACATGTGTCTTGTTCGATGTACACTATATCACAGCCTAACTCAATTACGAAATGTTCAGGTGCATTGGTGTCCTTGGGATGCTCCTGAGCTCCAGTACCATCTCAGTCCTGTCACTAGGGACGAGTCAGAGGAGTATCGCTGCAACGTCCCTCTTATTTTCTTCCACGTGGTCAAGATTCACTTGCCTGTCAGGGTCTGCAGACAGTTTGGAAGAATGACAGACTGCCCACCACCGCTTTACTCCACCAACCAAGTATTGCACGGGTGCGTTATCGATTAATAACAAAGCTACAATTCAAAGGTGTGTGTAGTACAACTAACATCGTTTTGTTGCAGGTATGACCGCAGGAAGAGATACAAGACCAAGGATTGGCGCGTGACACACAACACGCACATCCACTTGTGGGAGACCAGGGAACGGCAGCCGGTCCATGCGGGTCCTCCACACGACCAGCACACCTTCGATGAGTACATGCGCTGGCTTCATTGGTCTACGAGGACACGTATCAAGCCCCCGTACACTAAGGAGGTGATTGACGAGGACTCGGAGGAAGATGTGCTCGAAGATGTGTACGACGTTGCCACTAGAGAGGACACGCAGCTACAGAGAGCCCTGCTACAAAGATATGTGGTAAGATACTAGAATGGTACAATTTGTTATCCATTTGGTATTAAGTATGTATACTAAAACTGTTCAACTGCGTTTCTGCACCCAGACGACACAATTGTCGAGGCTGTCCAACGAAGCAGCGTTCTAGCTTTACGAGTCTAGAGGGCAGGGGCCAGGCGTTCTTGAGGCTTTTGTGGAGATAAACATAAACTGGTCTGTTTCGAAAATATTTCTTTAGTGTATATGTGTTTGGAAAATGCGTTAACTTTAACGTCTATTTATGCAGAAGGTGAAGAAGAGTTGCAGGAAGTTAGCTCAAAAGCTGAGCTGCATGGACACTCCTTATGAGGAACCGCCACTCTCGGTGCGGTCGGGTGGCACGTCTTCAGCCTCTTTGAGGACACCAGCCGACTCTTCTCAGCCGGTGACAGGTGCCACTTCCGCGGTGCGTACACCACCACATCATAGCGCTGGGAAGGACCCTGCAACCGAGGACGACGACGACGACGACGACGACGATGACCCCTCGGGCTTCCGCAGACATCACGGTCAGTGGGACGATTGGCCGCAGAACAAGATCGACATACTGGCTTCGTCTTTGTTTTGTTCTTATGCCTTTCTCTCTCTCTCTCTTTGTTCAATCTTTTTCTCAGGATCATACTGGCTTCTTTTTCTCGTCCGAAAACGAGAAAAAGTTGTCTTCTGAGGTAAGCGCCCTAAAGGCAGAGCTTGATCTCTGCTGAGCCGAGATGGAGACTGAGCGCCAAACGCACCAAAAGGAGGAGAAGGCTCTTTGTGCCCGGGTGGTAGAGGCGGAGAAGCAGAAGGATGCTGCGGTGGAGTCCATGAAGAAGGAGTGTAAAGGTATTGCTGCTTCTTTTTGTTTCCTTTTGTATTCTAACTTCCCTTTCTGCTGACTTGTTTTTCTTTTGTACTCTGATTTTTCTTTCCGCTGACTTATTTTTTTTGCCTGGCCTAGCTCTCCGAGTTGAAAAGCAGAAGCTCTCGAAGGATATCGAGGAGATGAAGACACTCGTCCGTACTAACCACAACAGGGCTGAGGAGGTAATTACTCGAGCTAAAGAAGAACTCGCGCTTGCTAAGTTGATTAGGCGTGGAGCTAACAGGGATCTTGTGCAGGCCCAAAAAACTGTTCAAGACTTGACTGTTAAGTTGGCGACGGCTACTGAGAACTAGAATGCCTTGTGGAAATCTTTTTGGTCAGTAGCCGACCTTCTCCGGACTCCGGCAGATGATGGTCAAACTTGGGCTCAATTCATTCCATAAGTTCCAACTCGTTTTCAAGAGTTCATGAAGAGGTGCGCCCGCTTATGTACTAGGAATGTTCTTGCCCAGGTCCAGGTTCTTTCTCCGGAGTTTCCTTTGTCCAAGATTGTTGATGAAGCTGAAAGTCAAGAATATGTGGACGCTGTTGAGAAGTTGGAGCCTGAAGTCGACGATTTAGCCAGTAGGATTGTGGACAATCTTAACATTGAAGTTTCTTCTCCTGATGATAATGCTTGATGTAATCAACTTTTGTACTCCAGCTTTTGTAACAGGATACTATACTTCTTTTTGAATGAAGATCCTTTATCTTTGTTGATGTCTTCTTTGTCTGGATGTCTAAGCCTTGTTTATTCTTTAAATGAGTTGTCCAAGCGATCAAAATTTTCTCCGAGTAGTTATTTGTTCTGACTCTCATCTGCGTTGTGTAAACCACTCGGTGTATGTAGATCATTGTCTTGACAAATTTTCTTGATTTGTTGAGTGCTTGTCTAGCTTTCGTCTGCGCCGTGTAAACAACTCGGGGTGAGTAGATCTTTGTCTTGACAACCTTTTTGCTCTTGTTAGTACTGAAAAGACTTGGGTCCGGTGATCTTGAGTACTCTCATCTTCTTCTTTTTGGCTTTTTTGCTTAACTGGAGATGTGGCCAGCATCTGGTCCTTTCCCTGGTTGCAAAAACATCTTTGGTTTACCAGCTACCCTCTTCGACAAGCCCCCAAGCACTTCATGGTACCCTCTTCGACAAACCCCCGAGCACTTCATGGTTGAGCTCTGAAAGCCTCGTCTTGTTCCTTCAGGTCTTGCTGCTCGGCCGGTATGCTCAGGCATAATTTCAGCCATTTTGCTTTTTGGTTCGGGTGTTAGCTTATTGGCTACCCTTATCGGCGTGCTCAAGCATATTTTCAGCTCTTTTGCTCTCGGCCGGTATGCTCAGGCATGTTTCAGCCATTTTGCTTTTTGGTTTGGGTGTCAGCTTATTAACTACCCTCATCGACGGGCTCAAGCATATTTTCAGCTCTTTTGCTCTCGGGCGGTATGTTCAGGCATGTTTCAGCCATTTTGCTTTTTGGTTTGGGTGTCAGCTTATTAGCTACCCTCATCGGCGGGCTCAAGCATATTTTTAGCTCTTTTGCTCTCGGTCGGTATGCACAGGCATGTTTCATCCATTTTGCTTTTTGTTCTGGGTGTCAGCTTATTAGCTACCCTCATCGGCGAGCTCAAGCATATTTTCAGCTCTTTTGCTCTCGGCCGGAATGCTTAGTGAAGACAACTCGGAGAAAGTCATAATAAGTCATATGTTGTGTAGAAAGACCATCTTTATTGATCATGAACGTTGATAAGCCATAATAATACATATGTAGTCGATGAACATTATCTATATTGATCATGAACGTTGATCCCTTGTGGCTTGAATATATATTCTTCCTTGAGTTGTTTTCACGCGTAGAATTTTCGTAGTTGGTTGATGTGCCATGTGTTGCTGACTTCTTTTCCATCCTCGGTTGTCAACTTGTATGTGCCTGGTCCGGTGACTTTTGTGACAATAAAAGGACCTTCCCATGGACTGAGTAGTTTATGGCGTCCGTCAGTTTTTTGTATTTTTCTTAGTACTAGATCTCTGATTTGGAGTGATCGAGTCTGTGTACTCTTGTTATAGTGGCGTCTTAAACCTTGTAGGTATCTGGCTGATTACAGGGTAGCGTTTACTCTGACTTCTTCTGAACTGTCGAGCTCTAATCTTCTGATGTGTTCTGCTTCTCCTTCGTCATACTATTCTATCCTTGGTGATGTCCAGATCAAGTCAGCAGGTAGTACGGCTTCTGATCCGTAAACTAGGAAGAAGGGCGAGTATCCGGTGGCTCTGCTTATTTGAGTTCTTAGCCCCCATACTACTTTGGGTAGTTCTTCAATCCATTTGGATCCATAGTCTACTAGTTCTTCATATAGTCTTGGCTTTAATTCAGCTAGTATGAGTCCATTAGCCATTTCTACCTGCGAGTTGGCTTCTGGATGTGCGACTGATGCGTAATCTATGCTGAAGCCGCAATCCTATGCCCAACTTTTGAATTCTGTAGCTATGAAGGGAGAGCCCAAATCTGTGATTATTCGATTAGTCATGCCAAATCTGTACATGATGTCTTGGATGAACTCGACTGCTTTGGCTGCGCTGTATTTTGCGAGTGGTTTGTATTCAATTCACTTGGTGAACTTGTCAATTGCTACGAAGATGTACTCGAAACCGCCCTTTGCTTTCTTGAGAGGTCCTACTTGATCTAGCCCCCAGCAGGAGAAAGGCCAAGCAGGTGGGATGCAGATGAGATTATGAGCTGGTACATGAGCTTGTCTTGCGAACATTTGACAGCCTTTGCATTTTCTGACAAGTTCTTCTGCGTCTTTCAGAGTTGTTGGCCAGTAGAATCCGGTGTGGAAAGCTTTACCGACTAGTGTTCTTGAAGCGGCATGATTTCTACAGCAACCTGAGTGTATTTCGTCTAAGATCTCTTTGTCTTCTTCAAATAAGACACATTTTAGGAGTACTCCTAATGATGCGGCTCTTCTGTACAGCTTTTCCCCTACTAGGACATAGTTCCTGCTTCTGCGAACAACTCTGTTAGCCTCCTCTTTATCTGCTGGCAACTTGTTCTCTTTGATATAGTCAATAAAGACCTAGGTCCATGAGGTGTTGATTACCAAGATCTGGTTGTCTTTAGCTTGAAGCTCAGGGGCTATTTCACCGGGTTGTTTGATAGAGGGAGCTGATAACTCCTCTATGAATACGCCGGGTGGAACTTTCGCCCTGTCTGATCCGAGCTTGGCGAGGACATCTGCTGTAATATTGGAATCGCGCAGGACATATAGAATTTCTAATCCTTGAAAATGTTTTTCGAGTTTTCGTATTTCAGCACAGTAGGCACCCATGTTTTCTTTGGTGTAGTCCCAATCTTTGTTGACTTGATTGATGACTACTGTCGAATCACCGTATACGAGTAACCGCTTGATTCCGAGGGTAATTGCCACTCGGAGCCCGTGGATGAGGGCTTCGTATTCTTCTTCATTGTTTGTAGCTTGCCATAATATCTAAAGGACATACTTGAGTTGCTTTCTGTCTGGAGAAATGAGGAGAACGCCTGCGCCTGCTCCGCCTAGCTTGAGTGATCCATCAAAGTACATCTTCCAATGGTCAAGGATGGTATTTGACATAGGTTGTTGAATTTCTGTCCACTCGACAACAAAATTGGCAAGGGCTTGAGATTTGATTGCCTTCCGCGGAGTGAAATCGATATTGAGAGCACCAAGTTCAACTGCCCACTTAGATATGCGCCCTGTTGCGTCTTTGTTGTGTAGGATGTCTCCGAGTGGGAAATCTGTCACCACAGTAATCTTGTGGCTTTCAAAATAGTGACGAAGTTTGCGTGAAGTGATCAGGAGAGCGTAGAGTAATTTTTGCACATGCGGGTACCGAATTTTTGATTCTGATAGTACTTCGCTGATGTAGTATACGGGACGTTGTACTTTATATACGCGCCCTTCTTCTTCTCTTTCTACAACAATCGTTGTGCTGATCACAGTAGTAGTTGCCGCAATGTATAGCATCATGTCTTCGTATTTCTTTGGAGGTGTGAGGACAGATGAGGATGTGAGGTATGCCTTGAGTCTTTTGAAGGCTTCGTCGGCCTCTTCTGTCCACTCGAACTTGTCTGTCTTCTTTAGTAACTTAAAGAAAGGTAACCCTTTTTCGCTGAGTCTTGATATGAAACGATTGAGGGCCGTCATGCAGCCTGTTAGTTTCTGCACATCTTTGACACTTCGAGGAGGGCCCATCTCTATTATTGCTCGAATTTGCTTGGTGTCGGCTTTGATTCCACGATGACTGACCAAGAATCCGAGTAGTTGTCCTGAAGGTACTCCGAATACACACTTCTTTGAGTTCAATTTCCATCTCCACCTTTTTAGATTTTCGAAGGTTTGCTTTAAGTCTTCAATCAGTGTGTCCGGGTTCTTCGTTTTTACTACTACGTCATCCATGTATGCCTCTACATTTTGGATAGCTCTTTGGTAAGTGGCACCAGCATTCTTGAGTCCAAATGACATGGTCTTGTAGCAGTAGGCTCCGAACAGAGTGATGAACGATGTCTTGCTCTGGTCTTGTTCCTTTAATGCGATCTGGTGATATCCTGAATAGCAATCAAGGAAGGATAATAGGGCAGATCCTGCTGTTGAATCAACTATCTGATCAATGCGTGGTAGCCCAAATGGATCTTTCGGGCAGTGTTTGTTGAGGTCTATGTAATCGACGCACATGCGCCATTCGTCTGTATTCTTTTTCTATACCAGAACTGGGTTTGCTAGCCAATCTGGATGGAGGATCTCTCTAATAAACCTGGCTGCCAATAGCTTCGTGATTTCTTTTTTAATTGTTGTCTTCTTGTCGGGTGAAAATCATCATAGCCGTTGCTTCACAGGCTTGGATTCTTCATTGATATCAATTCTGTGCTCAGCCAACTCTCTTGGGACACCTGGCATGTCGGCCGGCTTTCAAGCGAAGATATCTTTGTTGTCCCAAAGAAAGTTGGTGAGCGCGAGTTCCTATTTTGCCGAGAGGTGGGCACTTATGGTTGCCGTCTTGGTGGGATCACCGGTGTCTAGGTCGACTTGCTTGACGTCGGCTTCTTTTGGTGGTGCAAGGATGCTGGGCTTTTTAGCCGGTATCTCTAGTTCCTTTGGGTTCATTTCTGCAGCAATAGTGGCTATTTCTTTTCTACCATTGGCGGCTTATGCTTTGGCTACAATTTGGATTGCCTGAACATTACAGTAAAAAACACGCTTCAAATCACCTCGGAGGGAAAGTACACCATTAGGCCCTGGCATCTTGAGCAATAAGTACGGGTAGTGCGGTATTGCCATGAATTTTGCTAGTGCTGGGCGCCCAAGGATTGCGTGATATGATGAATCGAAGTCTGCAACTTAAAACTTGATGAACTCTGTATGGTAGTTTGAGGGAGTTCCGAAAGTAACCAGTAGAGTGATTTGCCCAAGTGGCATGGCTGTCTTGCCGGGTACTATCCCATAAAAAGGAGTGCTTGTTGGTGTAATCATTCCGGCGAGTTGAAGTCCCATTTTCCTTAGTGTTTCTGAGAAAATGATGTTGAGTCCAGCTCCTCCATCAATTAGCACTTTTGTGATAGTCATACCGGCGATAGTTGGATCTAGAACCAGTGGGTAATAGCCTGCATTTCCCATGTTAGTCCATTGGTCCTCTCTTGAGAACTGGATTGGATATTGTGACCAATTGAGATATCTTGGAGTAGCCGGTTCTGCTGCCATGATGGTTCGTAGAGCTAGCTTTTCTTGATGTTTGCTTCTGGAGTCTGAGACCCTGGCGAAGATCACTGCTACTGTCCCCCTGGATTTTTGGAATCTCTTGTCTTCGTGGTTGTCTTCGTCTTTTTTCTGATTGTCTTCTTTTGTGTTTCCCTTACTATCTTTTCTTATGTATCGTTCATTGAAGGTGTAGCAATTTCCGATGGTGTGATTTGCTTTAGGGTGCAAGATGCACTACATATTTTCAATGTCGTCATATCTTCTGGGTTTGGAAAACTTCCTCGACTTGTCAGCCACCGCTACGGTGTTGTCTGATCCAAGTTTCCTTTCCTGATGTCTGTCGTTTCAATGATTTTGTCTGTCCGGGTTGTCTCGGTTGCTTCTTTCCGGAAACCTTTCTCACGTCTTCTCCTCTGCAGTAATCATCTTTTCTACTGTGCGTCTGAATTCTTCATTATTTCTCGGGTTCTCTTTACAGAAATCCTGAAATTGCCACCTAGCCATGATTCCGTGAGAGAAAGCTTCGATTACTTCTTGTTCGGTGATGTCATGTACTTGGGCACGTAGTTCGCCGAATCGTCGATAGTAATATCTGAGACTTTCGCCTCCTTTCTGCTTGAGTCCCTTTAGTTCTGCGTGGGTGATGGGGTGCGTAATGATACCTGCGAAATTTTGACAGAAAACTCTTTGCAAGTCCTCCCAATTTCTGATTGACACTGGATTCAATTTGTCGAACCATTGGAGGGGCATGGTTTCTAGGGTCATGGGAAAGAACAGGGTCTTGATATCGTCATCCCCCCTAGCCAGTTCAATCGATTGTGAGTAGATTCTGAGCCACTACCTTGGTTTGGTTTTGCCATCATACTTAGAGTGGTTGGACGGCTTGAACTTGTGCGGTAGTCGTATCGAAGCAAGTCTGCTTGCAAAACAGGGGAATCTATCGTGCGTCCCGGCTTCTCTGTACTCTGATTCAGCACCTCCTTCCAGCCAACTGTCGTTTTGGTGAGAGTAGTTCTGCGGAGCTGTCCGAATGGGTACTTCGCTTCTGATCTGTTTTGGTTGTTCGACTCGGTAGTTTTGACTGTGGTCCCTTCTACTTTCTCTGTTGTGACTTCCACTTGGTCCAAGTCTCTCGAACGCGGACTTCCTTTGATTTTGATCTTACTTCCTATGAGATGCTGACCTGGCAGGTAGTCTTGAACGGGTTCTTCCATCGTGTGTCTTTAGGGCTGCTGTCCGGAGAAGTTCTCGGAGCTGTTCCTGCTGTTCGCTGGGATGCGAGGTCGTTCCGAGTTCTTTGAGTGCTTCTCGGATCCTGTTGTAGGGTGTGTTCGCCGCACGTCTTTCTTCGACTTCTTGTTCTGATTTTCTTTTATTGTACTCGGCCAGATCTGACTCATATCTGATCCAAGCTTCCTTGCGTTGCCTAGCACGTCGTTGGCGTCCTTGTTTCAATTTGTTTCTTCTTTCTCTGGCTTGCCTTTGATTCTCGGTCTCACCATCGTAGCCCTGAGCAAAGGGTGATATGTTGGACTCAGATTCATCCAATGGCCTGATGTCGGGCACTTCTGGGGGGATCAATAGTGATCGAGGATGGCGAACCATGAGTACTTCCCGTGCGTGAACTGTTCTGTCATTGGCGTTAGTTTCCATACTGTCGGAGTTGCTGATAACTTTAGTAGAGGCTTCAAGGTCGCAGATCGAGTCTCCTTCTTGGTAGGGTAGAATTGTTGTTGTCGTCGTACCGACTAGTCGAGTGCCGCTATCCTTAGGAATAGAACCTGGCTAGTGGACGATGCAGTCTTGAGATGTTATAGTTAGCACGAGACCTTCCTGAGCTCCATTTAGTGGCATTCTAAACACCGGATCGAGGGATCCCTCGAGCCGTGCCTGATAAGACTTTGCCATGTTGTGGGGTCCAAACGGGAAAGGATCTGACTTCTTGAAAAGACTTTGAGTGTTCTCCGAGTTGTATTCTTGATATGTCGAGGCCGCGTTCTGGAGCCCCATCAGAAAAGAACTCGGATCAGACTCCATTTCGGATGCGGAGCCTGAGTTCGAGTCGGATGCGCAAAGCCACGAAACCTGAGTTGAATCGGACATCACGAGCTACGCGAATCTTCTGGTGATTTGATCTGTCGTAGTCGCCGAAATAGAAAGGTCTTCATGGTGAACCGGATCTTCAAGGAGACGGCTTTGGAGCTTGCCATCGTCGCCTGCCTCACAGATCCACAAGCCGAAGATGAAGGTTGATCCCGCCGAGAAGTTCATGTTGTCGAGGTCCGTCAAGCTCTCGAATGCAAATTCATCGAACGCCCCTACCTGGCGCGCCAGCTGTCGATGTTTGACCACCGATAGCCTGCCACGGGGGTCCCCGGGGCAGTTTGTTCGAGCACGTATGTGGAACTCGACGGTGAACGCAAGAGACAGTTGATTTATCTTGGTTCGGGCCCTCGATCGTGATCGAGTAATAGCCCTACGTCCAGTCGGCGTTAGCCTTGCGTTGGATTGATTGTCTGTTGTTCAAAAGTTCTAGTCACCTTTCCAAGATCCCTACCCTCCTTTATATAGTCAGGAGATCAGAGTCCTAGTCGGTTTACAATGAGAGTTCATAGTAGAATTACAGAATAATACTACTGCTAAGATTACATGAAAAGAGACCTAATTAAACTAGATCTTCTCTCTTCCTTGCGGGGTATCCTGTGGGTCCCGCATCGACACATAGATCTCTAGATATATATCCCAAGTTTTTAAATATCTTTTTATTGCCCCCCCCATATCAATTTCGGTCTTACTCTATCTCTCCTCATATTATTAGCTTGACTTAGGACTCCATAATGCACTGGTGCCTCTGGATGTCTACTTTGGACATGGTCAAACCACCTCAACCGATGTTGGACAAGCTTTTTTTCAATTAGTGCTACCTTTAGGCGATCACGTATATCATTGTTCTGAACTCGGTCCATTCTTATGTGACTTTGATGTCTTTTCTTCTAATTTCCACCACTTCGTCCTAGCAACCCTAACTTGTTTGTTGCTACGAGCTTGCACAAAGAAAAAAAATACGTGAATCAGACCGTATCAACTACTAAATTGGTGGGACATTATGCGTAATATGAACTCGGCAAACAAGCTGAAGGAAAACATATCAAGTGCCTGATAAGCCTATCCAAATGTATCTAATTTTATTGCAAGAGATGTACCTCCAGACTTGCGCCGACTGTTTGCACGATTCCTGAACAATATTGAGAATATAAAGACAACCATAAGCAAATGATCATAAGCAGATACATGTAGCAAGATACAAAGCTGACGAAAATGTCAATCTATACAACAAGACAAGGGAGGCATTAATTGATGGTTTGACATTTAAACAACTCTAAATAATGAGAAGCAATACAGAAATCGCAGTATTAGATCAGAAATCCTAAGAAAAGAACTAAGCGGCTTATCAACTGATGAGATCAACAGAGCGATCAGCAAACGCACAAGAATGCTACAGATAATCGACTTATTTTTCACACTGAACTCCACTTTCTAACTGTGACTGCGAGAGATCACTAAACCATGGACCCAACTGACATGGGTGATAAAACAAAAATCGAAGTTAGTAGGCATAATACATGTACACACTTGTGATTAGATCAGATCCGAATACAAATAGCTAAATAGCTCAAGTTAGGGTTCGGGTGCTCAATTTTGCACAGCAGGAATGGAAGAGAAGGAGCGAGCATACCTGGTGTGGTGGGTTCCCGTCGCCGGCAACGGGCCCGAAGAAGACATGGGCAGCTGGGCATAGGGCGGCGGTCGCCCTAGCCGTCGCGCACGCCAAGCGAACGGGAGAAGAGAAACAACGAAAAGTGTGAACGCTGGAGAGTTCTTCGGACGCAGACTCAGTGACTTTAGCGTGACTTTCTTTCATCTCCAGCGTCTAATTACGATCCAACGGTTCCCACCAATTTGAAGGTGAACTTGCAAGAATCAGCAGTTTCGTAGTTGGAAATGGTCCTCTAACTTTTACTCAGGTATAGTTGAGTCCTTACGCCATGTTTAAGATGGATTAGTACTAGAACTAACTGTTACGGTTTATAGTAAGCTGACTAAAAATTTATCTAATGCTCTTTGAATCCCACGATTAATGTATGTATATATAGTGCTTCCTCCATCACAAATTATAAGACGTTTGATTTTTTTGACCTCAAATTTGACCACTCGTCTTATTCAAAAAAAATTTTGTGCAAACATAATCAAATTTAAGTCATTCTTGAAGAACTTTTATTAATAAAACAAACCACGACAAAAAATGATATTTTGCACAAATTTTTAATAAGACGAGTGATCAAATTTGGTGTAAAAAAACTCAAACATATTTTGCACAAACCTCAAGATTTAAATGTATTATTCTTTGATCCATGAATAACAAACGGGTAGAGTGCATACGCGTATTTGTGGATGTGTGTGCATACATGTATGTATCTATATTTGTGTTATGATTCAGTGGTATATGAGATACTTTTATATGGAACAATGCGTAGATACTCAGCTTACAAATAAAAGCAACTCAGTAATAAACAAGCGATCCCATCGAATTGACTCTGTACCAAACAAAGCCAGGGAATTTGATGACCCCTCTAGGGTTGCAAGGCAGGTTATCCGTGGACATGTAAATAGTCTATTTTTTGGGCTACCTGCAGACCTACAAAACTTAGCCTATTTACAAGTTGTGGACACTCCGTCATGCATCCCCAGGTCCCTCCTATTGACAGAAATTGAGAAAATAATAACAACTTAGCAATAAACAAGTAGTCAAATCTAATTGTCTCTGTACCAAGCAAAAACAAGGAATTCGATGAATCCCTCCTTTTATTGATAGAAATTGAGAAAATAATAGCAACTCGGTAATAAACAAGTGATCCAAATCCAATTGACTCGTACGAAGCAAAACCAAGGAATTCGATGAATCTCTCCTATTGACAGAATTGAGTCGCCCCTTTCGACGTTCTGATCTCTTGTTCTCAAAATAGCACTTAGACGAATGAGCAAAGCCGAATTGAGTTTTTTTGGAATTTGCAATGGATCCTCTAAAACACACACATGCATGTTGTATAGATACTTATAGGTCTTCATAATCTTTAGTTGCCATACAATGATACAAGTATTTTTGTTTAGAAAAAAAAGGCCAGCATTCTATCGTGTTCATGCCGAACAACAAATTCACATGATACTCGGAACAGAATTCGAAAGCGCATGGATATTGGCTACTCCTACCATGTAACAAAGCTACGATAAGCTACATCGTCATCATGATGCAGGTGCAGATCGGCAGCACGCGGTTCATTCAGACGACTTGACGATGAAGTTCTGGCGCCTGATGGGGTTCATGGCGACGGGCGGGCCGGCGGTGCGAGGCCACGCCTGGAACTTCTTGTCCGTCTCCTGCCACCACTCGTTCGTCGCTACGGTCCGTGGAGTCGTGCCTGCAGACAAAGCAGCAGTGAGAGGTATGAATAGTCTCTTTCTCTCACAACAAATCAACTTTAGCCGGCTTATTAGCCCACAGAACCCGTCAGCCGAGCATCCGGTGGCTGGCACCTCACCTCCGAGGACCTTCCTGTCGGCGACATAGACGCCGCAGACGTACGCGAAGGCGAAAGACGCCGCCACCGACCCGATGATGTACTTGGTGGCCATTAGTGCTAGTAAGGTGCTGACGACCTGCCAGATTAAATGTACCGCGTTTTCAATTTTCATGACACGAAGTATCAGAAATAACGACAGTATTGAGAAAAAAATAGAAGTAGTACTGTACATGCTAACTTGCATATGGTACACAAGAAAAAAAGGTTGAATCAAAATGACCTGTAATTAAGCAGTTGAGCATTCACCGTGGTCCGTGGGCAACCAAATGCGGAGTGCAGACTGCAGAGATGAGCAAGTAGAAGTAGGTCTGCAACCTTGCTTTGCTTCCAGCTTCTGACGGACAGGCATCTTTATATTACTACACTGGAGTACTTGCTAGCAAGACAAGTTGCCGTTATCATATTTTGGGTCTGAATTTTTTAGATAATGATATTTTGGTTCTGACTGAAACGATTTGCTGGATCCTCAGTATAATAGCACAGTACCTGGTAAGAATATACAATTGATGGCAATCTGTCGACGAAACCGGGGGGCGCCCGCTGTATCCAGGATAAACAAAGTATTTACCAGCGTCCATCGATCGTTAACAAATTGCTTAGTTGTCATCATCCCCGAACGACCACTCTTTTGTTACGATGCACAACTGTTGTTCGTATGTTACACGCATCTCTCCCGGTGAAATCATGCGCTTTAGCTCTGCCAGTTCCTGCTCGGCTATGATCCACCCTTTGACTCTCTCCACAATCGCTACTACGCATCGGACGAGTGCACGTGCACTGTGCACGGTACGCGCCCGGACCCTGAAGGCGTGACCCAGACCCAGGCACCCAGCATATGCAGAAATGCGGCAGCGGCACGGCCGGCCGGGCCCGGGCGCACGGCCTATCGGTGTTTCCGGCCTGGAACGGCACAGCTCGCGACTTCGACGAGTGCCGCTCGCGGCCGTCCTGCCGTGGGCTGTGGTTTGTCCGCCTGTGGGTAGACGCAGGGAAGAGGGGACGTACGGGGTCGCGCAAGATCACCTCATCAGTGGACCGTTCGATGCCACAGCGCCGCAAATGCGATTATGCGCTCGTTTACCCGCGCATTCGTTACCTCTGCCTGAATCGTACTGGTCAAACTTTTTCAATTTTAAATAGATCTATAATACGTGCAACGTTTATATATTCAAATAAGTTTATTATAAAAGTATATTCAACGATCTAATTAATAATACTAATTATGTACCTAAATATTAATATTTTATTAAATATATTTGGGCAAAGTTAAAAGTTGATGACTTTTTGGGAAGCGATAATAACTCTTTTTTAAGAACAAAGGGATTATGTGATTATGCGATTGGGAAAAGTAGAGAGGGCTTTGAATGACATAGGTTGCTTTGGCTGCATGTTGGTCGAAATAAGCGAGGTGTGTGATTGTTAGAAGTGAGTGAGTGCATTCAAATTTCAGACTTGCTTGGTTCAGTTTCAATTTTTTTCATGTTAAAGGTTTAGCAAGTTATGATTTGGCTAGTATTTTATTTGCTCCTAAAACTTACAAAACTCTAACATTTGATTTGCCAAATTTATGACAATTTTTATCTAATTTTTTGCTTGCCAAATCTTTGGTATGCCAAATTTTGGTCAAACATGCCCTTTCCCTCAAAATAAGTGTACATCTAGTTACAGACTACCAAACAGTCGCTTGTTCACTCTCTCTGTCTGTCTCCAAGGTGCAGTTACTGAGAAAACTTTAGTAGAGGTATATTAATAATTTCACTTGTATTGTATCACTGATCTCTCCAACAGGTCCTGTCAGCAAGCAAGCAGTGCCCTAGCCCGGAATAAACAATAAATCCGGGTCCTCAATCGAAAAACTACCGGACCCAGGATTCCTAGGCCTCCCGAATCCCACGCCGGAAAATTTCCCACTTCCCTCCGTCCTGCATTCGATTCTTTAACTCCGCCGCTTCGCCTCGCTTCCTCCGCCGCCCCCATGGCGTCCGCCGCCGCCCAGAACCCCAATCCCCTTAATCTCAACATCAAGCTCCCCCCATGGCTCAGCGGGCTGCGCTGCCCCTTCACCTTCCTCTGCCCGCCCCCGCCGCCACCGCCTCCGCCGCCTCCTCCTCCCCCGCTGCCACCTCCGGAGCCTGTGGTCCCACGGTCGCGGAGGCTGCCGAGCCTGCGCGTGACCACGGAGTACGATAGCGAGGAGGGCGTGTTCGTGAACAAGGTGTCGTGCAAGCTCGCGGGGGACCTCGCCAAGCTGCGGCTCTCCTTCCAGAGCGACCCGCAGGGCCAGTGGCAAGGGGGCGGGGAGGAAGGGGACCCACTTCATCAGCTCTTCACCGCGCCGTTGGTGGGGCTCATCACCAAGCGCTTCTCCGTGCTCTACGACGTCGAGGCACGCAACGCGCTGCTCCGCGGAGACTGCTCGCTTCCCGGAGGCGCCATCCAGCTCCGTGCCTCGCACGATGTCAAGGTATTGCGCCGTAAATTTGAGTCAAGGAATGGCTTTACAAGTGGTCAGCAAATAATATTTGCATATTAGTTGCACTTAAACTTCCCAAAATAAGATCCATTCGACATTTGGGTAGCGCTACAGGGAAAGGATTCAATACCCATTTTTGTTCTCCAACAACAGGACCCAAAAGAGCTGCAAAATGGGTTTTTAGCAGAGAGGATGCTCATATATTGGTCATGTCTCTCCTGGCATCCAAAATGGGTCTGCTGTATAGTTGCTTTGTTGGCGACCCATTTTGAGTTTGGGTGCCGCAATAGGTCTTCTGTTGGAGATAGTCTTAGGGAGTTTTTTTTTTCTTTCATTCACTAGGTCATTTATATTCAAATTTGCTAAGTTGAAGTGCCAATGTAATATTGGGTTGCTCTCAAAAGAATATATTGGGTTTAATGTGCCTTCCTTGGTTTCTCAGGCCCAACAAGGAGAAGTTTCGGTGATCACTAGTTTGGGTGATCCGTTATATAAACTGGAGTTATCATCTTTGGTGCCTTACAGTGGTTTGGTGAGTATCTAGGTTCCTTTACTGGTGACATTTTTTTTAATCCTTTATCAAATAATTTAGGTATTCTAACAAGGTTCAGATGTCCTATTAGGCTGCTATCATCGTTATGCGTTCAGATAAATCTTGATTTGTCGTTGTCATGGAATTAAACTAGGGAGTTAATCCATGCTCTGGTATCACTTTTACCCTTGGGAAATACTAGAAACGCTACTCCTTACAGACTAAAGAGGTTTGTAATATTAAAACATTGACCATTCAAATACTATTTTGACTGTTATACTGTTATCTGAAATATTCTTGTACATTTTGACCTCTATGTTTTCTATTTTTAGTTGCATCATGCAATGTACCATATATCTTAAAGTTGCATTTTAGAGATTTTGTGAATACTATACACATTTATGTTAACTATTCATCAGTTTCTCTTTTGGCTAATAGTATATGGCATCTAAACCCTCTTAAATGTAAGAGTTTTCTCCTTTTTTATTTTATTTGGCAGCCAAGGGCAACGTTCCACTTTCCTATCGGTCAAGTTTCAGTAGAAGAGAGGAGAAATGAAGATGATGAGAAGGTGCTTTCTGTATATGGGATTGGAAAATCTGATTTCTTGGACGGTGTTCTTACTTCTCAGTACAATGAAAATGATCTTAATCTAAGATATTGTTATAAGGTGAGCTATTTAATCCTTTTCTTTGTTCTGTTTTTTGGACTTCCTGTTAAGTTTGATTCTGTTCAGTATGTTTCCTGTGGCAGGACAAGGAATTAACTTTAGTTCCAAGTGTCTCATTGCCTTCCAATGCAGTATCCATAGGGTTCAAAAGGCGTTTTGGTCCTTCTGATAAGTTGAGGTGAGGCTGCGATCATTGTTCTGTGATCATTATCTTGTGCCCATTTATGAATGCATCCACTAAACATTTTTTTTCATCACAAGGTCTCTGCACTGTTAATGCTTCAGGTCTTTAACAAGTTACTTCCAGTAACTATTATGTGAATTGCACTTGTGTTCCGTCTGTTTTGCTACAAATTAGCAAATCTTTCTTGATGATGTGTTCATTAGAGAAAAACCAAGCTACCTTCAGCAATGAAAAGAATATTCAAAGAACTCCATTTTAGTCCCCCTGATGTATGGTTGGAGTCCACTTAACCTGCTAAAGTGCGATTTAGTTAACAACCTTCTTTTTCTTAATCCAGATCACTATTCATCTTTTGCTTTTATTTGATACTGATTTCGTCTGCATGGAGAGAGGGTTGAGCTGTTTTGCCGGTCAAGAATGCTAGCTTGGCCGGCTTTGACATGGAGACTGGTGCTTGACATACATGTTGCTGCCTGAAACTCTTCGTTTCTCCTTGGCCTTTTCTCCTTCCTCTCATCTCTCTGTTTGACTGTTTCTCTCCTACAGAGTACAGACATAGGAACTAGTTTCACGAAGCTTGTCTTGTTACCTTCATCAATTGACGTGCCCAGCCCTGAATTTTCTTGCTTCAAACAACGCATCGATCACACAAACTCATGTAGCAAATTCAAATCAGATACAAGTTTACTACCTTCTTCCTGTATTGGAATAGTTGCAGTATCTCCATCTTGCTATGGCTTCATGGAATTGCAAGGAAGAGGGGGACTTGTACGCGAAGATTCTCTATCTCCACGGTGCTTGTAACTGTGACGCTCCTATAGAGATTGTACAGATCAAGTGCCAAACTGATCTCACTCATACAAACCCAGACTCTCTAACTAGCCGCCACTATAGTGCTATTGGGGGCTTTTGTTCTTTACTGGTTCCACAATGGTTGCTACCCATTAGTAGGAGTGCATTTATTGTAGTCTATTGCCTGCTTTTGGAGCACATTGACTGCCGTAAAAGCAAAAGGTGAATAATGAACCGTTTTAAGAAAGAGAGGGGGTTAAGTAAGCCAAATCATAGTTTAGCGGGGTAAATAGACTTGGGGCTGTACTTAAGGGGAGTAAAATGGACTTCTTCCAATATTCAATTACTTTATCTGCACAAGAAGTTTGCTTCACAAAACCTGAAGGGTTTAAACTATTGATAAAAGCACTCTTGCATTTTGCAACTTCTGATCATACTTAAATTCTTAATGTTCGCTCAAGATTTTGCCATATATTGTAAGTTTATCTTCAGATTCTAAAAAGTCAGCAACATGCCCTGCCTGTATGTTGGTGGTATTCCAGCTTCCAGGATCTGAACACTGCACTGCAGTGTTCTGCCTGCTAACTATTTTGTTACAAAGCATAATTAAATAACTACAAACGAAAATTGGCTTATCTTTAGCAGTCCAGTGTCTTTCCCCCTATTTTGTTGGTTATTTCTCTTATGATTTGTTATCGAACACTACTATCTATGCAGTTGCTACTTGCTAGAACTTACGGTCATCATATTCCCAGGATTAAAGTTGAAAGAAATTACTTGCAATTGTTTTGAAGGATTACTGCATGGGCAACGTATCAGGTGCAAACCAATCAACCTGTGCAAACTTGGAAACTACCGATCAGGACCACTAGATGCTGATCCAATGGATGGGGTGAGAGGTGGGATTTTTTTGCGCTTAAGCCCCCCACCCGCCGGCCTTATTTTTTGCGCTTAAGCCCCCTCACCCCATCCATTGGATCAGCATCTAGTGGTCCTGATTGGTAGTTTCCAAGTTTGCACAGGTTGGTTGATTTGCACCTGATATGTTGCCTACTGCATGTTGCATGCATCATCCTCTTTCTGCAGTAGATTCGTTTTTCCGGTGGTAACATTGACTTCCTCTCCTTTCAGCTATCATTACAGCTTCGACACTGATGACTGGAATGCTGTTTATAAGCATACAGTGGGTAAAAATTTCAAAGTGAAAGCTGGTTATGATTCTGAGGTGCGAGTCGGATGGGCTTCTCTTTGGGTATGGTACAGCAGCATCTCTTACTTTGGTTATAAGATACGAGCAGATGAGTTTGAAAATAAGCAAAACTTGCATTTCACACTTCTTCCTTATTGTTGGTGATTGCAACCTCGCAATGTATTCAAGGTGACACTATGTTGGGAAAAATGAATAAAATGTCCATAAGGAGATGCAGTAATTGTGGTTTGGTTTTTGCTATATGAAGATTGTGTTTGTTGGGGGGAATTCCGTTGGCTATCAGGTTTCAGTTATGCATGTCCTTTATTATATTTATAGAGAACCTTATACTAGTAGAGTAGGTACCAAGTTATTTTCTTGTTTGAACCCTGAAACAAGGATACTTGCTAAGGTATTGGATTGCTGTTCAGTTGTCCAAATCCCTGAGGCCTTACGTATGATATTGCTGTTTCTCAATTTATTGTGGAATGCACTTAAAATAATGAGTACATTGAACATAAGATATTGGCCATATTTTGCACCGAGTATTTAAATCTTAAGGACTATAATTGTTCTTGTTGGCACCTTTGGTAAAATGGTTGTTTGAGGAATGAGGATACCATAGCAACGATTGTCATGGATCAACCTTTATATCCTACGTCACATTGACAATTAGCATTATTGACATTGAAAAACCTTTATATCCTACGTCACATTGACAATTAGCATTATTGACATTGAAACTATCATGGCCTTCTGATGGTTTGAAACTTTGAATTGCATGACACGAGTAGAGTAATATACTAATATATTAATTTTATGAAATGCTTTTTTATGTTAGGTTGGAGAAGAAGGGGGCAAAGCGAAGACTGCGCCAATGAAAACAAAACTTCAGGTTATGCTTCAAGTACCCCAGGATAATCTCAGAAATCCCGTTTTCCTCTTCAATGTGAAGAAACGATGGGATCTGTAACCTGGTGTAAGTTATCCATTTATGTGGAGACTCCAAAAGCTTCGGCGAACCTTTTGTTGCAATCTGCACAGGTCAACAACGACAACACAATCCATGAGCTCTTTCTATTTATCATGTACTTTGAACTAGTGTACATAGTTAGTATTCAGCGCCAGAAGCAATTCAAAATTTATGTAAATACTACTGAAGATCAGGGACCCAAGTTCGCTGCCTGTGTACTATATTTTCTTTTTGTGGGAACAATAGAGGCTTGCCCTCAGGGCGATTGTACTTATTCTTTGATGGCTTAATGGGTAGAGCTTAGAGGCCGGGGCTCCTTTCAGATTTTAGACTAGGCATTTGGGATTTATGTATGAGACACTGGGTGATTATTGATTTATTCATATACCCAAATTTCCAATTGTCAAGAGCCCATTGGAGTGTAAGAATTTCAAAAGAATTAATTGATTACTGAAGAAATTAGGGAGGAAAATGAGGAGCATGTAGTTTTATTTCTTAATAAAATGACATGCAGATCTCCTTCCAAAAAAAAGAGGAGCATGCTCTCATGTCAGTTCTCCTTAGGAAAAAAAAATGAGCATGCTCTCTCTCATGTCCTCGTCAGCCACCTAGGGCCTGTTTAGAAGAACGAAAAACACAAGAACAGAAGAGAAAAAGAGGAATAGGAAAGGCACGGAGGTGTAAAATAGAGGATTGAAAAACATAGGAATTTCATAAGAATAAGTATTTGGAACGCAAGAATATAACTGGTATAGGAATTTTAGAGTTACCTGCAAACTCAAAGCTTTAAATTAAAATTAACAGTAAACATTTTTCCTTTTCACTAACAAATAAAGCATGGAAGAGGGCCCCGCCCCACAACTAGCATCTTATCCGTTCTTCACTCAGTTGCTACTGAACTCTATTTTTCTCTTCCTCAATGGAATAGCAGCATCCGTCATTATGAGCTTGATTAGCCCATGAGTGCGCACGCAAGCTCTGCAGGAAACATTCCCTTGGCTCCGCGTGGATGTTTTCTTTCTCCAAAATAGAGGATTGCTTGCTGTTCCAAAGGAAAGGTCACCCTCAATTTCTTTGTTCCAAACACGACTACAGTGAATAAAACCATAGGAACTTGATTCCTCCATTTTTCCTATGCTTTTCCCATGAACCAAACGGACCCAATTTCCTCAAACGAACACACAGGACGCAAGTCATGCAACGCCCGTTGTCTCTTTCCCCTGTCTGTGGGGACGGTGGGCACGGGGAGGGAAGGGAGCAGTGTTGTATCTTATATGTCCGATGTGTTCTTTTGGCATTTAGAAACGGTATATAAAACTTTAAAATGTGATAACTTGCTTATCAAGCATATATTTTAAATTCGGTTTGCACCATTACGTTTATTATGACAACATCTATGAAAGTAGATCCATGTTGAATATGTTTTGAAACAATTTTCGTGATGATAAAGTTATGCGTCTACGAGTATATAGTTTCAAATGTTGCAGTATAAAGTTTCGAAACTTGGAGTGTAAAGTTATTCTGTTTGCACCGTCTCCGAGGCACAGCGCTTAGCCGCCGCCCCTGCCAGGCCACTTGGCGCTGAAAGGTCCTTGTGTGGTTTTACTAATTGAGTGACAACCTAGGTGGGCTAATTGTGTTTATGTGAAATAAACAGGCGATTAGTCCACAAGTACATGTGTGTGAGCAACATATGCCATGAAGGCGAAAATGACTTGGAGATGGTGCAAAGCTCACACATATGATGATGAAGGAGCTCATTGCACATGAGACATGACATTGAGTCATGTGATCAAGGTGGAGAAGATCAACACAAGACTTGGCTTGATGGTCCGGTTGCAAGCGTGAAGGGCAAGTTGGAGGCTTTGGAGCGATGGACCGCGTGGCGGTGAAGCTTGAGCAAGACTTGGCGCCGATGGACGAAGGCAACGGTGAAAAGCAAGTGAAGACAAGATCGATGAACCAATATGATCATGTGATGATATGAAGTAGATCATATCATTGTTGATCATGTTGGTGTATGTGTTGCATCGACATTGGAGGAGATAGAATGGAATGCGCAAGGCAAAGGTATAACTTAGGGCATTTCATTTCACCGGTCATAGGTGTGTAGAGAAGTTGATAACCGGGTTTAGGATAGATGGTCGTACTATCAAGAGGGGCAAACTTGTTTGCATATCGGTCATCTAGTACCACTCGAGTGATCTAACTTTGCATCGTCGCTAGGATTGAGTGGCGTGGCAAGTTGAGTGGCTAATCCTTTGGGAAATGAATGTAAAAATGCTAACACACATACACATGGTGGTGTACACTTGGTGGTATTGGCACATTTACAAAGGAGATGAAGTTGGAGTTGATGTGGATCAACTCGGCGATGAAACGGAGGCGAGAAGGGTTAAAAACTCCACCGGCGGAGTGTTCGTCCGTACAGTGCGGACAGTCCGACGGTGCCACCGGCGCCCTATATAGAAAAGACAGGGTCTCACAGAGTGGACCAGACGCTGGTCACGTGGTGACCGGATGCTGGGGTCCTACGTTCGGTCAGTGGCGGCCCAGCGTCCGGTCAGTGGCGGCCGAGAGCGTGCAGGCGTCGGTCTTCGACTGGAAGCTGGCGCTGAAAGTGACAGGACGCTAGTAGGGTGCGTCCGGTCAGGCTGACATACGGTGATGTAGGCGACATAGAAAATTTGGAGAAGGACCGGACGCTGACGCTGCGTCCGATCGTGACCAACCGGACACGTCCGGTCACGACTGGTACCTTACTGGAAACGACCGGACACTGGGGTTGCTGCGTCCGGTCAGTTTGAGCAGCTACGTCCGGTCATCACTTGACCGTTGAGATCAAGTGACTAAGGTTGAATAGAGGCGACACGTGGCGAGCATCCATTGACCGGACGCTGAGGTCCTACGTCCGGTCGTCCCGAATTTTGCCCAGTGAAGGGGTAACAGCTAGTTTAGTCCGTGGGGCTATAAATAGAAGGGTGTCTCGGCCATGGCTAGTGCTGAGCACCTCGGGGGACTTTGTGTCCATGCTTGAGAGTGCTTGGGAGCCCTCTATCTCACACATACTTGATAGTGATCATCCAATTGTGTGAGAGAGCGATTCTAGTGCGATTGCATCGTGAGGTTGCATCGAGTGGCACTAGGTGATCGAGTTGCAAGCCGGTGGTGCTTGTTACTCTTGGAGGTTTCCACCTCCTAGATGGCTTGGTGGTGGTCTCCGTCGAAGCCCTCAAGAAGCTTGTGCGGTGCTCCGGAGAAGAGCTTTGTGAGGGGCATTGTGCTCGCCCCGCGGGAGCCATGAAGAGCAACTCTAGTAAAGCGTGTCATTGAGCTACCCTCACTTTCGGGGTAGGTTCTTGCGGTGCCCGACGTGCGGGCTTGGCGGGTGATGCCAATTAGCCGCCGAACCACCAAGTGAGCGGTCGACACAATGGGGACTAGTGTGTTGGCAAGCACGTGAACCTCGAGAGAAAAATCACCGTGTCAACCTTGTTCTTCCCGTTGGTTTGCATCCTCGTTACTCAAGCTTGTAATTACTTTTATATACATTGTGCTTGTGTAGTTGCTCTTGTATCTAGTTAAGCTTGTGTAGCTCACTAGTTACCTTCTTGCTTGTGTAGCATAGAAGTAGCTCCCTTGCGTGGCTAATTTGGTTTGTTGAACCTTGTTAGTCACATTGCTTAGTTTGTGTAGCTAAGTATTTGCGCTCTCTAATTTGGCATTGGTTGTCTTGTTATTGAGCATTGCTAGTGAGCTTAGGTGGCTTTGTGCTTTTGCTTACTAGCATGTGTAGGAGCTCCCTTGTTGCTTAAAGTACTAGTGGCATAGGTTTGTGTGACCTTGCTTCTAGAATTGGTTATTTGAGCTCTAGCTAGCCCGTCACCTTTGTTGCTTAATTAGTATCATTGGAAGGTGCTAGAGAACATAAATAGAGGGGTGTAGTCTTGGCTAGACCGATAGTTTTAATTCCGCACTTGTTTCGGTTAGCCGACGCGATTAATTTTAGAAAGGACTATTCACCCCCCCTCTAGTCCGTCATCTCGACCTTACAAGTGGTATCGGAGCTAGGTCTCTCATTTGTGGTCTTCACCGACCCAAGAGGATGGCGTCTAGTGGGCTAGATGTTTGTGAGACACACATTTTTGATGGCACAAACTTTGCACTTTGGAAAAATCACATGCTTGATCATTTTCGTGCAAAGGGACCTAAGTTTTGGTGGATTGTCACTAGTGGTCTCACTCATGTCTTGGATCATAGAAATCTCACCAATGCTCAAAGAGTTCTCTATAAACTTGATGCATATGCTTGTTGTTTTCTAATGGATGCATTGAGTTTTGATTTGATGAAACAAGTAAACTACACGGGAACTGCTCGTGAGATATGGGAGTCCATCAAGCGCACCTTCGGTGATTCCTCCACATGGGATGATGGCAAGTTCAAGAAGGAAGAGCCCAAGAAAGAGGCACATGAGGATGTTGAGCATGACCACAACTCCGTGATTGTGGAAGATTGCTCCACCTCATGGTCAAGTGATGATGATGATCAATCCACTACAAGTTCACTTGGCAAGATTGATGATGCCATAATTGTTGCAAATGATGATGCTACCCCATGCACACTTGATGGTTATGATGATGGATCATGCCCGTATGACATTGCTACTACAAGCTCTCCTACTTCACCACATTGCTTCATGTCACAAGGTGACACCAAGGTATCAAATGATAATGTGGTTGATCATGTTGATTCATATGATAAGCTTGTTAGTAGACTTGCTAGCATGACCATGTCTTTAGAAAATGAGAAAGCTAAAACAATGAAATTAGAAAATGAAAACTCATTTCTAAGAACTCTTATGAAGAACATAAGAAATTACTTGATGCTTTTAAATCTTCACATAATGAGCTAAAATTGAATCATGAGACACTACTTGCATCTCATGAAGAATTATTAGAACATGCTTCTCTCAATAAAGTATTTACAAAGAAACTTAAAATAATGAGAGCTCATCACATGGATCAAATGATAAATTGCAAAATATTGCTAACCCTTGTGATGTAGACAAGAAGCATGTATCCACCTCTTGTAATGATTTATTAGATATGCCATGCTCTTCACAATTAGATGCTTGTTCTACTTCTATGTCTTGTGAGACTAACCTTTTGAAGGAGAACAATGAGCTCAATGAACAAGTAAAAAAATTGAGCAACAAGTTAGAGAGGTGCTACAACTCTCAAGTCACCTTTGAGCATATGTTGAAGACTCAAAGAAACTTTGGCGACAAGAGTGGCATCGGCTTCAAGACTAGCAAAGTCAATCATTAAGAAAGCCGCAATGACATAAGTGGCATTGGCTTTAGCAAGAGCAAGATCAAGGGCAAAAGATGGGGCAAAAGAAGATATGAAAGAGATGAAGAAGCAAGAACAAGAGAAGCTCTCTCATTTCATGTGCTTCAAGTGCCATGAAGTGGGACATCTTGCAAATGGTTGCCCCAATGAAGAAAAGCTCAAGTTGAAGAAAGAAGAAGAGAGGCTAAGGCATGTTAAGTGCTTCAAGTGTCGCACTTGGGGTCATCTTACCTCAATGTGCCCAACCAAGCAATTGGTGAAGCAACTAGAAGAGCCTCAACCAAAGCCACAAATTAAGTAAGAGAAGACACCCCAAGAGCAAATCAAGATGAACCATAAAGATGGTGGTGATTTGATGATAAAGAAGAAGAAAACTAGAAGGGGTGGAAAAGCAAGAGAAAGAGCAATGCGTCCAAGGATGAATCAAGATGCAAAGCAAGTGAGCAAGAACGAAGAAGAGAAAATAGAGAAGATTGCTCACATAAGATGCTATAGTTGTGACACATTGGGCCACCTAGCTTTGGGTTGTCCAAACAAGCTTGAGAGGAAAGGCTCAAGCAAACAAGAAGAAGCAAGGCAATGAGAAGCACAACATGAGCAAGAAAGAAAAGGCTCAAGCAAAGAGAAAGTGATACTCATGCCGGGAAAGGGGACACATGGCACATTCATGTTCCCTAGGTAACACCCCTAAGCCTATTTCATTTAATGATGATTCTATGCTTAGGAAGGGTGGTAATGGTACCTCTATGGTTGCTATTGCAAAACATCCCGCTATTCATACTAAGGCTATGCCTAAGTATGTTGCACCTAACTTGAGAGGACCCAAAGTTGTTTGGATACCATTAAAAAGTGGATGATTGTTTGTAGGTACCATCGGCATTGGAGGCTTGGTTCAAATGATATTCATCTTGTTGATCATGTAGTTGAGCCAAGTATTGCTAAGTGATGATCATTATCCCAATGCCATGACAAATTGAGTGAAGTCCAAATGTGCTACAACATACAAGTGTCAAATTCAAGTTGTTGGTGATTCATTGGGTATATTTGATGGTTTGTAAATAATTGAGTTGAAGCTTGCAAGTTGGATGATCATGAGCCAACCAAGGTATATCTCTTGTTGATCATTTCATTTGGGTGCATATGAGTTAATTGAATTGGATAAATATGCAATGTTCCTTGCTATAAGTTGATTGAATGGATAATTGCTTAGTAATCAAGTTTGGATTAATTTGTGTTGGATAAATTAATGAGATGACATTTAGTAAGTGGATTGAATGGATTTATGTCTTGTGAAAGCATTCAAACAAGTTGGTTTCAAGTTTGATTCATACTTGATGAAGTATAACTCAAGTGATTGAAATCTGTCCTATATTGAAAATCTGAGTTAGCTGTGATCTTAGCCATGTTTGAGTGATCAAAACTTATTGGATTGGCATGAAAATTGGTATACATGCTCTAGACTTATGTTATGAGATTATGTAAAAATTTGATGAGAATTGGATAAGAGATGCCTCAGTGTTGGAGTGAAACTTGTCAGCTATAGTGCAACAGTTTTTAGCATGTAGCAGTGGTGGAATAATTGAAATCTGGTAGCAATCTAGATGTCAAATAAAGCTCAAATTTTTATAGCTGCTATATAACTAAGTGAAGCACATCTCCACCAAATTTCATGGTATTTAGATTTGTACTTTGGGAGATATGTTTATTTCTTTGAAGGGCACAAAATCTTCCAGAAAAGTGACAAATGTTGGATTGATCTAGAGTCACTTTGATTGAAAGGTCCTCAAATTGAAAACATGTTTAAGAGTAATTGTGGTACCTAAGTTTGGTTTTGAGATGATCTAGAAGCATGTCAAGAAAAGAGTACAAGGCCATTTGATTGTGGAATATACTTTGCACATTTTTAATACTCAAGATGAAGATCAAGATCAAACTTAAGTTGAAGATGAAGTTTAAGATATGATTGGAGATCATTTGGTAGAAAGAAAGGGACTTAAACAAGTAGAAAGAAAAGGACTTAAAGAAGGAATCAAGGTTACTCATCAAGTTAAGTCCATCACTTGGATCAATCAATCAAGCTATTTCAAGTGAGTATTAAGAATGGTTCTTTGGAAAGAGGTCACTTCTCCCTAGTGTAGGAGCTTGTCGCCTATGTATAGGTAAACCAAGTGTGGTACTTGGAAGGCTAACATGGAAGTGGTGATCCGAGAGACATTTGAGATGCTTAGTTGAAGCAATCAAAAGAATTGATCAAGAAAAGCAAGCAACACCCAAAAGAGAGCTAGTCATGATATTTCAAGTGGTATTCCAAATAGTTCTCTCATGCAAGCAAAGATCAAAAGATGAAGCAAGCCAACCACAACATGAAAGTCCACTTGATCATCAGTGGTATTCATTTCATATGGGTGAAGAATGGAATCCAAAATGGTATCTATTGGTCTTCACCAAGCTTATAATTTGACTTCACATTGATATTGGAGTAATGAATTGGAATCTATATGACTATCCTATACTCCAACATAGCAAATGTATCATTGTAATGTGCATGATCATTTCATCCCTTACTAGTATGCGGTTAGTGCATATAGTACATGCTTCATAGGATCATGCATAACAAATGAAATATTTAAATTCATAGCCTACCACTATTGCTTGAGTGATAAATTGATCTAGTGGTTAGTATATGAATTTGTTCATGAGCTAGTAAACCCAATTACTTGACTTAATTTGGATTGCTAACAAGTGACAAGTACAACATTGGCAAGATAACCCTTGCAAGAGGTGTGAAGAAGCTTGCCATTGGTTTAAACTGGACTTGGAAGCTTAAGCAAATCAATTTAGTTCAAGTCAATCATAGAAGCTCATGATAGTGATAAGAGTACAAGCATAAGACAACAATGCAAATGGATATCTAGTTTGTTTGTTACAAGTGGTATCTACACTCAAGTATTTCATCAAGAATCTACAAGTGATGTCTAGATCAACTCACAAGTGATATCCTATAAGTGGTACTCATGAAGATAGCAAATGTTCAAGAAATGGTCTTTATTGATAAATCCAACAAGTGGTTCCATACTAGAAGATTCTTTCAAGTATCACATCTACACATGGTATCAATCATGCAAGATGATGGTTCCACAAGTGATCCTCAACTTTAAGTGATCATCAAATGAAGAATGCATCCCTCACCTACAAGAGCTCAAGAGTATCAAATGGATGACCCATGCTATCACATAGGAGGAGGTGTCACACAAATTGATATCAAGATCAAAGATCCTTTGTGTGGTATCTCAAGAAGCCCTACACAAGATACAAGTGGTACAAGTTACAAGTGGTGTCATTCTAACAATCAAGTGATGTCCATAAAAAAATGTAAGATTCAAGTCTCAACCATCTACCCCAAATGCATACCTTTGCATCAATGAGAAGCACACCTTTTATGGAAATTGATGACAAAGGGGGAGAGATTGTACAAAGATATGAAAGCTTTAAGATTGAGATTGTACAAGGGGGAGAGATAAGATATGAAAGCTTTGGGAGAGATTTAAACAAAGAAGTAGAGGTTGGACATGGACATGGACAAAGAGGGAGCAACATTGAAGAAAAGAGATGGATCAAAATTCTTGGACAAGAGAAGCACATAAGTAAGGAGAGCAAGCTCATGAACTTTGATTGATTGCATTTGATATGTGCATATTCATGTGCTTGCTTGCATTGCATAAGTTTTTAAATTCAATATGCATGCTTGTGTGGTGTATGCTAGTTGTAGAATTTGTTTGATGAAATGAAAACTAGCATGCATAGGATGATAGCTAGACACTTGGTATGTTCTTCAAGTAATGCTAGTACCTTGCTTTTAATGTTGATCTCACGAGATATCTAGTGATTTTATTTCCAAGTGATATCTAGCTAACCATGGTGCTAAGGATGAACTTAAAGGTGCAACTCCGATTGGTATCACACTTCAAAGGTTTACTCTATACACCTTAGCATCATTTGGTAGTAATTACTCTTCCACATTTCCAATCTATGCATATGTGCGAACTTCAAACCAAACACTCTAGCACATATGTAGGGGGAGCTAATACTACCATTTCGGGTTTGTGGTACTTGTCCAAAATCATTTACACATGGTAAAATTGCTTGGGCAAGCAACATGAATCCAAAAGAGCTTAATTTCCATATCTTTGTAGAGTTGTCATCAATTACCAAAAAGGGGAAGATTGAAAGGTCCTTGTGTGGTTTTGGTAATTGAGTAACAACCTAGGTGAACTAATTGTGTTTATATGAGATACACAAGTGATTAGTCCACAGGTACATGTGTGTGAGCAACATATGCCATGAAGGCGAAAATGGCTTGGAGATGGTGCAAAGCTCACACATATGATGATGAAGGAGCTCATTGCACATGAGACATGACATTGAGTCATGTGATCAAGGTGGAGAAGATCAAGACAAGACTTGGCTTGATGGACCGGTTGCAAGCGTGAAGGGCAAGTTGGAGGCTTTGGAGCGATGGACCGCGTGGCGGTGAAGCTTGAGCAAGACTTGGTGCCGATGGACGAAGGCAACGGTGAAAAGCAAGTGAAGACAAGATCGATGAACCAATATGATCACGTGATGATATGAAGTAGATCATATCATTGTTGATCATGTTGGTGCATGTGTTGCATCTGTAGGAATACGAGGTAGGCTACGCTAGCACAAAAATATTTCTACCACGTAAAACAGGAACACCGCTGTTGTTACGGATCACGGGATTACCACTAGACGTGCAAATGCGGAAATTGATGAGGTGCGTTGGGGTAGTGTAGTCGATCATCGTGTCGAAGTAGAGTAGTCGATCGCCTCCATGTCAAACGTTCAGTGGCGTCCTCCTCGTGCAGCGGCTTGTGCAAGTGTTGTAGATGCAACACCTCCAAGGTATCCACACGTGCAGGGAGGAAGCGTCGCAAGTCGGACTGCTAGATCCGTAGTGCAACTCGGTGAGGGCTTGGGAGATGAACAGCTGCTGGGTGTGGAAGATGGAGCAACAACTGCTGCGCCAAAAGGGTCCAAACCCTAAGCTGCTCCCACCCCTCAATATATAGAGGTCCCTGACAGGCCTCTAGGTCCGAGGCCCATTAGTAGTTCTAAACTTGGTCCAATTCGGATCAGATCCTCATTGGGCTTCCAGCCCCTTAATTGTGCGACCCTATAGGTTCACATACGTATAGACATGACATGAGTACTTCTACTCGGCCAATAGTTGGTAGCGGCCTCTAGCAAGACATGCCAACTCCTATACGCACACAAAGATCATATCAGATGAACCATCACAACATCGTGTACATGCCGACCTCTCTTTCTCGATCCTGTGATTCAAAATCCCTTTCTAGGTTAACTCTTAACCTCACGTAGCATGGCCATGCATTTTCGGATTCGATCACTCAAGGGGCCCAGAGATATCTCTCTCAAGTAGAGAGGGGCAAATTCCATCTTGACTGATCATGCCTCACAGCATGCTTCCTGACAAACCCGAAAGCTACCTCTATAACTACCCAGTTACAGAGTAGCATTTGACACCCCTAAGTAAGTCAATTCACATCTTGAGTGCATGCAACAATCTCAGGTCTAAGGACAAAGCGTACACGTTGTGTAAAGAGAACTATGTAACTATATCTCGTGTTGGGTCAGTCCTAGCACATGTCTGTACACGTGCCCACATTATTAGTTTGACATCTTCATGTCCATGACTTGTGAAACATAGTCATCAGCTAATACATGTACTAGTCTAATATTCACGTGTGTCCTCACATGAACTCCGACTAGGGACAACTTTAGAATAACCATACAAGTAAAGAGTTTCACATACAATTCACATAATTGCAAATCAATTCAAGTAGCCTTTAATGGATATTCAAGGAACACAATATGAAACATGGATACAATGGAATATCATCATCTCTATGATTGCCTCTAGGGCATATCTCCAATAGTCTCCCACTTGCACTAGAGTCTATCTAGAAGATATCTAATACCCATAGCTCTCATGTGCGCCTCATGCTTAGGTTGTGGAAGAGCCTTTGTCAAAGGATCTGCAACATTCAAATCTATGTGTATCTTGCACATCTTGATCTCATCACGTCTAATGAACTCTCAAATGAGGTGAAATTTCTATAGTACATGTTTGTTCTTTTGGTGATTCCTTGGCTCCTTAGCCTGCGCAATTGCCCCATTGTTGTCACAATGTAGATTCAATGGGCTGGACGCATTCGGAAACACACCAAGTTCAATGAGGAACCTCCTCATCCAAACACCTTCCTTCGCAGCTCTAGAAGCTGCAATGTACTCAGCCTCTGCTGTAGAATCTGTCACCGTCTCCTGCTTGGAACTTTTCCAACTTACAGCACCACCATTTATTGTGAACACAAAACCTGATTAAGACTGTGAATCATCCATGTCAGTTTGGAAGCTAGCATCGATGTAACCATTTACAATGAGCTCCTCCTCACCTCCATAGATTAGGAACACATCTTTAGTCCTTCTCAAGTACTTAAGAATGTTTTTAACAAGTGTCCAGTGACTCTCTCCTGGATCAGCTTGGTATCTGCTCGCAACACTTAGAGCATATGAGACATCTGGGCGAGTACATATCATGGCGTACATGATGGAACCAACTGCCGAGGTGTATGGAACCTTACTCATGCGCTTCCGCTCATCAGCTATCGAAGGACACTGTTTATCGCTAAAGCGCATACCATGTGACATAGGCAAGAACCCTTTCTTGGATTGTTCCATGTTGAACCGTTTCAACACCTTGTCAATGTACGTATCTTGGCTTAATCCTATAAGCCTCTTCAATCTATCTCTATAGATCTTGATTCCCAAAATATATGTTGCTTCTCCTAAATCCTTCATAGAAAAAAATATTATTCAGTGAAGTCTTTATGGATTGCAACATAGGAATGTCATTCCCAATCAATAATATGTCATCCACATACAAGATTAGAAATACAACAGCGCTCCCACTTTCCTTCTTGTAAACACAAGGTTCTTCTTCATTCTGACGGAAGCCAAACCCTTTGACCACTTCATCAAAACGAATGTTCCAACTCCGAGATGCTTGCTTTAACCCATAAATGGATTTCTGAAGCTTGCAAATTTTTCCAGCATTGTTTGGATCAACAAAACCTTCGGGCTATATCATATACACGTCCTCATCCAAATTTCTTTTTTAGAAAGGCTGTTTTAACATCCATATGCCATATTTCATAATCGAAATAAGCAGCTATTGCTAGAATGATCCGGATAGATTTAAGCATCGCTACCGGCGAGAAAGTCTTGTCGTAGTCAATTCCTTGAACTTGCCGAAAACCCTTTGCAACAAGTCGAGCTTTATAGACGTGAATGTTTCCATCCATATCCTTTTTCTTTTTATAGATCCATTTGCATTCTATGGGTCTAACCCCATCAGGCGGGTCAACCAAGTTCCAAACTTGATTGTTTCCCATGGAATCTATCTCGGATCTCATGGCACTTTGCCATTTCTTGGAATCTGAGTCCATCATTGCTTTCGCATAAGTCGCAGGTTCATCATCGTCTTACAATAACAAATCCCCACACAACTCACGGATCCTTGCTGACCTTCGTGGTTGTGGCGGTGTTTCTATTGCCACGGGTATCTGAACTTGTTCTGCTACATTAGCATTACTCGTAGAGTCCTTCCCAACTGGCTCATCTTGAACTTCTTCAAGATACACCTTCTGTCCACTTTTCTCTCTTTTGAGAAACTCTTTCTCTAAAAAAACACCGTTCCGAGCAACAAACACTTTGCCCTCTGATCGGTTGTAGAAGTAATACCCTAAAGTTTACTTCGGATATCCCACGAAAAAGCATTTGTCTGACTTGGGTGTTAGTTTATCTGTCATAAGTCGTTTGACATAAACTTCACAACCCCAAATTTTCAGAAAAGACAAACTAGGACTCTTACCAGTCCACATCTCATGTGGTGTCTTAACTACAGACTTAGACGGTACCCTATTCAATGTGAAAGCGGTTGTTTCTAGAGCGTATCCCCAAAATGATAACGGTAGATCTGACTGGCTCATCATAGACCAAACCATGTCCAACAAAGTCCGATTACGTCGCTCGGACACGCCATTTCTCTGAGGCGTTCTAGGTGGCGTAAGCTGTGGAACAATTCCGCAACTCTTTAGATGATTGCTAAACTCGTGGCTCAAATATTTGCCTCCATGATCAGATCGCAAAGCCTTAATTTTCTTGCCACGTTGATTCTCTACTTCACTCTGAAACTCCTTGAACTTTTCAAATGTCTCAGACTTATGTTTCATTAAGTAGACATAGCCATATCTACTAAAGTCATCAGTGAAGGTTATGAAGTATTGGAATCCGCCTCTTATTGTCGTACTCATTGGTCCGCACACATCAGTATGTATGAGTTCCAGCAAGTCTGCCGCCCTCTCAGGAAAACCTATGAAAGGCGTCTTGGTCATCTTGCCCAGCAGGCAAGCCTCACATGTCTCATATGATTCAAAATCAAATGAAGTTAAAAGCCCATCAGAATGGAGCCGCTTCATGCGATTCTCACTTATATGACCTAAACGACAATGCCACATATAGGTAGGACTTAACTCATTAAGCCGAGGCTTTTTAGCACTTATATTATAGACAGGTGAATCATCAAGACTTAAAACAAACAATCCATTCACAATGGGTGCAAAAGCCATAAACATATTATTCTTAGAGATCACACAACCATTGTTTTCACTCGCAAATGAATAACCATCCTTCATCAAGCATGTAGGAGACATAATGTTTTGAGTTAAACTTGGAAGGAAATAACAATTATTCAACTCCATGATAAATCCTGACGGGAGGTGGAGTTGCATCGTCCCGACGGTCAATGCAGCAACCCTTGCATTATTGCCCACACGGAAATCAACTTCTCCTCTTTCAATGCTTCTACTTTTTATCAGTCCCTGCATCGAATTGCAAATGTGAGCAACAGATCCGATATCAAATACCCAAGAATTAATAATTGTATCAGCGAGAAATATGTTGTCTATAACATTAATAACAAGCGTACCTGAGGTGGAAGTACTCTTACTTCCGCCATTCTTCAACGAAGCCAGATACTGCTTGCAATTTCTCTTCCAGTGACCAAGTTCGTGACAATAAAAACACTCTTTGTCTGGAGTAGGTCCAGCTTTAACCTTGGGCGCTGGGTTTGGCTTAGAATTCATAGCCTTGCCCTTCTTCTTCCAAGAATTGCCCTTCTTCTTAAAGCTAGGCTTGTTCTGTATTGCCATCACATGGCTGCTTCCAGCGCTTTTCTTAATGTCACCCTCTGCTGTTTTAAGCATGCCGCACAGTTCATTCAGACCCTTCTCCGCCCCATGCATATGGTAGTTCGAGATGAAGTTCCCATAGCTAGGCAGAAGAGACGAAAGAATGAAATCAGTGGCCAACTCTTGGCCCAGTGGGAAGCCCAGCTTCTCCAACAGTTGAACATAACCAACCATCTTGATTACGTGTGGCCCTACTACCGCGCCTTCTGCTAGCTTGCTTTCCACAAAAGCCTTAGACACATTGAACCTTTCAGTCCTAGCCCATGTATGGAACATGTCTCTAAGCGCCATGATCATATCGTACGCCGCATGATTTGTTTCAAACTGCATCTGCAGTTCGGGTTGCATGCAAGCAAGCATAAGGCAGCTTACTTCGAGATTAGCATCACATGCTTTCTTGTAAGCATTCTTAATGGCAGCAAGTGCATCATCAGCAGGTTCTTCTGGTCATGGGGTGTCTAGAACATCTTCCTTTTTATCAACCCTGAGAACAATTCTCAGGTTACGGATCCAATCCGTGTAGTTTGTTCCATTCAACTTGTCCTTCTCAAGAACTGAACGCAAAGCAAATGGTGTGGTGTTGCTAGGTGCCATTAATCTACAACAAATAATAATGCAAAATACTAAGATAAAAGTATCCATGACAGAGTAAATCACATTGAACTTTTAATAGACTCTACTCCCACTAAAATCAATATCCCTCTATTGATACTTAGTGATTCAGGATCCACAACTAACAAGTCTACTAGTGAGCTTTAGCATCACCGCTAGCAGTCAAGGTAGATCGGTAAGCAACTCTTTGCTAATCATATCACATATGACTCCTGTTGTTGGGTGACATCTCCATGTCTTGGCGCCCAACCTTCATGCCCCAAAGTCCTTAACCGTTAAGATGACCTTGTTATGCAAACCAACCCTTATGCGTGTAAGTATCCGATACAAACCTGTCTAGTCAAGGAAAACCAGTGGCACCCTAATTTCATAGACCCACCACCGATTGTACAAGACACATGACAGTGCAAGGTTTGGGGAGGCATTTTAACTTAAACATTTCTGAGGGATCGTTCTACTTCACCATCGCATGTAGACAAAACATTATCGCACGTGAAAGTAGAATATAGTAAGATCGGCATTAACACATATATGACATGGTATAGCCCATTGTTCCTTTGGGGATCTCCAACTCCATCGAATTGTTCCTCATGATGATCTCCATCTCCATGCTCCATGTATGCCATCCTTCAGTGATGAGTCCACCAAGACTAGCTATCACTAATGCAGGGCAGTGAAGAAAATTACATAGTCGCGGATAGGATCATCACAGTTTGGCACGCAGGCCATTACATCAAATTGACAATATCTTTGTGGCTCTAGCCATATTTTCATACTCACGACATGCAAGCCATGAATTAATTACATACATGCATCACATACACATAAGGGCTATACCAGTCTTAAGCTCCTGCAAAACAGAGTTAACCGATTCTGACGTCTAATCTTAAAACACCAAAAACACCATCTTCCCGGCCATTTTTCGCAAATCTAATTTCAGTGAAACCACCAAAGGGGGTGAGAATCAGATGTAATTTTTTCTGTAGATCAATTTTCATATAAAATTCGTCTCAATCCGAGGTCGTATGCAAAAGTTATGACTGTTTTACCGAACAACACTTTTTCTTGCACCCCAGCGTCCGGCAGTAGATCCAATCTATCACCGCTGTGCATCACATGAGCTCGGCACTTGACCTAAGTTCGATTCGATCAATCTGATTGATCTCCATCTTGCCATGACTGGATTTACATGTATCACTTAACTCGGATGACAGAATTCCGACCGGTACGAGTAGATCGTTACAATACCAACACAATAAAATCACGAACCATGATCAGAGACTCATCTACAACCGCGCATATCTCCATATGCACACATCCTGAATCCATAACAAAACAACACCGGCTCTGATACCACTGTAGGAATACGAGGTAGGCTACGCTAGCACAAAAAATATTTCTACCGCGTAAAACTGGAACACTGCTGTTGTTACAGATCACGGGATTACCACTAGACGCGCAGATGCGGAAGTTGATGAAGCGCGTCGGGGTAGTGCAGTCGATCACCGCGTTGAAGTAGAGTAGTCAATCGCCTCCACGTCAAACGTTCAGCGGCGTTGTGGCAGAACCTCCTAAGAAATTGGGCCCACGTGCACCTATCGTTGTCTCAACAGACCTCTGATAGCGTACACAAGTTCCCAACAACTTAACAGGTCTGTCGGGTGTCCTCGGGAAACCCAAATCATCCACGAATCTTTTTCAAACAGGATCCCAATCACAGACATTGCAGATTACAACAGTTTTTCGATATACATACCAGAGATTGTAAAGCGGAAGACTTAAGTTTTAATATTACAAACCAATTGTTTCAAACTTACAAAACCATAAGTGTCATACAACCATAGTAGCGGGATAATATTACATTAACATTATTTATTTCACACAAACTAGTGCCTTGTCCAAAGGCCATTCATCATTCCTCATCGTTATTGACTTCAAACACTGACATGCAGCAGGGACCAAAACAAGCCTGCGCATGCGACTCACCTGCAACAAGGGTTAACAAACCCTGAGTACAAAAGTACTCAACAAGACTGACCCGACGAAAAAGGGGCGAAGGTCTTAGGGATGCAGGTGTTGGGTCAAGGTAAGGATGTAGCAAGATTCAAAAGTTCTTTGCCAAAAGCTTTCTATTCTTGATCCTATTTTCAAGTTTTACCCCTAAGTACTTTAGTTCATTATCTCAAACTAAGTGTTCATATCCCATATTCCAATCCTTCTCATTCCATTCCTTTTTCTCATGTTTTAGTAATTCACCAGTCCTGCATTGCTTCTGTAATGAATCGAGTCTCCATATCCGTGGAGCACCGACAATTCGAATTGATTCAAGTCCCAGCTGGGGATTCCTTATCACACGACATATGTAGAACTTAATCTTGCATATATCAACCTCGCTACTGGATCCTCCTATACTAAGCCGTCTCCACGCCACCCGAGAGCACAGCACACCTACAATCTGGCCACATTCTAGCCACGAGGGTACACGCTACTCCCGCCATCTCTCCACTCCCAGTGCATGGGCATTCGTCTTAGTATCGGATTAGCCGAAGTAGGCTTATTAGAGTATGTGACCAGTACTACAAAGTGTCTCATTCAGAAGATCCACAATGAGTGGCCTTTAAGCGACATAGTCGGCAATATTACCCAACATTCAAGATAAGTCACCCGACTAGTCTCTAGTTCATTCTATCTTCTTTCTTTCTTTGGCCAGTATGCCATCTTTGATTGTAACGAAACTTTTACTTTGAAAGCCTACCATAAAGCATACTAAGCATTCTACACCTTTGTAAATGAAATCATCTTCAAGGATGGTAAACAATTAACAAGGTAGGCAATGCATCAAGTAGGTAACATTTGAATTAATCAACTTAATGCAATAAGTAACATTGGTGATAAACTTTTCAAAGTAAACAAGGTAATGGTTTAATGCATAAACCGGGGCTTGCCTTCGTTGACGATCTCGGGTTCTGGATCAGTACCACAAATATCAAATCCCGAGACAACCGGGGATTCTTCCACAACTTGCTCAACTAGAATCGGTTCACTCTCGAATTCTACACGAAATAATAGCATATGCTTCAACATGATGATAATTTAAACATGATGCTTTCATGGTGCATGAAATGTAATAACACCTTGAGTACAACTTTTCTTCACGGTATAGTTGCAAGCCAACAAAGCCAACTTGCAATTCTACCATCAAGGATCACACAAAAATGTTTACTAAGAAACCCTACATTCTTCTAAAGAACTACCCAAAGTTTCACTCCAAAGTTCTACCCTTAATGAATGAAATCATTCATTAACTATACTCTAACCAAACTTTAATGATCTAGGGCTTATGACCTAAGTGACTTGACCAAATTGATCTTGAAACTCTACTGGTCACAAAACATGACCAAAACAAGATCAAACCCTAACCCAACACTTAGGGTTTGCTTTTATTCATTTTTGAATTTATTGGGAATTAAGCTAAAAATAAACTTGTTCCAAATGACCTCAAAATTTTATGTAAGATTCCTCATGACAAATTAGTGTACCAAAATAAATTTATAATTTTTGGAGTTATACAGTGGCCTACAAAAATTATGGAAATTGCATTTATCAATTAATTGACAGAATTTTTGAACATTAAAAATTTATTCAAATTTCAAGTTTCATATTTTTAAGCCATAATAGAACATGTACAGAAGCTACACATAAATTGTCAGAATTTTTAGAGCTATAATTATTTTCCTATAAATTTCCAAAGTTACTGCACTATTCCAAATTTAGAAAATACCAAAACCTCACTGTTCTCTCCATCTCCTCTCACTGACAGCCAGGACCCGCTGTCAGCGACACAGAACAAGGCACGGCGGCGCTGCCGGCTCCGGTCGGCCAAAACGCGCCGATGGCGAGGCTCCGACGAGGTGGACAGCACCATCATGATCTACAACACCTCGCGAACCTAACCCGACCCTCAGAACAGTTGCAGATGCACCGGAGGAAGCTCTACGTCAGCCATGGCGGCCACGGTGGCGCGGGCACGGCGGCGCACGGCACAACGCCGGCTACAGCGCGGTAGAGAGTAAAACGGAGAGAGAATCACGCTCAGGAGCTCACCGCGAACATGACGGTGTGCTTGATGAAGGCGGAGACGGACTAGAGTGTCCTGGCCACGGTGAGGTCGGCGGTGGCGGTGCTTCGGCCGGCTCCGAGGAAGAAGAACGTGGACAGCGAGTTCTCGGCGAAATCAAGCTGTAACAGCAGGTCGATTGGAGATACAAGGAGCAGGTGGAGCTGGAACACTGCTCTGCCGAGACTGGCTTGCGCTGAGGAGGCGAGGGAAGCTCGACGGAGCTGAGGCGGCGGCGTCGAGAAACAGAGGAGAGAAAAGAAAGCCGACAATGACGTCGGAGCTTTATAGCGTGGCCAAGAGAGCGAGGGAACGACATGCAGCGAGCATCCCGTGCCAGCGCGAAGCCGAGGGCGGCCACGGGCGCGTCTGGAAGACCGGAGAAAGGACGCCGGCGGTGGGGCGGTGGTCGTGCTACTGTTCCAAAAAATTATAGAATTGCCACTGAGTTTATTTTACAAATTACTCACAATTTTTCTAAAGAAGTTGAAAATCTCCAAAAATGAAAGTTGCTCAACTTTTCAAACTCTACAACTTTGCTTTAACGAACACTTTCAAATTCTGCCTCCATTTTGAAATTTGAATTTGGGGTGCATTTGAGCATTTGAATCATTTCAAAATTACTCCAAATTTTATATGTAAACTTTAAAAACTTTGAATACCAAAGTTGATCCTTATAAAATAAGCTTCAACTTTGCTTTTTGTCACACCTCCAAATTCCAAATGGATTTTGAAATAGACAAAAGGGGCAAAAAGGACTTTTATAATTTGAATTTAAATTCACATTTAATTTGTTTCCCTTTTTACTTAATTATGGTTTTTGACCAATTACATGGCCCATTAGGGTTATTTGAGTCAAATGACACATGTTCTCACATGATCACATGAAATTTGACCCTTGTGGTCATGATCTTTATTTAGAGTTTTGGATCACATTACATCACATAAAATAACAACTATGAAATAAAGTTTATTTAGTGAATGCATTCAAAATTTCCTACTTTATGAATGCTTTGCAATGCATATGATGATATGTCAAGTTTTAATACTAGGTCCAAACACCAGAGGTGTTACAGACGTCCTCCTCGTGCAGCGGCTCGTCCAAGTGTTGCAAATGCAACACCTCCAAGGGGGAGAGATAAGATATGAAAGCTTTGGGAGAGATTTAAACAAAGAAGTAGAGGTTGGACATTGAAAGGATCAAGATGCCAAAGAGGGGGGGGGGTGAATTGGGCTAATTCTAAATTTTCTTGCAATAATCTAATCCTACGGATAGCCCAATTAACCCCTTGTGCCTAGAAAAGTGTTTCTATCAAATTAACACACAAAAGACTTGCAACCTATGTTCCAAACTTACTCTAGCATGGCAATTCTATGAATGTAAAGACAAGTATTGAATTGCTCAAAGTAAATACTTAAAGTAAATGCTCAAGGTAAATGGAGAGAGGAACGCGTCGATGTTTTGCCGAGGTATCGGAGAGTCGCCACTCCCCACTAGTCCTCGTTGGAGCACCCGCGCAAGGGTGTAGCTCCTCCTTGATCCGCGCAAGGATCAAGTGCTCTCTACGGGTTGATTCTTCGACACTCCATCGCGGCGAATCACCCAAAGCCACTCACAACTTGAGTTGGGTTACCCACAAGCTCCGTCGGGTGAACACCAAGCTCCCAATCACCACCAAGCCGTCTAGGTGATGGCGATCACCAAGAGTAACAAGCACGAACTCTCACTTGACCATGCGAAGCCTAATGAGAAGATGGATGCACACTTGTCTACTCTTGATTCACTAATGAGGTTTCACTCTTGGATTCTCAAATCACAAACACCTCACTAGGACCTTGCTCTTCTTGGCACTCACAAAGCGTGTTTCTCAAATTTGTTTGAATGAGCAAAAGTAACTCCACACACACAGTGGAGCTTCTATTTATATGATGACCTAAAAAAGCGAACCGTTATGAGCTTCATGGGGTGACCGACGCGCTCGGTCGTGTTGACCGGATGCTCGGTCAGTTCAACCCATGAACCGGTAAAAATGTATTGACCGGACGGCTGGCGGTGGTCCGGTCGATCTTGACCGGACGTGTCCGGTCGCGTGATAAACCCCTACTAGAACCTTCTTTGGACTCGGTGGGATGCAGAACCCTCGAGGTCCGGTCGGGCCGACCGGACGCGTCCGGTCGCAGATTCCTTCTCTGGAACCTTCTTTGAGTCGGCCGGACGGCGCCTTTCAGCGTCCGGTCACTCGACCTCTCTCTCCGGCGTCGGTCACTGCTGAGCGTGAGCGGTGATCAAATGAACTGACTGGACCCTATGGCCAGCGTTCGGTGACACCAGGGCCAGCGTCTGGTCAGTGTTTGACCCTCCATTCACTTCTAACTTCCGAACATATGTGAATGAAGTTTGCTCCAAAGGATCTTAGGCATTCATAGGAGCTACCTAGAGCTAGTTTTGACAAGTGTGCACCACACCTAACTCACTAGACTCAACTAGGTCAAGCTACCCATCCATACCCCCCTTAATAGTACGGCCAAAGGAAAAACAAAGTCCTAAACTATTCTAAGTGTCTCTCCAACTCTAATCGACACTTAGAACTAGTCATCCTTAACCATGTCGTCCATCCTTTAAAAATCAAAACGATTTCCATTGAGGGGGCATAACAACTTTGATTGCCCAATCGATCTTCGTTACCATGACCTAACTTAATTGCCTCTGCAAAACACACGTTAGTCATAGTAATCTTGTATTGTCATTAATCACCGAAACCCAACTAGGGGCCTAGATGCTTTCAATCTCCCCCTTTTTGGTGATTGATGACAATACCACCTCGAGTATGTGAAAGAGTGAGGTTTTTGATGGGCTTGGTTCATATAAGCTTTTGTCGATAAGAACAAAAGTGTTAGTCAAGCTTACATGACCCAAGCCAACACAATGTACTCAAAGGATGTGAATTAAGCATGAGTACGATTAACAAAGCTCATTTGCATCGGAGTATAACCGCGGAAGCAAGGGCAATTGAACAATAACACAAGTGATATGACATATAAATAATGTAATGTAGAGAGCACACATGTCATATATCACAATCACATAGATGACACTATCACATAGATAGAATAATATGCGTGAAAGAAAACACACCAATGCAAAAGTAATAGTGTATCACACAAATAAAACTCCAAATGTATATAATAAGCTAATACTATATAACTAGCTCCCCTAAATGTCGCTCCCCACAGTCTACATACTAGACCCCTCTCCCCTTTGGCGTCAAACACTAAAACCTAGGGTGGGGACGGGCGGGCTGCGCTGCAGACAGAGCCAGTATTTGAGGTGCGAGGAGCAAGCTAGAAATCGAGTGCCATCATCATCGACCACTGAGCTCTGGCTGAGTGACCCTCTATGGAAGGAAGTGTCACTTTGAAGCGAGTCAGGTGCGAGCTGGGACAGTCTTTGTGTGAAATTCTTTGGTACATCTGTAGGATCGATGATGCTGTTGAGCTAGGAAGCCTCGACTGCGACATGCATATGAGGTGGAGTGGGCATGCCGGTCCACTCATTGAAAGATGCTCCAAGACTCACGGAGACCGACGTGTCAGGCACAAATAGCGAGGGTGACTCCTCTGGTGTGAAGCCCGTCTGAAGTGGAGTGAGCTGCTGGGGCTACCATTGGTGAGGACAACCTTTGGGACACTGAATCGGTGGCGAAGCAAAGCGACCTTTGGAGGCTGTCCACGACTCTGAAACCCACTGGCTGTCTTCTTTGGAGTCGTTGAAGTGGTAGAAGGTGACCAAGCTGGGGTGAAGGCTGTGGCTATGGAGCCCCAAGTCTTTGTCACAACATCTTTGCATGAAGCCCATAAGCCGCTTCTTTGCAATAGGATCTCGCTTCTTTGGTGCATCTGCTGCTGCTGCCGCTTCTTTGGAGTACTCTGCTTGCCTCTAAAACTCGTTCGACGAGCACTGGCTCATGCAAAGTTGGCAATCTGTCTCTGTGCTGGCGAGAGCACAGTCCTGCTTTGCATCCGCTCAAGTATGGCAATAAGAGCGAGGTCCGTCTGAGGTGCAGGTGGTGCTGAGCTAGAACTGCCGGCCTCTGTATCATGTCTGCATGGAGGCATATGAGGAATAGGTGGTAGTAGTCGTCGTCGAGCGCCATCCTTGTACTCACTCACCTCTGCTTTGTGCCTCAAGCTGCTCCTCCTCGATGAGTGGCTATGCCCTCGATAATCTTGTCTCTTTGAGGCTGTGACTCTGGAACATCTAGGCGGGCGATTGGGCCGAGTAGGTGCTGTGGTGTCTTGTGCACGATCCTCTGTGCCATGTTATAAGCTAGGAACTCTGTAGTGGCACCCTTGTACTCGGCAACCATCTCTGGGGTCCTGACCTGCACAGACTTGAGTATCAAGAATGTGATCCAATGTGCATAAGGGAGCTGCCTGCGACCCTTGAAACCCTTAGCTATAGTATCCTCCATCTCTGATAGAAGGAGGTCCCAAATGTCGAACACAATCTGCTGCATCAGGGCATTAAGGAGCCAGAGCTGTAGGTGAGTCAGACCCTCTCTGTATCCCAACCGGGGAAGAAGTGTCCTCCTGATGATAGCCTCTAGTACTCATTTGTGAGGAGTCAGTCTTTGGGGTTCCTCCTCGACCCCTCACCAAAGGGCTCCTTAAAGCAATGGCGCACAAGATCAGTAGGGGGCACAATCCCTCCATGAGGACGCCTAGGAGGCTTCTGCTGTCCATAACACACCTCATGCAATCTGACAGGCTACTCCTGTAGCCTCAGTATCTCCCTGGCCCTCTGGCTCATCACTCTATAATCTCTGCCGTTGAATGCAAAATGAATGAAGTTATGATGTGGGTCAAAATAGAGTGTTGCGTAGAACTGCCGAACCCAAGATGGTACATACACTCCTGTTCGGCCAATCAGATCTGTAAGCCCCGGTAGATATGACAAGTAAGGGCGGATATGCTCTCCGGCTGCTGCCACAATAGACTCTATACTGCAGAGTCTTTGAGATCTGAACACAGCCCCATTGTTGAGATAAGCATTGTAGAAATCCTCCTGCAGTGGCGTGTAAAACCCCTCTGCTGCTCTCTCATCCCTCCTTGGAGGGAACCACACGTTAAACTCAACAAACCTGAGCTGGCGAACCTGTCTAGCTGTGGCGGCCCTCAAGTCAAGATGTACCACTGGAGGCAGACCCTGAGGTCTAGGAGGTGGGCGTGAACCCCTGCGCTGTGTAGCTGGCCTCGATGGAACTGTAGCACTAGTACGACCAGAGCGGCATAACTGAGGTGCCGGCTCGGTCTCCTCGGCCTGCTGACCCTCCTGAGTCTCCTGAGCAGGTTGAGGCTCTGCTGGTGGGGGCTGTTGTGATGACTGTGACTCCTGTACTGCTGACTGACCCTCCACAATGGCAATCCGCCGTCCTGCAAACGTGGCAGTCCCTGCTGGACTACCGTGACAATGCTCAACCTCCTCAAGAGCAGCTCTCAGTGCTGGTGAAACCGGCTGATCTGCAATGACAAGTCCGTTGCGGGCACCACCTCTCTCAGCACGATCTGCTGCCTCTGTAACTATTGCTGCTCTGGCTGTCTCTCTATCTGGGGTACTTCCTTTTCTTGGATGCAATCTTTTTTGTTGCCTTGCCTTTTGGGTCTGTAGGCTTGCGAGGCGGGGGCTTCCTATCATCATCGCCTGGACCACCTCCGACATTCTTGGTGCGAGCCATCTGATCTGACAAAATAATGAACTATCACTGACCAAGATCAACTGTCAAACTACCCTTTCGAGGCTTGGCCTCGGTCCGTACTCGCGAGCTTGGCTCCGAGTTGACTGCCAACTGCCATAAGAACCACAACGGAACCGACTCGCTGCACGATAGAATAGATGGAAATACAAATAAATACAATATATCTAATAGATGCAAAAACCTAGGAAGCAAGCAATGTAGGTACGAAATTGAGACGACCGGCAAGCTACCTGACGAACAGCGATCCGGGAAAAGGAAAGACGTCGCGTGGAGGTACCTCGGAACAGGCTCGGGTTAGGTCAAAAACCATGAATGTGATTTGGAATCAGAACAATGCAGTTGATCTAGGTTCATAGGCAAATCGAATTTGGAGCATTGATCTGGTCTAACCAAGATGAGGGAGGTAGAGCTAGGGCACACTACGCTTGATGACCAGTAGGATGACTGGAGGCGCGCAGTGAGGCTTGGCAGCGGGCTCGGCTTTAGGCGGTGCGGTGGCGAGAGGGTCGGGCGAGTGCGGGTAAGGGAGGCGCGGTGGCGTGTGTGGCCAGCGCAAGGAGCTCGGCTGCGGGCTAGGCTGCGGCGGCGTGGCGTGCTTGACGGCGGCGTTGGTGCGGGTGAGCAGCGGCGGCGACCTGGCGGCGGCAAGGGCTAGGGCTAGGTCACGGGGAAACAAATCGAAGGCAGCGGTTATATGAGGGTCCCAAACACAACAGAGAAGGAAACGAAGAAAAGAGACCTGAAGCCGCGCGAGATCCACTGACCGGACGCTCCGGTGGTAGCGACCGGACGCTACCACCCAGCGTCCGGTCGATTCCAGAGAGGTCCAATTCCTCTGGAATCAGGACCGAACGCGTCCGGTGGTCCATGACCGGACGCAGGCAGGGTCCGGTCAGTTCAGCTTGTTCACCTCCTGTGAACTGACCGGACGCTGGATCCCCTCCTGACCGGACGCACAGACGCAGCGTCCGGTCACTCCTTCACCAGCAGTTCACCTCCTGTGAACTGACCAGACGCTGGACAGCAACGTCCGGTGCAGCGTCCGGTGCACTTTTACCAGCAAAAGTTCAAACTTCCTTCGCGCTGCCTGTTCCCAATCAAGTCCCAACATGAATAAGATCCAAATAAACACCAATTGGGACTGATGTGAGTGACCTCTCTCAAACCCTCATATTTTTCAAAATATTTTGCCTTAGACTATAATTCTTTTTAAGAAAATAGGCAACAAGAGGGTAAATGGAACAAAACAACAAAACAACATTCATGCATATGCAATACTTGTAAATAAATCTAGTTGCTTGTCAAGTTTGATCCAAGGTTAAGCTTCTTCACACGCTTTGCGGCGGTTATCTTTACCATGTTAGACAAGCCCTATATGCATTGCCACAAATTAAGCATGTTGTATATTACAATGAATGCAAGGGACAACACAAGCTCAATTTTTAGTGAAGTTACTAAAATCAAGTACATTGAGCTCATTTCGCAATCTACAAAAAATAGCCTCATCTAGCGGTTTAGTGAAGATATCCGCTAATTGATCTTTGGATCTTACACCTTCTAGTGATATATAATTTTTAGCAACATGATCTCTTAGAAAGTGATGGCGGATATCTATGTGCTTGGTGCGAGAGTGTTGAACCGGATTATTTGCAAGTTTTACCGCACTTTCATTGTCGCACAAAATAGGTACCTTCTCTAGAACTACTCCATAGTCTAGCAAAGTTTGTTTCATATATAATATTTGTGCACAACAAGCACCCGCGACAATGTATTCCGCTTCGGCGGTGGACAAAGCCACACTATTTTGTTTCTTGGAGGACCAAGACACAAGAGATCTACCAAGCAAATGGCACCCTCCGGATGTGCTTTTTCTATCAACTTTGCAACCGGCATAATCCGAATCGGAACAGCCCACTAATTCAAATATAGCTCCTTTGGGATACCAGAGGCCAATACTTGGTGTGAGCTTGAGATACCTAAGGATTCTTTTTACGGCAATTAAATGAGTTTCCTTAGGATTCGCTTGGAATCTAGCACACATATACACACTAAACATGATGTCGAGCCTAGATGCGGTTAAATATAACAAGCTACCAATCATAGAACGGTAGAGAGTTTGATCAACCAGATTACCTCCATGTACATTCATCCATCTTGAATCTCTTGAGAAGATCTTTTGTGTATTTCTCTTGAGAGATGAAAATGCCTTCTTTCATTTGCTTGACTTGAAAACCAAGAAAAAATGTAAGCTCACCAATCATGGACATCTCGAACTCCTTTGACATCAATTCACCAAATTCTTTGCATGAGTCTTCATTTGATGATCCAAAGATAATATCATCAACATATACTTGACAAATGAAGATGTGCCCATCAAGCTTCTTGGTGAATAGTGTAGTGTCGACCTTCCCAATAGTGAAGCCCTTCACAATAAGGAAGTCCCGAAGGTGCTCATACCAAGCTCTTGGGGCTTGCTTAAGTCCATATAGTGCCTTGGACAACCTATAAACATGATTAGGATATCTAGGGTCTTCAAACCCGGGAGGTTGATCAACATAGACTAGTTTATTAATAAAGCCATTTAAAAATCCACTTTTCACATCCATTTGATATAGTTTCATTTCATGATGTGATGCATATGCAAGTAGGATACGAATGGCTTCTAATCTTGCAACCGGTGCAAAGGTCTCTCCAAAATCCAAGCCTTCAACTTGAGAGAACCCCTTTGCAACTAGTCTTGCCTTGTTCCTCACAACAACACCTTGATCATCTTGCATGTTGCGGAACACCCACTTTGTTTCAATGACTCTTGCACCTTTTGGTCGCTCTTCAAGAGTCCAAACTTCATTACGAGTGAAGTTGTTCAACTCTTCGTGCATGGCATTGATCCAATCCAGATCTTTAAGAGCTTCTTCTACCTTGGTAGGCTCATAGCAAGAGACAAAGAGTGATGAGCAATAAATGAAGTAAGTTTTTGAGATCGAGTCATTACACCCTTTGATGGACTCCCTATGATGAGATCTTGTGGATGATCTTGTAGAAGAGGTGTATTTCTTTTATTGACCACTTGAGGAGGAGATTGTGGAGGATCAACATCTTGTGCTTGTACCACCATTTGCTCATGGGAGATATGAGTATCTTCATTTTCTACTCTCTCATCTTTTTCACCATCTTGTGGTACACTTGATGAAGAAGGTTGGTTAATGACATGTACATCATCTTCATCATCTTTTGGCTTGATGTCTTCCACCGGAATATTCTTCATAGCCTCTCTCAATGGTTCATCACCTACATCATCAAGATTCTCATGTGCTCCTTGGGAGCCGTTAGATTCATCAAATTCCACATCATATGTTTCTTCAACCAAGCTGATGGTATGATTAAATACTCTATATGCTTTGGACTTCAATGAGTAACCAACAAGAAAACCTATATCACAACGTCTTTGAAACTTCTCTAGGTGTTGCCGCTTCTTGTAGATGTAGCATTTGCAACCAAACACCCTAAAGAATAAGATGTCCGGCTTCTTCCCATTTAGCAACTCATAAGGTGTCTTGTCAAGGAACTTTTGAAGGAATAGGCGATTGGATGCATAACATGCGGTGTTAATTGCTTCCGCCCATAGAGCTTCGGGGGTGTTGTACTCATCTAGTATTGTCCTTGCAAGAGTGATCAAAGTCCGGTTCTTCCTCTCAACTACACCATTTTATTGAGGAGTATAAGTTGCGGAGACTTCATGTTTGATTCCAACTTCATCACAATAAGCTTCTATGTTTGTGTTGTCAAACTCTTTGCCATTGTCACTTCTTATCTTCTTGAGCTTCACTTCAAATTCATTTTGAGCTCTCTTGGCAAACTTCTTGAAGCAAGATGCAACTTTGGATTTGTCATGAAGGAAGAACACCCATGTATACCTTGAATAGTCATCCACAATCACAAGACAATAGAGATTTCCTCCCAAACTCTTGTATGTTGTTGGTCCAAATAAATCCATGTGTAGGAGTTCTAGCACTCTTGTGGTTGACATGAAAGCTTTGGTTGGATGAGTGTTTGCAACTTGCTTGCCGGCTTGACATGCACTACAAAGCTTGTCCTTCTCAAACTTCACATCCTTCAACCCTCTCACCAAATCATTCTTCATAAGCTTCTTGAGTGAGCTCATCCCAACATGAGCAAGTCTTCTATGCCATAGCCACCCAAGTGTTGTTTTGGTGAATAGGCAAGTCTTCAAGTTTGCATCTTCGGAGGTGAAGTCAACTAGATATAAGTTGTTGTATCTAAATCCATTGAATATCACTTGATTGTCATCTACCTTGGATACAACAACCTCCTTCTCGGTGAATAAGCATTGAAAGCCAAGATCACACAATTGCCCAATGGATAGCAAGTTGAAGCTCAATGAAGCAACATAGAGCACATTGGAGATGGAATGATCATTTGATATTGCCACTTTGCCCAATCCTTTAACCTTGCCCTTTGAATTATCTCCAAATGTTATTTTCTCTTGTCCATCTACCTCTTCATCTAGTGAGGTGAACATATGAGGATCACCGGTCATATGTTGAGTGCAACTACTATCAATAACCCAATGACTTCTACCGGTCTTGTAGTTCACCTACACACAAGAGATTCAAGCTTTAGGGATCCAAACTTGTTGAGGGCCCTTCACCTTCTCAACAAGTGACTTAGCCACCCAAATCTTCTTAGGCCTACTCTTGTTGGGGGGTCTTAAGAACATGACTTTTATCTTTCCACTAGAATCTTTTCTAAGCATGTAGTGAGCATTGAAAGCAAAGGGTCTAGCATGCTTGGGCAAGGGTTGTGGTGGTGGAGTTTGACACTCATGAGCAAAGTGGCCTTCTTGTCCACACTCAAAACATCTCTTTGGCTTTGGCTTTGGCTTTGATTGTTGGTGTTGAGCTTGGGCCTTCATCTTTTCTACACTTACCATATATCCAATGACACTTCTATCCATCTTCATGACGGTATTCATGAGTAGCTCACTTTGGAGATGCTTGCCTCTAGCAAACTTGCTCAATCCCACCTTGAGATGCTCTTTCTCCATCTTGAGCTTCTTGTTCTCTTCCTTGAGAATATCATTGTTCTTCTCTTCCTTGAGTTTCTTGTTTTTTCTTCTTTTAGCTTCTCATTATCAAGAATCAACTCTTTGTCATGATCAAGAGTTTCTAGCACAATGGTGTTGTGACTTTTCATCTCTTCAAGATCTTTCATGAGCTTCTCATTGTCACTCTTGAGCTTGACATACTCATCATAGTCATTGCACTCAACCATTTGCTTGCCTTTGCTACTAGATCCATGCTCAATGCTTTCATCAATTAAATCATCACATGACGTAGCTATATCAATCTTGACAACATGGTTAGTAGCATCATGTGGCGCATTTGGTAAAAATTCTTGAGCAATAGCAAGAGTATCATGATTAATCTTAAGAGTAGTGTATTCATCTTTTAGCTTGTTGTGGCTAGTGATGAGTTTATTGTGCACCCACTCAAGTTTATCATGTTTATCTTTAAGCTCTTTCTTGGAGGATTTGAGCTCCTTGAGTTTGGATGATATAGCATCATTAGTTTCTCGAAGCTCATCATTAGCCTTTTCAAATGTATCACACTTAGCTAAGAGTGAATCATTTTTAGCATCAAGCTTTTCATTTGTAGCTCTACTCTTTTCTAATGATCTTAGTGTATTTTCTTAATATTTTGACAAGATCATCATATGTAGGTGAGTCATCATAATCGCTATCGCTATCATCATCACTAGCATGTTCATCATCACTACTATCATTACTCTTAGTTACCTTGCGTTCACCCTTGGCCATAAGGCATAGGTGTGTAGAGGATGATGGCAATGATGGCGGTGAAGATGCAAGATCAATAGCAATGGCGGCCACCTTTTCATCGTCACTATCATCATCGGATGATCCACTTGATGAATCAATGTCCGTGAGCCAATCACCGACAATGTAGGCCTTTCCACCTTTCTTCTTCTTGTAGAAGTCCCTCTTTTTGCCATCTCTCTTCTTGTATGGCTTGTTCTTTTTCTTCTCATCATCATCTTCATTGCTTGAGTCATCTTTCTTGCCCTTGTTCTTGTTCTTGAACTTGTCTTTCTTGGGCTTTGTACATTGATGAGCTAGATGGCCAAGTTCGTCACAATTGTAGCAATCCATTTCGGAGATTGGCTTCCTTCTTGAGCTAGTGAAGAACTTCTTCTTCTTGCCGTCAAACTTGATGCCACTCTTGTTTAGCCTTTTTAGCATCTTGGCGGTCTTTTTCACCATGAGAGCAAGGCTTTCTTCATCATCTTCATCACTTGAGCTCTCATACTCAAGTCTTGCTTTGCCCTTATCTTGGCTAGCTTTGAATGCTAAGTCCTTCTCTTTCTTCTTTGTAGAGGATGAGCCATCTTGTGGGTGATGTGCATGTACATCTCATGAGCATTGATCTTTCCCAAGATTTGTGTCGATGTAGCGGTGGAAAGATCACCTTGGTGTAGCACGGTCACAATATGGCCATATTTGTCAATGGGGAGGACACTCAAGATCTTTCTCACAACGTCGGATGGTGACATTTGAGTAAGTCCAAGCCCATTGACTTCCTCTACAAGAACATTCAAACGTGAATACATCTCATTAGCACATTCCTTGGGAAGCATCTCAAATGAATTTAGCTTTTTAATCACAAGATGATAGCGTTCCTCACGCTCACTCTTAGTTCCCTCATGGAGCGCACAAACGTCCGACCATAGAGCATGGGCGTCTTTGTGGTTCCTTACGCGGTTGAACACATCTTTGCAAAGACCTCTAAAGATGGTGTTGCGAGCCTTTGCATTCTATTTTTCATAATTCACTTCATCGCCTTGAAGTTGTGCGGGATTCTTAGGTGTTGGGAACCCTTGAGAGGTGGCTCTAAGTATTCCAACGTCTAGAGCTTCTAGGTATGCCTCCATGCGAATTTTCCAATATAGAAAATCATCCCCCTCGAAGATAAGAGGAGGTCCATCCCCGTGAGACATCTTACTCTAAGCGGTTAAACTTAAAAACGTGAGCACGAGGCTCTGATACCAATTGAAAGGATCAAGATGCCCAAGAGGGGGGGTGAATTGGGCTAATTCTAAATTTTCTTGCAATAATCTAATCCTACGGATAGCCCAATTAACCCCTTGTGCCTAGAAAAGTGTTTCTATCAAATTAACGCACAAAAGACTTGCAACCTATGTTCCAAACTTACTCTAGCATGGCAATTCTATGAATGTAAAGACAAGTATTGAATTGCTCAAAGTAAATACTTAAAGTAAATGCTCAAGGTAAATGGAGAGAGGAACACGGCGATGTTTTGCCGAGGTATCGGAGAGTCGCCACTCCCCACTAGTCCTCATTGGAGCACCCGTGCAAGGGTGTAGCTCCCCCTTGATCCGCGCAAGGATCAAGTGCTCTCTACGGGTTGATTCTTCGACACTCCGTCGCGGCGAATCACCCAAAGCCGCTCACAACTTGAGTTGGGTCACCCACAAGCTCCGCTGGGTGAACACCAAGCTCCCAATCACCACCAAGCCATCTAGGTGATGGCGATCACCAAGAGTAACAAGCACGAACTCTCACTTGACCATGCGAAGCCTAATGAGAAGATGGATGCACACTTGTCTACTCTTGATTCACTAATGAGGTTTCACTCTTGGATTCTCAAATCACAAACACCTCACTAGGACCTTGCTCTTCTTGGCACTCACAAACGTGTTTCTCAGCTATTTGAATGAGCAAAAGTAACTCCACACACGAGTGGAGCTTCTATTTATAAGGCAGCCTGAAAAACGAACCGTTATGAGCTTCTGCGGGGTGACCGGACGCTCCGATCGTGTTGACTGGACGCTCCGGTTAGTTCAACCCGCGAACCAGTAAAAATGTATTGACCGAACGCTGGCAGGGTCCGGTCAGTACTGACCGGACATGTCCGGTCGCATAAAACCCTTACTGGAACCTTGCTGGACTCGACCGGACGCAGAACCCTCAGGGTCCGGTCGGAACTGACCGGACACGTCCGGTCGCAGATTTCCTTCTCTGGAACCTTACTGGAGTCGACCGGACGCTGCCTTTCAGCGTCCAGTCACTCGACCTCTCCAGCGTTCGGTCACACCGAACGCAGACAGTGATCAAATGAACTGACCAGACCCAACGGCCAGCGTCCGGTGACACCGGGGCCAGCGTCCGGTCAGTGTTTGACCCTCCATTCACTTCCAACTTCCGAACATATGTGAATGAAGTTTGCTCCAAAGGATCTTAGGCATTCATAGGAGCTACCTAGAGCTAGTTTTGACAAGTGTGCACCACACCTAACTCACTAGACTCAACTAGGTCAAGCTACCCATCCATACCCCCCTTAATAGTACGGCCAAAGGAAAAACAAAGTCCTAAACTACTTTAAGTGTCTCTCCAACTCCAATCGACACTTAGAACTAGTTATCCTTAACCTTGTCGTCCATTCTTTAAAAACCAAAACGATTTCCATTGAGGGGGCATAACAACTTTGATTGCCCAATCGATCTTCGTTACCATGACCTAACTTAATTGCCTCTGCAAAACACACGTTAGTCATAGTAATCTTGTATTGTCATTAATCACCGAAACCCAACTAGGGCCTAGATGCTTTCAGACATGGACATGGACAAAGAGGGAGCAACATTGAAGAAAAGAGATGGATCAAAATTCTTGGACAAGAGAAGCACATAAGTAAGGAGAGCAAGCTCATGAACTTTGATTGATTGCATTTGATATGTGCATATTCATGTGCTTGCTTGCATTGCATAAGTTTTTAAATTCAATATGCATGCTTGTGTGGTGTATGCTAGTTGTAGAATTTGTTTGATGAAATGAAAACTGGCATGCATAGGATGATAGCTAGACACTTGGTATGTTCTTCAAGTAATGCTAGTACCTTACTTTTAATGTTGATCTCAAGAGGTATTTAGTGATTTTATTTCCAAGTGATATCTAGCTAACCATGGTGCTAAGGATGAACTTAAAGGTGCAACTCCGATTGGTATCACACTTCAAAGGTTTACTCTATACACCTTAGCATCATTTGGTAGTAATTACTCTCCCACATTTCCAATCTATGCATATGTGCGAACTTCAAACCAAACACTCTAGCACATATGTAGGGGGAGCTAATACTACCATTTTGGGTTTGTGGTACTTGTCCAATATCATTTACACATGGTAAAATTGCTTGGGCAAGCAACATGAATCCAAAAGAGCTTAATTTCCATATCTTTGTAGAGTTGTCATCAATTATCAAAAAGGGGGAGATTGAAAGGTCCTTGTGTGGTTTTGGTAATTGAGTAACAACCTAGGTGGACTAATTGTGTTTATGTGAGATACACAGGTGATTAGTCCACAGGTACATGTGTGTGAGCAACATATGCCATGAAGGCAAAAATGGCTTGGAGATGGTGCAAAGCTCACACATATGATGATGAAGGAGCTCATTGCACATGAGACATGACATTGAGTCATGTGATCAAGGTGGAGAAGATCAAGACAAGACTTGGCTTGATGGACCGGTTGCAAGCGTGAAGGGCAAGTTGGAGGCTTTGGAGCGATGGACCGCGTGGCAGTGAAGCTTGAGCAAGACTTGGTGCCGATGGACGAAGGCAACGGTGAAAAGCAAGTGAAGACAAGATCGATGAACCAATATGATCACGTGATGATATGAAGTAGATCATATCATTGTTGATCATGTTGGTGCATGTGTTGCATCTGTAGGAATACGAGGTAGGCTACGCTAGCACAAAAATATTTCTACCGCGTAAAATAGGAACACCGCTGTTGTTACGGATCACGGGATTACCACTAGACGTGCAGATGCGGAAGTTGATGAGGCGTGTCAGGGTAGTGTAGTCGATCATCATGTCGAAGTAGAGTAGTCGATCGCCTCCACGTCAAACGTTCAGTGGCGTCCTCCTCGTGCAGCGGCTTGTCCAAGTGTTGTAGATGCAACACCTCCAAGGTATCCACACGTGCAGGGAGGAAGCGTCACAAGCCAGACTGCTAGATCCGCAGTGCAACTCGGTGAGGGCTTGGGAGATGAACAACTGCTGGGTGTGGAAGATGGAGCAACAACTACTGCGCCAAAAGGGTCCAAACCCTAAGATGCTCCCACCCCTCAATATATAGAGGTCCCTGACAGGCCTCTAGGTCCGAGGCCCATTAGTACTTCTAAACTTGGTTCAATTCGGATCAGATCCTCATTGGGCTTCTAGCCCCTTAAGTGTGCGACCCTATAGGTTCACATACGTATAGACATGACATGAGTACTTCTACTCGGCCAATAGTTGGTAGCGGCCTCTAGCAAGACATGCCAACTCCTATACGCACACAAAGATCATATCAGACGAACCATCACAACATCATGTACATGCTATTCCCTTTGCCTCACGATATTTGGTCTAGCTCCAAGCCGACCTCTCTTTCTCGATCCTGTGATTCAAAATCCCTTTCTAGGTTAACTCTTAACCTCACGTAGCATGGCCATGCATTTCCGGATTCGATCACTCGAGGGGCCTAGAGATATGTCTCTCAAGTAGAGAGGGGCAAATTCCATCTTGACTGATCATGCCTCACAGCATGCTTCCTGACAAACCCGAAAGCTACCTTTATAACTACCCAGTTACAGAGTAGCATTTGACACCCCTAAGTAAGTCAATTCACATCTTGAGTGCATGCAACAATCTCAGGTCTAAGGACAAAGCGTACACGTTGTGTAAAGAGAACTATGTAACTATATCTCGTGTTGGGTCGGTCCTAGCACATGTCTGTACACGTGCCCACATTATTAGTTTGACATCTTCATGTGCATGACTTGTGAAACATAGTCATCAGCTAATACATGTACTAGTCTAATATTCACATGTGTCCTCACATGAACTCCGACTAGGGATAACTTTAGAATAACCATACAAGTAAAGAGTTTCACATACAATTCACATAATTGCAAATCAATTCAAGTAGCCTTTAATGGATATTCAAGGAACACAATATGAAACATGGATACAATGGAATATCATCATCTCTATGATTGCCTCTAGGGCATATCTCCAACAGTCTCCCACTTGCACTAGAGTCTATCTAGAAGATATCTAATACCCATAGCTCTCATGTGCGCCTCATGCTTAGGCTGTGGAAGAGCCTTTGTCAAAGGATCTGCAACATTCAAATCTATGTGTATCTTGCACATCTTGATCTCATCGCGTCTAATGAACTCTCGAATGAGGTGAAATTTCCACAGTACATGTTTGTTCTTTTGGTGATTCCTTGGCTCCTTAGCCTGCGCAATTGCCCCATTGTTGTCACAATGTAGATTCAATGGGATGGACGCATTCGGAAACACACCAAGTTCAATGAGGAACCTCCTCATCCAAAAACCTTCCTTCGCAGCTCCAGAAGCTGCAATGTACTCGGCCTCTGCTGTAGAATCTGTCACCGTCTCCTGCTTGGAACTTTTCCAACTTACAGCACCACCATTTATTGTGAACATAAAACCTGATTGAGAATGTGAATCATTCATGTCAGTTTGGAAGCTAGCATCGGTGTAACCATTTACAACGAGCTCCTCCTCACCTCCATAGATTAGGAACACATCTTTAGTCCTTCTCAAGTACTTAAGAATGTTTTTAACAAGTGTCCAGTGTCTCTCTCCTAGATCAGCTTGGTATCTGCTCGCAACACTTAGAGCATATGAGACATCTGGACGAGTACATATCATGGCGTACATGATGGAACCAACTGCCGAGGTGTATGGAACCTTACTCATGCACTTCCGCTCATCAGCTGTCGAAGGACACTGTTTATCACTAAAGCGCATACCATGTGACATAGGCAATAACCCTTTCTTGGATTGTTCCATGTCGAACCGTTTCAACACCTTGTCAATGTACGTATCTTGGCTTAATCCTATAAGCCTCTTTGATCTATCTCTATAGATCTCGATGCCCAAAATGTATGTTGCTTCTCCTAAATCCTTCATAGAAAAAAATATTATTCAGTGAAGTCTTTATGGATTGCAACATAGGAATGTCATTCCCAATCAATAATTTGTCATCCACATACAAGATCAGAAATACAACAGTGCTCCCACTTTCCTTCTTGTAAACACAAGGTTCTTCTTCATTCTGACGGAAGCCAAAACCTTTGACCACTTCATCAAAACGAATGTTCCAACTCTGAGATGCTTGCTTTAACGCATAAATGGATTTCTGAAGCTTGCAAATTTTTCCAGCATTGTTTGGATCAACAAAACCTTCGGGCTGTATCATATACACGTCCTCATCCAAATTTCTTTTTTAGAAAGGCTATTTTAACATCCATCTGCCATATTTCATAATCGAAATAAGCAGCTATTGTTAGAATGATCCAGATAGATTTAAGCATCGCTACCGGCGAGAAAGTCTTGTCGTAGTCAATTCCTTGAACTTGCCGAAAACCCTTTGCAACAAGTCGAGCTTTATAGACGTGAACGTTTCCATCCATATCCTTTTTCTTTTTATAGATCCATTTGCATTCTATGGGTCTAACCCCATCAGGTGGGTCAACCAAGTTCCAAACTTGATTGTTTCCCATATAATCTATCTCGGATCTCATGGCACTTTGCCATTTCTTGGAATCTGAGTCCATCATTGCTTTCGCATAAGTCGCAGGTTCATCATCGTCTAACAATAACAAATCCCCACGTAACTCATGGATCCTTGCTGACCTTCGTGGTTGTGGCGGTGTTTCTATTGCCACGGGTATCTGAACTTGTTTTGCTACATTAGCATTACTCGTAGAGTCCTTCCCAACTGGCTCATCTTGAACTTCTTCAAGATACACCTTCTATCCATTTTTCTCTCTTTTGAGAAACTCTTTCTCTAAAAAAACACCATTCCGAGCATCAAACACTTTGCCCTCTGATCGGTTGTAGAAGTAATACCCTAAAGTTTCCTTTGGATATCCCACGAAAAAGCATTTGTCTGACTTGGGTGTTAGTTTATCTGTCATAAGTTGTTTGACATAAACTTCACAACCCCAAATTTTTAGAAAAGACAAACTAGGACTCTTACCAGTCCACATCTCATGTGGTGTCTTAACTACAGACTTAGACGGTACCCTATTCAATGTGAAAGCGGTTGTTTCTAGAGCGTATCCCCAAAATGATAACGGTAGGTCTGACTGGCTCATCATAGACCAAACCATGTCCAACAAAGTCCAATTACGTCGCTCGGACACGCCATTTCTCTGAGGCGTTTCAGGTGGCGTAAGCTGTGGAACAATTCCGCAACTCTTTAGATGATTGCTAAACTCGTGGCTCAAATATTTGCCTCCACGATCAGATCGCAAAGCCTTAATTTTCTTGCCACGTTGATTCTCTACTTCACTCTGAAACTCCTTGAACTTTTCAAATGTCTCAGACTTATGTTTCATTAAGTAGACATAGCCATATCTACTAAAGTCATCAGTGAAGGTTATGAAGTATTGGAATCCGCCTCTTGTTGTCGTACTCATTGGTCCACACACATCAGTATGTATGAGTTCCAGCAAGTCTGCCGCCCTCTTAGGAAAACCTATGAAAGGCGTCTTGGTTATCTTGCCCAGCAGGCAAGCCTCACATGTCTCATATGATTCAAAATCAAACAAAGTTAAAAGCCCATCAGAATGGAGCCGCTTCATGCGATTCTCACTTATGTGACCTAAACGACAATGCCACATATAGGTAGGACTTAACTCATTAAGCTGAGGCTTTTTAGCACTTATATTATAGACAGGTGAATCATCAAGACTTAAAACAAACAACCCATTCACAATGGGTGCAAAAGCCATAAACATATTATTCTTAGAGATCACACAACCATTGTTTTCACTCGCAAATGAATAACCATCCTTCATCAAGCATGAAGGAGACATAATGTTTTGACTTAAACTTGGAACGAAATAACAATTATTCAACTCCATGATAAATCCTGACGGGAGGTGGAGTTGCATCGTCCCGATGGTCAATGCAGCAACCCTTGCACTATTGCCCACACGGAAATCAACTTCTCCTCTTTCAATGCTTCTACTTTTTATCAGTCCCTGCATCGAATTGCAAATATGAGCAACCGATCCGGTATCAAATACCCAAGAATTAATAATTGTATCAGCGAGAAATATGTTGTCTATAACATTAATAACAAGTGTACCTAAGGTGGAAGTACTCTTACTTCCGCCATTGTTCAACGAAGCCAGATACTGCTTGCAATTTCTCTTCTAGTGACCAAGTTCATGACAATAAAAACACTCTTTGTCTGGAGTAGGTCCAGCTTTAACCTTGGGCGCTGGGTTTGGCTTAGAATTCACAGCCTTGCCCTTCTTCTTCCAAGAATTGCCCTTCTTCTTAAAGCTAGGCTTGTTCTGTATTGCCATCACATGGCTGCTTCCAGCGCTTTTCTTAATGTCACCCTCTGTTATTTTAAGCATGCCACACAGTTCATTCAGACCCTTCTCCGCCCCATGCATATGGTAGTTCGAGATGAAGTTCCCATAGCTAGGCGGAAGAGACGAAAGAATGAAATCAGTGGCCAACTCTTGGCCTAGTGGGAAGCCCAGCTTCTCCAACCATTGAACATAACCAACCATCTTGATTATGTGTGGCCCTACTGCTACGCCTTCTGCTAGCTTGCTTTCCACAAAAGCCTTAGACACATTGAACCTTTCAGTCCTAGCATGTGTATGGAACATGTCTCTAAGCGCCACGATCATATCGTACGCCGCATGATTTGTTTCAAACTGCATCTGTAGTTCGGGTTGCATGCAAGCAAGCATAAGGCAGCTTACTTCGAGATTAGCATCACATGCTTTCTTGTAAGCATTCTTAATGGCAGCAGGTGCATCATCAGCAGGTTCTTCTGGTAATGGGGTGTCTAGAACATCTTCCTTTTTATCAGCCCTGAGAACAATTCTCAGGTTACGGATCCAATCTGTGTAGTTTGTTCCATTCAACTTGTCCTTCTCAAGAACTGAACGCAAAGCAAACGGTGTGGTGTTGCTAGGTGCCATTAATCTACAACAAATAATAATGCAAAATACTAAGATAAAAGTATCCATGACAGAGTAAATCACATTAAACTTTTAACAGACTCTACTCCCACTAAAATCAATATCCCTCTATTGATATTTAGTGATTCAGGATCCACAACTAACAAGTCTACTAGTGAGCTTTAGCATCACCGCTAGCAGTCAAGGTAGATAGGTAAGCAACTCTTTGCTAATCATATCACATATGACTCCTGTTGTTGGGTGACATCTCCATGTCTCGGCGCCCAACCATCATGCCCCAAAGTCCTTAACCGTTAAGATGACCTTGTTAAGCAAACCAACCCTTATGCGTGTAAGTATCCGATACAAACCTGTCTAGTCAAGGAAAACCAGTGGCACCCTAATTTCATAGACCCACCACCGATTGTACAAGACACATGACAGTGCAAGGTTTGGGGAGGCATTTTAACTTAAACATTTCCGAGGGATCATTCTACTTCACCATCGCATGTAGACAAAACATTATCGCACGTGAAAGTAGAATATAGTAAGATCGGCATTAACATAGATATGACATGGTATAGCCCATTGTTCCTTTGGGGATCTCCATCTCCATCGAACTGTTCCTCATGATGATCTCCATCTCCATGCTCCATGTATGCCATCCTTCAGTGATGAGTCCACCAAGACTAGCTATCACTAACGCAGGGCAGTGAAGAAAATTACATAGTCGCGGATAGGATCATCACAGTTTGGCACGCAGGCCATTACATCAAATTGACAATATCTTTGTGGCTCCAACCATATTGTCATACTCACGACATGCAAGCCATGAATTAATTACATACATGCATCACATACACATAAGGGCTATACCAGTCTTAAGCTCCTGCAAAACAGAGTTAACCGATTCCGACGTCTAATCTTAAAACGCCAAAAACACCATCTTCTCGGCTGTTTTTCGCAAATCTAATTTCAGCGAAACCACCTAACGGGGTGAGAATCGGATGTATTTTTTTCTGTAGATCAATTTTCATATAAAATTCATCTCAATCTGAGGTCGTACGCAAAAGTTATGGCTGTTTTACCGAACAACACTTTTTCTTGCACCCCGGCGCCTGGCAGTAGATCCAATCTATCACCGCTGCGCATCACATGCGCTCGGCACTTGACCTAAGTTTGATTCGATCAATCTGATTGATCTCCATCTTGCCATGATTGGATTTACATGTATCACTTAACTCGGATGACATAATTCCGATCGGTACGAGTAGATCGTTACAATACCAACACAGTAAAATCACGAACCATGATCAGTGACTCATCTACAACCACGCATATCTCCATATGCACACATCCTAAATCCATAACAAAACAGCATCGGCTCTGATACCACTGTAGGAATACGAGGTAGGTTACGCTAGCACAAAAATATTTCTACCGCGTAAAACAGGAACACTGCTGTTGTTACGGATCACGGGATTACCACTAGACGCGTAGATGCGGAAGTTGATGAGGCGCGTCAGGGTAGTGTAGTCGATCACCGCGTCGAAGTAGAGTAGTCGATTGCCTCCACGTCAAACGTTCAGCGGCGTCCTCCTCGTGCAGCTGCTCGTCCAAGTGTTGCAAATGCAACACCTCCAAGTTATCCACACGTGCAGGGAGGAAGCGTCGCAAGCCGGACTGCTAGATCCGCGAGTGCAACTCGGTGAGGGCTTGGGAGATGAACAGCTGCTGGGTGTGGAAGATGGAGCAGCAACTGCTGCGCTAAAAGGGTCCAAACCCTAAGCTACCCCCACCCCTCAATATATAGAGGTCCCTAACATGCCTCTAGGTCCGAGGCCCATTAGTACTTCTAAACTTGGTCCAATTCGGATCAGATCCTCATTGGGCTTCCAGCCCCTTAAGTGTGCGACCCTATAGGTTCACATACGTATAGACATGACATGAGTACTTCTACTCGGCCAATAGTTGGTAGCAGCCTCTAGCAAGACATGCCAACTCCTATACGCACATGAATATCATATCAGACGAACCATCACAACATCATGTACATGCTATTCCCTTTGCCTCACAATATTTGGTCTAGCTCCAAGCCGACCTCTCTTTCTCGATCCTGTGATTCAAAATCCCTTTCTAGGTTAACTCTTAACCTCATGTAGCATGGCCATGCATTTCTGGATTCGATCACTCGAGGGGCCCAGAGATATCTCTCTCAAGTAGAGAGGGGCAAATTCCATCTTGACTGGTCATGCCTCACAGCATGCTTCCTGACAAACCCGAAAGCTACCTTTATAACTACCCAGTTACGGAGTAGCGTTTGACAGCCCCTAAGTAAGTCAATTCACATCTTGAGTGCACGCAACAATCTCAGGTCTAAGGACAAAGCGTACATGTTGTGTAAAGAGAACTATGTAACTATATCTCGTGTTGGGTCGGTCCTAGCACATCTGTACACGTGCCCACATTATTAGTTTGACATCTTCATGTCCATGACTTGTGAAACATAGTCATCAGCTAATACATGTACTAGTCTAATATTCACCTGTGTCCTCACATGAACTCTAACTAGGGACAACTTTAGAATAACCATACAAGTAAAGAGTTTCACATACAATTCACATAATTGCAAATCAATTCAAGTAGCCTTTAATGGATATTCAAGGAACACAATATGAAACATGGATACAATGGAATATCATCATCTCTATGATTGCCTCTAGGGCATATCTCCAACAGTCTCCCACTTGCACTAGAGTCTATCTAGAAGATATCTAATACCCATAGCTCTCATGTGCGCCTCATGCTTAGGCTGTGGAAGAGCCTTTGTCAAAGGATCTGCAACATTCAAATCTATGTGTATCTTGCACATCTTGATCTCATCGCGTCTAACGAACTCTCGAATGAGGTGAAATTTCCGCAGTACATGTTTGTTCTTTTGGTGATTCCTTGGCTCCTTAGCCTGCGCAATTGCCCCATTGTTGTCACAATGTAGATTCAATGGGCTGGACGCATTCGGAAACACACCAAGTTCAATGAGGAACATCCTCATCCAAACACCTTCCTTCGCAGCTCCAGAAGCTATAATGTACTCGGCCTCTGCTGTAGAATCTGTCATCGTCTCCTGCTTGGAAATTTTCCAACTTACAGCACCACCATTTATTGTGAACACAAAACCAGATTGAGACTGTGAATCATCCGTGTCAGTTTGGAAGCTAGCATCGGTGAAACCAGATTGAGCAAGACTTGGCGCTGATGGACGAAGGCAACGATGAAAAGCAAGTGAAGACAAGATCGATGAACCAATATGATATCGTGATGATATGAAGTAGATCATATCATTGTTGATTATGTTGGTGCATGTGTTGCATCGACATTGGAGGAGATAGAATGGAATGCGCAAGACAAAGGTATAACTTAGGGCATTTCATTTCACCGGTCATTGGTGTATAGAGAAGTTGATGACTGGGTTTAGGATAGATGGTCGTACTATCAAGAGGGTCAAACTTGTTTGCATATCGGTCATCTAGTGTCACTCGAGTGATCTAACTTTGCATCGTTGCTAGGATTGAGTGGCGTGACAAGTTGAGTGGCTAATCCTTTGGGAAATGAATGTAAAAATGCTAACACACATACACATGGTGGTATTGGCATATTTACAAAGGAGATGAAGTTGGAGTTGATGTGGATCAACTCGGCGATGAAACGGAGGCGAGAAGGGTTAAAAACTCCACCGGCGGAGTGTCCGCCCGTACAGTGCGGACAGTCTGACGGTGCCACCGGCGCCCTATATAGAAAAGACAGGGTCTCACAGAGTGGACCGAACGCTGGTCACGTGGTGACCGGACGCTGGGGTCCTATGTCCGGTCAGTGGCGGCCGAGAGCGTGCAGGCATCGGTCTTCGACCGGACGCTGGCAGGGTGCGTCCGGTCAGGCTGACGTACGGTGGCGTAGGCGACACAAAAAATTTGGAGAAGGACCGGACGCTGACACTGCGTCCGATCGTGACCAACCGGACGCATCCGGTCGCGACTGGTACCTTACTGGAAACGACCGGACACTGGGGTTGCTGCGTCCGGTCAGTTTGAGCAGCTACGTCCGGTCATCACTTGACTGTTGAGATCAAGTGACTGAGGTTGAATGGAGGCGACACGTGGCGAGCATCCATTGACCGGACGCTGAGGTCCTGCGTCTGGTCGATACGACCGGAGCGTCCGGTCGTCTCGAATTTTGCCCAGTGAAGGGGTAACGGCTAGTTTAGCCCGTGAGGCTATAAATAGAAGGGTGTCTCGGTCATGGCTGGTGCTGAGCACTTCGGGGGACTTTGTGTCCATGCTTGAGAGTGCTTGGGAGCCCTTCATCTCACACATACTTGATAGTGATCATCCGATTGTGTGAGAGAGCGATTCTAGTGCGATTGCATCGTGAGGTTGCATCGAGTAGCACTAGGTGATTGAGTTGTAAGCTGGTGGTGCTTGTTACTCTTGGAGGTTTCCACCTCCTAGATGGCTTGGTGGTGGTCTCCGTCGAAGCCCGCAAGAAGCTTGTGCGGTGCTCCGGAGAAGAGCTTTGTGAGGGGCATTGTGCTCGCCCCGCGGGAGCTGCGAAGAGCAACTCTAGTAAAGCGTGTTATTGAGCTACTCTCATTTTCGGGGTAGGTTCTTGCGGTGCCCGACGTGCGGGCTTGGCGGGTGATGCCAATTAGCCGCTGAACCACCAAGTGAGCAGTCGACACAACGGGGACTAGCGTGTTGGCAAGCACGTGAATCTCGGGAGAAAAATCACCGTGTCAACCTTGTTCTTCCCGTTGGTTTGCATCCTCGTTACACAAGCTTGTAATTACTTTCATATACATTGTGCTTGTGTAGTTGCTCTTGTATCTAGTTAAGCTTGTGTAGCTCACTAGTTACCTTCTTGCTTGTGTAGCATAGAAGTAGCTCCCTTGCGTGGCTAATTTGGTTTGTTGAACCTTATTAGTCACATTGCTTAGTTTGTGTAGCTAAGTATTTACGCTCTCTAATTTGGCATTGGTTGCCTTATTATTGAGCATTGATAGTGAGCTTAGGTGGCTTTGTGCTTTTGCTTACTAGCATGTGTAGGAGCTTCCTTGTTGCTTAAAGTACTAGTGGCATAGGTTTGTGTGACCTTGCTTCTAGAATTGGTTAGGTGAGCTCTAGCTAGCCCGTCACCTTTGTTGCTTAATTAGTATTCTTGGAAGGTGCTAGAGAATATAAATAGAGGGGTGTAGTCTTGGCTAGACCGATAGTTTTAATTCCGCACTTGTTTCGGTTAGCCGACGTGATTAATTTTAGAAAGAACTATTCACCCCCCTCTAGTTCGCCATCTCAACCTTATAGGCGCGCCGCCGCCGCCAACCCCCATGGCTCCTCCGATTCCCTGCCACGCCAAGCCCATCCTCCTCTGCACCCAGGGGTGCTCGCGCGCCTGGCGCAGGTGCTCACCTCGGCCGCTGAGTAGGTCCTTGCCTAGAGGCGCACCGACGAGCTCTATGCGCCGCCACGGCGTCGAGTTCCATGATTCGTCCAAGCAGCAATGGCCCCGTTCGCTGGTCTGAAACTTGGCTGAAAAATACTGTTCCGGTTGGTTTGTTGTGAGAGAAAAACACTGTTCGGCTGGTTTGGTGAATAGTGAACTATGAGGAGGATCAGCCGGCTGGCTGGATGAATCCAGACCAGCGAACTGACCCAATGTGACATTGCGCGCTGGAAACGCATTTTGTAACAGTATGTTTCAAGTGTTTCAAATATTTTATCTGGATGTTACAAGTGTTTCATGTGAATGTTGCAAAAGTAGACCGGGATGTTGCATATGTTGCAATAGTTGTACACGTGTGTTGCAAGCTTTTGTTCCTAATATTTTAGTTGTTTTTCTAGACGTATGTTGTAAGTGTGTTTATATAAATGTTGCACGTGTTTCACACATATGTTGTATATGTTTTATCTGGATGTTGTATATATTTTGCAATGGCTTTTCAAGCGTCTTTCAGGTGTTTTTATAAGTGTTTTAAACATATGTTGCAAGTGTTTTAACTATTTTCGAACGTATATTGCAAATGTTTTATTTGGATGGCTCCGTTCGCTTCGCTGAAAAAACAAAACGAAACACTGTTTCATCTGATTTATTGTGAGAGAAATATACTATTCCAGCTAAAAAACAAGCTAAAAAAATAGATTATAAGAAAAACAAACATGACCGATGTTTAAAAATAGATGGTGTCTCGCCTTACGCTGCCTCGCCTCGGTGATGCCGGTGATGTTTGAGCGATGTGGGCTCACGTGAAGACACGCGGACTGAATGAGGTGAGTCGTTCCAGCAGTGCAGAATAGGAGCGGGTGGGGCGTGAGGAACGGAGCACACCGGGGCGTGGGGATCGGCGTCCGGCGCTAGCCTGACCATCTTCTCAATCTTCTCATGTGGTTTTGTGTTCGTGTGTTCCGTGGTGCCCTGCTAATGCAATTCCGCTCATTTACGGGTTGATTAAGTATTTCTTCCTCAGGGCACAAGATTGACGTAATTTACATAGCAACACTTCTCGTAGTTTTTTAAGGCGCGGCAGCTGCGTATTGTCCAAATAATCAGATAAATAAATAAAATTAGGGCACAAGATTGACGTAATTTACATAGCAACACTTCTCGTAGTTTTTTAAGGCGCGGCAGCTGCGTATTGTCCAAATAATCAGATAAATAAATAAAATTAGGGTAAGAAGTCCGCCTTCCTGCTGCTGATTCCCTGGAGTAATCGCTAGCTTCGTTTATACAGGGAAAACTTACCAAGCTCATCCCGTTTTTGTTTTTCTTGCAGATCTCGGAGATGGCCCAAGACAATGCAAGTCGAAGAGGTGATGGCAAAATTATAGAAATCTTTTATGCCCCTCCCGTCCTCTTCCCCCTCCCCCTCGGCTCCCGACCGTTTTTTTTAACGACAGTTGTTTGGTTGTTTAATTCCTTAGATGCATTATGGAGGAATGCTCTTTTTGGGGATCCAGAAGGCGATTCGGATATGGAGGCTGAGGAGGATGATCCTAGCGATCCAGAGGGTTTCACCCAAGAAGCCCTGAATGCAAAATAAGTGGTGTTATGCCTGTCCAAATCCATCGTCTCACTTGTCTCTTCTGTTGGTACTTCCACTGTTCTCCACCTGTACCGCACGGCTCTGTGTTTTACACATGTTTCTCGTCATCAAGCTAAGCTTGTGAGTGAAACTCTGATCCTGTTCTGCTACACAATTGTGCAGATGGGAAGCCTCTGTTTGCTTGCACAGGCACGGTGGTCAATCATGTGGGTTCTGACTCCTAGCCTAGTTCTGAGACATGGATACTCACCTCAGCTACGCTGGTTAGGAAACCTGACACAGACCATGATGCTTACAAAGCGGATGAAGTTAAGGTCAGCGTAACAGCAGATTTGATGTACTCACTTCCTTCTTCATTGATGTGGGGAATCGTGGATAACTAGGCTTTCATTTAATGATCACAGATTGAAGTGCTTCTGCACGACAAAAGGACTATCAATGGGTGCATCTCAATGTGCAATTTGCACTATAATATTGCTGTTGTCACTGTTGAGATACAGTTTGATCTTCCCATGGTGGCGCTTAATGACCTTCCTGAATGTTACTCCTTGCTGGGTCGGCCTGTGATAGCTGTAGCTCGGGACTCCAAGTCACGAGCTTTACTGGTGAGACAGGGGAACATGATTCGTAAAAGAAGCAAGTTGGACTGCAGTGAGCTTTTGCTCTGTACCTGTCCTGTTAATAAGGTAAAAAATAACGCAATATTTAAATTTTAATTGTGAGTAAAAAAGATGTGAATATGAATGAATAAACATTATAGCAATTAAAGAAAGGCTGCGTGTCAAATTAGTTTTGTGAGCTGGTAGGGCAGCATATGTAGTTTGCTGAATATTCAGTTACTCTTGAATGATTACAAGGCGGTTTACAGAATGAGGTCCAACTTATACTCTTAATCTGTGAAAGAACATATAACTTCAATTAGAAGTCATACTCTTTTTGTTACGGTGAGCAGATCATGTAACCTTAGTTACTCATTATAGATCATCAGGATATAAATTGAATCTCTTCTTTTATGCACTAATCCTTCCAATGAAGTATTTCCAAAATTTAAATGCTTCATGGGAGATTTTCAATAATTTGAAACTGTATATGCATATCCAACCGATATTCGGGATGATGTGAAAACTTACATTAATATTATTTTTGGGTTTGTCATATTGTACCAGATTTTTATTGGGGGGCTAGTCGTATACTTTGAAAGAAGAATCATTGGCGTCGCTTTTTTTTTGGCAAGGACACCACTCATATTGTGCCAATCGAGATTATGGCAAGATGTGTGAAACACTTCAAGAAGTTCAGGTGCTATTTATTCTCTTTGGGTCTTGGTTATGTCATATACATTGTATTGTTTAGCTTTGTACTCTTCAAATGTGTGCACCCTTGCGGCCTTGCACAGATGTATTTTAACATGTATGCCTAAGTAAGTTGGATGCATGTGAAGTAGTTTTTAATAGTTTAACTTTGTATAAAGGTCCTTTAGCAGCAAGGATATGGTTTCTTTTGGTTTGAACCGATATTACTGTCATTTTTTATGCAAGGGTTCTGCAAGAAGCTATTTCTATTAGCTTACTTATTAGCTTAGAATCCTTAAATCTATTCTGCGATAACAGCGCTCATTGAGTTTTATTGTTCTTTTTCTCTCTTAACTGTCCTATCTTCATTGTATGTAGCATCACTTGCTCTCGATATTATTCCCTGGTGACTACTTCGTATTTCTTATTGCTTCTTCCTGTTACCTTTTTAAATCACCATCTATAATTTACATTCACCATGCTAGTTTAAGAATTAAAAAATGGTCGGCACCTCTGTGGTTTATAAATTACTGGAGCGAGTCCCTAGTAATGTGAACCGGAACAAAGTAGGGTAGGCATTATTGTAGTAATGCCATAAGGACTCACTGCAAGCATTTGTCTACCACTGCACTTATCGTTTACTATTGAGAAGGTTGCAAATCTTATGATGAATGCAGGACACTCAAGCAGCCTTGTGTCTGCATAAGGGGACATGCTCTTGACAGTTTGGAACTAAGCAGTCTGGAAATTTTATGCCTCAAGTTCCCCAACCTATCTTGTGGAATTGGAGTTGTGGTAGACCAGGTAGTCATCAATGTAGCCCCCCCCCCCACACACACACAGAGGACGGAATAAACAAACCTGACGAGCCCTCCCTATTCTCACTCGCAAACATATTTAGTAACTGCATTAGCGACTATTTGTTTAGTACCATGGTGATCCTTCAGCATGATAGTTATATGTCTATTTATTATGAAATGCATAAGTTTTTTTTGTCATATCTGCATACTAAGGGATATCAAATTCTGTACGAAGTACGATTCAGTTCATGTGGAAAAGTGTGCACCGTTCTTGATATTAAGTGCAGTTCACTGTTTGCGTAAACTGAATCAGACCTAATGTGATATTCATTAGTCACAACTCAAAACAAGTGGGGACAAATCTGGGTGCAATACCTTTTCATTTCCTTCAGCTTTGCTGTCTGCTGGTCACTTTCTTTACAGAGGTGGACTGATTGGAAACTTCCTTTTGTTGCTAGTTTGTTACTGAAAAAGTATTTTGCATGATTGCACTGACCTTTAGATTTACATTAGCCCTAAAATGCAAAAACTAAACTAGAACAATAGCATACTGTATATTCTCTTTATACTCGTATTATTCAAGACATTCATTCTTTTGAACTCGTTGAGTGCAACTTGAGCTTCAACGTTCTACTGATACATTGACCCTTTTTGCTATAGGAATAGGGAAAAAAACAGTTGGGGGGGGGACGCTATAGTCCTAGTTGGCTGGAAGCATGCATGAAGGATTGGGATTCTGAGTTAGGGAATTAATAGGGGAAGGATAAGAAAATCCTGATGAACAAAGGTCAACAGGAAAGAGTTGCACTATCAGAATGGTGATGCTATTGATGGGAGGACTGAAGCAGATATAGTGGAGGTGGAAGATGATGGACTGGTAACAATTTTGCAAGAAGAATCAGATGCGAAAGATTGAAAGATGTAACATTAGGTCCACTATATGGTGAATGTTAACAGAGAGGGAGAGGGAGGAATATACTTTCAAAATTATAGACTTAGCGATTAGCAATTAGATGATATATACAATGGCGTCGAGGCCTGATGGGACAAACCAAGTATGGCCTAAATTAATAACCTGTTACTATTGTACCCATAACTTTTGAACCATTAACTTATGATTTGTATATATGCGTAATTGTTGGCAACACTATGTATTGTGTGCAGTTACGGATAATTTAACACAAAGTTCCCCCCTTTTTTTGATAAAATTGTCTACTAGCTAAGTAAACAGGGTTCAGGCTCAACAATACAACTCTGCTCCAGCACAAATGCAAAGTATAATCAAGGACACACCCATTTCTAGTGCGTGAGCAGACAATGAACCTAAGGATAGGGCTCTGGATCAGCAGACAAGACAGACACCTTCACCAATCAAGCACAATCTGTCGACTGACACAGCCATGCCGACTAGTATCAAACTTGCAATAGTGCACAAGACCACCTTCAGAGCCTTCTTTACCTACCTTAAACTTCAAATACATCATAGTATCATCTGGGACGGCGATCGCGAATCTTTTTGTGCCTAACTCTGCAATGTCACCATGAAAAAGCTCAATTTCTCCATACTCCTCTAAAGCAGAAACAAGAGAGAGACTGAAAGCACTCTTGACTTCTGGTGTGACGACTTCTATTACGGCCTCCATTCCATACTCTATATGTGCAAAACGCATGTCAAGTGCGCCGCCATGACAGCCACTAAAGCGAAGTGTATAACTGGTCACGTATTCGCGGTTGTTAAAGTATGCCACTCCATCAATCAGCTGGAGGTCATCTTCCTCTTTCTCTCCCGTCTTGATCCTCATGTCAAACTCCATTAGAACATCCGCAAAAATCACAATGCCTCTCGTAGGGCCAGTCATCTCAATGAGTTTACCCTTTTGTACCGTGAGAGGATTATCTCGGCTACGGTTGAAAACATAATTAAGCCGTCCATCCAAAAAATCCCGCGCTGCCAAGTATCCATACAACTGTATGGAGTCACTGTTCATAGGAGTTTTAGCCAACCTCAATGAGCAAATCTGTATCATTTCTTCTCGCGGATGGCGCGTGCAATTTCCAGGATAAGGATAGCATGGGGAGACCTTTGAAGACTTGTATGACTCCAAGTCAGTCTCCCTACGGTCAGTAAGATCTATAGGACAACCACTTCCATAAAATCCCCAATTTTTCTTGTATATAGCTCCATCACGGTGGGTACTCTCCTCCCAGATTCTTCCGGCCGTGATTTTGCTGTCATGGACAATTCCATCCGGCAATCTATCATCAGTGGCCGTGATTTTGCTGTCATGGACACCATTGATCCCCTTCGTCATAAAACTTAATATGCTTTACCACCTGGCAGAGTCCACCCAGTACTTTATCAGCTAGATCTGGCGCCGCCAGATTCAATGGATAATCACGTCGCCGAAGCGCTGGAGGATACCAACGGGGCTTCCCAGAAGCGAAGGGGGCGGCGCGAGAATGCATCAAGAATCGAAGAGACCAGTGGGAGATTCTCTGCATCTGAACTGCCTCGGTAATACCTTCGGAAATCGCTGGCCTGATTGAGCGGCTGCCGGCTGGCTATTCGCACAGGCGGCGGGTAGGGATCAGGGGATCAGAGGGGAACGAACGAGCCTCTTCACGACTCTCAGCGTCTCCGGTGTACCCAATATTTTCTTCTCAAAAAATAAGAAGTTTTATAACTTTAAAAAAAAGTCGTAGAAGAAATAAAGAAGGTCATCTCCAATAATTTTTAATAATTTACTCCTAAATTTAAAAGATAATTTTACATCTAGAATCCTATACTATTTCTAAATTATTCTAACCATTTTTATATATTTTTTTCTCTGGTATATTTGCATCAGGAACCCTAAGGATGGATTAAAAGTTGTTGGAGAGGGATTTTTTCTTATCTTACTAAAAACCAAGGATTAAGAGAAGATTTATGGAACTTTTGGAGATGCTCTTACTCTCCCTTTTATTTAGGTGGCGTTTGGATAAAAAAAGAAGTAGCTGCAACACAAAGTTCCCTAGATAGACGAATACATTTTTTTTTGAGAAGTACTACATACGAATCCAAAATTAAGGCAGGGCTTGCAGTTTGTGGAAATTGTCGTTGAGTGTATTTTTCTTCTTTAGAATAATAGCATGTTTTGTTTACATGATTTCTTTTAACTCCCATTTTCATTGGCTTAATCACATATAATTTGTGTAGATATCTGGAATATCATCAGCAAATTTTGGAGGCATCGAGGCTGGTGATATCATCTGCAGTATCGACGGGGTTGTTCTGTATTCTGTAACTCAGGTATCATTTTGTCATTTTGTGGGTGCAAATCCTTAACAATGTCTGCATGCCATCTTGCAAATTTAGATCTCTTGTTTTACATTATAACACCATGAATATTTGTTTCAAAAGATATACTTGTTATCATTGAAGTTGCAGAATTGTCTGTTTAAGCATATTGAAATGTTTTGAGTTCCAGACAATGGTCCTGTTCGCTTGAACTTATCAGCCGTACCATTTCAGCGAAATAACAGTGTTTTTCTCTCACAACAAATCAGCATCAGCATTAGCATCAGCCGTTTTTCCAGGCAGCCGAACAGGCCAATGTCAGTTAACAAAAATACCTTCATTTTCATGACACTGCACTTTCTAGTATTTGATAACATGGTGAAAATTACTCTTCCCATAGTGAAAATTGGTTGTCATTCACGTCATTAGTAGCAATCTACTAATTCCTAACGGCTCACTTCACATCCATCTTCACCCTACTTTGGATGGAGAATTTAGACACTCCTGTCGTATTATTTGAAAGCCTTATTGTACTTTGTGTAGTTCATGCAATGTTTTCTTTCTGATTCCCAGCTTACTGCGATTCTTCTTGATACGGTGTTTGCTATGAAATCCCAGAAGGCAACGATCCTCCAGGTTAGTTTGGACAACTATATTAATTTCCATAGTTTCTTCCTGTTGATACTTCTCCTCTGTATGGGAAATCAGGCAGTGATACAAAGACCAAGAGATAATACCAAATTTGTTGCAATGCTGAATATATGGGAAAATGGTTCTGTCGAATGTGGCAATTCCTTTTGTAACAGGTTATTTCTCAAACACAATAGAAGTCGTCGTGTCTCACTGTTGATTAATGTTATGACGTAGTTTTTATTACAATTTAAATTTTTGAGAGCCTTTGTTTATTACAATTGTAGATGGCCATTGCTGTGAAAGAAACGAGATTCTGGTGTTCAAATATGAAGTTAGTGCACTTGAATGATTTAAGTAATTCTTAGGCACTGGAAGTAGACCATATATTTATTTAGCTTCCATCTATCCACTAATTTTCATCATTCCTGGCTGTGTTTGGATACGCTCCTCATGACCGTGTGGTGCGGCGTGAAAATGCGGCTCCGAAACCATGCCTTGCTTGCCGTGGGAATCAGGCAAAAAGTCGCGTTTTCGTGTTCTGCGGGACATCGGGACGAGCGGTCACCACGAGGCGTTTGGTTCACTGTGCGTATTTTGCCAGCCAAAATCAGATTACAAGTGTATTGGCCGTACTTTATTTTTATTTACAAAACCTGAGTTCTATGCAACATGACTACCACTATGACATTAGTAGGAGGTAAAGACTCCTTAGACTGTCTGTTCTTGAGTTTTGGATGTATTGATGTTTATTATCCCCTTTATTTTTTGCCTTTTTAATTATAGGTTAACATTATAAAACTAGGTAGTTGAAACATTTGTCTGAATAGAAATCCTCGTTGGACTTTTATATTATATTATATTGTTGCCTATTTCTTATCCATATTGATAAAATTCCCAGGATGATAAATTCTTGTGAAGACTTTGGCCCCGTTCGCTGGTCTGAAACTTGGCTGAAAAACACTGTTCCGGCTGGTTTATTGTGAGAGAAAAATACTGTAGCGGCTGAAACTGGCTGAATCTCTAGAGGAAAACTAGCCAGCTAGTTCGCTGGAACCAGACCAGCGAACACGGCCTTTATTTCTTTGAACTTTTAACCTTTAATTGCCACATACCTGTATTAAACAAAGAGTTGTAGACATTTACATTATTTGCCTAGTTAAGATGAATATGAAACAGTGTGTGTGAATAGCTAAATGCCTAAGCACTTGTTTAGTTCATCCGTCAAAACTTTACACCCTATCAGATCGAATGTTTGGACATATGCATAGAGTATTAAATATAGACTAAAAAAATAACTAATTGTACAGATTGCGACTACTTTGCGAGACGAATCTTTTAAGCCTAATTAGTCCATGATTTGACAATAAAGTGTTACAGTAACACATGTGCTAATGATGGATTATTTAGTCTTAATAAATTCGTCTCGCGGTTTACTGATGGATTCTGTAATTTGTTTTTTTATTAGTATCTGAACACCCCATGCGACACCCCATGTAACATCCGATGTGACACCCCAAAATTTTACACCCTGAATCTAAACACCACCTAAATTTGTAACTGGCTGTTAACAAATACCGTCCACTTTGTTGGCTCTTTTCTTGTCGCATGTTAAAAATTGAAGGTGTGACATACACATCACTCTCAAGTCTCGAGCCTAGCACTGTATTCACAGATATAGGGTTCTTCTAAGTCAAAACATATCCTCACTCCCAAGTCTTGGAATACCATTTTGGAGATACAAATTGTTGGGTTCATAAACTTGGGGTCCCTCATGGAGCAGCTTCCCAATAAAAGGCTCGACCCAGTAGACAACGTTGCGAACGACGCGCAACTCCTAGGCCGGCCCAAATACCTAGACGACAGGCGAGAAGGGCAATCCAATCTGGAGGAACGGCACCCGCTTCCGACTCCGGCCCACCTCTCCGACCGGAGTGCTCGCTTCGGTCTCCAACCCGCCTCCGGACGGCCTCTCCGACCGGAAGGCATGGCCAAACACCACTTCCGACTCTGACTCGCTTCTCCGACAGGGAAAGCGCCGAACCCCTACTTACAGCTCCTCTCCGACTGGCGCAATCAGAGCCGACTGGGACCAATCGACTGGGGACGCCTGCTCGGTAAGGACCAGGAAACGGACGGAGAAAGTAAGGCAGCGCACTCAAGTCAACTGCAATACTAAGGATCGTACCCTGTATACCTGCAGGACAGTACCCTGCGACCTCCCTGGCATGACAGAACCCAAGCAGTGTTGTAGGCGCCGACATTTTCCCCTACAGTGTTGTGGGCACCATCAACTCCCATACCAGACAAATACGGTAAGGCTCCCCCCACGTGCCTCTGGGGCATCAACAGTGTTGTGGGCGTCGGCATTTACCGTACCAGGCGAACATGCTAAAACACCTTACATGCCTCTGGGTATCAACAGTGTGGCAGGCACCGACATCTGTCATACTTGAAGAAGACGACACAACCTCCCACATGCATCTGACATTAAACAGTATTGTGGGCGCCTAGCATCATCTTGTACCCACCGGCGTGGGAAGTAAGACTTAGCAGCATACGTACTCTCTCCCTCTCACTTGTAAGGCCACCCCCTTCATCTATAAAAGGGGATGCGCTCTCTTCCAACAGGGAGATCAATCAGTTCACCTACATTGATTCACCCTCTGTAACTTTAGACACTCTAAAGTTATACCGAGCACACGCTAGAACACTTAGCACATAGCGGGGCTCCCGTCACTCTCGGCCCTTCAAACCAGAGTCCGACCGAACCTCTTGTACCCTCCATCTTTCTCCTTCTTGTTTGTAACCCGACTGCAAACTTCGAGCACTTGGGCTCAGGAATAAAGTCATCGACCGACTCAAATTGGATGTATGGCACGTTGCCTGAACTAGTATAAACCCTGTGTCATTGAGTGCTAGGCCACCTCCGATCACAACGTACAACAAAACTATAAATATTTACGTGTTGGTCACTTTCTGCACCAACAGTTGGCGCCGTCCGTGGGGAAGACGTTGTACGTTCAATACTTTTTGGTCATCGGATGGCCCACTTTTCCGCCATCTTCGCCATGGTGGGCTCAAGCGATACGACTCGCTTCGGCTCACTGGAGTTTCCCGCACTCCCACCCGTTGGGATGTGGGTTCCACCCGTCTTTGAGCCATCCTAGGCCTTCCTCTTCGGAAGCCTAGACTTCGTCGTTGACCGGCTCAGCATACTACACCTCCGCGAGGAGGCACTCATTCTGGCACCCATCGGAGGGGCGCCCTCCATCGGCTCTAGGACGCACGACAACTTCAACGACGAGGCGCCTGCGCTTCATTCCGAGCAAACTCTCTACTCAAACCCCGCTGTGAGTAATATGCATATTGTTATTTACTCTCTATTTACTATCTCCCACCGATTATCCAGAGAGGGACCGTATTGTCCGTACCGCAGACACCATACGACCGGTTCCCCTATGGCCTCGCATCCCCCGCGGATTCATACGCTCGGGGGCTCTAAAGGACGCTGGCACCGCCCCCTCTCACATCCAAATTCGTGGGAATGGTGAGCTATGCTCCCACCACTTTCCATGAACTCCTGAATGACGAGGTTGAGAGCGACGACTCCAGCATTGGCGACGTGGCACCTAGCCACCGACCGTCCTGGGAGTGCGCTATGGCAGACGCTCCAGGGCAGCCGCTGGTAGTTGCGGAGTCTGTGCAGACTCACACCCCTCCGGACCCATGTGCGGGGGCCCTCGCGCTTGCACAAGAGCACGCCGAGGAGCTACGACGACGGCGGTAGAACCAGCCGCCGCCTGCGCCGACGCGCTCGGTGCAGCACGTTGTGCCATGCGCATGACCCGGCGGGCGGCGCCTGGGGTCGCGCCCGCCAAGTCCAGCACGACATCATGAACGAGGATAATGACCCCCATAGTTCGCTCGGGCTAGCCAGAACATCACCGCTGCGGCGATGCTTCTGCGCAGCGTTCCGGAGCCTGTCGACGCCCATGAGCGGGTGGGCTACTGGAACCTCCGGGCGCTGGTAGAAGCCACCGCCGTTCAACAGCCAGAAAGCTCCGCATCACGACTCCAACACGCGCCCTCTCTCCCCACTGAGGGAGTGGGGACGCACCAGACGGGTCGCTCCATCCGCTCACCGCTACAACCGCCAAGCGTGGCTCGGGAGGCAGCGGCTGCGCCGTGGTCTGACCTAGCGCCTGCTCTACACTGACCGTCGATACGCGAACGGCCCAGTCCACACCAAGATGCTCGCAGCGTCATCAACAACCGACATCAGGACCGGCATGATGATAACATCCACCGGGCGGTGATGAGGGAAGGCGACACGGGTCTCGGCCGAACCATCGACGGGAGCGGTGAAACGTGCCCCAGGCATGGTCGCCAGCCAGACGACCGGAGTCCTAGCCCTGAGGGCCTGGGACCACGGGCCTTTGGTCGACGTATCCGGAGAGCGCCGTTCTAAAAGCTCTAGTTTGGTTTTGGTGAATTGATGAAACCTTAAGTGCTAACCTAGTTTATCAAGTGATCATGAAATAGGTAGCACATTCCAAGTGGTGAAGCAAATGAAGATCATGACATGATGATGGTGATGCCATGGTGATGATCAAGTGCTTGGACTTGAAAAGAAGAAAGAGAAAAACAAAAGGTTCAAGGCAAAGGTATAAGTGGTAGGAGCCATTTTGTTTTAGTGATCGAGACACTTAGAGAGTGTGATCACATTTAGGTTTGATAGCCGTACTATTAAGGAGGGTGAAACTCGTATCGAAATGCGGTTATCAAAGTGCCACTAGATGCTCTAACTCATTGCATATGCATTTAGGATCTAGCGGAGTGCTAACACCCTTGAAAATGTTTATGAAAATATGCTAACACATGTGCACAAGGTGATACACTTGGTGGTTGGCATATTTGAGTGTGGACAGTCTGACGGTGCCACCAGTGCTCTATACAGAAAAGACGAAGGTCACTGTAAGTGATCGAACGCTGGTCTCGGTAGGACCGGCGTGTTCGGTCAGTGGAAGCATGAAGACGCTGACGTCGGTCTTCGACCGGACGCTGGCTCACTTAGGGACCGGACGTTGATGGGGTGCGTTCAGTCCTGCTGACGTGGCAGCGCACAAAGGAGACACCGACTGACCGGACGCTGGGTGAGTCCGATCGAGCAGGACCGGACGCGTCCGGCTGTGATTTTTCGCTTCTGGATGCTTACTGGAAACGACCGGACGCCGAGGTCCTACGTCTGGTCACTTCAAAGCAGCGCATCTGGTCACAACTTAAATGTACTGATGACCGTTGAGATCGGGCGATCAGCGTTTGAAGCAGGGGACACGTGGCACACATCGCGTGACCAGAGCTGGGGTCCAGCGTCCGGTCGATCTGACCTACGCGTCTGGTCGCCCCGTGTTCAGTGCAGTGAGGAGCCCAACGTCTCTATTCGGTCTATGATTGGAAGCCTACTCTATGTGACCGCATCAAGGCCGGATATCATGTTTAGTGTATGCATATGTGCAAGATTTCAAGCCTCACTAAGAGAAAGTCATTGGAAGGCTACAAAGAGAATATTGAGGTACTTGAAGCATACACAAAATGTTGGTTTGTGGTATCCCAAAGGAGCAAAGTTTGAGTTAGTTGGTTACTCCGACTTAGATTATGCGGGATGCAAGGTTGAAAGGAAGAGCACCTCGGGCACATGTCAATTGTTAGGAAGATCACTTGTTTCATGATCATCAAAGAAGCAAAATAGTGTTGCATTATCAACCGCCGAAGCCGAATACATATTCGTCAGTAGTTGTTGTGCACAAATACTTTGGATGAAGGCCACCTTGAATGACTTTGGAATCAAGTTCAAGAAAGTGCCATTGCTGTGTGACAATGAGAGTGCAATCAAGTTGACCAACAATCTGATTTAACATGCAATAACAAAGCACATTGATGTCCGCCACCATTTCATAAGAGATCACCAACAAAAAGGGGACATTTGCATTGAGAGTGTAGGCATCGAAGATCAACTTGCCGATATATTCACCAAGCCATTGGATGAGAAACGGTTTTGCAAGCTAAGGAATGAGTTGAACATATTGGATTTCTCAAATATGTGTTGATGCACCCCCCACTCATATGACATGCCTCTCCTTTGAGCAATCCAAGGTAAAACTTGATTGGTATGACATACATCCTTGCTAAGGATATGTTTAGTGCATCTAGACATCTTTCACATTTAATAGGCTCATTCATGAAAATCAAGTGAATTTGATGATAGTATGGTACCACTATTGCTTCTATGCTTAATTTGGTCTAGTGGTAGCATATGACATGTTTGTGGGCTTGTAAACCTAGTGTTTGATCTAGTGAATGAGCTCTTAGTGTTTAACTCAACATGGTACAAGATAACCCTTATTTGAAGGTATGAAAAAGCTTGTCCTTGGATCAAACCGAGTTAAATATCTTTGGCAAGTATCCTAGATGAACCAAATTTAGGAAAATGATCCTCACCCCATTGATTGACATTGATAATCTCAACCTATCTACACTTTGAACCTTTGTGGTCATTGATGACAAAGGGGGAGAAAAACAAAGATATTAGTAATATTAGTACTATGGGGAGAAAAACAAAGATATAAGTGATAGGGGGAGTATTTGAGGGAGAGCTATGACAAAGGAAAGGAATCAATTAAAATTTTGAGCACACAAGTAGGGGGAGCAAGCTCATGAACTTGTATGGTGCATTTAAATGTACATTTCATATGTTTGCTTGCATAACACAAGTTTTAAATTTCAATATCCATGCCTGTGTGGTGTATGCTAGTTATAGTTTTGAATGATGAAATGAAAAACTAGCATGCATAGGTTATCTAGTGATTTCATTTCCAAGTGGTATCGAGCTAATCATGGTGCTAAGGATGGTATATTGGTGCACTCCGATTGGTATCACGCTTCAAATGTCCATCTTTTATACCTTAGCATCATTTGGTAGACATTGTCTCCTATATTTCCTATTAAGCATATGTGCAAGCTTCAATCCAAACTCTTAGCACATATGTAGGGGGAGCAATTGCTACCATATGGAGTTCATAAAACTTGTCCATATCCTTTACACATGGTAAATATGCTTGGGCAAGCAACATGGATTCAATTGAATTTTAATTCATATCTTTGTGAAAGGGTTGTCATCAATTACCAAAAAGGGGGAGATTGAAAGCTCTAGTTTGGTTTTGGTGAATTGATGAAACCCTTAGTGCTAACCTAGTTTATCAAGTGATCATGAAATAGGTAGCACATTCCAAGTGGTGAAGCAAATGAAGATCATGACATGATGATGGTGATGCCATGGTGATGATCAAGTGCTTGGACTTGAAAAGAAGAAAGAGAAAAACAAAAGGCTCAAGGCAAATGTATATGGTAGGAGCCATTTTGTTTTAGTGATCGAGACACTTAGAGAGTGTGATCACATTTAGGTTTGATAGCCGTACTATTAAGAGGGGTGAAACTCGTATCGAAATGCGGTTATCAAAGTGCCACTAGATGCTCTAACTCATTGCATATGCATTTAGGATCTAGCGGAGTGCTAACACCCTTGAAAATGTTTGTGAAAATACGCTAACACATGTGCACAAGGTGATACACTTGGTGGTTGGCATATTTGAGTGTGGACAGTCTGAAGGGTGCCACTGGTGCTCTATACAGAAAAGACGGAGGTCACTGTAAGTGACCGGACGCTGGTCTCGGTAGGACCGGCGTGTCCGGTCAGTGGAAGCGTGAAGACACTGACGTCGGTCTTCGACCGGACGCTGGCTCACTTAGGGACCGGACACTGACGGGGTGCGTTCGGTCCTGCTGATGTGGCAGTGCACAGAGGAAACGCCGAGTGACCGGACGCTGGGTGAGACACGTCCGGTCATGATTTTTTGCTTCTGGATGCTTACTGGAAATGACTAGACGCTGAGGTCCTACGTCCGGTCACTTCAAAGCAGCGCGTCCGGTCACAACTTAAATGTACTGATGACCATTGAGATTGGGTGATCAGCGTTTGAAGCAGGGGACACGTGGCACACATTGCGCGACCAGACGCTAGGGTCCAGCGTCCGGTCGATCTAACCTGCGCGTCCGGTCGCCCCGTGTTCAGTGCAGTGAGGAGCCCAACGGCTCTATTCGTGGGGGCTCTCTATTTAAGCCCCATGGCCGGCTCAAGCTCACCCTCTTGGCCATTTGCATTGACATAGCAACCTTATGAGCTTAGCCAAAGCCTTCCCACTCATCTCCATCATAGATTCATCATCTTTGTGAGATTGGGAGTGAATCCAAGTGCATTGCTTGAGTGTTTGCATCTAGAGGCACTTGGTGTTCGTGTTTCGCTGCGGGATTCACTTGTTACTCTTGGTGGTTGCCGCCACCTAGATGGCTTGGAGCAGCGAGGATCGTCGAGCGGAGGTTGGTGATTGTCTTCGGCTCCGATCGTGGTGATTGTGAGGGGTCTTGACCTTTCCCCGGCGGAGAGCCAAAAGGTACTCTAGTGAATTGCTCGTGGCTTATGTGATCCTCATCTTGTGTTGGTTGTGCGGCACCCTATTGAGGGTTTGGCGTGTGATACCAATTAGCGCGTGAACCTCCAAGCGAGTGAATCGCCACAATGAGGACTAGCTTGCCGGTAAGCAAGTGAACCTCGGTAAAAAATCATTGTGTCATCATTTGATTCCGAGGTGATTGGTCTTCATTGGTATTCATCTTTGTGATTGATTGGTTCACTCCTCGACACGTCGGTATAAACAAATTGCTCACTCTCCTTACATTACCGCAAACTAGTTGTCAAGCTCTTTAGTGTAGCTAGTTGTGAGAGCTTGTTAGTTTAGTTAGTGTGGCTCTTTAGTTAGCCTTTGAGAGCACACTAACTTAGTATAGTGACATAGTCATTGTGTGGTTAGAAACTATAGAAACTAGAATTGTGGTAGGTGGCTTGCATTTCTAGTCAGCTAGCGCAACACTTGCTTTGCCTCATAATTGTCTAACCAGTTTGCTAAGTGTTGTTGTAGAAATTTTTAATAGGCTATTCACCCTCCCTCTAGCCATTAGGACCTTTCAAGTGGTATCAGAGCCATGGTCACCGACTGGCTTGCCAATCCCGTTCTTGTTAAAAAGAAGACCGGGAAATAGAGAATGTGCGTTGATTATACTGGCCTCAACAAAGCGTGTCCAAAGGATCACTTTTCTTTGCCGTGAATAGACCAGATAGTCGACTCCACCTTGGATTGCGAGATCCTCTTCTTCTGGATGCCTACTCGGGCTATCACCAGATCGCGATGAAAGAGTCCGATCAGCCCGCAACCTCATTTATCACCCCGTATGGTTCATACTGCTATGTAATGATGCCTTTCGGCCTGGCTGCTCCATACGCAATGTTAAGGGCATGCAAAGGCTCACTAGCTGTCTGGCTGCTCTAAGCCGGTTCATCCTCTCAGCTCGGTGAATGGGGGATGCCACTCTACAAGCTCCTCAAAAAGACAGACACCTTCGTTTGGATTGAGGAAGCTCAGCAGGCTCTGGAGAACCTCAAAGCATCCCTGACGTCGGCCCCAATCCTCGTTGCTCCCAAACAGGGAGAACCACTCCTCTACGTCGTGGCCAGCAACCATGTGGTAAGCGCCGCCCTAGTCATCGAAAGGGAGGAGCCGAGACACCACCTTAAGGTCCAGCGGCCCGTATACTTTGTCAGGGAGGTACTCACCGACCCCAAGGTCTGGTACCCCCATGTGCAGAAACTCCTATACACCGTGCTGATGGCGACCCAGAAGCTCCTACATTACCCCACCGACCACGAAGTTGCGGTCGTCGCTTCATACCCGCTTGGGGACAACATCCGCAACCACGATGCCACGGGATGGATCTCCAAGTGGGCACTCGAACTCATGGGCCACAACATCAGGTATATCCCCCATACTGCTTTTAAATCCCAGGCTCTCATGGATTTTGTCGTCGAATGGACGGAGGTGCAGCTACCGACCTCGGACATCACCCACGAGTACTGGACAATGTACCGACGGGTCTGTAATGGCGCCCGGCTTGGGGGCTGGAGTGGTTCTGATCTCCTCGGACGGGAGTAGGCTCCGCTACGCCATCCACCTCCATTTCTTGTCCTCAAACAATGCCACGGAATATGAGGCCCTCATCAACGGGCTATGCATCACCATCGAGCTCGGCGCAACGCGACTCTACATCGGCAGTGACTCGGAGTTGGTCGTTGACCAGGTCATGAAGGAGTCCTCCTACAAAAGGCCCCTCATGATAGCATACTACCAGGAGGTGCGCAAGCTCGAGGACAAATTCTAGGGGATCGAGCTGCATCACGTCCCCCGAAAGGACAACGATGCCGACGTTTTTCTCGCAAAATTGGCCGCCCGGCGAGATCCGTCTCCAAACAGGATCTTCATCAACGATCTCCATGAGCCATCCACCCGCATCCTAGAAGGTCTGATCCAGAAACACCCCGACGCCAAGCCAGCGCCTGGAGGCTCCAACCCCAACGCCAAGCCGACGCTCGGGGGCTCCGACCCCAATACCTCTATGACGACATCACCCGCTGATGTCACCATATTGGCACTCGATTAAACTGACTGGCGAGCACCACTACTCGCCTACCTCCTCAAGTAGGTTCTCCCACCCAAAAGGACTGAAGCCCGACGGATCGCTCAATGCGCCAAGACCTTCGTCGTGCTCGGTGATGAACTCTACAAATGGAGTCCATCGGGGGTGCTCATGAAGTGCATCACCACCAACCAGGGGAAGCAACTCCTCCTCGAGGTCCATGCTGGGATCTGCGGACATCACACGGCCTCGAGGTCATTGGTTGGAAAAGCCTTTCGCCAAGGTTTTTACTGGCCCACCGCACTATAAGATGTAGAGGAGGTCGTCCGCAGGTGTGAGAGATGCCAATTCTATGCTCGGCAAACTCATTTGCCAGCACAGGAGCTTCAAACCATCCCATCACCTGGCCATTCGTGGTCTGGGGCCTCGACATGGTAGGACCCCTCAAAAAGGGCCCGGGCGGCTTCACTCACCTACTCGTAGCGGTCGACAAGTTCACCAAGTGGATAGAGGCCAAGCCCATCACCAACATCTGTTCGGAAGAGGCGGTCAAATTCTTCCTCGACATCATCTACCAGTTCGGCGTTCCTAACTGCATCATCACTGACCATGGGACTAACTTCACTGGAAAGAAGTTCTTGGACTTTAGTGATGGATACGGCATCAGGATCGACTGGGCCTCGGTTGGACACCCACATACCAACAGTCAGGTTGAACGTGCCAACGGCATGGTCCTCCAAGGACTTAAGCCACGCATCTTCAACCGACTCAACAAGTACGCCGGGCGATGGGTTGCAGAGGTCCCAGCAATCCTCTGGAGCATGAGAACGACCCCGAACCAATCCACAGGGTTCACACCCTTCTTTCTAGCCTATGAAGCAGTGCTGCCCTCCGACCTCGACCACGGCGCCCCAAGAGTGAAGGCTTTCTACCACGACCGAGCCATGGAGGCTCAGCAAGACGTAGTCGACTTGCTCGAGGAGGCCCATGAGACGACCATCATTCACTCCGCTCGCTACCAGCAAACTCTCCGTAGGTACCACGAAAGGAAGATTAGGGGGAGGATCCTCGAAGTCGGTGATCTCATGCTCCGGAGGACCCAATCAACGAAGGAGAAACATAAACTCTCTCCACCATGGGAAGGACCCTATACGGTGACCGAAGTGATCCGACCGGGTGCCTACCGACTGAAGGACAACAACGACAACATTCTCAGCAACACTTGGAACATTGAACAACTACGTTATTTTTCCCCTAAATTCGGTCTTACCTCTTTTATTCAATACTTGCTCCTATTAAGCACCCCAGCCCGAACACTTTCAACCCGGATCACTTGGGGGCTCTATGATGGTACAAAACTAAATACTACCTCTCTTTTTTACTATCACATGGTAAAGAACTTTTTTCCTAAACGAAAGCGCATTCCATTCCTTTGATTACCCTACATTACTTTGTTCTTACTCCCAACTGAATGCACCCCGCCATGACCAACGGTTACGAGCAGCCGAGCACCACGGGCCATGCCTAGGTTCTTAAAAGCTGCAGCCTATGGAATGAATGGGCAGGTGCAAAAAAGAAAGGATAAAAACAAAGCTATGCTAGGATAAAAACAAGGAACGGATAGTGATTCTATCACAAAAATAGAACTGATGTATACATTGATACAAAAAACTGTTCACACGGGGGCTCTCCCACGAACTTAACGATTACATTTGCTGACTACTTCTACTCCAAATACTACTGTGGCGCTCGGGGGCATCAGCTGATGCCAAAGGAAAAGCCACGTCACATGCCGCCAGACATAACCACCGCCGCAAGGGCCCCACCCGGTTCCGCTCCCTCGACTTCGGCGAACGCAATGGGTACCTCAAGGGCCCCGCTCGGTTTCGCTCCCTTGACTTCGGCGAGCGCAACGGGTACCTCAAGGGCGTCGCACCCATAGATGCTCAGCAGAAGAGCATGGAGCTTCTAACCTTCTTATGCAGTCGAGGCAGCTCCTGGGCAGGGACGCTACCCGCTGAGGTATGGCCACCGTGGCTGGAAGATATCTCATCAAACTTTATGAAATGGCCAACCTGAGCAGCTGCAAGGGAAAAACCTCGGCGCAGTCCCAAGCATTTTCCTCTCTTACAAGGCTCGTCTGGAGAAGACTCGCCGTAAGGAATCCACATATGGCTCCATCCCGACGAAAGCCTCGCAGACAGCGACGAAGCCGGCAACGTATGACACCCTCCAGTGCGCTACCTCCTTCGATTGAACCAGCCCCTTCTCGGCGAAGGCAGCCATCACCATCTCATCTACAATGGGGGACCTCCAACTCGACATCACGCTCTAGAATCATGAATGGGTCTATGAGTTCTCCTTTCCTTCTCCCTTCCCCTATTTAAAGAAGAGGCGGAGTAGTTGAGGAAAGGCGAAAGGATTGGGGCAAGAAACCCTCTCCCTTCCCCCATTCAATATGGATGGGAAACGACGGGACGCGCCCTGACCGATGGGACGCACACTGACCAACGGAACGATGCCTGGTCAGATGAGACATGGCCTGGGTATGGCCCACCACTACCGCACGACCAGGCATGAGAAACAAAACGCCACCACACGCAGACGGCCCTTCGCCTTCCCAGGTGGAACTTGGAAAGGCCCAACTATGGGATCTCCACCCAAGAGAGACCACTGGGCTTCCTAAGTCAATCGAACAGCTTAGGAAAACACCGAGAGACAGGTAACGAGCAAAGGGACGCCCCATATGGGCCATGCTGACTCCGTCACGAACGACGAGCATGGATCCAGGTCGGACATTTCCGATTGGAGCTCTTCAAACGCCGTCACTCGAGTCATCAAGGTAACATTACCAAACCCCACTATTTATTTATATAATCATTCATACATACATACAAGCATTCATTCCATACACCCGCGCCACCTAGACGATTCTACCCGAATCGTCCGAGGGCTGCGCGGGCTGCACCGATGCTAGGATCTGCGAGCTCCATCTTGCCTGATCCCTAAAACTAACTGCCTTGGTTGCACGGGCTGCACCAATGCTAGGATCCACAAGCTCCTCCTCACTCGATCCCAAAACTAACTATCTTCGCTGCGCGGGCTGCACCGACGCCAGGATCCGCGAGCTCATCTCGCCCGATCCCAAAACTAACCGCTGACTCTTTGTTGACTAAAATGCACGCACACACGCCCGTTGACAAAAAACCCCCTAGGCGATCCTGCCCGAATCGCCCGGGGGCTCGGGGACTACACCTGCGGGTGCGCTCGCGCGCACCCACAGACAAAACAAAACTTGCCCCACTGGCAACATGAAAAAACCCCCAAACAATTCTACCCGAATCGCCCGGGGGCTTGGGGGCTACACCCGCGGGTGCGCTCGCGCGCACCCATCGTCAAGACAAAAATCTCCTAGACGATTCTACCCGAATCGCTTTGGGGGCTCGGGGGCTCCTGTCGGGTTCATAAACTTAGGGTCCCTCATGGACCAGCTTCCCAGCAAAAGGCTCGGCCTAGTAGACAACGTTGCGAACGACGCACAACTCCTGGGCTAGCCCAAATACCTAGACGACAGGCGAGAACGGCGATCCAATCTCTGACTGGAAGGCCTGGCCGAGGAGGAACGGTGCCCGCTTCCGACTCTGGCCCACATCTCCAACCGGAGCGCTCGCTTCGGCCTCCAGCCCGCCTCCAGACGACCTCTCCGACCGGAAGGCCTGGCCAAACACCACTTCCGACTCCGACCCGCTTCTCCGACCGGGAAAGCGCCGAACCCCTACTTACAGCTCCTCTCCGACTGGCGCAATCAGAGCCGACTGGGACCAATCGACCGAGGACGCCTGCTCGGTAAGGACCAGGAAACGGACGGAGAAAGTAAGGCAGCGCACTCAAGTCAACTGCAATACTAAGGACCGTACCCTGTACACCTGCAGGACAGTACCCTACGACCTCCCTGGCATGACAGAACCCAAGCAGTGTTGTAGGCGCCGACATTTTCCCCTACAGTGTTGTGGGCACCATCAACTCTCATACCAGACAAATACGGTAAGGCTCCCCCACGTGCCTTTGGGGCATCAACAGTGTTGTGGGCGTCGGCATTTACCGTACCAGGCGAACATGCTAAAACACCTTACATGGCTCTGGGTATCAACAGTGTGGCAGGCACCGACGTCTGCCATACCTGAAGAAGACGACGCAACCTCCCACATGCATCTGACATTAAACAGTATTGTGGGCGCCTAGCATCATCTTGTACCCGCCGGCGTGGGAAGCAAGACTTAGCAGCATACGTACTCTCTCCCTCTCACTTGTAAGGCCACCCCCTTCATTTATAAAAGGGGATGCGCTCTCTTCCAACAGGGAGATCGATCAGTTCACCTACATTGATTCACCCTCTGTAACTTTAGACACTCTAAAGTTATACCGAGCACACGCTCGAACACTTAGCACATAGTGGGGCTCCCGTCACTCTCGGCCCTTCAGACCAGAGTCCAACCGGACCTCTTGTACCCCTCACCTTTCTCCTTCTCGTTTGTAACCCCACTACAAACTTCGAGCACCTAGGCTCAGGAATAAAGTCACCGACCGACTCAAACTGGACGTAGGGCACGTTGCCTAAACCAGTATAAACCCTGTGTCATTGAGTGCTAGGCCACCTCCGATCACAACGTACATCAAAACTACAAATATTTACGTGTTGGTCACTTTCTGCACTGACACAAATGTTGCTAATATTATCCACAAACCTAGTCACAGTTGAGAAAGTTAGACCGACATGTTTCCCAAAACGTCACTCTGTATGGGGCAGAGGGAGTATTTGAAAGCTCTAGTTTGGTTTTGGTGAATTGATGAAACCCTAAGTGCTAACCTAGTTTATCAAAGTGATTATGAGATAGGTAGCACTACTCCAAGTAATGAAGCAAATGAAGATCATGACATGATAATGGTGATGCCATGGTGATGATCAAGTGCTTGGACTTGGAAAAGGAGAAAGAAAAACAAAAGGCTCAAGACAAAAGTGAAATTGATAGAAGCTTTTTGGTTTAGTGATCGAGACACATAGAGAGTGTGATCACATTTAGGATCGATAGCCGTACTATTAAGAGGGGTGAAACTCATATCAAAATGCGGTTATTGAAGTGCCACTAGATGCTCTAACTCATTGCATATGCATTTAGAATCTAGTGGAGTGCTAACACCTTTGAAAAGTAATTTGTGAAAATATGCTAACACACATGCACAAAGGTGATACACATTGTGTTTAGCACTTGGGAGCAAGGGTTTGAAACTTCACCGATGGAGTGTCTGCCCGTAGAGTGCGAACAGTCTGACGGTGCCACCGGCGCCCTGTACAGAAAAGAAAGGGTTTCACAGAGTGCACCGGACGTTGGTCGCGTGGTGACCGGACGCTGGAGTCCTGCGTCCGGTCAGTGGCGCAGTGAAGGCCACCCTCGGTCTCTTGACCGGACGTAGGCAACCGGACTCTGGTTGAACATTATTCAGCGTCCGGTCGTGCTAATGTGGCGGCACAAAGAGGAGACGGTGAGTGACCGAACGCTGGGCGAGTCCGGGCGGGCATGACAGGACGCGTCCGGTCATGAGTGGAACCTTACTGGAAGTGACTGGACGCTGGGGTCCTGCGTCCGGTCAAGATCAAACTGACGTGTCCGATCGAGACTGGTACCTTACTGGAAGTGACTGGACGCTGGGCACTATCGTCCGGTCCTACACTGTCGTGCGTCTGATCATAACTTAAATGTACTGATGACCGTTGAGATCGGGCGATCAGTATTTGAAGCTAGGGTCCTACGTCCGGTCGATCTGACCGACGCGTTCGGTCGCCCCGACTTTTCAGAGAACAGAGAGCCAACGGCTCTATTTCTTAGGGGCTTCTATTTAAGCCTCATAGCCGGCTCAAGCTCACTCCCTTGGCCATTTGCATTGACATAGCAACCTTGTGAGCTTAGCCAAAACCCTCCCACCCATCTCCATCATTGATTCATCATCTTTGTGAGATTATGAGAGAATCCAAGTGCATTGCTTGAGTGATTGCATCTAGAGACACTTGGTGTTTGTGTTTCGCTGCGGGATTCACTTGTTGCTCTTGGTGGTTGCCACCACCTAGACGGCTTGGTGCAGCGGAGGAGGATTGGCACGAGTTGGTGATTGTTTGTGAGCATCTCCCGGTGATTGTGAGGAGACTTGTACCTTCTCCGGTGGAGCGCCGAAAGATAACCTTAGTGGATTGCTCGTGTCATTGAGTTACCTCACCTGTGGGTAGGTTCTTGCGGTGTCCAATTGTGTGGACGAGATTCGTGCAACACCTCTTAGCCGTCGAACCACCAAGTGTTGGTCGACACAACGAGGGACGTAGCTTGTTGGCAAGCACGTGAACCTTGGGAGAAAATTGGTTGTCGCTTGCCCTTTGACATTCTCCCGGTGATTGAGTTAGTATTCATCTTGTGATTGGTTCACTCCTCTACGCGGCGGTATAATCACCTAACTTACTCATTTACATACCCGCAAACTAGTTGTAGTAAGCTCTTTAGTGTAGCTAGAATTGAGAGCTTGCTTTGTAGCTTAAGTTCATCTATTGGAGCTCTTTAGTGTAGCAAGTGTGAGAGCTCTTAGTGAGTAGTGACTTAGCAAATTGTGTGTCTAGTGATCATAGTAACTAGAATTGTTGGATTGGCGGCTTGCAACCCTTATAGAGCTAGAGCAAGTTTGCATTTCGCTATTTGTCATACTAATCAAATTGCTCTAGTTGATTTATAGATTTTTAAATAGGTTTTTCACCTCCCTCTAGCCATATTAGGACCTTTCAGTATTCCGGTAAAAGGAGGACGGTTCCTAATCTTTTAATCGGTAAAGGGTTCGATGCATTGATTTTTGCCTATAAACGAGTCAACTAGCTAGATCTACTTGCGGCTAACGGCACGTTCCTTTCCAGCCAATGGTATGTAAGGCAATGGTTGTTATTGAAGTTAAGATAAAGGAATACCTTAGGTTTCGGCTTTTTCCACGGTTCTGTAACGGTAGGTTTCGGCTCCTAGCTAGATCCCTTCTGCTCCTACTAAGGACGCCGCTGATCCGATAGGATTTGTCGAGCGAACACTACCATAACTTATGGTATCTGACCAGTGAAAGAAACGCGACTACCTGTGCTGTCACATGGCTTCATTTATCAAAGAAAGCGATCAGACTGTTGCCATTAAGGCAATGAAATTGACGTAAAAAAAAGGAAGAGTAAGGAGTTTGGAATGACAACTAGTCACTTCTCGCTGAAGATCTGTTAGGATAATTAACTGAATTAATCAAAAAATCTACTGATACATTCGAATAATTAAACATTTCACGAGTATTGTACTAAATTTCATGTTATTACAAAAAAAAAATTCCACAGGTTCATAACCATTTAATCCATAATCATGAGCAAATGTATAAATATATTATTGAAAAAAAGTGGGTAGACGAAGTAGTGTTGACGAGATTTCTGTTTTTTCTTAATACCCTTCGAATTTTTTCATTTGTTTTTCTACTTGAATCAGAGAAAAAACATTTCTCAGTTTATCGAATGATGATACATAGTGCAATATGATCCGAACAAGATGTTGCATAAGTTGCATAATACAAACCAAGCAAAGAAATGGAGTCTAATCCATCGTAGAACTTTTTCCGCTCCTTTTCTATCATAAACATTAATGTTTGTTCTAAATACAAAACAAATAAGAACAAATCTTTTATTTTTACCGGCCAATAGCTCTTTTCACTTTGGAATACAGTCTCCCATGATGGACGACATGACACCACGGGTCGAGAGCAGAGCAGAGGGCGGCGATCAGGCGTCCGATGGCCTCCGTCGCGCATGGGACGCTGGGCGGGAAAGCACCCCTGCTCTGCCTCTGCTCCCACTTTGCTTTCCCGTGATCGAAACGAGGTCCATGCTCGGAGTCCGATAAAACGCAGATGCCTCCTCAGTCCTCTCCTGCCTCCTCCCCAGCAGCGGCGCTGGGCGATCCCCTTCTCCACCAAGGCCACACCGGGGCGTGCAACTGACCTCCCAGCTGCTAGTACATCGGTACTAGAATAGGTAGAGATGGGTCCGAGTCGGGGGTTTGGTAAAGGAACCCTAACTTGATCGGATGGTTCTCTTTTCCGCCTGGGTTTGATTGAACTGCTCCCAACAGTCAAGTTCACATCTTGGATTGCTTGTGCTGTATGTTAGGTCACTGATTTCGGTCTATCTACTGGTGGTTCTGATTCCACGATGAGCTGAGCCCCACGGCAGGTACCACATGGCGGACACCGAGGGCCACGATCGTCATCCTGAGACGCAAGAGGTAATCGTTGCTAGTACCCCCCCAAGCGCATAGCTTTTCCCTCGCCTAATTGTTAGTGCGCGTGGTAAAAGCCCTCTACTTTTTCTTAGCAATCGTGGTCATTGCCTCCCAGGAATTGACTATTGGGAGCTCCAACAGCAGCGGTGGACAAGCTCCACAGAGCAGTAGATACAGTCTACGTGGTCGCAATGTTGATTCAGAAACACAGTTGAGGAGAGACGAACTCAAGGAGGGGGAGAGGGAGATAGAGAGACGCATTCAAACTAAGCGCTTAAAAGAAGAGCAGGAAATCAAAGATAGAGAACATGTGGCCGGGATCTTAAAAGCTAAAAGCAACCATGCATGCCCAATACGACTTATGGGAGAAAGAACAGGAAAAGCTTCGGCTTTCAGGTGACAACAATGGCGGCGACTTCAGTGGCAAAAAAGGGGAGAGTGAAACAGTTTATACATGTTAGTGTTTTTACCTGTCTTCTCCTTTCTCTCCTGATCCTACTATTGCCTTCTTTACTTACTCGGTGCATCAACTTGCTGTAGATGAGAGTATGAGACTATCAATAAACCTCCAGGAAGTTACAGAGGTTTGCTTTTATTCCCTTTTACCACCACTATTACAATCAGGAACTAGTTTGGTTTGTGCCGTAGTGCTTCCAGCATTCAGTAAATGGCATAGATTCTTAATTTGTAACTAGGATGGATGGACTGGATACCATATGAACCGGACCTTGAGTTTGGGACAGAATTTGAGCTGAAGCACATGAACTGGCAAGTTGAGAAGTCCACTCTGGAGCTTGCTCGATGTGTGGTTGGCCTTGAATGTTTTACAGGTGAATAACTTCATCTGGATGGGCGTTGTTGCTTGTGTTAGTGTTGACTCTAACAACTAGTGTTTCATTTCTCTTGTCTGCAGGAGACACGGAGATTTTCTCTTGCTCTGGCACAATAGTTGAGTATGAGGATGATACTGCTTATGTAGTTACATCTGCAAGTTTGATAACATGTCCAGACAAAGACGAGCAAGTTGATAAACCTAAGGTTGCTGGACTATTCTCATCCCGTACATAGAATCGTTGTCTTTCTTTTCCTTAAAACGGTATAAGTATTTAACTTTGTTCTTACAAATTTGGTTGTAGATCAATGTATGGTTAGCAGGTGGTCAAAAACTTGAGGGCTTTGTGTCAAATGTGGACTTCTATTACAACATATGCATGATCAAGGTCCCTTGCACTTTTCACCTGACAAGCAAAAGCTTCAACCAAAACTCTGGACTCTTCAATTTTTATGAAAACTGTACAAGAGATGTTGTAGCACTAGGCCGTACTTGTGAGCCTTGCGGCTTAAGGTTGCTTCAGGAAAGCTTATTCCAAGGAAAAGCAGGTTTGATTGTGAAGAGCTATTAGTTTCATCTTGCAAGATTTCACAGGTAGGTCAAGCAAATTGCAAACTGATGTCTGGTCTAGTAATTTTACAATTTTATTTGAAGACCATTTCGAACTGAATTACTTCTTGGGCCCTAAGCACCTTTATCTGAGTACCTTTTATAGAGCTATGGAAATAATTTCCTAAAGCTCAAGGATGCTGTTTATAATACCATAGTTTAGATCTCAGAGACATTATAGTATCCAATTTATTGTGCTGTAAAAAAAACTGTTATGGACTTTTCTTATAGAGGGTGATTGAGCTCCTTCACTATCTTGTGGATTTTTTTTTTCGGCCAGTCATACGTTTTAGATCCATTTAACTGTAAGTCCGGGGATCCAAACATAAAATAATTTGTCTCAATCATCACATAGTCGTTCCTTGAGGCCTGACATTCCTTCTTTCCATGTTCCAACCAAATGCTATGGGTCTGACTTAAGAGGACAGGAACCAAACTTAAAAATTCTTAGAGGTGTATTGTCTTCATCTCTCTACAAAACTTAGTAAAAGCTTTACTCATACAATCATAAGCTTCTACACTCTCCCTGAAATGTTTCTTATAAAGACTATGCATTCATTTTTATTTGCATCGTTTGCTTCCCAAGATTTAGTTTATCTGCCAGGAATATTTTCTAGACCAAAAACATGTGAGAACAAGTGCCTATAACATTTAGCTCAAGTACTAGAGGTGAAATGTTGCTATTAGCCTTTTTCTTTATTATCTTTGCAAAAGTTGAAGTTTTGGACCTGTCCACTGAGACAGTGAGTAATGCCATGAATGTATTGGGCAGGCGAGAGGTGACACAATTTTTTTAACAGATTATAAGATTTGCCATGATTTCTAAATTTTGTAGGGATAAAGAACAGTTTATATTGTCATTATGTTTCGCTAATGTGTAGTTTTTGAATTTATAAACATCATTCTGCATTTTTGCTCCTTTTTAGGATGACTACTGTAGTGAGGTGCTTGTAGCCAATTGCATGCCTCGCTTAGACATGTCCATTACCTGTACTATATGGTGGTATGTTGCAGGGGAATGATGTGGTGGCTTTTAATCATAGATTATTTTACTATGATAAAGAAGCTTTGTTAATTTTTTTATCTTGAACATACAGGAGAGCTGTGTATCATTACATTAACAGAAGAAGAGAGTTACAGCACAACAAAACACCCCTCATAAAACATATTACACCCGCACCCGTTAAAGATTAGACGATAAAAACGACCGACCTAGTGCAACTAGTTATCTGAGCTAGGGCCTGAGGGCAGCCCCTTGGCTCCTGCCATATTCCATAGCTGGCACTCCTCACCAGAAAGAGTGAGGACCGTGGTGATTCTTTGGGCAACACCATTAAAACACACACTCGTTCCTGTGTTTCCAAATGCTCCACGCACCCAAGATGATAAGAGAGTTTAATCCTTTATGAACAGGACCACTCACAGCTGAACTAGCCCTGCACCACCAATCATCAAAAGAAGTCTCTGTGGTCTGAGGTGAGGGGATAGCGAGGCCCACCCTTTGCAGTAATAGAAACCAAAACTGGCGGGCGAAAACACAAGAAACCAAAAGATGCTGGATGATCTGTTGTTCTTGGTCACAAAGAGGACATGATTCAGGATGAGGAAGGCCCCTCCGTGCCAACCGTTCTGCTGTCCAGCAGCGATTATGATCCACAAGCCATAGGAAGAAGTGACATTTTGCTGGCGCCCATGACTTTGTTAATTAAGCGCTCATGTTGAAAGTTCATGGGTGCGGCTATACTAGGAATAGGAATAGGAAATTTGCAACTTTTGCTTGATGTTCAGGTAGAACTAAATGAATTTCTTCTATCATATACAACGCAATCCATGCTTTACCTATATTTCTTACAAATCATCAGTTAAATACTAACAAAATATTGTGCAGAAAGGTGTTGGTGGTCCTCTGATGGATTTTGATGGAAATGTAATTGGAATGAACTTATATGACAAGAAAGGAACTCCTTTCCTTCCAGGTTTCATTGTGTTGAAGTGTTTTCAGCACTTTGCTAACTTTGGGTATGTATTTTGTTACTTATCTTTGCACATTCACTTTACTAATTACTGTACTCATTAAGTGCAAGCCTTAATTCATTTCGATATCAGGGGAAATGTAGTCCCACATGTTCTTTTTTTTTAAGATTATGCCTCGTGCTCTTTGTAGCATTGATGAATAAAATGATCCATATGTTGATGCAGGAAGGTGATAAGACCTTTGCATGGACTGCAAGTTGAATCTCTTTATGAAGCAGATCTTAGCGTACTTGAACAGATAGTAAAGGGTGGGGTCCCTGCTAGGTGTGGTGTAATTGTGGTGAAGGTATGGATCTTCCATCTTTTGCACTTATCTCTGTGTTAATGTTTCTAATTCAATGCTGTGGATGTGAACTTTTTGCCATAGTAATACAGAAACTCTGTCTCGGTATGTATCCAGCTGGTTTGTCTTTTGGTTTCAGGTCTTCTGTTGCGAATAAGAAGCTTTTGTTCTCTGTGTATTTGTGTTGTAGGTACAAGAATCTTCCACGGAACTTTCTTCTGAGATAAAGGTTGGGGAAATAATCACTCATGTTGGTGTGCCTTTCTCCAATGCTGCAGAGGTATGTACGATTTTAATCTTATGTGGAATCCTTGGTCCGTCAAAAATGGTGCTGAATGTCATCGTTTTTTGGTACTAGTTGGGCAGCATACTTCTGGACATGTGCGGTAAGCTTTGGCTGGACCGACAGAAATTGAACGTTTCAGATGACTTGAACGAGATGGCAGCAGTGATGAGCCTTAAGGTTCTATTCTCTATAATTGCATTGGGTCTTTGTTATGGTTCTGCTAACCATAGTTTTTAAGGCGACAAGGCGAGACATGGCGAGCCACTCATTTGAGTCGCCTAGGCGATCATAAGAGGAGGCAAGGCGACGCCATATGTTCAAGGCAGGAGAATGGAGAAGGGATAAAAAAGAAAAATAAAAAAGTAAAAGAAGAAGGACAAGGAACATAAAAGGCCCAGTCCAGTAGACAGCCCATAAAAGCCCTCCCCAACTATCCTGAACTATCTAGGGCTGCCACTACTCCTCTCCGAATGCTTCTTCTCTCTCTCGAACACCTTCTCAGTATCCACTGCTGGAGCCGCCTCCTTCCAAATCTCCTCTCCCCTTCCTCACTGCTGCTGTCGCCCCCTTCTAGATCTCCCCTCCCCTTCCTCACTGCTGCTGCCGCCCTCCTTCTAGATCCCTGTGCGAGATCCCCTGCCATTGCCCTTCAAGAGCCCCTCCCAGATCTGCTGGGGAGCAGAGCTGGCAGGGATGGGAGCAGAGTTGATGGGGATGGGAGTAGAGATTAGTGGTTAGCCTTGTCTGGTCCTCCTCCAGTTCTTCCTATGTCTCCTCCCTCCCCTGCTCCCTCATTTTGCTGGTTTTGGTCGTGGCGTTGAGGACGCCCAGACTTTTTTCCGCGCCTGGACGACTAGGCGGCGCCTAGGCGACGACTTAAAAACTATGCTGCTAACATAATGACGGCATCTTATTTTTATATCCAATCCAGTTTCTTGTGAGAACATATAGTGGTTGTAAACCTGAAGTCACAACTCGAACAATCAACGTCAACAAGTTTACCCCCAGCAGACTTAACAGGTAGTTTTCATATGATCTACAAAGTGTAGCCTTTGGAGTATATAATATATTAGCACTTTGTTTACCTGCAGGTGGCCACTTCCCAGGCCAATTATTGTCCGGCAACTTGCAAATGGTAAAGTCGTCGACGAAGAGTGGTACATGACTCGTGAAGACTGAAGAGTGGTAGACAATGGTGTTTTGAGGGAAGCGTTGTGGTGTTCTACAGCAGCAGCATGGGCGCTATTTTTGTGTTTGTTTTATGGTGAAATGGTTCCTATATCCTGAATTGCTAGCTGAATGCAGAATGCTTATTAATTTAAGCTTGGCAGTGATGGCTTCTGAATGTTGTAGCTGACTAGCAACCAGGATGAGGGATGAGCATAACTTATCTTCCCCACATGCTATTAGGTGGCTCTCTGTTAGGGAAGTTGCATTAAGATCGAACTTAAACGTTGATTTCCTAACCTTTGTGATGTGCTCCGACTTAACAAGATTGATTATAGTTTTTGGTGTTTGTCAGTTCACATTGGGCTCAACAAAGTTTTCTTTTGGGCGTGTGGGAAAGGTGCTATGTCGAAATTAGTAGTGTGGGTGTGTGTTGTAAGGGCTCTTGCCCCTTTTTTCTTCTTAATACAAAGATACGCAGCTCTCCTGCGTGTTTAAGAAGAAAAAAAAGTTGCTATGTCTGCAGTACCTATCGGCGGCCAAGTTGCCTATCCAATCCACAAGTGGTGCTTTGTGGACATGTTGTATAATGCAAGGTGGTTACCCTTTAGACACGTGTTTACAGAACTCATGAACACTTATAAGCAGTCTCAATGGAAAAGTTTTAGTGAGTTTTTAAGATTTAAGAGTGCCACGTCAGTTTTACAAAGGGCGTGGCTAGCGTCCAGACGTTCGGATGCTAGCCCCCGTCCGGATGCCCGCGCCTGCTCCGCCTACTGCATGTTGCACCTGCCCGCGCCTGCCCGCTCTGCCGCTACACATAAGCATGCGCACCTGCTGATTGCTTCGCTTGCTGCGCGCCTGCTGCATGCTACACATGCTGCCGCTATGCATGCTGCTGCTAGGCATGCTGCTACACCTGCGCGTGGCGGGCCGCCTGCTGCTACACGTGTTGCGCCTGCTGTTGTGCATGCTCATGGAAACCGCCTACGCCAGCTTCGCTTCCCGCACCCACACGAGGACCACCTCCGCCTTCGCTCGCTTTTCACGCCTGCTAATGACAACACTTGCAACATGAAGCATTTACTGTAACAAACATCTGGGAATCGGTGAAACATTTGGAAAATACGTTTGCAACATATGTGTATAGCCATTGCAACATATGCAACATCCACATAAAAACACCTGCAACATACATCTGAAACAACTGAAATATTTAAAACATACACTTACAACATATATGTATAGTCATTGCAACATATGCAACACCAGATATACTTTTACAACATCCAGATAAAACGCATTGCAGCGTACGTCTAAAACAGCTGAAACATTTGAAACATATATTTGCAACATACATGTATAGCCATTGCAACATATGCAACACCAGATCTAGTTTTGCAACATCCGGATGAACACATGCAACATCAAGGTGAAACATATATCTGAAACGCATGAAACATACGGAGGTCCACGCCATTGCGGAGCTTGATGCCACGGAGTGGCGCGGAGGTCACCGGTTGCAGAGCTCATTGGTGGCACGGACCTTGGAAGTGGCTTCGGCAGGCGGATGGAGACGCGGTGGAGGCGGTGAATCCACGCGGACAGGGCACGTGGCACGAGCGGGAGGCGGGGGCACGTGACGTAGGCGGGCGGCGTGGGCCAACACCCTAGGCCATGGCATCGAAGACGCTGCACGCCGAAAGGAGCCACCAGGCCCCCAACCCCGAGTGGAATCCGCACTGCACCTAGAAGTGCCCGACGACCACAACCACGACGCCAAGCCATCTCGTGGACGCAGCCCAGCGAGCGTTGCCGTTCTACGCTGCGCTGGAGCCGTCGTCTGAGCCCACGCCACCACGACGTTCTCCTCGCCTTCCCCGACAGCACACACGTTGAGTCGGTCCATGGGCGCGCGGCAGCCGCAACGTCGAGTCGGTCCATGGGCGTGCAGCAGCCGCAACACCGAGTCGGTCGGGGTGGTGGTGGCGCTTTTGCACTCCATGGCCGCGACGAGCGAGGTGGATGGGTCGCGGCGGTGGACGCCCTGAGCGGCGCGGGATGGGGCGCGGCACGGGATAGGGCGCAGCGGCAAGGCAAAGTACGCAGGAGGACGGCGCATGCGACCGCTGTGGCGCGGATGGCGCAGGGGCCACGGCCGCTGCGGGCGGACGACGCAGTGAAAGCGATAGCGTCGCGAGTGGGGAAAATATCCAGGAGTGGGAGAACGACGCGTTGCCTGTCGACGCAATTGATGCATAGGCCCAGGAACAGGGGCGTCCGGATGGACACGCCCGGACGGATGTCCTTGTCAAAGCATTATCGTTTTACATATGTTAGTTGATGATGAATCAATACTTCTCTATATTACACAGTATTGCGGACGGGCAAGGAGCCCGGTGTAAGGCTCAAGGTGGTTGCCCAGTGGTAAGGCCTCAAGGCAAAGAGCTGGCTGGCGGGGGCCCGGTGGTAAGGCTCCAAGGTGGGGAGCCGGCTGGCGGGGTTTCGAGCCACTGTCCAACACCTGGCCTCCTGAAGGGCACTGTTCAAAAAAATAAATACACAACATAGAATTTAATCTTTGCACAAGGCTCAAATGTGCCATATCAATTATGTTGCTGGCTACTAAAGCATGGTGTCATCCTTGGCAATGAAATCGCTCACAATGACTCAAGTTGGTTTCACACTAGAAATTATGAAGAGGTTTTGAGTTTTTTCTGCCCTCTTAAGCAGTAGGTTCCATACAGAGGGAAATAGAGAGAACGAATTTTGACATGGACTAAATAGATTGGTGAAGATTTGCTTCAGTGTATAAAACTTGACATTAAGACAACTATCTGGTGCAGTATATATATTTTACATATGCCAGGACATGCAGTAATGAACTCCGTCAGGCTCATGTCTATTGACTCTTGGAATTGGCTGCATATCATTCCTTGTTCGCCATGAAAAATCAGGCCTTCTTTTGCTGAATGTCAAACTTGGCCTTGCTACAGCTATGATCTGCATACCTGCGAATCTACGACTACTGTACGCACTTATAAGCTGCCACTTCTCTATCTAGACCTGCACCTGCACACTTGCATCTATCTTGTTGCAACGAACTCCTTATGAAGTCTGCAAATATCTCAGAAGGAGGCATAGATTACAGAATACTCCTGTTTTCATATTACAGATTACAAACTAAACTGTAAGATAGTTCCTAGTAGTGACCATAAGATTTCAGAAGGAAGAAAAAAGACACCTGCAGTAGCAAGAAAGGTTGCATTCAGTTCAGACATAAACTACATAGATCAAAGTAGCTGGCCAGCTGCATAGATCAAATTAACTCCTGACAGTACCATGAAAGGGTTCATTGAGTTCAGACCAGTAGTCACGTACCTATATAGAGGTAAATGCAGAGAGCAACAAGAGTAATTTCAGTATAGTTCCTGTAGATAACTGATATGGCTTCTGGTAATGGCCTTCTGGGAGCTCCTCAGATCTTGAAGTCGCACTCACAGGAGAGGATGTCCTCGCGACGCTCGTCGCTTGTGACTTTGGCGCGGCCCATCTGCGGGTGGCTGGCTTCGGAGTCGATGACCTGTTCCATGAGGTGGGGCGCGGCCAATATGTTGAGCTAGCAGCAATCCATCCCTGAGTGCCATCAACTCTGCTGTTGGGGCATCCACTGTGTGCTCAAGTATGTGTGATCAGGATCCATTTGGATCTCTAATAACCACGCCTGTTCCACCGTTTCCATTCTCCTCTCTGAAACTCCCATCGAAGTACGTTGGTTCCAGGCGAAACCAGGTGAATTACAAAGTTCGGTGCATGGTCTGGTCTAAAAATAAGTCTGAATCATCAACTCCCTATCTTGCTACCTGATTACAGCACCTGCTGCAAATTGAGACTAAACAGATCACGTTTGGTCCTTGCACGCCCTTCATGACCAGGCGGCCAGTCGATCCGTGCCTCATGTGCTTAATTAGCTGCTCCAGCCGTACGGAACAGAACAAGAAATACTTGCACGGAACGGTTAATTCCAAAAAAAAGTGCTCTTGTATATAAACTTATTTAGAGAGGACTCTCTAAGTAGATTTTAGGATAATTTACCACTCGATGTGCTTGTCAAGGATTCATCTTAGCGATACCCACTTACCCAGGCGTATAGAAAATAGTAAATACATGTGAGACATCATCTTCTGCAGCAGATTGTTGCACAGGCTGACAGGCACACAGCATACATGGACCAACCCCATGGTAACAAGTTTCATAAGCTACATAAAAACGGTGAATCCTAGCAAAATATCTTCCTAGAAATATCTAGTTTAGAAGGTTGTGGCAAAGGCTGAGACATGAATCCGAGGACAAATTCTATACATCATATTTAGGAACAGCGACCTTTATTGTTTAACCTTCAAGAACACAGCCTACAAAAGACTACTCATTTGTAGTCGAGGTCATATCCGCTAGGGGTTTTTATATGAAATTCAGAGAGAGGTGTAGTTCTAGTCACAGGACGTGGCCACATAGAATCTGTGTCGCTATCATCATTTGTGCTTGGATGCCTCCATTCAGCCTCAGGTACAGGCCATCTGTAATTGAAGAAACTTGGTGAAAACATCCACACAAAAAATCCAATGAAGTAGTTATGCTGTGTCAGAAAGAACCTGTTTTGCTTGATCGTATCGACATCAGCATTGACAGTTGCAATGAATCCAGAACCATCACTCGGCCTGAGCACAAACACCTATTCCCAAATACAACAGTGTTATATAAATGGACAACTGTACTATGGATGTAAGGATGTTGAATCATCCCAACTGCATAACACAACTAGTGCAGCATACCTCAAAAACCATTCCTCCAGGGTGTTCTACAGCACACTCTGCCTTGTCCAAAATCAACTCATGGAACTGGCAGGATCAAAATAAAACCATCAGGCACCCTATGTTTTTTTCAAACATGCAACAGAGATGCATATCTTTGTATTAAAAGTGCACTATGTTGGCATAGTGATTCTTGCAACCCTGAAATAACCAAACAAAGCTGTCCAAATTTATGGTAGTTATTAAATTTATAGAAAAATAGAAAATATTAAAGTTATTGGCCTCCCGAAGTCTGAACTGTCTTCCGGAAAAATTGCCACTTGCCTTTACTGAAGCAATTGCTTTCAAAATATTTAATGGTACAAACAAGTAACATAAATATGGCTATATAGCTTTTGACACGACGTCATAATGATATGGGAAACAAAACAAATTAATGTTAAATTGAACTATGCAGATATAGCCCATTAAGATTCTTCTTAGAAAAAAGAGCAAATTCTACAGTTGCTATTTGTGCTTCAGATATTTGAATCGTCTCGAGTAGGTTTTAATTCATTGTCAATTGCTCGTATAGTATGTGTTTGTTCTCTTAAATCTTAATGCAATGATGTCAACTCTCCTACATATTGAAAAAATATTTCAAGAGAAAAAAATGGTATTTTTCCTAAATTCATATGAACCTATGATGTACTTTATGTAATTTTTACATTTTATTAAAAATATATAAAACATGTTACACGTGCAAAACTATGTTGTTTCACGTTGTACAAAAAGGAATAAACAATTGACACAAAAACACACTAAGCCTTTCTGTACAGATAGATCTGTTTTCCTTTTGTAGCACCGTGCACATATGGACAATTTTGCAGGTGGACATGTGTTTACATGATGAGCATGCATACATTTCACTGAAAGGGCATGCTTTTATGCCAAGGAGAGTAAGTGTGAATTTTAGAATTCTTGAAATGTACGAAATCTTATAGTTGAATTTCCTGTTTCCTTACCTCTCTTGCTATAGCTGGAAGAAACAATGCCTTGTTGCGCGTGTGTTTGTGTGATGGTGTGTGTGTTGTGTAAGGGTCCCACCCTTTTTTCTTCTTTATACAATAAAAACAGTTCTGTGTTTTTTTTAAACGCAATGGCAGGAACTCTGTCTTTCAATTAAGATAGGGAAATATAGTTTATGTACAAACAAGGACACTCCAGATGAGGGTTTCAAATCCCCCCCCCAAGCATGTAAAGGAGGGAAACACACGCCCCAAAGGGGGGACAACAGCTAAACATAAGCGAGTGCTCTCTTCCTTTGCTCTATGTCTTCCTTTATCCTTGCAGCTACTTGCGTCATCGTTTCTATCTTGTTGTTGAAAATTCTCCTATTTCTCTCTTTCCAAATATTCCAAAGGTGTAGATTACTACCCCGTTAAGTCGTCTATGCCCAGATCTTGGCACTTTCCTTGCCGCCTCTTCCCACCATGCCCTGATATGGATGGGGTCTGCCTGGGGTTGCTGTTGCAGTTGAGTGAAGTTTTCCCACGAGAGGATTTGATCCCAAACCGCCTTAGCAAAAGGGCAACATAGGCATAGGTGGAGGCCGGTTTCTAAGGGACCGTTGCACAGCACGCATTGTTGTTGGTGTGGCCACCCTCTCTTTTGTAGGTTTTGCGCCGTAAGAATTTTATCTTGCACTAAAATCCAGGCGAAAATCTTGCATCTGTTCTCCACGTGCGCTTTCCAAATCAATTCCGTACGGAAGGGGACGAGCGAGCCTATGAATTGAATTCTATAAGCTGAGCGGGTGGAGTAAATCCCATCCTTGGTCCATCGCTAGATGATGGTGTCCTGGACGCCTTGTTGTAGGTGCACATCCAGTATTCGTATCCAAAGGGACACAAACTCCTTTATGTGGAGAGCCGAGGTGATTTTCCTTCCTAGCGAGCGCATCCAATTGTTGTTCCGGAGCTCTTGTTGCACCGTTCGATTTCTCCTTGAAACAAGGTGAAACAAGTTCAGGGCTAGGTACCTAGGAGCTTGTCCATCAAGCCAATTATGGTGCCAAAACTTAGTCTTTGCTCCATCCCCCAAAGTTATAATGATTGAGGAGTCGAAGAGGAGACGATCATCATCAGAACATGGAAGCTCTGAGCCGCTCCAAGACTTGGAGTCGTCAACCCATTCTTGCCAAAGCCAGCGCAACCAGAGGGCTCTCTCCAATCTATCAAGGTCAGGAACGCCTAAACCCCCAAGCTCCTTCGGTTTGGTAACTGTTGGCCAGTTAACCAGGCAGTGTCCGCCATTGGCATTCTCCTCCCCCTTCCACAAGAAAGATCTCCTGATTTTATCGATCTTTTTCTTAGCCCATGCCGCCAAAGGAAACACTGTGAGGTGGTAGGTTGGCATGGAGGAGAGGACAGAGGTTACTAGAGTGAGGCGTCCCGCTTTGTTTAGCCATCTACCTTTTCATTTGGGTAACCTTTGTCCAATACGGTCAATGAGAGGTTGCACATGGACCTTTTGCAGTGATCTGATGTGGAGTTGCAGCCCCAAATATTTGCATGGGAATCCCCCTCTACTACCGGTGAAGGGTGATAGGACTTGGTCTAGGTCAACGTTTGCACAACTGATTGGATGCACTGAGCTCTTTTCTAGATTAATATGGAGTCCCGAGAATGTGCCAAATGCCTGTAGGATGATTTTGACGGCTTCTACATCGTCTTGTATTGGGTTGATGAAAATAGCCGCATCGTCTGCATACATAGAGGTTCTCCATTTTACCGCCGTGATGGGTAAGGGGGTGAGTATCCCATGTTGGGTTGCTTGGTCAAGCAATCATTGAAGCGGGTCCATAGCTAGGATGAATAGCATGGGTGAAAGCGGATCTCCCTGCCGGACGCCTCTGGCATGGCTAAAAGTGCCCCCCATGCCACCCATTAAGCAAGGCTGTCGAGGTGGATGTACGTAGGAGGATAGAGATCTATTCACGCGAGCGCGGTCCGAAGCCCAGAGCCTGCAGAATCTCAAGCAAGTACCCCAATGTACCGTGTCAAAAGCTTTGTGGATGTCTAGTTTCATGAACAAAGCCGGTATCTTCTGCTTGTGTAGCATTTGTACCGCTCCTTGGACGTAAAGAAAATTATCATGGATGCTTCTCTTTTTTATAAATGCGCTCTGGTAGTTGGAGACGAGGGAGTTTAGTCGAGGGGCAAGTCTGTTAGCTAACACTTTGGAGAAGATCTTTGCAATGCTATGGATGAGGTTGATGGGTCTAAAATCTGTAACTCTTGTTGCATCCGTTTTTTTGGGTAGAAGGATGATGCAAGCCGAGTTTAGCCATTCAAAACCCTGGGCATTCAATGTGAATAGGCTGTTCATGGCTGCCATAACATCCTCTTTAATGATTTCCCAACAAGCTTTGAAGAAGGCACCCGTGAAGCCATCTGGGCCTGGCGCTTTGTCGGAAGGCATGAAATATATAGTATTTTTATCTCATCATGGGAGAAAGGCACCTCCAAATCGGAGAGATCATGTTGATTGTAGCCAATGGATTGCCAATTGACTGTCGAAGTTCTTGGAACCGTGGAGCCAATGTGATTTTTAAAATAATCTCGTATCACCTTTTCTTTCTCTTGATGAGCAACCGTAATCCCCCATCCGTATGCAGACAATGTATGTAATTCTTTCTCCGGTGTGCATTGGCTCTACTGTGGAAAATTTTGGTGTTAGCATCTCCACAACAGATGTATGTGAGCCTCGATCTCTGTCTGATTCTTGATTTTTCAATGGCTGTGAGCCCCGTGCTACGGGCTTTGAGGCGCCGACGTAGGTCAAGCTCCATGCTAGTGAGCAACCTATGCTCTTGGGTTGCTTCTAACTGTAACAATACTTCTTTCACTATGGCGAGCTGCAGCTTTGTATCCCCTATTTTATCTTTTTTTCCAACGCTTGATTCCTTTTGCCACACGCGCCATTTTGATATGCAAGCGTTTCATAGGAAGAGCAGAGGCGACCGGTCTATTCCAAATGTTTTGGACAAGATCTTGGAAGCCTTCCATCTTAGTCTAGTAATTTTCGAAGCGGAAGGACGTGTTCTGATGGTGGTCAAGCTCTCCCTGCAGTAGCAGCGGGGTATGGTCCGACATGAGCGATAGAAGGGAATGCAAGAAGCACGCGGGGAAGATAAGTTCCCACTCGGGGGTACATAGTAGTCTATCAATTCTAGTGAGCGTCAGGTTCTCCTGTTAATTGCTTCAAGTGAAGCGACGTTCATTTAGCTTGATTTCTTTGAGTCTCAAATGGTCGATCGTCGCTCTAAAACAGTTCTGTGTTTTCAAAAAAATGATGCAAATTAGCATGTACATGATGCTAATATTGATCGTACCTGTTGAACCAATTCAAGAAGGATGTGTGATAACACTGGGGCAGGGGGCTCTAGCATTTAACTTCATCAGGAAAAGTTTTTAAACTGGATTGCGCTAACCAAAATAAACGAAGACACAAGCCTATGGTATATGCAGACATTTTGCAAATCACTCATTAAAAAATGTCTGAAAACCTAAGATTTAATGTTGTGACTACATTTCATATGGAAAATAAAATGAAAAGGATACCCGTTCAATGCTTGTACAGTAAATAATTATTTTGAGATTTAATATTCACGCACATAATGGCATCCCCAGCAATATTGTCGACTACTAGCTACAAAAATTGTCCATGTCATACATAAAAAACACAATAGATGACCCCTAAAAAAGACTAGATAGCTGTCAAGGGCTTCAAGCCCTAGGGTAGCCGGTCCTCGACTACGGAGATCGTAGTCGCGGTCCGTCTTCTAGGGCGAGGTTTTACCCCTCAACGACCTAGGCTTGAGAATCGAGAGATAGAAGATGAATTAGTTGATAATTCTTTTCTTGTCTCCAAAGTGCCGGTTACAGGAGGATATATAATCCTTGATGGAATAAAAATAGCAACTAATCCCTCCTTAATCATAGGGATACTAACAACTGTTGCCTAAACTAGCCACTCGATGGCTCAGCCGCCTCCTGGGCCGCGTCCGCGGCGCGCTGGGCGCGCTCTGTCGCGCGTCTAATGTCGCGGGTCCGGCGCCGCCTAGTGTAGGTCCGGCCATACATGACATCTCTCCCCTCCTCCTGTACCAGCTCGTCCTCGAGCTGGAACGTTGGGAAGCACGCGCAAAAGGAGTCCTGGTCCTCCCAGGTAGCTGATGACACCGGCTCGCCCTTCCAGCGGACGAGGACCTGACGCACGCCGCGAGCAAAGCGAGTGCATGCGACGCTGTCTGACTCAGGGACTGTGGCGCCATTGTGGATGACCGGGAGCGGCGGGGGAACCGCTGGAGGGGAACCCTCCCATTTCTTCAGTAGCCCGACGTGGAAGACGTCGTGTAGCCGAGCTCGGGGCGGCAGTGCGACACGGACGGCGATGGCGTTGATGATCTTGGTGACCTGGTAGGGGCCGAAGAAGCGAGGCTTCAGCTTCCCGGTGGTCGCATCTGGGAGGGAAGCGATGGGACGGTGACGGAGGCGCAACAGCACCCAATTGCCCACGACATAGGCCACCGCGCGATGCTGCTTGTCGTAGTGCCGCTTCTGGACCGCCTACGCTTGTTCCAGCCAAAAGCGCACATCATGGAGGAACTCCGCGTGCTCCGCCATGGTCTTGGCGACCGCAGCAACTCGCGTCTCCTCAGGCTCATAAGAGCGGATGGTCGGAGGATCGCGGCCATAGACGATGCGGAAGGGTGTGTCGCGGAGCGACGTCTGGTACGCCGTGTTGTAGACGAACTCTGCCCATGGGAGCCACCTGAGCCATTGGCGGGGATGATCGCCGGTGAAGCAGCGCAGGTACATGATGATGACATGGTCGGCCGCCTCGGATTGGCCATCCGACTGCGGGTGGAAAGCCGTCGTCATGTGCAGCTTGACCCCCATGAGCCACATTAATTCACGCCAAAACGTGGAGGTGAAGATGGGGTCCCGATCGGACACCATAGACTGCGGCATCCCGTGGAGGCGGACGATGTCGGAGAAGAAGGCCTGAGCGACGGACTTTGCAGTGTATGGATGAGCCAGTGGAATAAAATGACAATATTTGCTGAATCGATCCACCACGGTGAGGATGATGGATTTGCCCCGGACTTTGGGCAAAGCTTCCACGAAGTCTAGCCCAATGTCGGACCACACCGCCGTCGGTACGGGCAGCGGCAAGAGGAGTCCAGCGGGGTGGAGGTGCTCCGACTTGTACCGCTGACAAGTGGCGTAGGCACGGACGAAGTCCTGAACATGCTTGGCGCATGCTGGGGAAGTGGAAATCGCGGTGGAGTCGATGGAGCGTGCGCTGGACGCCCTCGTGTCCGTCCTCATGGACCGCAGCGACGATCTCCAGGAGCAGTGGCGACGACGGGGCGATGTAGAGGCGGCCGTCGTAGGTCACAAGGCCATCGTGGAGGGCCTAGGGCGCCGCGTGGGTGCCTGCGACAATCTCATCCCGTAAGGCGACGAGGGCAGGGTCCCCGGCCTGTGCTTGACGCAGGCGGGCGATGAAGTCAAAGCGTGGCGCCGATAGTGCCAGGACTGTGCCCGTGCTATCCTCGGTGTCGCGGTGAGACAGAGCATCGGCGACCGTATTCTAGGGCGCCCGGCTTGTACTCGACGACGAAGTCGAACCCCAGGAGCTTCCCGACCCAGTGATGCTGTGGGATCATGGCAAGCCGCTGGTCCAGCAAGTACTTCAAGCTGTAGTGATCGGTCCACACCGTGAAGCGACGTCCCCAGAGGTAAGGGTGCCAATGGTGGATGGTGTGGATGAGACCGATCAGCTCCTGTTCATAGGCAGCGAGGGAGCGTGGCGAGGAGCAACCGGCCGGCTGAAGTAGGCGATGGGGTGCTTCTCCTGGATGGGCACCGCCCCGAAGCCGTGGGTCGACGCGTCGCACTCAACGACGAACGGCTAGCCAAAGTCGGGCAACGCCAAGACTGGCACTGATGTCACGGCGGCCTTGAGGGCCGTGAACGCCGTGGCGGCCTCCTCGGACCAGACGAAGCCCTCCTTCTTCAGGAGCGCCGTAAGAGGTGCCGCGATCGTGCCGTAGTTGTGGACGAACTTGCGGTAGTAGCCCGCAAGGCCGAGCGGGGCTGGGGCCAGTCATGGACCGCCTGCACCTTAGCAGGATCCATGGCGACGCCCGCGTCGGAGATGATGTGGCCGAGGTAGGCGATGGAGGTGACGCCGAACGCGCACTTTGAGCGCTTGACGACAAGGCTGTGGTGGTGCAGGACGGAGAGGACGGCTCGGAGGTGGCGGAGGTGATCCGCCCATGATGCACTGTAGATTAGAATGTCGTCAAAAAATACAAGAACGAACCGACGAAGGAAGGCACGCAGGACGTCGTTCATCAGCGCCTGGAAGGTTGCCGGGGCGTTGCAAAGCCCAAATGGCATCACCAGGAACTCGTACAACCCGTCGTGTGTACGGAAAGCCGTCTTGGTGATGTCCTCGGCCGCCATCCGGACTTGGTGATAGCCGGAGCGAAGGTCGAGCTTGGTGAAGAACTTGGCGCCGCGCAGTTCGTCGAGCAGCTCATCGACCACCGGGATCGGGAAGGCGTCCTTGACCGTGATGGCGTTCAGGGCACGGTAGTCGATGTAGAAGCACCATGAGCCATCTGCCTTCTTGACGAGGAGGACCGGGGACGAGAATGCTGACGAGCTTCGCCGAATGAGCCCTTGCTGCAGCATGGCAGCACACTGCCGCTCCAGCTCGTCCTTGTGCATGGCCGGGTAGCGGTAGGGGCGCACGGCCACCGGCTGTGACCCTGGCTGGAGGATGATGTGGTGGTCGTGGCTCCGAGGAGGAGGCAGGCCACTCGGCTTGGCGAAAAGGTCGGAAAAGCCCTCGAGCAGCTCGTCCAGCAGCGACGTCATGGCCGTGGTCACGTGGGCGCGTGCGGCCCTGTCAGCCCGCGCCAGTGCAGCTCGCTGCCCTCGAGCTGGAAAGAGACGGTGCGGTTGCTGAAATCCTAGACAATGGGTCCTAGCGTCACTAGCCACTGAGTCCCCAAGACCATGTCGAAGCCGGCGAGGGGCATGACGTAGAGGTCGGCGTGGAACGGGGTGCCATGGATGGAGAACGCCATGTCGCAAGCGACGCCCACGCACGAGACGCGCTCACCGTTCGCCACCGTGGCGGTGAGGCATGGTCGGAGCTGCAGGGGAAGGCCTGTGAGCTGCGCCGCGTCTTCCGAGATGAAGTTGTGTGTGGACCCCGAGTCCAGAAGCGCGACGAGGCGAGTAGGGCCTAGCTTGACGTGGGCCTGCATGGTGTCGCTGAGGTGGACACCGGTGATGGCCTAGAGGGAGAAAATGGGTGTCTCCTCAACGTCCACGTCCTCGGTGGCCTCCGTGTCGTCGTCCTCCACCGTGCCATCCAGGAAGAAGAGCTGCTTGCAGACCCGGTTATGACCCCGGGTGAACTTTTCGTCTCAGTTGTAGCAGAGGCCGAGGCGGCGACGTTCCTCTTGTTTCGCTGACGTGAGCCTCTTGATCGGTGGGCGGCCCTCGATGGCATCTGGCGTGGGGGCGGCCCGCGGCGCCGGTAGGAGCAGCCGTGGCGCCAGAGCCGGGAGCAGGGACTGGGCGCCCGCATGACCCGCGGCGGCTGGGACCACCGTGTACTGCTCCCGCAGTTCCAGCTGACGGGCCAGACTCATTGTGGCCGCCAGGGACTGCGGGTTGTGCACCTGCACATCGAGGCTAAGCGGGGGCAGCAGGCCGCCGGTGAAGAGCTGGACGCGCTGCGCCTCGTCGAGGGGGCCCGCCCGAGGAAGAAGCGCCTGGAACCGGTCCTGGTAGTCGGCGATGGTGTTGGTGCGGCGGCAGTCGGCGAGCTCGAAGAGGGGCGCCGAGCGTAGGGGCGGCCCGTAGCGGAGATTGATGAGCTCCTTGAAACGGCGCCACGATGGAGTACCCTCGTCCGTTTGGACTTGGATGTACCACATCTGAGCCCCGTCCTCCAGGTTGTACGAGGCCATCCAGACTTTCTCCTCCTCCATGATCCGTTGTTGATGGAAGTACGATTCGCAACGGTTAAGGAAGATCAGCGGATCGGACTTGCCATCGTACCTCGGGAAATCCATCTTCTGGAATTTCGGGGGCCGATCGACGGGGGCCCCGCCCTCGGCTTGCTTGGAGCCCAAGGATGACGAGCGATCGGTGGAGAGGGCCATGATCGCCTGCGCGTTGGCCGCTACGGTGGCCTGCAGGTTCTGGACTGCCTTCGCGAGTGACTCAACGGTGGTCTTCAGATCGTCGCCCATGTTGCTGGCGCAGGAGGACACGGGCGACTGCTGCTGGAGCGGCGGCGTGGCGGCTGGAGGTGGGGTGGGTGGGTCAGCGGCTGTTGGTGGGGGTGGCGAGCTGGCGCGGGAAGAAGAGGATCGCCGGGATCGTGATACCAGGTTGTCAAGGGCTTCAAGCCCTAGGGTAGCCGGCCCTCGACTACGGAGATCGTAGTCGCGGTCCATCTTCTAGGGCGAGGTTTTACCCCTCAGTGACCTAGGCTTGAGAATCGAGAGATAGGAGTTGAATTAGTTGATAATTCTTTTCTTGTCTCCAAAGTGCCAGTTACAGGAGGATATATAATCCTTGATGGAATAAAAATAGCAACTAATCCCTCCTTAATCATAGGGATACTAACAACTGTTGCCTAAACTAGCCACTCGATGGCTCAGCCACCTCCTGGGCCGCGTCCGCGGCGCGCTGGGCGCGCTCTACCGCGCGTCTGATGTCGCGGGTCCGGCGCCGCCTAGTGTAGGTCTGGCCGTACATGACAATAGCATGTTCTTCTAATTTAATAAATGGATCCACAGTTAAATAGGATATTAGACTAAGTGCTTGCTACATATTAGTAGCTAGCTGTATTCTCTCTTCCTTTATTTTTCCCCATGTAGGACAAGTAATAAAATGGATCAACCGGTAGCTCTCTGACCGTGATAATTTAATAGTAACATTCAAATTATGGTACCCAGGAATAACAATTTGGGTCCTAGGCTCCTACCTAGGTGTGCGCATGCACGCGTGCGCAACAAACAAACAAACACACACAACCATATTTGCACAAGATACTGCAAACTATTCGCACGTGCAAGTTAGCTTTTGCAAAGCTTTGCATAAATAAATCAGATTCCTTGCTAAAAAGTAGATAATTCCCAGGTTATATATCCCTAATGTGACAAAACCCTAGGTACCATGGTATGTATCATTTAACCTCAAGTTTATGGCCCTAGTGTTCCACAAAACCAGCCACCTTTTTTCCTAGAATAATGTGGGTCGCAAATACAGAATGTCATGGTTCAAATGATAAATCCAAACAACCATATCATTCCATACCTTATATCCACATCAGATTTGAGATAAGATGTAAAAGGGTGGAGTTTTGTGAAACTCTAGTATAGTAAAACCTGGGTGTAAGTGGCACGTGCCATATAACCTAGGGTTCTTGACACCCCACAAAAGCCTGGGTTTATGAAATTTACTCTTGTTTTTATACTTTCTCAAAAAAAAAATGATGGCTCATCTTGACTATCAAGTGTAGAGAACCTTTTTTTTTCTTTGAACCTTATACGGTCATACAAGCATATACTCTTTTCCTAACGAATAAGGAGACATCTTCAGAATTAGTCCTGACTTAGCATCAGAAACTCAGAACTCAAAATTGTGGGACATACGCAGTAAAAAATAATATTTCAACCTGTAATTATTGTTCATCGTTTTGCAAGTTAATTATTCAGTGATAAGCTCCAATCCCACCATCAGAACGAATAGATATATTTCCCCATTCAAAATCCAGCTGCCCTTACGAGTCATTATTTCTATAACACGAAAAGGCAGGTGTTCCTAAACGTGAAAGCATGTGCAAACACGACAACTTTGAAAATAACAGAGGTCAACCTTAGATCCTTTGCCTGAATGAAATATTGAAATGTCATGGTAGAGCTCCAATCGAAATGAGTGCTTGATTTTGCAGGATAACCATGAGAAAACTAAATTTCTTTGAAAACGAACTTCACAAAATATATAGAACCTCTTGTGCATTGGACAAAGCAACTCCATCAAGCGTTGAAATAAGATCACCACCTTTGATTCCAGAAAATGCTGCTGGGGATCCATCAAAAACCTATCAAAACATTATCGGGATAAGCGCGAACACAAACAATAGTTACTTAGTGTTTAAACTCAAAAGTGTCACTCATTTTTCACAAATAGCTGCAACTATCGTTTTTGTGTTTGCACTCAAGCAATTAATAACATATATTTTTTTTCGAACAGCGCAGGAGAACTGCACATCATTTCATTAAGGTAGAAAAAATGTTACAAGGGTCTAAGAGACCCAACTCACACACCCCACACCCAGGACACTAAGTTACAAACTCGCCACACAAATAACAGAAACGACCAAAAAACCTCCGTACTTTAAGCTCTAGCAGGCAGCGACCTAAATACAAGTTCCTGGAGTTTGGAGGCCCTAGCCGAGCACCAGAGCCCTCCCTCTGTGTTAATAGCCCTAAGGACCTCCTGGACACTTGGCCTCTTATTATCAAAGACACAAGAGTTGCGATGCCTCCAGATCTCGTAACCCACCAAAATTATCAAGGAGTTGAGGCCTCTATGCGCTTCTTTGGGACAGCTGCAGTTGACCTCTTCCACCACCCTGAGAAACGGGTCACAGTAGGCTGTGGAGCCAACTGCATCAGTCCTAACTGTTGTAGAACCAGGGACCAAACTTGTCGAGCGAATACACAGCCCACTAGCAAATGAATTAATAACATATTTTCTGGCTAAGTATCAAACCTAACATGAATTTATATAATTTCATGTTAAAATGAACCTGGTTTTGTTGTCCAAAAAAATTCTGGAAGTTAAAATGAACTTATATAAACTTTAAACGATTCATTAAATATAATTGGTCGATTAAAATACAAAGGATTTGGGGGGAAAAACCGCCATGCTTTACATGGAGACCAAAAGGTCAAATGCTTCTCCACTGTCATACTCAGATGTAACAAATGATTCCTAGAGTACAGTGCATTTTACACAAATTATTTTTCAACAAATGGGAGTAGTATGCCCTCCCCCTCCCCAACACACACAGTCATGAAAGCTATGAAATCAAATAAAAGCAACCCTAACAAAAGAAGGAAACTAAAACCATAAAATAACCCGATAAACAGTGACAGCCAGCGCTTCCATCATCAGATTCAGATTAATCCTGCTGGAGAACAGCAAAATTAGTGCCTGGTAACCACTTTACAAGACAATCTGGCAAGTGTCAAAATACCAAGACTATTTGTCTGAAATAAAATGAAATTTTCAATTTGATAATCATAACAATTCAGTTTCTACCAAGTTTATTGCCAAATTCATGGTGATTGCCTGGTTACTCCCAACGCATTGTTTCGTCACTTTCTCTAAAGCTGTCATGTAATAGAAACATAAGTATGATCCTATTCCCCTCCCAATGCATAGTGTATTGGTGTTTGTTTCTTAATATTCCCAAAGCAGTTAACTATTGTATGATGTTGTGGTTGACCCAAAACAAGTATCATGTGGAATAATACCATCCCAATGCTATTGTGTATTTTCCACTGGTCAGATGTCATGGGCAAGCTATATCTCCATGAAGATGCAGCTTTCCTCTCATTAGTTTACTGCCAACTCAGGAAAAAAAAATGTGGTACCTAATCAATGTACATGATGCTTCCCACTGGGAGAAACCATATAAATCCATATCAGACCAATTACAAACCTTCTATATTCTACAAGACAGGTTTATCTAATGCTACACATACATTACCTGATGGCGGTTAACACCAGAGTAAGAAAGCCACGAACAGCTGCCCTGAGAATATAGTTTCTTAATTACTTCTCCCCTATTTATTTATTTCAGTTGAGAGATACTTAGCAACCATGGCCAGAACTACATCTTCCTTTATCTCTAGCACCAGCACAAAATAAATTGCAACAGAAATTGAGAATCAGTGATCTAAAAGAAATAAGGGCGCAAATCAGCCTTCCTCAGGCCTGAATGCAGGTGTGCCTACTCTGCTTCCCAAAGTCATGGTTATCAAGATTTGGATAATGGAAGAAGAAACAATGTTGCACGCCTTGTGAAATGCAGTAACTTAGACATGTTATGTTTAGATAAACCTATTGTTCCAAATTTCTGATGGTAATTTAGCAGTTCTAGTTTCACCCATAATGTTTTTCCTAGCGAGATGAGTTTAGATTTAAGAATTATAAAAAATCAAAACAGTACCCAACCAATTTGTTTGAGCACAACTAGGGTAACCTGTAACCGTTCCTGCCTCAGAATTTGCTCAACAATCATCATATATTCACAAAACAATCACATCTAAATAGAATAAGAATAGCAACAGAAATACAGAGAACACTGGGGGGGAAAATCAAATGTATTGCAACAAAATTCACCATCTCCACATAAATGCCATGTGTATGTGGAAAGCTCCTATGTATTTCTTCACAGATACTTAATTTTGGAGCACCAAGTGAGCCAACCCTCAGGCCTAGGGATGGTTTTACAACTCTCCTGCATATAACACACAAATTTGACAGACGATTAAAATGCGAGCTACATTTATTATTTATTAATAAGTAATAACAAAACTACCTAGCCAAATAAAACAATGCAAAATTGTACTTGAGCCAGCTTGCTACTTGATGGAAATGAACCCAGAAAAAAAGGCTAACCGAGCCTCAGAAAGTACCTCCCAAAGAGCAGCGAACCAGCTTAGGACAAAATGGGGGACTGAAGCTATGCTTGCTGGCAGCTTAGTTCAAGGGGGATCATAAAAATAGGATGTAACTAAAGTCATTGTGCCTACTGCCAGCCCTATTGCTGATAGTTGGAAGCTTGATGAACCCAATTGTGCCACCATTGTGGTTGTTGCTGTTTTGCTGAACAGCTTGGGAGGTGGAAACTTGCCACATTGCTTCTTCTTACAGACATATATATGACCATAGATTTGCAGGGAGAACAAACTATAGCAGGTATTTTTTTATATATGCACAGCAGCTCAGGTTGGGCATCATGAATCCATCCCAATCTAGATTGAAAGTGATCAGTTAATTTAAGAACTTACTATGTGTTTTCGCTTCTTTTGCCTTGTTTTGACTAATTACTGTAGTGTTCAGTTACATGATAACAACTAAGAAGTTTGGTAGTTCGAAATTTTTTGTTCGTATATACCCAATCCAATAGAGGGGTGGTGAGCCTGGCGGTAGAGTCTCCCCCTGTGGCCTGGATGTTCCAGGTTCTAACAAGCCTCCTTGCAGAATTTTTCAAGGGTAGAAAATCCCCTCCCCAGACCCTAACTTGTGTGGGAACTTTCAGCACTAGGTATACCTTTTATATTTTGAATCTAATAATTCATCCTCAAGTAAATTTAACATTTAGTGATCCATCTTGTGGAATCAGAATGCATATATAATTAAACACAACAGCTGATGTCTAGAATGAGATTATAGAAGTAAACTTCCTGACCCTTTTAGTTTAGATGTTTTACACAAGTAATTTTCAGCATTCACTAAATTTGTAACAAGATTCAAAGTTGAGGTGCAAATATGAGAGCTCTCCATTGATTGAGTCAATGGACCTCTAGTATGAAGGTATATTACACAATATACATCGAGGTGTCACTTTCTATGAGGCTGACTTAATGTCTTAGCAAAACAGTTCGCTAAAGGCCTCAGTTCCCGTAAAATTCATGATATTGCAAACGCAGGCCTTTAAATTGGGGCCAATTATGGGGAAACAGCGCACTATCAGATATCAGTAGAAACTTCCACAAGACACAGGAATTGGAGTATCAGGTAGCAGCACAGCATGTTATACATTTTAGTAGAGGCTTGATTTCTGGAATTCCTCATCATGAATGGATGACTTGGGAAGGAAAGTTTTTGAGAGTGAGCTTGTTCAGTATCCAGACAGGAAAAAGGTCTCCCTATGATGTTGTACTGCAAGATTTTGGTTGGGTTTTGAGCAGCTATACAAGGATGAACATAAAACCTTTTTGCAAAAAAAAATGTATGACATTAGAAAGCAGGGTTTGGAGGGTGAACTGCTACAGGTTTTGGTGAACCTATTGATATTTCAAATAATTATGTGGTCATGGATAAGCACAGCGATATCTCCAAGATCTGGGGCTGCTGGATCAAATTGAGGAACAGAGGAAGATCCAAGAAAAGAAATGGTACAAAACAAGAGGCATTTGGCCAAAAAACTATATCCATATCTGAGTTTAAAAGGAGAATATGGCAGCTCCAAACAACACAGTAAAAATCAAGGAAGAGAATATTCAATAGCAAAATGCTTAGAAGTGTCACCAGCGTGATCGGCTGGGGTTGGCTGCCTGCCCTTCACGAAACACTGTTCATCTGAAAACAACACAGTAAAAATCAAGGAAGAGAATATTCAATAGCAAAATGCTTAGAAGTGTCACCAGCGTGATCGGCTGGGGTTGGCTGCCAGCCCCTCACAAAACACTGTTCATCTGAAAACAACACAGTAAAAATCAAGGAAGAGAATATTCAATAGCAAAATGCTTAGAAGTGTCACCAGCGTGATCGGCTGGGGCTGGCTGCTAGCCCCCTCACGAAAAACACTGTTCATCTGAACCAGCCAGCGGTACTTCTCTCTCGCATAAACGAACCAGCAACGATACGAACCAGCCAACCGAACATGCTAGTTCCGTGCAAAGGATGATGCTTCAGGTGAAATCCTCATCCAATTTTTTCAAGGATGCAATGAATCAAGAGATGTTTCTGCTCTATGACAGGACTCGGTGGTGTGTGACTGACGCATTTGTTTTCAGACTTCAAAGTTATATGCAACTCTTGAAATTTCAAACAGCCCAATCCATTTCTGATTTTTTTTCCCACAACGAACAGCTTACTTGTGTATGTTCATGTTCAGTATATACAATTTAGCTGAATTTGTAGACTACTGAAATCATGTTCAGTATATACGCTACTAAAGTGGTGCACCACAATGTCATGTGTACCTAATACCTATCATATCACATTCATCTCGGTTGCTTCCCTATCCAATCACCTCATTGTAGATTGTACAAAGGTTAGTCTATACACAAAGAATTTTTTGTTCCGAAGAATCACAGGCCTCAAATGGATCTCTATACAGAGGAGGAAATTATACATATCTTCCAAGTAGACCACAAATTCATGTGCCCTATTTGGATACCGACCAGGGCACCAAAACCGCAGGGGAACTGGATCTCGCAAGGAAAAAAAATATTGCACAACAATTCATGATCCTAACGGAGAAATAGGCAGAACTATACTGAAATTGGACAGGTCATGAACCCTGCTAAATCATCTAGTTCATTCACAAGTTTAATGGTCCAATCGGTGCTCCTCAAAGTGTTTGATGAGCAAAGCTCCACAGTTTTCGTCAAAAAAATACAAGTGTTTGATTCTAAGAAGATAATAGTTTAGTGTGATAACTCATTTGTTTACCGAATACAAGCAAATGGCATTCTCCGGATGTGCTTTTCCTATCAACTTTACAACCGGTATAATCCGAATCGGAATAGCCAACTAGTTGGAATCTAGCTCCTTTGTGATACCAAAGATCAATGCTTGGTGTGTGCTTAAGGTACCTAATGATTCTTTTAACAGCAACCAAATGAGCTTTCTTAGGATTAGCTTGAAATCTAGCACACATACACACACAAAACATGATGTCGGGTCTAAATGCGGTCAAATATAACAAAGCTACCAATCATAGAGCGGTAGAGAGTATGATCAACCGTTTTACCTCCCTCATCTAGGTCGAGATGTCCATTAGATGACATTGGTGTCTTGATTGACTTACATTCATCCATTTTGAACCTCTTAAGAAGATCATTGGTATACTTTTCTTGAGAGATGAAAATCTCTTCTCTCATTTGCTTGACTTGAAAACCAAGAAAGAATATAAGCTCTCCAATCATTGACATCTTGAACTTCTTCGACATCAATTCACCAAACTCTTTGCAATAATCTTCATTTGATTATCCAAAGATGATATCATCAATATATACTTGACAAATGAAAATTTCTCCATCAAGCTTCATAGTGAATAGTGTGGTGTTGACTTTTTCAATGGTGAAGCCCTTCTCAATGAGAAAATCCTAAAAACGTTCATACCAAGCTCTTGAGGTTTGTTTAAGCCCATATAACGCCTTGGACAACCTATAAACATGATTAGGATATCTAGGATCTTCAAACTCGAGAGGTTGATCAACATAGACTAGTTCATTTATAAAGCCATTTAAAAATGTATTTTTAACATCTATTTGATATAGTTTCATTTCACGATGCGATACATATGCAAGGAGGATACGAATGACTTCAAGTTGAGATGCTTCAACTCTTCAAGATTTTTAGAATAACTTATAATTTATAATGGGGGGAGTACTTATAATTCCATCTTACTATCAATGGCTTTTTGTTATTTCATTTTTTTCACGTTCCTTTATACCCGTGATCCATGCAATGAAGAAATGGCCCGCACTGTGATCTCCGACAGGAAGCAAAATGTCCCACAACAACGCGTAGTTTTTCAAATTCCCAAATCTGTATGGCATGGCATCAAATCCAATGGTCCAAACGTCACGTGATGAGGGAGGAAAGAAAAAAAAACCCCCCCGCAGCTCCCGCTGCCTCGCATTTCCGTTTCAAACGATTTAAACCGGTTTGAAGTATTTGTGGGCAGTTCAATTGGTTCTTAACGGTTAGACCAGTGAATCAATGTCCTCACCGATTTCATGTCCGGTCCGATCCTAATAACTATGGTCTAAGCCCCTTACATTCACGCTGAACAAAAACTGCTAATTTGCCTTTGTTAATAACCTGCTCAGAACAATACTCCTACAAATCTACCACACACGATTCATGATAAAGAACATGTGACCAGGTGCCTGTTTAGTTGCCCCCATTTTGTAAAAATTTTCAAGATTTTCTATCACATCAAATCTTTGGACGCATGCATGAAGCATTAAATATAAATAAAAAATAAAACTAATTATACAGTTTAGACGAAATTCACGAGACGAATCTTTTAAGCCTAATTAGACTATGATTGGACACTAATTATCAAATAACAACGAAAATGCTACAGTACTATTTTCCAAAAAAATTCGCCAACTAAACGAGGCCCAGAGAGAGACGAGGGAAGGGTCCTCACATTGGTGTTCTCACAGTGATGCCACCATCCATCGTATGTACAACATAGCATTAAATATTTCTATATATACTTCATTCCTCCCAAATTATAAGTCATTCTAAAAATTTTGGAGAGTCAAAATATCTCAAGTTTGACCAAACTTATATGATAAGATATTAATATTTATGATATCAACTAAGTATCATTAGCTTCTTCATTAATTATATTTTCATAGTATATCTATTTGATGTCATAAAACTTTTATAATTCTTTCTAAAACTTTGGTCAAACTTGAGATGCTTTGACTCTTCAAGATTTTTAGAATAACTTATAATTTATGATAGAGGGAGTACTTATAATTCCATCTTACTATCAATGGCTTTTTGTTATTTCATTTTTTCACGTTCCTTTATACCCGTGATCCATGCAACGAAGAAATGTCCCGCACTGTGATCTACGACAGGAAGCAAAATGTCCCACAACAACGCGTAGTTTTTCCAATTCCCAAATCTGTATGGCATGGCATCAAATCCAATGGTCCAAACGTCACGTGATGAGGGAGGAAAGAAAAAAAAAACCCCCGCAGCTCCCGCTGCCTCGCGTTTCCGTTTCAAACGATTCAAACCAAACCGTCTTGGCCTCTTGGGGCCCATCGCACCGTCTCCCTCCGTCCTCCGGATCCCAAAATCTCAAACGGGGTCTCGCCTGAGATACGCGCATGGCGTCGCCGCGCCGCATTCCCTCCGTGCCTGCCGGATCCGGTGAGGCGCTCTTTCTCCACCAATCTCTCCGTCTTCGCTTCTGCTCCCCAATTTTGCTAGGGTTTTCCTGCTCCAGCCCCAGTAGTTGTTACATTTCTTTGCATGGATGGCGCTTAATTTCTTCGGGTCTAGTGACTCGTGGTCTCTGGTTTACTCGCTGGGATTCACAAGATGCCTGGCGCTTGGGTTCTGCGTCAGTGGCTAATCCAGTTCAATGCGCTTGATCTTGTTTAGGTCTGTGCCAGTGTGCTTCCCTGCCACTGTTATAGTGCGAAAAACACGGTTTCGCATACTTTTAGATGCAGTGCTCTCCTGCTCCCACAGGCCCATGCTTGCTAACTTACAAAGTTCAGTTCAATAGGTTGTGCCCACTTTATACCATGAACTCAGGGATACCATCCTAATCTTAAATATATATTCATTATTGCCACACATAAACACAGGCAACAAAGAGAATATTTCTCAAGATGGAGATGCTCCCTTGGATTTTGCAACCTTGCCTAAAGAAGGGTCTGCCTCTACAAGGTGGAAGAAGAAGCCTGCAGGTTTCAACTTGAGGAAAAGCATTGCCTGGAACCCTGCTTTTTTCACTGAAGAAGGTATGGTTCTTCTTCGTCAACTCTGCGCTTTGGTTTGTCCTGGATCTGGTTTAATAGTAACATCAATAAACTTTGTAGGTGTTTTGGATAATTCGGAGCTTTCTGTGCTTACTGGCTCCCAACCGATGGCAAATAGGAGCCTTGGCTCAGGGGTCAGTAGTATAATGTCCCCATCGTGTCAGTCAGGGAGATATGGTAACACATATGTGCGGAAGGAAGCCGCAGAGAATTCACATGGAAAATTGCATGCAAGATATCACAGGGCAGAAAGCCAGGGAAGGAAATTGTTTTCTTCAGCAAAAACTCCTCAGAGGGACAAACAGAAAGAACCTGCTGTCAGTTCATTACTCAACACATTCTTTACTTGTTTCTTTTAGAGACACTGTTTACTTGTTATGGTTGTAGCACTTACAATCATCCAATAACATTGCTGTTTTCTGCCCAACCAATTGCAGGGAACACAAAACAGAAGCTCTGCAAGAAGCATCCAAATATGCTCACCAAGAGTACCAGCAGGATCTATATATCCTAACAAAGTTTTAGGCAGGATTGAGCAGGCCTTAGTGTTTTTCCCTTGATAACAGTAGGGTTGACTTATTTGTCCATACGTTGCCACAAGTTTAAGTATTCATTCATCACTACAAATGTTGTTAGTCTTAACTTAGATATACACAGAAGAAAGTACCAAACTCATCTGCTTCTACAGCTCAGATGTCAAGAATACCAAAGCAATCACGACCTTCTCTTCCTAAGGTCCCAAGAAGTACTTCATCTGCGACAAACAGTTTGGAATCACACACAAAAATAGCTCCAGGTAATCTTTGTATATGCCCTAAAGAAACTGGGTTTCTGGCGAACTCTGGAATTCTATTTTACCAGACCATGCAGGATTTCCCAGTGATAAAGTATGTTTATTTGACTTAGCTCTTGGCACTCATGTGTAACTAGCTGTCTGATGCAATATACTGCTATTTTTTCAGTTAAAGCTGAGCTAGTTCACAGAGTAACTGGATTGCCTACTAGATTGAAGATCAATTCTGTATCTTCTGGACCTAGCATAGAGAAGGATGCGGTGAGTTATATATTCAATTCATCATAACTGATATGGTCTGCATCCCCACTTGTCCAATTTGCCTGCATCTTTTGTCAATCAATATTTAATAGTGTTCCTAAACAAACTGTTTTCTTTTGCAGGTGCCTGCTGTTACTGGAGTACGTGAAGAAGCCAGTGCTTCTGTGAAATGCAAAAAAAATCCAGCACACCCACAAATTAGTCCATCCAGCCCCTTTGATAGCGCTGCGTCAAAATTTGCTAAGCTATCAGCACTTCGAATGCCTTCACCTTCAGTTGGTTTTTTCAATCAGGTAGTCTATTATGTCCTTCCATTTTTAGAACATTGCCTTATTTGTTGTGGTGTAATGCATTGGTGCATTTCCTATTTTCTCAACAATATAATGATAAGCTGGCTTGATAGCAAATTTGAGAAATAAACAAATGTGTGATTCTGGGCTAAGTTCTTATCAAATGTATGGGAAAATATGAGGTCTGGTACATCTGGAGGATTTCATTATTGAATGTTACATAGTTATGCATAGTTGATTAATTGTGCAAACACATAGTATGATATGAAAGTTACCTGAAAAACTGTTTTGTATTTGTCAACATATTGTATATTAGCCTATTAGGTACCTAAGATTGCTTTCCTTTCTACCCTTTCCAGATATAGTTGTTGGGACTCTTTCATTAGTTCAAATCAATCTGTTCATTTGTTGTAATCTTGTATCACTATAGGAAACAGAGTCCCTAGGGGATCAATATATGTAAATCCATGCGCCCTACGGCCTATCATGCTCACTCTTGCACTATTCTAGGTGTATTTTTGATTTGTAATATCTTATTCTGTAACTTTGAGTCTGTTAGTTTTGCACTTGTGTTTTGTTTTATATTTTCCTGTGAGGGCTCATTTGTCAAATATGATTGATTGACTGATCTGTTCAGGAAAAAGTGCTTGTGTCACACGGTGATGCAGCTAAAAGAAACATGGGGAGGTGCTTCTCTTCAAATACTTCAGCGCTTGATAAACCACCCAGATACAGGCAGTCTGAGGAAAGCAGACCCCACCTAACAAAGCAGCTGTCAACCAATTGCACTGCTGCTTCCAATCTTGTGCCATCTGTGACTAGAGAGAGCAATCTCAAATCTTTGGTGATTCCAGAAAAGGAATCGTTGTCAAAAGTTATTACTACATACATAGAAAAACCTGGAAATGTAAATAATCAAGCAAGGCCAAAGGCTGATTTCTCATTGGCAGGAACTGGAGCTACTACTACTCCACAGCCAATGAATTTAGAAAAGAATGATGATGCCGGAAATAGTGTGCCACTGCCAGTTGTGTACAATGGGACATCGCATATAGAAGGAAGGGGCGGTATCAGAGAGATTGAACCTCTTGATAATTCCTACTCTCTTGAAGCTATTTGTTCCTCAACCATTGAACCTGTTGAGGATTCGTTCCCTCTTCAAGCTAGTTATTCCTCAACCAAACCTATTGTAGGGAGTAAATTGTCACCCTCTTGCATTTCTTCTGAAGTATGCTCCTCTAGTGAGCTTAGTTGTCAAGGCAAGTCAGACAGTGATTCCAGTGCAGCAATTGACTTGGAAAACTCTAATGTTGGAGAGACTGCACTTGGAGCTTTTTTGTTGAAAGGTAGCAGTTGCACTCCAACTCTTGATTTGTTGCAAGGATTTTATTCCTTTGATCACCAGAATATTGAATGTCCTATGCTAATGGAATCATTATCTACAATATGTGCAGATCAGTTGCCACATTGTGGCAGTTTAAGAGATGAAACGCCAACCCTAGCTGACAGTCATTCAGATTTGAATGATTCTTTGTGTGATGAAGCTAAACCAGCTTTGTCAGAAGAACCAAATACTGAAGGTGAAATGGAGCTTGAAACAAACAGTACATTAGATGTAAAGGCAACTCCTTTGTTAGATGTGGGGTGTGGGCTTATTCACAATTATAGGACCACAGATTGTTCTCCTATGAAATTGGAAGCTTCTACACCTTGTGTGGAAAGACGGCATGCTTTATTAGTAGAACCAAATATTGAAGAAAAAATGGTGCTTGACACAGACAGATTGTCAGCTATACAGGATGCACCACATATAGAGTATGTCTGTTTAATATTTGACTGCATACATTCAGTTGACTTGCAACTGCATTTATAATGTTTCATTCTCATCTTTTACAGAAAGAACAAGGCACCAGACAGATCACCAGCAAATACAATCCTTAAAGATCATCTGAAGAACTTGGTACCATTTACAGAAGAATGGCTTGCTGTAATGGAGGCTCATGGGCAGGTCTGCATACCTAGCTACCTAATAAAAGTAGTAAAGTACATGCTATTGTGACTTGTTAACAAGTGTAGTCTATGGGTTCTTTTTCCCCTTTATTTTCATAACTTGCTACCATGCTAATTTCTTTACAATCCTTTAGTACAGGCAGCACAAGTCAGCTTTCCAGTTTTTGGCCTTTGCTTTTTATATTTGGCTGCATGCCACTAATCCATTCTCCTGGTACTAGGGAAAGGCTTTCCATATTTCCTGGGTTTTGCTGCATTATATGGCAATGTTTTCAAGTCGTCCAGTCGAACCTAGTCGCCATGGGACCGACTAGGACGATTAATCACGATTAATCGGACGACTTGTACAAGTCGACGGTACCCCTAATCAGTCAGCAAGGACCGATTAGGACGATTAATCGCGATTAATCAGACGACATGAAAACATTGTTATATGGTTACTAGAAGTCCATGGCAATGAGCCATAATATTTAGGAACAAGTAACTGAATCAATAAATCTAACTGTACCGATCATTCAGTCTTATATTTTTCCCAGCAACTGACTAGCTGAGATTTTTCCCAGCAACTGACTAGCTGAGCATAGAATACTAAAAAAGGGCGTACCCAGTGCAGAGAGCTCCCGCTCTGTGCGGGGTCTGGGGAAGGGTGTTAGTGGCAAGCCTTACCCTCGCCTGTGCAATGTGAGGAGACCGCGACTCGAACCCGGGACCTTCCGGTCACAGGCGGTAAGACTCTACCACTTGCACCAGGCCCGCCCTTCTGAGCATAGAATACTAGTGGTAGCATTTAGCAGCTTGCAAATTCCTTTTTTTGTCACTGAGCTGAGTGTGATACATTCTTGTCAGGAAGTTTTGGAACAAAAGACTGGTGCTGTGCAAAATTCTCCTCCTGACAAAACAGCTCCAGAACCCAGTCCTTGGTCGCCGGTAATGCTCTTGCAAAATTTCAAATTTGAAATATAGTTTCTCAAAACACAGGAGTGGAACTTCATTGTTCAGTAAGCCATGATGTTTCATGTGCAGTACATTTATACCAACAAAAAATTCTAATGTTAAAGTCGACAATTTGTATTCACAGTAATCTGAAACTATTTGAATAGATTGATAGATGCGAAGGTCACCTTACCAAGAACAAAATTAGCTCAACCGATGAATGACTTCCTTACGAACCATTCATTCAGTGTATAATGTAACAGCTTTTCATTGCAAATCACTGCAGGTTAAACGGAAAGCACAAGATGTTGGACCATTTGACTGTACCAAGTTCTCCAAAAACATCCGAACCTCTGGTACCTGACTGCAGACCTTGGACATCTCATTCTTTCATGGTATAGCCACGGTGATAAGGTCAGGGCATCCGAAAATCCAGTACCCTAACTGCATACGTTGACCTTCACATTCTATAATGGTACAGCCACTGTGATAAGGTCAGGGACTCCGAGGTGAACACGGAGTAAATACCTGCCACCGATTCTCATTTTGACCAACCTTACTGCGATGTAGTTCAGCAGCCTTGTTGATCTGCATTTGTTGCCTCCCCTTTTTTGTTATTGTGAAATACTGTTGAGACCACGCCCCAAGCAAACGCTTGGTAAACAAGAAGGGAAAAAAGAGAGAGAGGCTCTTTTGTGTTCGTCTCGATTGCTCTTTTTTGGCCATTGGTAGCTGACTAATATTGATGTCTGAAATTCCATTTTTTTTTGAAAACATAAATTCCAAATGGAATATCTGATATTCTGATCAAATTCCTCGAGAGTTGGGCAGGCCAATCCAGAACTTTTTTTTTAACATGGAAGCAGACTCCATTACTCATCAACCGGTGCCAAATCATTGGCAACCAACACCTGGATACAAGCCGGGATAGAATCCCTGACCGAGTTCATGTCTGAATCAAGACTAGCACCTAAACTCGCTAAAGCATGCGCTACTGAATTACATGACAGAGAGTTATATGCTACAATTTTTGACACAAAATTAGAAGTTAATGCATCCTTGAGTTCCCAGATCAAACCACAAGCCGAGCTACGATCAGCGATTGTAGAGGTCACTGCTTGAACTACTGAAGTCGCATCAGTTGCCAGAACAATTTTCTGAATCCCCAATTCAGCGGCTCTTTGCACAGCCTGCCAGAACTTGAAGGCTCACGTCGGCAATCCTGCTGCACCAGCCACCAGAGACGCCTGCTTTCTGGTGAACATCCAGGACCGGGAGTGCATCTTGATTTACATCTTCCTTTTCCTCGTCTCGTTCCACTTCTCCATCAGCGTCGTGTAGCTGTCAACAGTGGTACCTTTGGTTTGACTGTTTTCTGCTCATCAGTTTGTGCACCGGCGGCGGGTGTCGTAGCTTGCTGCAACGCGTGTTCGATTGTGTTAATAAGCCCAAGAGCAGTCAGCTGCTGCTTGAGAGCACCTTTCTCTCCTCTCTTCGTTATTAGGGAGGTTACTGTTACGAAACGGTGCCTGCCAGCAGACACCTATTCATCGGTGATCTCATCCAATTAGACATGCAGTTAGAGATAGGATTAGAGATTAGATTTACAGTTAACTGTGTCACCGAAGGGGCATGTCTCTTGATGACGAGATGTAACTTCTCCCGTCAGTTGTGTTCTTTGGACACACCCCTTTACTTGTATATATTCTATGAGATCAATGAAACACAGAAGTGGTTCCCAAATCTTTGTTCATTTCATTCACTTTGCAATACGTTATCAGACACGTTGCTCTCAGGAACGGGAGAAGGAGAACGACAGAACGACAACAGAGGCACGTATGCCTCTGCACCACCATCGGTAAGCATGGCAAAGATCAATTTACCCTCACATCTTGTCCGTGGCTTGCTCTTCGCCCTTCGCCGCGTCGGTGGAGTTCGCCGTGGCCCGATCCGCCACCACGGCCACCATGGACAACGCCGCAGCGTCTTCGAGCGCCTTGGGCCTCGTGTTCGCCACAACATTGCCCATGGTCATGGCCATGGTCCTTTCTGCTGTTCGTGGCCTCCGTGCCAATGCAGTTCCTCGCCGCCGATGGACTCCTGTTTGTGGTCGTCATGCTTCTCCTCCGCGCGATCTTTGTCTGCAGAGCCAGCCACCATCTCCTCGCCTTGGCTTGGACGGTGTCGGCCCCAGCAACGTCGAACCGTGCGCTGTTGAAGCCCCAGCGCCACCAGTCGTCGAAGCCCCGGCGCCGCCCGTTGAAGCTGTGGTGGCCACGCCCACCTATGTCCCCATGGAGCCGATGTTGCCGGCACCGGCACCGCCTCGCTTCTGGTGCGACTTCTGCAAGGAGTTCACCTCGATCCCGCACACGCTCGAGTACGCCTACTCGCTGCCGACGCCCACACCAGCCTCTCCGACTCCAGTGGCGACAGGCAACGGCGTCCCCCCGCTCGATCCATGGTTCCTGAACACGCTGGCTGCTCCCGCGCTTGACGCCGTGAAGGTTGAGGAAGAGGAGGATGTGGTGACCGGTCTCGGCCTCGGCGACATCTTCAACAGCGCGGTGAGGACTGGCGTCTCGCCGTACTTCTTCCTCGATAGGGCCGGACCCTTGGCTCCGCCTCCGGCACGCGCGGGCCCCTCGGCTCCTCCTCCGACGGTGACCCCGCCAACGGCTCCTCCTCCGCCCGCGACACGCGTGGAGGCTGCGGCCCGCATGAAGGAGAAGGCTCTCCCGGCGGCTCCTCCAACTTCTGCTGAGGGCAGCGCCACCACGCCCCCAACGCTCCGACGTCTCCTCGGCCGCAGGGTGGCGGCAGTCGACCGGCGCCCCAGCATCCGCGCTGGTTCTTGGAACCCGGCGGTGCTCGGCCTCCTGAGCGCGGAGGTCCTGAACATGGCCGTCGACGGGTGGCGGCTTCTACTCCCCCGACGAGGGGGAGTCCTCTTCCAACTGAAGATGGCGAGCAGTGGCAGCACAGTGGAGCGCGGTGGTGAGGAGACAACCAGCGGTGGCGGCCTCCGAGATGGCAGCGGCGGCGAGCAGTTAGGGGCTAAAACCCTAACTACCGCCCGACCCCCCCTTTTAAGGGTTGCGCGCGCGACGATGGGCCAGCCCAAGGCCGTTGCTCTGCCCTCCCTCCTCTCCCCTGTGCATGCTGACTCGACCAGGCTGGGCCCAAATGAAAATGGCTTTTCTTTGGCCTGGCTTCTTATCTGTTTTGTTTATTTTTCAGCATTAATTCGTCAATGACTATGTTAGTCTCTTATAATTATGTGCTGTAGAATTAAGTACTCTTATGTTTAGTCGCTGACTTTAACTATAGTTGTACTTGTGATATTTTATCATTGTAAAATACCCATTTATGATATTATTCAAAGTATTTGTCCCTGTATGTATGGCAAATCCAATAAATAATATCCTTGTTATTACGACCATGATCTTGCAAATTATTTATTCATTTATCACTTTTGCAATCGATCATTTTATTTAAGCTTCTTTTATGTTTTTCGACTTTAAAGCACTACGCGCTTAAATAATGGATGCAGCATTTTATGTATATTTTCTCATCAATTGTATAACGCACATGTGTCCCTATTTGTTTGTTGGCCATACACAAGGTAGCACCACTGTTGCTACTGCAGGATCTACACTAAGTAAACACTTAGTGACTATCCTCAACGTGCGTACCCAACATCACAAATGAGAACATTTGGTCTACATCTTTTCACAAAGATGACTACCATTAATTCGCATTTCTATTGGCTATACACAAGGTAGCACCATAGTTGCTACTATGGGATCTACACTAAGTCCACAACTTAGTGACTATCCTCAACGTACGTATCCAATTTGTTTGCGAATTGACTAAGGTCTACATCATTCTTAATGATTACCTTAAGACGTGTTTATACAACTTGCATAATTACTTGGCATCTACTGTTAATACAGATTATGCCCCATTTGAGGTCTACACCTTATGGTGACTACCTCCATTTTACAATTTATGCACATGAGATCTTTACACCATTAATAATACAAGATTTATCTTGTCTCTATTTTGCATCCCATAATTACAACACACCACAACATTTTAATAACTTAAAATATTTCGATGGTTTGCCTCATGTAGGATCAATGACCGTTAAAGAGTTTCAATTGTTAGCTCTAGACGCCCACAATTATCCAACATGGGACTGTGGACGTAAAAGTTAGTCTTGCGTCCCGTGGACTTTATCAAGCTGTGTTACCACCCGAAGAGGGTGTTGCACCACTTGATGATCAACATGTATACACGACCCTATATCTCATTAGAAGCCATATTCATCCTGATCTTAAGGCTGAATACTTGTTGGAAGAGAACCCACGAAATCTGTGGAACTCTCTTAAGCAACGCTATGAACAACAAAAGGCACTTGTCCTGCCTGCGGTCAACTACGAGTGGACGCAACTTCGCTTACAGGATTTTAAAACTGTGAGTGATTACAACCATACTGTTCATATGATTTGCTCAAAGTTGCAATTCTGCGAGAAAGAACCTACAGATGCGGATAAAATAGAAAAGACTATCTACTATGCTTCCCTCTGAAAGGATTCTTCAACAACAATACTGTGAAAGGTGTTTCTAGGTTTATTATGAGCTTATACAAACTTTACTTGAGGCCGAAAAACATTCTGAACTTATGGTTTGGAATAATCAACAGCGTCTCGTAGGGTCTGCTCCATTGCCTAAAGTACATGCCTACACTTAGAATAAACCCAATTTTGATGGTGGACTTTCTAAGACCCATCCTCCGGGAAATTCCAAAAAAGGTAAAAAAACAACGTAGATGCAATAAGAAATCCCAAACTCGTGTTTCCAACAATGGTAAGAACATTTCCAAACACAGGAATGACAAACCTGTGTGTCAGAAGTGTGGTTGTTATAACCATACTACAAAGAAATGTCTTACCCCAAGTCATGTTGTTGATCTCTACTTAAAGTCTGTGGGTCGCGGACGTGCTACACCAGGACAGAAGTATGAAGCCCACTTCAACATTCGACCTGGCACCACCAGGAATGAGGCTGGATGTTCGCAACAAGTTCCAATGGAACCAAGCAGCAACAACATACGAGGAGGCGAGGATCTTACGGATACGGGGAATATGATCGTGGAATATGCATCCAACGACATATTTGGAGACTTTGAATAGGCTCCCAATCCCTTAGATTCTCATGTCTTTATGTCCTAGTGATTATAATAGTTAAAATAATTTATGCCCTATGTGTTGTAAATATTTAATAATGTCATCACTATTTCGTTTGAATACCCAATAAATGTATTGTACACATTTGATATTCAATAAATAAAGTATGTATTCTATATATCATCAAAGAGTTTCATATCAAATTCTTTATTTATATATAGTTTCTACGGGGGTCAATCTGATGGAGGAGGAATTATGCCTAGTGGACAGTGGTACCACTAATTCTATACTTAAAGAAACAAAGTATTTCCAAACTCTTACAAAAAGACAAGGAAATGTTTTGACAATCGCCGGGCGCGATGCTACAATAGTTGGCTTTGGTCGTGCCACTATTGTACTCCCCATGGGTACCCAAATTACAATTGAGGATGCATTATTGTATCCCGATTCAAAGCGTACCTTGTTAAGTTATAGAGATATCTATCAAAATGGTTTCCATATAGAAACCCGTGATAACAATAATGAGGAAATTCTCCTTGTTACTAAAAATAGCGGATATGGCAAACGAATTGTTGAGAAAATTCCCTTTTTTCCGTCCGGATTGTACTACACATACATCAAACCCGTACCGCATGTTGCGTACAAGGTAAATTTTTAGAATGTTGACGCATTCAAAACTTAGCATCAACGCCTTGGCCATCCTGGTATAGGGATGGTGCGAAAAATTATTAGCAATTCTAGTGGTCATGAGTTAAATACTGCTAAATTCCTCAAATCTTCATATTTTATGTGCACTTCATGCGCTACAGGGAAATTGATCGTACAACCATCGCCCGTAAAGATCCAAAATGAGTCACTAAAATTTCTTGAACACATTCAAGGAGATATTTGTGGCCCCATACAACCACCGTCTGGACCGTTCAGGTACTTCATGGTTCTATTAGATGCATCTACTAGATGGTCTCATGTGTGTCTTTTGTCCACATGTAACCATGTATTGGCAAAAATTATTGCTCAAGTTATTAGACTTAGAGCACATAATCCTGAACATCAAATTCAATCAATTTGAATGGACAATGCTGCTGAATTTTCCTCAAAGGCTTTCAACGATTATTGTATGGCTTTGGGAATTCAAGTTCAGCACTTTGTCCCATATGTCCATACACAAAATGGTTTAGCAGAATCTCTTATTAAGAGAATTAAACTCATTGCAAGACCGTTATTACAAAATTGCAACCTACCAACTTCATGTTGGGTCGTGCAGTCTTACACGCTGCTGACTTAATTCAATTGCGACCAACTGCATATCACGCAGTCTCCCCATTGCAATTAGTACGTGGGAATATGCCAAATATTTTCCATCTGTGAAAATTTGGTTGCGCTGTATACGTACCGATCTCACTGCCTAAGCGTACCTCTATGGGCCCACATAGGAAACTTGGTATCTACGTGGGATATCAATCTCCATCAATTATCAAATACCTCGAGCCTCTTACAGGGGACTTATTCACGGCCCGATACGCTGACTGCATATTTAATGAGAACCATTTCCCGGCATTATGGGGAGACTTCAAGTACCAAAATGAATGCCAGGAAATCATCTGGAATGACCAAGGCATTCCCCCCTCAGATCCACGTACTCTAGAGACTGAACAACAAGTTCAGAAAATCATAAACTTGCAACATATTGCAAATAACCCGCCAGAAGCATTTACTGATTATAAGGGTGTCACTAAATCCTCTTATCCTGCTCGCAATGCGCCCAAAAGAGTGGAGGTACCAATAAAAATCATTCAACTCCCACTTCCAAAGAAGAGGGAGAAGTACGGCCGCTCCTAAGGATAATGCTCCAAGTAAGTGTCCGAGGATATCGAGAGCTAAATCCTCCAAATCAGTAAATCCAAGCCAACGTCAAGTTGGTAGACACCCAATAGTGGATAAAAATCCAACACAAGGATCAAATCCACAACCCGGATCAATGGTGCATCCAAATTCTGATCCTGGGATATCGAAACACCCTGACTCCATAGTTTTGGGAAATGTTGAGTCAAATAATAGGGTGAAAGAAATTTCCATCAATTACATAGATTCTGGAGAATCATACGATTGTAAGACTACTATTGTCGACATGTACTTCTCCACAGCAATTGCAGAAATCTTTCTCAATGATCCAGATCCCAAGACCATGGTAGAGTGCAAAAAGCGCTCGGACTGGGCTCAATGGAAAGAAGCAATTCAAGCTGAGATAGCCTCGCTCACTAGAAGAGGGGTATTCACATCTGCAATACCTACACCTTCCAAAGTCTTTCCTATAGGCTTTAAATGGGTTTTCGTCCAGAAACGGAATGAGAACAATGTGGTGGTGAGATATAAAGCGAGGCTAGTAGCACAAGGGTTCACGCAGAGACCCGGCATTGATTATAATGAAACCTATTCTCCAGTAATGAGTGGAATTACTTTTTGATACTTAATATCATTGGCAATTCAAAATCATCTATCTATGCAGTTGATGGATGTGATGACAGCATATCTATATGGGTCACCTGATTCGTACATATACATGAAGGTTCCCGATGGAATCCAAATTCTGAATACAAACTCAAATCGCAACATGTATTGTGTAAAACTACAAAAGTCATTATATGGCTTGAAGCAGTCAGGACGAATGTGGTACAACCGACTGAGTGAATTCCTTCTAAAGAAAGGATACACTAACAATGATGATTGTCCATGTGTTTTCATTAAGAAATCTCGAACGGGATTTTGTATTATATCCGTGTATGTTGATGATTTAAATATCATTGGTAGCCCAAAGGATATAGAAGAAGCACGCAAACATCTAAAGACTGAATTCATGATGAAGGATTTGGGTAAGATCAAGTATTGCCTAGGCTTACAACTTGAGCACTGTCCTCCAGGGATTTTAGTGCATCAATCAGCCTATATCCAAAAAATATTAGAGAAATTTAATATGGATAAATCATACCCTAATAAAACTCTGATGGTTGTTCGTTCTTAGAAATAGGGAAAGATCCATTTAGACCACGGGATATTGGGGAAAAGGTGTTGGGACCATAAATTCCATATCTCAGTGTCATTGGCGCACTTATGTATCTTGCAAATTGCACCAGGCCTGATATCGTATTTGCAGTGAACTTACTGGCTAGGCATAGTGCGGACCCAACTCGCCGTCATTGGACATGAGCGAAGTGTATCCTCAGATACCTTAATGGCACAAAGGATCTTGGTTTATTCTTCAAGAAAAATCATGATCCCAGTATGATTGGTTATACTGATGCAGGTTACTTATCTGATCCTCATAACGGAAAATCCCAAACAGGATTTGTATTCTTACATGGAGATACAACTATTTCATGGAAGTCTTCTAAGCAGAATCTGACAGCGACTTCTACTAATCATTCTGAAGTTATTGCTCTATACGAGGCATCACGAGAATGTGTATGGCTTTGCAGAATGATTAACCACATACAACAGTCATGTGGTATTGGTTCAATTGAATCACCTACAATTATCTATGAAGATAATTCCGCTTGTGTTACACAGATGCAAACAGGTTACATAAAGAGCAATATCACTAAACATATTGTTCCTAAACTATTTTATCCCCATGAATTACAAGAAAGCGGGGAAATAAACATCTTGCAAATTGTAACACCCTCTGTGTTACATTGTATTATTCCTGCTAAACATTTCATAAGCATCATAATTATGTGCATATGTGTATGACATGAATTATAAATCGATGTTCGGCACTTGAAACATTCATACGAAACATGAGCCAAAGGTTACGTTTCATATAATACTGTTTAGTATTATGATCAAATTATTGTCGAAATAAAAGTGCTATAAAACGTTTGGCTAACAGCGATGAAATGTGTGCGGTCACGGACCAGGATAGCTGGTTAGAACATCGAGTAGGCCGGATTTGGGGTTCGACGCGAAACCGTTCGGAACGACGCCCATTCACGTAGGCTTGAAAGAAGGTCGACGAAGCTAATTTTGGCCAGTTTTGTAGAACGATAGGCTTAGGAAATAGCGCAATGTCACTGCTGAGATTGATAGCTTGATGTACCCTCTTGCGCATCAAACAAGTAGTTTGGCGTTCGGAGCTTTGCAAACAAGTTTTCTACTTGCTTTAAAAAGCGTGCACATCACTTGAGTTGGCACTAGGCGCGGTCACCACTGGCCTAGCACGCTGCTGGCTTGCCAGCACACTGCCGCGCCGGCCGCGTCCCACCGCCCTGTCGGTGCACGCGCACGGCTCTGGCGCTGCGCGCCAAGGCCATCTGCCTTCGCTGCCGGCCATGCACTTCGCTGCTACTCGATCACCGCCACTGCCGACCATGACCGCTACTGCTGCTCGCCTATCACCACGACTGGCTCGCACTGCGCGCCGAGGCGCAATCCTCGTCCTCATGCCGCCGTGACGGCGATGCGCGCTGACCCTGCACTTTTGCCTTGGCCGTTTGCTGCCTCGCTGGCACGCGGGTCACCTCGCCGGCTGTTGCGCTGCACCCAGGCCACCGACCAAACTCTACCTTGCCCTGCCTCGCTTTGGCCGTAGGTGCACCGGGTCCCGCGTTCACGTCGCAGCGGCCACGCACGGTACTGATCGCTGCCTTCCCGTGGCTGCTCACTCAAAGGACGTCCGCCTGCTCCGCCTTTCCCTCCGCGTCACATCGCGCTGCGTCCTTTGTCTGGCGCTTCCCGTCGCGGTGGCGCCATACCGCGCCTCGTCGTCTTGCCGTAGTGGCTGTGCGGACAGCCATCTGGGGCACGTCCTGCCTGTCCCGCTGTCACCCGTAGTGGTGTGTTGGCTCATTGCGTTGACGCCGCAGACGGACCAAGCCAAGCCATGACAGGACCCCCCTACCTTCGCTGTCTCCATGGCCGCCGAGATGCTTCTTTCAAATTCACCGAGGTAGCAGCGTCTTGATTCAAATTAACCGCGTGTTCGACTCCACCAGATAGCCTGCAGCCCTATCGACCCCACATCGCCACCTGTAGCTTAGTCCTGTGCTCCAATTTTGAATCGCCGCTCGCCGGGTCCATAAGACCATGGTGTTCTGCGCCGTCGAAGAGCCACGCAACCGAAGCATCCCATCCCAATTCCTTGCTCACCTAGCCCCTCCTCCAGCTGGTCATCATCGTGCTCGCCACAGCCTAGGCTCTACCGCCGTAGAGCAGCCCCAGGCACAGCCGTGCCATTGCCGTGCGCCGCCGCACCACATCGCGTGCACGTGGCCGGCTCGGCCTGAGCCATCTCCGGTCGAGTCATCGCGTCTTTCATTTCCATGGTGAGTCTCTGGTGCACATCTGCTACTTGTTTTGCCCCGGCCGTGCTGATGTTCACCGGAACGGCATCGCCGTGCTTGTAGGGTGCCCGTCGTCGTGGTCCGAGCCCGCTGCAACGTCCCGGTGCGTGTTGTCTCCGCTCTGCACTTCGCGTTCACGCATAGGTGAGATTCGGCTCGTTATTTTGGGAGGGGGAGGCCTGGGGTGACTGGCGTGGGTCGCCGGTGCCAGCCCTGTCACGCCGGTGTGCGCGGGTGGCCGCAGGGGTGTCGTCAGTGAGAGGACAAGAGTTTCGGAGGGCATAGCTGTAAAACCTTAGACTAGGGAAATAGTGTACTAGTGCTCGCGGTGATTACCTAGTACTTCGGGGGTGTCCGTGCATAACTGTCATCGCGCGCGGGCCTCTCCCGTCGCGGGCCGCGCTGCTCTGGCGTGCGCGCCGCGTAGTCGTGGGCCGAGGTCGCGCGTATTTGGCCATGATGCCAGGTTTCAGTTTCTTAATTTCTAGAGAATAGACATGTTTATTTATTTTAGTTATGAATCCAACTTCGATAAATCTATGTTCTAGGAGTAAGAATATCGGTAGTTGCTTTCATAATAACGAATGTCATATTTCAAACTTGTTATCAGATAGCTTAGCCTCATGGTCGGTAGCACTAGCTTAGTAGTTAAATCGATGTACTGTTATTTTTAAGAGTTGTTGTTGTTATATTCCTAAGCATTGCATCATCATTTCATGTAGATCACGAACTGGTAGATTTCGTGCCCGTCGGCGAGCCAGAGTACGATGAGGTGCTTGAGGAATATGAGGAGGAGATCTTCGCACAGGAGGAAGCCCAGGAGCCTGTTGGTACTGACCTTGCTGACCCGGCACCTGCCCAAGGCAAGCCCCGGTGCATAACCCATATTTTTATGATGACTGAATATATATATGTGATGTGCATTTAAGTTACAGGCATTTTATGAAAACTACATGCATAAATATATCTACCCATTAGTCCTACTAGTATAGGTCGAGTAGCTGCTATGCTCAGGATATCGGTAGCGTGAGTAACCTGCCGTTACTCGCAAATAGGTGATAAAATATGAACACTCATGATAAAATGATGCAAAGGTAAATGGTGACTGGGCAGGGATATGGTTTGGGTATTGGTTGGTGTAAAGGGTTGTGTCCTGCGGCCAATAGGGCATAGCTCGGTTACACTTTTTCCCTGTCTGTGTCGATTAAGGACCGGTCGTTGCATAAGGCATCGTGGGCAAGTCACATATTTATTGTCCCGAGCGCATACTTGGGTATGGGCGTAGGGAAGACTTGTTGCTCTTTTGTTGTGGATCCAGCTCTTTCCGGACCGACTGATGGGAAGAGGAGGTGGTGGAGGTCCTTGCACCACACTGAGTCCGGGACTCAGGATGTGGGGGCTTGGAGTCCAAGTTTGGACGGGGACCTGGACACCCGGGACATGAGGGTGATGGGTTAGTCCTACTTGTGCCTAGGTACAAGCGGGGCGTGTGTTTTTGGGGCACCCAGCTGGGCATATTGATTCGCGAATCACCGGGCAATCCGGTACGGCTTGTCTCGTGTTTAGCACCGTAGTAAGAACTAAAAGTGTAAAGGAGAAGAAATGGATCTGATTGCTCAACTTTTGCTTGAAAGAGAACATGTGCTTATATAGACTGGCTAGATGATAACTTAATACGGCTGATAATAATAATAATACATAAATAAGGACTCACTATTAGTATTGCTTTCTGCCAAAAGAAACCAGCAAGCCATAAAGCTTATCATATTCCTTGGAGTCGGAAAATTATTCCCACTAGTCGGATAAGTCTTGCGAGTACATTGTGTACTCAGGGTTTATTTACCCCTGTTGCAGGTGATGCTTGAAGAGTACCTTGTGTGGAGGATCCTTCTGGTGGGCTCAGACGGATTCCTCGCCCCCTTACCGCTAGATGTTATTTTTTTTAAATTCCGCTGCTTATCATTCCACACTCTGGTATTTGGTATTGTAATAATGTACTTTTTGAGAAACTCATATGTATGAAATAGACTTGTATTGTAACTCATTCTCATTATTGGATCCTTGGGAAAATGTGGATCTTTCGGGTTCTCCCTCGGGGTGTGCCCGACGGACACCGCTCGCTGTAGCTTGCTTTCGGGGTGCTTAGTGTCTGGTGGAAGACGAGCACCTCCGTAAGTACGCTATTTCGGGCGGTTCTACCACAGTTGGTACCAGAGCCAATAATGGTTACGAGTTTCATCACTCTTTTTCAAAACTTAAAAAGTTGACCAACAAAAGTTTTGTAAAAAGTAGGATGTGATTATATTAGGTAAATAAGTATAAGCCCTTGCAATATGGTCTATCTAGGATAGCGGCACTGGTTTTATCTAATCAGTTTTCTGTAGGTACATTGACTTACGTTGCGTAAGAAATCGCTTAGTATACGGAAAGTGAGTGTGCGATGTGCCGAAAATTCTACGAATGTCGCTATATTCTGGCTTGAGTGAACGTATAGGTCGAAGCATGCATCATGATAATAGCATCCTACTTGAACTAAAATCCCCCTTCACGTATAAAAATTAGTAAATTAGTTGGACTAACTAAATGAATGCTTTAATAAATGTGCTGTCATCTCTCAAATCCCTTGATTCTGGTCGGAAGGGTGTTCTAATGGATGGTCCCTATCTCTTACAGATGAACCTAAGGTCTGGACGTGGGAGTACCAGTTCTAGAGCGGCTAACGAGGGCCAGGGTGACAGTGGCCGGGCTGTTGAGCACGGCAGCAGGGGAGGTCAGGGGTCCCACCTCTGGTTCCTCATCTTTTCCCGCCACCGCCACCGCCTCCGCCGATGACCCCCGCTAAGATAATGGCGGAGCTGTTGGCTGCTCGTCGGGAGTCAGCTCGTGCCATGGAGATTATGGCACAGGCCGTTGCGGGCCTTGCCCGTGGAGGCCCCGGGGGCAACGGTGGGAATGGGGGTGGTGCCCGCCGTCCTGAGGGACAGTCCTCTTACCAGGACTTCCTCAAGACTCACCCACCCACGTTCACACCGTCTGACGAGCCCCTAGAGGCGGAGCACTGGCTTCACACTATGGAGCATAAGTTTCGACTGCTCGGAGTGACCGACGAGCAGAAGGTGTACTTTGCGGCCCAGCAGCTTTTGGGGTCCACAGGTCCCTGGTGGGAAACTTTCTAGGCCACGGAGCTGTCGGATCATTCGGCAACATGGTAGGAGTTCTCCACCACCTTCTGAGAGTTCTTTATCCCTGCTGGTGTTATCAACCAGAAGGTGATCGAGTTCCTAGAGCTGCGTTAGGGAAACAGGACAGTGATGGAATATGTGAACAAGTTCAATCACTTGGCTCAGTATGTTGGTAGTCAGGTGGATACTGATGACAAGAAGAAGGACCGCTTCTTTCGTGGTCTCACTCCCACCCTTCAGGAGAAACTATATCTGGGGAACTATCAGACCTTTGGGGCTCTGATGAACGCCGCCATTGCCATTGAAGGTTTTCAGTGGGCGTCTCAAGCTGATTGGAAGAGGAAGCGGGGGGACACAGGATCTTCTAGCCACCCCCACACACAGAAGATTCAGATTGTCTGGTGGGGGCCCTATCAACCATCCGGCGGGCCTTCGTTCCGGCAACCTCAGCAGACATCATAGACTTCCTCTACTCAGTACCGTGCACCTCCACAGCAGGTGCAGCCACAGCAGTCTCAAGGACAATAGGTCCCACCTCGTCAGGGGTTTGGGAACAGGCCAGGAGCTTGCTTCAAATGTGACAAAGATGGCCACTATGCCTGGGCCTGCCCCCAGAACCAGCCAGCTCAGTCAGCTCAACTGTCCACAAATTCTAGGCTTATCAAGAGGACCATCATCAAGAAGAAAGTGCTCAGCAGGTCTGGCCAGGTGAACTTCACAAATGCTCAGCAGGTTGTGCAATAGGAGATAGCTATGGTTGGTATGTTTACCATCGACTCCCATCCAGCTTTGGTGTTGTTCGATTCTGGTGCATCACATTCTTTCATGAGCATGGGGTTTGTAGAGCGGCATAACTTATCACTTATGGCTATAGCGTATGCTTATAAGATCCGTACTGTGGGTTCATAGATGTTCATCAATACCCGCACGGATACAGTAAGTTTGGTATTAGCCACCCACACCTACCGTTTACAGTTCATGATAATGTCTGGGCAAGGCATTGATGCTATTCTTGGAATGAACTGGTTGCGGGTGTATGGTGTAGTATTGGATATGAAGAGGCAAAGTGTGGAGTTATGACTTCCTTCTTCTAAGGATAGGATGTCCCTTATTATACCCTCTGAACCAGTCTTACCTATTGCTACCCATGCTAAAGCCGTTCCTGATCTTACCTCCATTCCGGTAGTATGTGAGTTCCCAGATGTTTTCCCTGAAGATCTTCCTGGTTTGCCACCGAACCATGAGGTAGAATTTTCCATTGAGCTTGAGCCTGGTACTGCCCCCATCTCCAGACGTTCATACCGCATGGCTCCAAGAGAACTAGCAGAAATGAAGAAGCAGCTGGAAGAATTGATGGACAAGGGTTTCATCCGCCCGAGTTCCTCACCATGGGGTTGCCCAGCTATTTTCGTGAAGAAGAAGGATGGTACCTTGCGGATGTGTGTGGATTACTGCCCCCTTAATGCAGTAACAGTTAAGAACCAGTATCCCTTGCCCCGCATAGATACCTTGTTTGACCAATTGGCTGGTGCTAAGGTGTTCTCGAAGATTGATCTTAGATTGGGCTATCATCAGATCAAGATCAGGCCACAGGATATACCAAAGACAACTTTCTCTACTAGGTATGGGCTATATGAGTACCTAGTGATGTCTTTTGGTCTTACCAATGCTCCTGCCTTCTTCATGTACCTGATGAATTCAGTTTTTATGCCGGAGCTGGATAAGTTCGTGGTGGTTTTCATTGATGACATCCTGATTTATTCCAAGAATGATGAAGAGCATGCCCAACACCTCTAGATAGTACTAACTTGACTAAGGGAGCATAAGCTGTTTGCCAAATTTAGCAAGTGTGAGTTTTGGTTAGATCGAGTGCAGTTTTTGGGGCATGTGTTGACACCTGAAGGCGTTTCTGTAGATCCCAGCAAGGTGCAAGATGTATTGGATTGGAAGTCTCCCAAGTCTGTGCATTAGATCCGCCAGTTCCTTGGTCTAGCTGGATACTACCGGCGCTTCATTCCTGATTTCTCCAAGATAGCCCAGCCCATGACCAAGCTGCTCCAAAAAGAAGCTAAGTTTGATTGGAGGCCAGCGTGTGAAGAAGCTTTTCAGTCTCTAAAGACTTTTCTGACCACTGCCCCTGTGTTGGCTCAACCAGATATTGATAGGCCCTTTGATGTATACTGTGATGCCTCAAAGATGGGGTTGGGGTGTGTGCTTATGCAAGATGGGCGAGTGATAGCTTATGCTTCGCGCCAACTGAAGAAGCACGAGGTGAACTAGCCCATTCATGACTTAGAGCTGGCTGTTGTGGTCCACGCTCTGAAGATTTGGAGGCATTATTTGTTGGGCAACAAAGTGCACATCTTCACAGACCACAAGAGCCTCAAGTATATTTTTACTCAGTCAGAGCTGAACATGAGGCAAAGAAGATGGTTAGAGTTGATAAAGGATTATAACTTGGAAGTCCATTACCATCCAGGAAAAACCAATGTGGTAGCTGATGCTTTGAGTCGCAAGTCACATTAGGTTGAGGAAATACCCTTGTCTCTCAATCACACAGAGGTGTTAGCTCATATTGCATTGACCTCAGAGTTGCTGGAGCAGATTATTCGGGAGCAGAAGGAAGACCCCAAAAAGATTCCGCACATCAGGAAGTTGATGGCTGAAGGGTGTGGCCCTCATTTTAGCATTGATGAGCAGGGGGTCGTGAGATACAAGGATAGACTGGTGGTTCCATCCAATGAAGAGCTGAAAAGAAAAATTTTGAATGAAGCTCACCATTCAAAGTTGTCTATTCATCCTGGCACTAACAAGATGTATCATGATCTGTGCCACTTGTACTGGTGGTCTAACATGAAGCAGGACATCTCCTGGCACGTCGCAGAGTGCGACACTTGTGGCAGGGTTAAAGCAGATCATATGCGTACCCCAGGATATTTGCAGCCCTTGCCCATTCCGGTTTGGAAATGGGAGGATATCTCCATGGATTTCATTGTGGGTTTACCCTGCACGTCTGCAGGTTATAACTCTATCTGGGTCATTGTGGACCGCCTCACCAAATTGGCTCACTTTATTCCAGTGAAGACTGCATATACTGTCGGGAAGTATGCGGAGATATACTTTGAGCGGATTGTGACCCTACATGGAGTTCCCCTGACTATCATCTCTGATAGGGGATCGGTTTTTATGTCTCATTTCTGGGAGCGACTCCATGAGTGCCTTGGGACAAGTCTCCTCCGTAGTTCAGCTTATCACCCCCAGACTGATGGTCAAACAGAAAGGGTGAACCAGGTGCTCGAAGACATGTTGCGAGCTTGTACCATTTCTTTTCCTGAGAAGTGGGATGACTGCCTGAAGTTAGCTGAATTCTCTTACAACAATAGCTATCAGGAGAGCATCCACATGGCACCATTTGAAGCTCTATACGGAAGGAAGTGTAGGACGCCACTCAACTGGGTTGAAGTGGGAGACCGCGGATACTTTGGGCCTGAGTTCATCCAAACGGCTCGGGATCAAGTGAGCATCATTCGTAGTCACTTGAAGGCAGCTCAAAGCTGACAGAAAACTTATGCTGATAAGAGGAGAAGGCCCTTGGAGTTTGCAGCTGGAGATATGTATATCTTAAGATGTCTCCTATGAGAGGGGTGCATCGGTTTGGCATTCATGGCAAGCTAGCCCCTCGATATGTGGGTCCATATCGGGTGTTGGAGAAATGTGGTCCAGTGGCTTACCGTCTACAACTACCTGATATTCTATCTGCAGTACACAATGTGTTTCATGTATCACAACTAAAGAAGTGTTTGTGGGTTCCTGATGAAGCGGTGGAAATAGAAGGACTTCCCCTCCAGCCAGATTTAACTTATGTGGAGCAGCCTATCAAAATCTTGGATGAGAAGGAGAGAGTGACCAGGAACAGAGTGATAAAATTCTACAAGGTGCAATGGCAAAATTATTCAGAAGATGAAGCCACATGGGAATAGGAGAGCTACATATTAGAGAATTACCCCCACCTTCTCGCCGGTTCGGATAGTTAGTTACTGCGCCAAAAATGTACTCCCTATCTCTTTCTCACACTAGGCACATGAAATCTCGGGTCGAGATTTTGTTTTAGGGTGGTAGATTTGTAACACCCTCTGTGTTACATTGTATTATTCCTGCTAAACATTTCATAAGCATCATAATTATGTGCATATGTGTATGACATGAATTATAAATCGATGTTTGGCACTTGAAACATTCATACGAAACATGAGACAGGTTACATTTCTTATAATACTGTTTAGTATTCTGATCGAACTGTTGTCGAAATAAAAGTGCTATAGAACGTTTGGCTAACAACGATGAAATGTGTGCGGTCGCGGACCAGGATAGCTGGTTAGAACATCGAGTAGGCCGGATTTGAGGTTCGACACGAAACCGTTTGGAACGACGCCCATTCGCGTAGGCTTGAAAGAAGGTCGACGAAGCTAACTTTGGCCAGTTTTGTAGAACGATCGGTTTAGGAAATAGCGCAATGTCACTGCTGCGATTGATAGCTTGATGTACCCTCTTGCGCATCGAACAAGTAGTTTGGCGTTCGGAGCTTTGCAAACAAGTTTTCTACTTGCTTTAAAAAGCGTGCACATCACTTGAGTTGGCACTAGGCGCGGTCACCACTGGCCTGGCATGCTGCTGGCTTGCCAGCGCACTGCCACGCCGGCCACATCCCACCGCCCTGCCGGTGCACGCGCACGGCTCTGGCGCTGTGCGCCAAGGCCATCTGCCTTCGCTGCCGGCCATGCACTTTGCTGCTACTTGATCACCGCCACTGTCGGCCATGACCGCCGCTGCTGCTCGCCTATCGCCATGGCTGGCTCACACTGCGCGCCGAGGCGCAGTCCTCGTCCTCATGCCGCCGTGACGACGACGCGCGCTGACCCTACGCTTTTGCCTTGGCCATTTGCTGCCTCGCTAGCGCGCGGGTCACCTCACCGGCTGTTGCGCTGCGCCCTAGGCCACCGACCAAACTCTGCCTTGCCCTGCCTCGCTTTGGTCGTAGGTGCACCGGGTCCCGCGTTCACATCGCAGTGGCCACACATGGTACTGATTGTTGGCTTCCCGTGGCTGCTCGCTCGAAGGACGTCCGCCTGCTCTGCCTTTCCCTCCGTGTCGCCTCGCGCTGCGTCCTTTGTCTTGCGCTGCCCGCCGTGGTGGCGCCATACCGTGCCTCGTCGTCTTGCCGCAGTGGCCGTGCAGACAACCATCTAGGGCACGTCCCACCTGTCCTGCTATCACCCGTAGTGGTGTGTTGGCTCGTTGCGTTGACGCCATAGACGGACCAAGCCAAGCCATGACAGGACCCCCCTGCCTTCGCTGTCTCCATGGCCGCCAAGACGCTTCTTTCAAGTTCACCGAGGTAGCTGCATCTTGATTCAAATTGACCGCGTGTTCGACTCCGCCAGATAGCCTGCAACCCTACCGACCCCACATCACCGCCTGTAGCTCAGTCCTGTGCTCCAATTTTGAATCGCCGCTCGCCGGGTCCATAAGACCATGGTGTTCTGCGTCGTCGGATAGCCACGCAACCGAAGCATCCCATCCCAATTCCTTGCTCACCTAGCCCCTCCTCCAGCTGGTCATCACCGTGCTTGCCACAGCCTACGCTCTACCGCCGTAGAGCAGCCCCTGGCACAGCCGTGCCATTGCCGTGCGCCGTCGCACCACATCGCGTGCACGTGGCCGGCTCGGCCTGAGCCATCTTCGGTCGAGTCATCGCGTCTTTCGGTTTCGTGGTGAGTCTCTGGTGCTCATCTGCTACTTGTTTTGCCCCAGACGTGTTGACGTTCACCGGAACGGCATTGCCATGCTTGCAGGGTGCCCGCCGTCGTGGTCCGAGCCCGCTGCGACGTCCCAGTGCGTGTTGTCTCCGCTCTGCACTTCGCGTTCACGCATAGGTGAGATTCGGCTCGTTATTTTAGGAGGGGGAGGCCTAGGGTGACCGGCGTGGGTCGCCGGTGCCAGCCCCGTCGCGCCGGTGTGCGCGGGTGGCCGCAAAGGTGTCACCAGTGAGAGGACAAGAGTTTCGGAGGGCGTAGCTATAAAACCTTAGATTGGGGAAATAGTGTACTAGTGCTCGCGGTGATTACCTAGTACTTCGGGGGTGTCCGTGCATAACTATCATAGCGCGCGGGCCTCTCCCGTCGCGGGCCGTGGCCGGCTGGGCCGCGCGTGCATGCGTGGGCCACGCTGCTCTGGCGTGCGCGCCGCGCAATCGTGGGCCGAGGTCGCGCGTATTGGGCCGCGACGCCAGGTTTCAGTTTCTTAATTTCCAGAGAATAGACATGTTTATTTATTTTAGTTATGAATCCAACTTCGATAAATCGCAGTAAATTGCATAGTGCTCCAAAAATCGTGAGATAAATTTTGTTAGGTTCGCAAAAATACCATCTATCTGTTAGAGTTGTTGGTTCATAGTTAGCTGTTATGATCGAAGGCTCATAAATTCTAATTAGGAAGCTTAGTATTATGTAGATTAATATTCATAGGAATTCTTGTGGCAAATCGGCAATAGTTTTAGCTTTGAAAATTTTACAGTAGGTTCAATAGGATATTAGGTACTTGCTATAAATTTTATAGCCTTAGAACGGGTTGCTAAATAAAGTAGTTAATACACTTGCTTTATCGAATATATCGTAAGTCAGTATTAGGAGTAAGAATATCGGTAGTTGCTATCATAATAACGGGGTGATGGGTTAGTCCTACTTGTGCCTAGGGTACAAGCGGGGTGTGTGTTTTCGTGGCACCCAGCTGGGCATATTGATTCGCGAATCACTGGACAATCCGGTACAGCTTATCTCGTGTTTAGCACCATAGTAAGAACTGAAAGTTGAAAGGAGAAGAAATAGAACTGATTGCTCAACTTTTGCTTGAAAGTAGAACAGGTGCTTATATAGACTGGCTAGATGATAACTTCATACGGCCGATAATAATAATAATACATAAATAAGGACTCACTATTAGTATTGCTTTCTGCCAAAAGAAACCAGCAAGCCATAAAGCTTATCATATTCCTTGGAGTCGGAAAATTATTCCCACTAGTCGGATAAGTCTTGCGAGTACATTGTGTACTTAGGGTTTATTTACCCCTGTTGCTGTAACACCCCGGTGTTATGCCTGCATTTAGGCACTGCAAATCACACATATCATGCATCATCAAGTATCCAAATCATACATGCATAATCTTGCATATAACAACTGACGCATTACTTCGAAACATACGAAACATGTTTGTGAAACGTAAATGGTACATACACTTATTATAGTTGTTTTGCCCTGATTTTGCTTGCTAGTTTAGTAGAAACTGTTTGGTTATGATTGTAAATCATCTAGAATTGTTTAGCACAATTTTTGGAGCAAGGTTTGTATTTGAATTATTGCCAAATTTTGCTTTAAAAATAATTCCCCAAAATTAGGGTTTTGAGTTAAAATTTGACTTTGATTTTTTTTAATTCAAAATCTATAAGAAATTGGACTTTGGTCATGTAATCAAAGTTGTAGAGGATAAAATTTTGAGCAACTTTCATTTTTGGTCCAAAGTTTGAAACTGCTTTAATTTAGTCCAAAAATTCGTTTGAATGAAAAAGGGATTCAAATTAATTTGAAAAATCTGGTTTTACCCTCGTGGGCCTTGCGCCTCGCTTACAGCCCCCGCCATTGGCAGCCAGCCCTCAGATGGCACTGGTTCCTTTCTGCGTTGGCCTTGGCCAATGACCGCCTACCGCCAGCCCCAGCCCACGCCCGCGCCCTTCGCCCAAGACTTCGCGCTCATAGGCTTCGACGCCGGCCGAAGCCGATCGGCATGGTGGCGCCACCCGTCGCCGAGCTCGATCACATGACGGCCACAGCGCCACGAGCTTCCCTGGCTGCTGGTTGAAGTCTTGAGCACCCAGCGTGCCCACCGCATTCAGCGCTCCGCATTTTCTCTCGCGCTTGCCTCTGCCTCTGCGCCGTCATACCATTATAGCCATCAGCCAAGACAAGGCCGCCGCCAGAGCAAGCTCGCCCGGCCGTCCTAGCTTGCCATTGAGCCCTCCATCTCGCCGCATCTCCGACTCATCTTCGCGCACCTCGTGCTCGCGCCTCGATAGCGGCCGAAGAAGCCCCTCTCCACAGGAATCTCTCGCGGAGTTGTGGCCGAGCTCACCGGAGCGCTCCGCTCTGTGGACCTCGCCCTCCGTCTTTCTTCCAATTTGTCTTTTTCGCGGCGACCACCACAGACGAGCTCGGTGAAGCTCCCGCTCCATTTTTTCGCGCCCCTTCCTAGCGGAGTTGGGGCGTACCTCATGTGGCCTTGCCATTGTGATCGCCATTATCGCCATGACCTCCTTTGTTGTATCTAGGGGGTCCATTTTACTTCCATCGTGCTTGGGACAACCTGTTGTGCACGCCCGGTGCCGTCGGTTTTCGTCGGGAGATCACCGTCAATGAGCTCGGCCATCGCCAGCGCCGATGTGCCGCGTCTCCCCTGTTAAAAGTGTCAATGACATGGGGTCCCGCATGTCATCGCCGAGCCAAGGAGAGCGGGCTGGGCTGCGCCGTTCTGGGCCATGTGTGTGCGCTGATGTAGTGGGCCGATTCGTTTCAATGGGCGGCCCGATGAGAGTTTTTTAAAGAATTGTTTTCCATTTATTCTTTATTATTTGAAAAGCGAAATGGTTTGCAAAATGTTTGGATACTCAAACTTGCTCCAAATTTGTTGAAACAAATTTTGCTAGGTTCCTTATCATCAGATCTACTTGGGAAAAATTGTGCATGTCATTTTTGAGATACTTTTCTATAGGATTTTATTTAATCTTGAATATTGCTGATAACTTGAAAACACATGAGAAAATATATAGGCTTCAGAAAAATATGATTCCAAGTTTGTTAATCTTCTTATGTCATGTACTTCCTAGGAAAAATATGTTTCATGCATGTGCTGTGGGAAAAATTTGAGGTGTAGTTCAAGTACCTTTAATGGCTGATTTTTGTTATTTTTGCTAGAGCACAAATTTTGTATAAAACATGCATGTGACAATTTTTGTACAGTCATTATATACCATGAAGAACCTAGGAAAAATATTAATTCTGTTGTTTGACACTTTTCATAGTACAAAGTAATTTCATGCTCATTTTTAGGCTATAGCTTGTCATTTTTGTGTAGGATAGTTTACTTATCCAAATGCCATGAAATTTTTATGGTAGTCTGTTTAGGGTAGTATTATGCTACTGTAATTTTCTCAGATTTTTAGGAGCATCAGAAATATAGGTTGCTATTCAAACCTATTATTAATTAGGGTTTAAGCAAGTGTTGCCTTAAGTGTGATTAAGAAATTAGTAAAGCTTTGGTGTATCTTTGAAGCATTTAATAAAATATGTTGACTTAACATATTGGTAGTAGAAGAGAATGCAGTAGATGACATGTGCTTGTAGCATAGTTTCTTGGATGATGTTGACTACCTTGCCTTTCAACATATCCATTGCATTCATCTCTTTCGATGCACCGATTGCATAGGCACTTACACGCATTGCATCATACAGGATCGCAAACCGAGAACCCAGTCGTCATACCCGAGGAGCCCGAGGAGCAGTTCGAGGTGCAGCCGCAGGAAGTGCCAGAAGCCGACGAGGAGGACGTTGAGGAACTTCCGGAGTGCCCCGATCACCGTCCGAGCTCCTTCGAGAGAGGCAAGCCCCGGAGCATCTTTCTCCCGGTTTGCAATGATTTCGTTAAATTCTTTACTTAAAATTGATGCATTACGTTCAGGAGTTGTTTGCAACCGTTGCTGCATTATACCTTGTTTACCTTTGTTATACTATATCCTTGTTACCCTGGTATCCGCAGTCGAGTCAATGCTTAGCTGGCTTAGACCGGTAGAAGTCGGGTGATTTCCTGTCACCTGCGAGCTATAGGTGGTTACCTGGATCTGTTTGGATGGCTATGAAGTCATGGTATAACTAAGTGTTAAATGAAGTTGAGACCGGGCGGAGACTTGCAGGGTTTTGGACTGTAGTGTTTCCGTCTGTGTCGATTAAGGACCGACCGTTGTTGGGCCTCGAGTCATGTTGAACGCATGCCTTACATTTAGTCGGCGGATAAAGTACCTTCCGACTTGAAAATTTGGGAGATTTTTCGGGCCGAGTAGATTGCCCATGCGCATGATCGTGCGAAGCGGTGTGGTAGGACACGGGGCGGGATGATAAGACCAAAGTGCGCGGTCGGTCGGCATTTGGGTACATGTGGTTCTGTCAAACTCGAGATACCTGGAAAGTTGACTCGGTGATCAATATCTCACTTTAGCGGGTGAGTGAGATTTGTGTAAGGAATAAATCACCAGCTGGTTAGGAATCGATTCGAATCGCCATCGCTCCTGGATAGTGAGCACTTGACTTGAGTGACTTCATCGTAGTAAATGTTTATGGAACACTTGGACAGTTATAGTGAATATGACAGTATGGAAGTTGTTTAATGATCAGTGGTTATCATTAATTGCTTAATCACATGTTTACTCTAGTATAGGTGCAAATCTAGTCGACGGAGTTAATAATAATTAACTTGACAATAATGCTTTTAGAAAGGTTCTTGAAATGCTAAAATGCTTCTTTTGCAAATGAGTGACTACCCTACTATTATGCCTGCATAATCCTTGGTGTCATTTATTTTTCGGTTATGTCGGGTAAGTCTCATTTGAGTACCTTCTCGTACTCGTGGTTTTATTCCCACTTGTTGCAGATGGGCAGATGTACTACGGCTATTGTATCAACTGCCTCTATCCTGCGATGGGTGATGCTTAGGACCATGGGCATGGTCATTCCTTACGTCTCATCTAATGCTTTTGTTGGAAATGATCATTCGCTGGCACTATATTTAAACTCCGCGTGAGTGTGTGTGTGGTTTTAGACAAATGACTTCCGCTACTTTTATTCGAACTTGTTTTGTAATAACTATGTTTAAACTCTGATGTATCATTATGGAAACTTTTATGTAATATGTGATTGGTGACCGCTAAACTTATTACGATCATTTGGGACACGAGTTGGTTTGAAATCCTTCGTGATTTCACGGACTACCGGGTTATACGGACTTAAGTTTGCTCAATAAATGCGCTTCACGGTGGATGATTTTCTTACTTAATTTTCGTATAATTGGTCGGTTTCACATTACTGGTGGCATCGAGCATGGTTTAGCGTGTTCTTTGTTCACAAGTGTATTTAAAATAAAAAGGCATTTGGAAAACGTGATTTTAAAACTATAAAGTGTGCGGTGATCATATCCTTTATGCCCGATTAAGGACTTTAGGTGGCTTAATTAAATCTTGACTTGGGGTTCTTGCATCATATTTCATTTAAGTCGCTCATACGGCGTGCTATTGTATGAGTGGTAATGAATGGATCAATTGCCTCTCACGCCTCGGTAAGTGTGAGTTGTGAGAGCATGATCGGATACACCGCCGATCTAGGGTAAATGCTTATATGATGCGGAGTAATTACATGTTCTACGCATGTTTTACAAAGGTATCTCATGTATGGGTCTTCGTCGTGGAGGCGATGCCGTCAATAGGACGATGGTTTGGGTAGTTACTACCGTTGTACACGTATCACGGGGATTCGTGTAGGCGTGTAGATAAAACTTTCTTTGCTTTTATGCATTCATTGGGAATTGGGCTGAAATGAATTTTCTGCGGTACATAACAACGCTATCGTAGCACGTATTAGCTACGTATTGAGAGATCGTTGTATGCCACCGAATTAAATCGTTAGAAATTATTTATTCCTAAGTTTGTGAGAACGTCTGAGTGCGTACATACATCATGTTACTTGTGCATCTCATTAATCTCATGCATTCCTCCCCTTATAAATTGATTATCTCATTTTGATAAAAGACGTATCACCAAAAGTATGTTTCCCCGAAGTAATAAGAGAACTTTTGCTACAGATGGCCCGCACGAAGCAGACCGCCCGTAAGTCCACCGGAGGAAGAGCACCCCGACGCCCGTTGGCCCTGAGGGAGCACCGCACCACGGACACCTTCTTGAGCGAGTTTGGCATGCCAACTTTGCTTTGGAGAGTGCTCCATGATGTGGGGTACCCAGAGGGTCAAGAGCCGGTGTACTCTTGGAATGAGAGCCAGTTGGCAGATGATGGACTTGCAGTGGTGGAGATCACGGTTCCTGCTCTCGGTGATGCTCAAGATTGGGATGGTTGGCATTTGGAGTTTGAGGGTCGCACTCCAGCTGAGGGTGCAGAGGGAGCAGCCTTCCGTGTCATCAGGGACATTATGAGCAGATTTCCCAGTGAGCTTGCAGCAGCTCTAGCTGGTACTTTTCCTAGGGATGATCCTCGTGATGCCATTTGGGTTCAGCCTCAGGGAAGTGCATTGGTCAGAGGTCCAGCTGAGGGACAGGCTAGCGACAACCAGGCAATGAGTGCTATGTTCGCCGCCATTAGAGCGTATGAGGGTCTCGAGAGTACCTACTGGACTTTGACTGGCTTGCGTAGTGAGGATAAGCTCAAAGGGAAGAAGCAGAAGAAGAGACAGGCACGAGCCATAGCTAGCTTGCAGGAGCAGTTGGCTGATATGAACTTACAGCGAGATCAGGCGGTTGAGAGAGGTGATAGAGCTATGCAGCGAGTGCATACGTTGACTCAAGCCAACAACAATGCAGACCGCATGATTGGACAATTGGTTCAGGAGAGGAATGAAGCCTGGAACGCAAGAAACCTTCTGCTGCAGAGAGTCGATGAGCTAGAGGAATACAACGGCAACCTGCACGAAGAGTTTCACGCGCTCTACAATGGGGTTGGCCCATATGCTCCAGCAAACGCCGCTGGCATGGACATCGACGACGACAACCAGAACGAGCCTGTAGTTTCACCTGGAGGCGATGGTGACGTCTCCAATCCCGACGATGGCCCCGAGGAATAGGCTAGTTGCCTTGCGCTAGTATCTAGGTCCTGTCGCGAAGACCTTTCTTTTGTTGGCATGTAACCTATCGTATGTTGTTTCGAACGTATGAGACTTGGCATGTGGTTGGAACTTGATGTTCGAATGCGAGATCTGAACGCATAAAAAGTCCAGTGTATGTATGCTGGCAATGTGACTGTATGGATGCGATGTTTGCCGTTGAAGTAATTCGATTTAGTGTTGTTGTCTTAATTGGGATGAGATTGTTGTGCCTCCTCTTTTATTGCATGAATTTATTCTCTCCAAGTAAAATCAGATGCGGCATAATTTTTCTTCACTGCATAATCATTACGACTTCACTCAATCGTTACTTGTTCTTTGAAATATCACGAGATGACAAACACTCGCCGAACCACGTATGAAGCGGCTGAGACCGGTGCTAGCGGTGCGGGGACCGGTGGTGGTGGTGATGGTGGGAACCACGGCAACAACAATGAACCTCCCCATGAACCACATTTGCCACCTCCTCCCCGTTTACCCCGAGATGTTTCTGACACGGTGCTTTCGGGAGTCGCCGCAACACGGAACAATCCGGAAGAACATGGAGGATTTTTCTGCGCACCATCGCCAACAACGTTCAACGTGGTAACAATCAAGGTGGTGGCATGGGAGTGAACCAATATAGCGACTTCAAGGATTTCATGGACACCGGGCCACCCGTATTCAAGGAAGCCACAGAGCCACTTGATGTTGAGGGAATGGATCAACACAATGGAAGATAAATTCCGTGTGTTGAGAATGACCGAGGTTCTAAAATGGAGTATCTTGCACTTCAATTGCGGGGACCGGCGGGAATGTGGTGGAAGCACCATCGCACCACCTTCCCTCCAAATGCTCGATTTCTTGGAGAGAGTTTCTTTGAGGCTTTTCGTGGAGTCTATATTCCACCAGGGCTGACCGAAATGAAGTTGGGAGAGTTTACGGCGTTGAACGGGGCACCAAAACCGTGGATTTAATACTGCATGCTTTCAACAACTTGTGTCGCTATGCTCTCGACATGGTTGACGCAGATGCTAAAAGAATAGCCGCTTTTTAAGAGGGGTCTAAATCCAAAAATGATGAAGCATGTCGGTACCAACAACCGTGTCAGATTCAATGACTTCATCATTACCATCGTCAAGCAGGAGAAGAATAACAATGCCCGAGAGACGCAGACCAAGACACATAAGAGAGCCTTTGAAGGTGGGCCGTCTCAAGCTAGAGCACCTATGGGGGTCGTCCTTCATATCGCCCTCGACTTTTTGGCGCTAGGTTGAAGCCACCTCGGCCAAGAAGTCGAATTTCCGTGGACCTCAAAAGCCGTACAAGATGGCAAGATGTCTGTTAACAAAGCGTACCAAGAAGCTGCGGTACAAAGGCGATTCAAGGAGGCTGTGGGATCCACTTACGGAGACGATGAAGAGGACCTGCTATAAGCTGTGATCAACCCGGTCATTTCTCGAGGTTTTGTCCAGACCGCCCAAGAAGAAGCAAAGCAGACTTATAATGCTAGAGTGCACAGTACAGTGATGGATGAAATTCCAGAGGAGAGCAAAATCACTTCTTTGGTAAAGTTTCATCAGCGAAAACCCTGCAGGTTGTTCTATTTGATTCGGATCATCGCATTCTTTTATGAGTCAAGCATTTGCACGCGAAACATGGACAACTATGCGCGTAATTGGGGTATGGGGTACCGTATAAGTTCAAAGAGTGATGATGTTTTGACTAACCGGATGGTTCGAGGGCAACCCTTGAATTAGGTAGCGAGGAAGTTCCGAGTGAACTTGATAGTTATGCTGGATTAGTCTTGGATGTCATTATAGGGATGAATTGGATGAAAGATTGGGGCGGTCGGTCATAGATCTTTGGAAGTCGAGTACTTACCCTTAAGGATCCCCTGGGTGAGGGTACTTTCCAAGTACCATTGCCTCGGAGAACAGACCTTATAAGTGTTACATGTGCTACGGCAGTCATTCCTATTCATCAGATTCCGGTAGTGTGTGAATTTCCGGATGTATTCCCGGATGAGTTACCTGGTCTTCCACCGGATAGGGAGATTGAGTTTGGAATTGAGCTAGTACCCGGAACGGCTCCGATTTCAAGGAGACCCTATCGGATGCCTCCAGATGAGTTAGTTGAGCTGAAGAAGCAATTAGAAGATTTGTCAAAAAAGGGGTTTATTCGGCCAAGCAAGTCTGAGTGGGGATGTCCCGCTTTGTTTGTGAAAAAGAAGAAAGAGGGCACGTTGAGAATGTGCGTAGATTACAGGCCACTCAATGCTGTGACCGTCAAGAATAAATATCCCTTGCCACATATCGATGTTCTGTTTGACCAATTATCCAAGGCCAAGGTGTTCTCAAAAATAGATTTGAGATCCGGTTATCATCAGATTAAGATTAGCCCGGGATATACCGAAAGCGCATTTTCCACGGATCACGGGTTGTATGAGTATCTTGTCATGTCTTTTGGCTTGACAAATGCTCCTCGCATATTTTATGTTCTTGATGAATACAGTTTTCATGCCAAATTGGATAAGTTTGTGGTAGTATTCATCGATGACATTTCGGTGTACTCCGAGAATGAGAAAGATCATGAAGAGCATCTTGAGAACCGTCTTGACCAGACTTAGAGATCATCAACTGTATGCTAAGTTTAGCAAATGCGAATTCTGGTTGAAGGAAGTTCCTTTCCTTGGTCACATTCTGTCAGAGAATGGAGTTTCAGTCGATCCAAGTAAGGTGCAAGAAGTTATGAATTGGAAAGCACCGACCTCAGTTCCTGAGATTAGAAGTTTCTTAGGACTAGCGGGTTATTACCGTCGCTTTATACCAGACTTTTCGAAGATTGCCAAGCCGATGACAAGCCTCCTACAAAAGGATCACAAGTTTGTGTGGACAGAGGAGTGTGAAAGCGACTTTCCACACTTTATGGAAGCTGTTAACCATCGCTCTGTTCTAGCACAACCAGATATTGAGAGACCATTTGATGTGTTTTGCGACGCATCAAAAGGCTGGATTGGGTGTGTTCTTATGCAAGAAAGGAGAGTCATTGCTTATGCATCACGTCAATTGAGGAAGCACGAGGTCAACTATCCAACACATGATCTTGAACTTTGCTGCGAGTTGTACGCCCTAAAAATTTGGAGACATTACCTACTTGGTAATGTGTGCAATATTTTCACGGATCACAAGAGTCTTAAGTATATCTTTACCCAACCGAGCTAAACATGAGACAGCGTAGATGGTTGGAATTGATCAAGGATTATAACTTGAATGTGCAATATCATCTGGTAAAGCCAATGTAGTGGCGAGATGCTTTGAGCGAAAGTCACATTACTTGAATGTGCAACCATTACTTGAAGATGGGTTCGATCTAATGCATCCCTTTGTGTTACATAGTATTCAGATTAGTTGCTCGTTGGAGAGTAAGATAATAGAAGGTCGAAAACCCGACAAGGGATATTCCACATCAAAGAGAAAATAAAAGAAAAGCCGTCTCAACACTTTAAAGTGGATGAACAGGGCGTGTTGTGGTTTGACAACCGTCTTGTGGTTCCCAAGGATCGAGAGCTTAGAAATAAACTCATGGATGAAGCTCACCTTTCTAAGCTATCTATCCATCCTGGAAGTAGTAAGATGTATCAAGAACTAAGATCTCGTTATTGGTGGACCAAAATGAAGAAAGAAATTACAGACATATGTTGTCGGATGTGACACATGTTGTCGAAAGTGAAAGCAATTCACATGAAACCCGCGGTATGTTGCAACCCTTATCAGTCCCTAGTTGGAAGTGGGACGATATCAGTATGGATTTTATCACGGGTTTGCCCACTACTCAAAAAGGACATGATTCGATTTGGGTAATTGTGGATCGTCTTACCAAGACCGCTCATTTCCTACTGTCAAAACCACTTATCGACCACCTCAATATCTTTGAGAAGTATATCGCAGAAATTGTGAGGTTGCATGGAATACCAAAGACCATAGTGTCGATAGAGGCTCTGAGTTCTGACTCATTTTTGGGAACATTTACACAAAGGCTTAGGAACTAGTTTGATTCATGATGCCGCTTATCATCCTCAGACGGATGGTCGGTGAGCGAGTAAATGCTTTGTTTTGGAGGATATGTTGAGAGCACGTGTATTATCTTCCAAGGGATCATGGGAGTCATGGTTACCATTAGCGAATTTTCGTATAATAATAGTTATCAAGAAAGCATCAAGATGGCCCCATTGAAGCTTTATATGGCGAAAATGTAGAACACCATTGAATTGGGTCGAGCACGGTGATAGAAGATATTATGGCATTGACTTTGTAGAAGAAGCCGAGAAGAAAGTTCATATTATTCAGTGAGAATATGAAAGCGGCCCAATCACGTCGGAAAAGCTATGCGAGATAAAAGAAGGAGACCCTTAGTTTTGAAGTTGGTGACTATGTTTATCGAAAGTCACGCCAATGAAGAAGAAAAAGGTTTGAGTCGAAGAAAGCTTTGCGCGAGATTAAGAGGACCATACAAGATCTTGGAACAAAGAGGTCCGGTAGCCTACAAGTTAGAGTTACGAGACAATGAGTACAGATCTTCCAGTTTTCCATGTATCACATCTCAAGAAATGTTTGCGTGTTAGGAGGAAAGAATAGAACCTCGAGGTATCCAACTCAAATCAGATTTGGTGTATCGTGAACAACCGGTCAAAGGTGCTAGACACTAAGGAAGCGTGCTACTCGGAATAGTGTGGTGAAAACATACAAGATACAGTGGGATCATCATGATGAGGGAGATGCAACTTGGGAAACAGGAGAGTATCTACAAAAAGCTTATGAAGAATTTTATAACAAATGGTTCGTAACCCAAATCTCGGGACGAGATTTTTATAAGGGGGGAGGGCTGTAACACCCCGGTGTTATGCCTGCATTTAGGCACTGCAAATCACGCATATCATGCATCATCAAGTATCCAAATCATACATGCATAATCTTGCATATAACAACTGACGCATTACTTCGAAACATACGAAACATGTTTGTGAAACGTAAATGGTACATACACTTATTATAGTTGTTTTGCCCTGATTTTGCTTGCTAGTTTAGTAGAAACTGTTTGGTTATGATTGTAAATCATCTAGAATTGTTTAGCACAATTTTTGGAGCAAGGTTTGTATTTGAATTATTGCCAAATTTTGCTTTAAAAATAATTCCCCAAAATTAGGGTTTTGAGTTAAAATTTGACTTTGATTTTTTTTAATTCAAAATCTATAAGAAATTGGACTTTGGTCATGTAATCAAAGTTGTAGAGGATAAAATTTTGAGCAACTTTCATTTTTGGTCCAAAGTTTGAAACTGCTTTAATTTAGTCCAAAAATTCGTTTGAATGAAAAAGGGATTCAAATTAATTTGAAAAATCTGGTTTTACCCTCGTGGGCCTTGCGCGCCTCGCCCGCCCGCCACCAAAGCAGCCCAATTTCGCAGACCGCCTGCTGCCTGCTTCGCGCTTTGGCCAGCCAAGCCCACCGCGCCAGTGACGCCACGCTTGCCCGCGCCGCGCACCGCCCGCCACTTGGCACTCACGCGCTACGCGCCACGCCGCGAAGAAGCCGATCGCCGCGTGGCGCCACCCGTCGCCGAGCTCCTGACCGCGCGGCCACGCGCCACGGGCTTCCTGACGCTGCTGGCCGAGTCTTGAGCACCCCGCGCGCCCACCGCATTCCAGCGCTCCGCATTTCTCTCTCGCGCTGCCTCTCTGCCTCTCACCGCGCGCCCGTCATAGCCACCGCGCACCGCGCCTCGCCGGAGCAAGCTCGCCCGGCCGTCCTAGCTTGCCATTGAGCCCTCCATCTCGCCCGCATCTCCGACTCATCTTCGCGCACCTCGTGCTCGCCTCGGTAAGCAGCGAGAAGCTCCCTCTCCCTGGGAATCTCTCGCCGGAGTTGTGGCCGAGCTCACCGGAGCGCTCCGCTCCGTGGACCTCGCCCTCCGTCTTTCTTCCAGCTGTCTTTTCGCGCGCGCGACCACCGCACGAGCTCAGTGAAGCTCCCGCTCCATTTTTCGCGCCCCTTCCTAGCCGGAGTTGGCCGGCGTACCTCGCATGTGGCCTTGTTGTGATCGCCATTATCATGGCGACCTCCTTTCTTTGTATCTAGGGGGTCCATTTTCTACTTCCATCGGTCTTGGGACAACTGTTGTGCACGCCGGTGCCGTCGGTTTCGTCGGGGAGATCACCGTCGGTGAAGCTCGGCCATCGCGCAGCGCCGATGTGTCTGCCGTCTCCCTATTCGTGTCAATGACATGGGGGTCCCGCATGTCGATCGCCGCCGAGCCAAGGAGAGCGGGCTGGGCTGCGCCGTTCTGGGCCATGTGTGTGCGCACAGTAGTGGGCCAGTTCGTTTCCAGCTGGCCGGCCCAGTAGAGTTTTAAAGAATTGTTTTCCATTTATTCTTTATTATTTGAAAACAGAAATGGTTTGCAAAATGTTTGGATACTCAAACTTGCTCCAAATTTGTTGAAACAAATTTTGCTAGGTTCCTTATCATCAGATCTACTTGGGAAAAATTGTGCATGTCATTTTTGAGATACTTTTCTATAGGATTTTATTTAATCTTGAATATTGCTGATAACTTGAAAAATATGTAGAAAAATATATAGGGCTTCAGAAAAATATGATTCCAAGTTTGTTAATCTTCTTATGTCATGTACTTCCTAGGAAAAAAATATGTTTCATGCATGTGCTGTGGGAAAAATTTGAGGTGTAGTTCAAGTACCTTTAATGGCTAATTTTTGTTATTTTTGCTAGAGCACAAATTTTGTATAAAACATGCATGTGACAATTTTTGTACAGTCATTATATACCATGAAGAACCTAGGAAAAATATTAATTCTGTTGTTTGACACTTTTCATAGTACAAAGTAATTTCATGCTCATTTTTAGGCTATAGCTTGTCATTTTTGTGTAGGATAGTTTACTTATCCAAATGCCATGAAATTTTTATGGTAGTCTGTTTAGGGTAGTATTATGCTACTGTAATTTTCTCAGATTTTTAGGAGCATCAGAAATATAGGTTGCTATTCAAACCTATTATTAATTAGGGTTTAAGCAAGTGTTGCCTTAAGTGTGATTAAGAAATTAGTAAAGCTTTGGTGTATCTTTGAAGCATTTAATAAAATATGTTGACTTAACATATTGGTAGTAGAAGAGAATGCAGTAGATGACATGTGCTTGTAGCATAGTTTCTTGGATGATGTTGACTACCTTGCCTTTCAACATATCCATTGCATTCATCTCTTTCGATGCACCGATTGCATAGGCACTTACACGCATTGCATCATATAGGATCGCAAACCGAGAACCCAGTCGTCATACCCGAGGAGCCCGAGGAGCAGTTCGAGGTGCAGCCGCAGAAGTGCCAGAAGCCGACGAGGAGGACGTTGAGGAACTTCCGGAGTGCCCCGATCACCGTCCGAGCTCCTTCGAGAGAGGCAAGCCCCGGAGCATCTTTCTCCCGGTTTGCAATGATTTCGTTAAATTCTTTACTTAAAATTGATGCATTACGTTCAGGAGTTGTTTGCAACCGTTGCTGCATTATACCTTGTTTACCTTTGTTATACTATATCCTTGTTACCCTGGTATCCGCAGTCGAGTCAATGCTTAGCTGGCTTAGACCGGTAGAAGTTGGGTGATTTCCTATCACTGCGAGCTATAGGTGGTTACCGGATCTGTTTGGATGGCTATGAAGTCATGGTATAACTAAGTGTTAAATGAAGTTGAGACCCAAGGCGGAGACTTGGGGGTTTTGGACTGTAGTGTTTCCGTCAGGTCGATTAAGGACCGACCGTTGTTGGGCCTCGAGTCATGTTGAACGCATGCCTTACATTTAATTGGGCGGATAAAGTACCTTCCGACCATGAAGCCGGGAGATTTTTCGGGCGAGTAGATTGCCATGGCGCCTTGTGCGAAGCAGGTGTGTAGTAGGACGGGTGGGAGGATGATAAGACCAAAGTGCGATCGGTCGGCCCCGGTACATGTGGTTCTGTCAAACTCGAGATACCGGAAAGTTGACTCGGTGATCAATATCTCACTTTAGCGGGTGAGTGAGATTTGTGTAAGGAATAAATCACCGGTGGTTAGGAATCGATTGAATCGCCATCGCTCCCGGATAGTGAGCACTTGACTTGAGTGACTTCATCGTAGTAAATGTTTATGGAACACTTGGACAGTTATAGTGAATATGATGTATGGAAGTTGTTTAATGATCGGTGGTTATCATTAATTGCTTAATCACATGTTTACTCTAGTATAGGTGCAAATCTAGTCGAAAGTTAATAATAATTAACTTGACAATAATGCTTTTAGAAAGGTTCTTGAAATGCTAAAATGCTTCTTTTGCAAATGAGTCACTACCCTACTATTATGCCTGCATAATCCTTGGTGTCATTTATTTTCGGTTATGTCGGGTAAGTCCGGTGAGTACCTTCTCGTACTCGTGGTTTTATTCCCACTTGTTGCGAGATGGGCGAGATGTACTACGGCTATTGTATCAAGCGCCTCTATCCTGCGATGGGTGATGCTTAGGACCATGGGCATGGTCATTCCTTACGTCTCATCTAATGCTTTTGTTGGAAATGATCATTCATTTGGCACTATATTTAAACTCAGCGTGTGAGTGTGTGTGTGGTTTTAGACAAATGACTTCCGCTACTTTTATTCGAACTTGTTTTGTAATAACTATGTTTAAACTCGATGTATACATTATGGAAACTTTTATGTAATATGTGATTGGTGACCGCTAAACTTATTACGATCATGGCTGGGACACGAGTTGGTTTGAAATCCTTCGTGATTTCACGGACTACCGGGTTATACGGACTTAAGTTTGCTCAATCGTCTGCTCTGGTGGATGATTTTCTTACTTAATTTCGTATAATTGGTCGGTTCTGTTACAGTTGCAGGTGATGCTTGAAGAGTACCTTGTGTGGAGGATCCTTCTAGTGGGCTCAGACGGATTCCTCGCTCCCTTACCGCTAGATGTTATTTTTTTAAAATTCCGCTGCTTATCATTCCGCACTCTGGTATTTGGTATTGTAATAATGTACTTTTTGAGAAACTCATATGTATGAAATAGACTTGTATTGTAACTCGTTCTCATTATTGGATCCTTGGGAAAAATGTGGATCTTTCGGGTTCTCCCTCGGGGTGTGCCCGACAGACACTGCTCGCTGTAGCTTGCTTTTGGGGTGCTTAGTGTCTGGTGGAAGATGAGCGCCTCCGTAAGTACGCTATTTTGGGCGGTTCTGCCAGACAAATCAAGTCATGTGATAATCTCGTTGACCTATTTACTAAGTCCTTACCAACTTCTGTGTTTCAAAAATTGGTACATGGAATTGGTATGCGGCGACTTCGAGATTTGCCAGAATCAAGGGGAGACATCTTCTAAATGTTGACCTGTACCAGCATCATATTATACGCTTTTCTTTCACAAGTTTTACTTATAAGGTTTCTTGTTAAAGTTTTTAATGAGGTAATATTAACATAAGCATGTGTCATATTTTCTATTTTCTCCACCGGGGTTTTTGTGGGAAATATCAAAGACACATATTGCCCTCACAACTCATCCATGGTTTTTTTCCTGAAAAGGTTTTTCATGTGAGTTATCCAATAGGCAATACCAATAATATGACGTCATATTTTCTCCTAATTTTCCCACTGGGTTTTCACAGGAGTTTTAGCGACATATCACTTTATATTGCTCCTCATATTTTTTCTGAAATGGTTTTTGGGGAGTAATCTATATGTCATATCTCCAATATTTTTCTCCACTGGGGTTTTTAATGGGATACCAATGACATAATGATTTATTTAAATCACACTCATATATGTTATTTTCTCCTTATTTTACTATAAGGTTTAAAGGAGTTTTTATAGCATATCTATACATACATATTCCTCAGATTTTTCCCATAGGGTTTTTTTGAGGAATTCAAGCATACAGCTGCATTGGTCTCAAAGAAGATTCGATCAAGGGGGGAGTGTTACGAAACGATGTCTGCCTGATCTCATCCAATTAGACGTGCAGTTAGAGATAGGATTAGAGATTAGATTTACAGTTAATTGTGTCACCGAAGGGGCATGTCTCTTGGTGACGAGATGTAACTTCTCCCGTCAATTGTGTCCTTTGGACACACCCCTTCACTTGTATATATTTTATGAGATCAATGAAACACAGAAGTGGTTCCTAAATCTTTGTTCATTTCATTCACTATGCAATAGTTACAAAACTTGTTGTACACCAAGATCAATGCTAGCATGCCAACGGTAACCAAACAACTACCGATAAAAGACTGCAGCCTCTCCAAAAGAAAACGTCCGTCATTAAGGAGACAAGCAGCATTCGTGGTACTTCACCAATCACCAGATAATTGTATCGGAGGATGATACCGTGCCATGTGGTAAACTGGGAATTTACCAACTATAGTCCTTGCAAGTGAAATTATATGCTGTCCTCAACAGAGTCCCCCGCTGCTCCTAATGCTCCTAACCCTTTTTATACTCGTCAAGTACAAAACAATGGAACTTTGTAAAAATGAGAAGAGGAAGAATATATAAGCACGTTTTATTTCCTCAAAATGTTACATGAGTTTTATTTCCTCAAAATGTTACAGCATGAGAAGAAGAATATATAAACACGTTTTATTTCCACAAAATATTACAGCATGAGTTAATCGTGGCGTTGGTGACGTGCAAATACACTTGTCCTGTCGATAGTGATAGCGACTTTGCCACGATGCCAGTTCACTGATTCTGCTGCTAATGGCATTGGCCGTTTAAGAATGATCCATCTGCTCCGTCGGAGTCAGAGAAGCCTTCCTTGTTTGGGGTCGACGAGCTCATTTTCCTCATTTCATTCATTTGGAGATACCAACTGAAGCACGGCGCCGATCAAGCAGCAGGGGCACGGCCATTAGGATCCGGCGGAGTAGGGAACGCACTGGCACAAACCATGTTGTAAAAAGCCACAAAGATTGGAACATAGTTGTGATCATAAATTTTTCGCATCATCCCAGTTCCATGGCGATCACATACAGTTTGGTGATGCATAGGTGGTACGAATAACACAACATACTAGCAGAAATGCACACTCGTATCAAGGGTGTTGCCTGAAACAAGAGGAAATAAAACACACTATAGAGTATAACTGACGTTAAGGTCCAGGCATGGATCAGACTTAAAAGATCCTCAAACCAGCCAATCTGCATCATAACCAGTAATGGTTATTCCGTGTTCGATGTGCTTGGAGGTTTCTCCTTTGGATGCTTTGACCCGTAGTGATCGGTCAGCTGTTTTTCATTTGCCAATTGTACCTACGGAAATAGCAACGCCCGGGTGAGCAGGTATGTTCCTCAAATGCAACTAGCCAGGTAAACAGCTTTACTCCCGAGTTAAAAGGAATCCAGAAAATATAGAAGACGAGAGCCAATATGCCACAGTAACCTCTGAGTTATCATATGAAGAAAGTACTGGGTAATGAAAGAGTACAGCTAAACCATGTTTAGACGAACCCACAAAAGGTTCCACAACAGGGAATTCTTTCTGAAGTATTGACTCTGCTTTTGGGAAAAAAAAAGGTGATGGAAGTCTTTTACTCGTGAGATCAAATCATGCTAGGAGAAGGTTATGTGGCCACTTCTTTGTAGCACTAGCTTTATGTGGTGTGGTAAAGTGTCAGACACACCACTTCGAGTACTCTCAATCTCTCATTCTAGTCACGATGCCTAGTATCACTACTAACCGGTCCCAATCCCCCCAAGGCAACAATATGAGTACGCTGGAACAACATGTGTCAGCGATTGGCCTACATACAAACTGGCTGATTAAAGGAGGTTAGAGCAATAGTGGTGGTATGCAGAAGGAACGTTTCAATTTGCTGGCACAAAATTTTCCAGATAAAGTGAGGCGCTAGATGGATGGATACTCTGCAGAGCAGTCCTTCCTTCGCCTGAATAGGGGCAAGGCAAGCAGGGATACGGCAAAGCTGGACACATTGGCCGGATCTGCTGCCAAGGCAAACCCGGTAGGTCCAGGCGATGGCTAGGGATCGGAGAGGGGCTCCGGCTTACCTTGCAGATGGGGCAGACGACCTTGAGGCCGACGGCGCGGGCCTCGAGCTGGGACCCCTTGGATTTCTGGTTCCGCTCTGCGTTACGCCGCTGCGCGTCGATCTTCTGCTTCCCGCGCGTCATCCCTCCGCCTCTACCGCCGCCGCCCTCTCTGCGGCCACCGGTGGCTTCCTCCCTCCGGCGATTGGATTCGGATCGCCGCCCGCCCTGCCCTGCCCTGCCCCTCGAGCGAGAGTCTGGATGCTTCTTCGCTTACCTCGCCGTACCTTCCTACCCGGAATCGGGTGCCAGTGCCACGCCCTCCTCCACTCCTGGGCTGCTGCATTGCATTGGCTTGGCAGGCCACTGGCCACCCGTAGAGATTTTTTTAACACTTTTTTAAACTAATTTTAAATGTAACACTGTTTTATTTGTTTTCTAAAACTAATATTTTTACTCGCGTCTATTTCTCTGGCGTGGCGAAACGCCTGTGCTGGTGCTGACGAGAGTGATGACATGGCGACGACCGTGACGCTGACCGGTGACGTGGTAGGGTCTGCCGTGCCACCGATCTTGGCGCGGCGCCGCCGCGCCATCCCTCACGGCGCGGCAGTCCCAGGTAAATATCGCATGCGAGCCGCCCTCCCTCTGTCTGCCTTAACGCGGTGGACGACTTCCGCGCCGTGCCTTCCCGCCACTCCAAAGTGTTGTCAGTGTGCAGCCCTCCGTTGCCATCTCCCTCCCTCCCTTCCCTTCCATTCCCTGGCCACCTCCCTCCCTCCTCGGACTCGTTCGAGGTAATGACACATTTTTTATTTTCGTTTGAACAGTGGATTGAAATATTATGAATGAGAGTTAAGGTTAGAAGAAAAATTATGTTTGGGAACTATGGGCTATGGTTTGGAGGAAGATATTAGTTTGATTTTACCAATGTTAAGGTTAATTATTTAGTTAGAAGTATGTTTATCATGTATATTTTTGTTGCTATAAGGGTTGGTTATATTATTTGAGTTGCAATGCAAATGATTATATTTTACATTAATTTGCGTTGTTTTGATTGATGTTTAATTTGAACCGTTTTATTAGATGGAAGACATGTTTCGGGAGCAGTTGTGGCGAAAACGGGATCGTCCTAGAGAATTGTACCCCGACGAGTCTAGCAAAGATGCCCCCGTCCCTCCTGATCTCTCTGTCCCTAACTGTGACTGTGGTCGTCTGGGCGACGTGTTTCAATCGAGACATCCGGACACAGCGGCTCGTTGCTTCTACACATGCAGTCGTTTTAATATAAGTAATTGTTTTCGTATATTTTTTTCTTCATTTGTATTACTAGGTTACTAATATTTTGTTGGAATTTTGTTGTGTAGGCCTATGAGAGGTGCTTTTTCTTTCAGTGGATCAACGATGCAGACAAGTTTGACCCCAGGTAACTCCTTTTCAATGATTGGTGAGGGCGGCATCTACGAGAGCACTTCGAGCGGTGGGTTCCACCTCCCCCTAACCCCCCTCCAATAATGGCTAAGGAGAAGCACTTAGCCGTAGTTAGACGACTCGAGGAACCTCCTTTGTGCGATTGAGGAGATCGAGCTGTGCTAAACCCTGAGAATACGTTGGAGTTTATGTGTCCAAACAAGCATGAAGCAAGTGCAAAGTGTATGTGTTGAAATATTGAGCTATATGTGTTCATGTACTAATATCACCTTATTTAGGTGTTTTTAATGGCGAAGTGTCGTTTCAAGGAGTGGTTGTATGGTCCTAAGAACCAATGGCCGAAAGAACCGCCAAAGGTTAAGGAAAAGAAGAAAGAAAGGATAATTTACAAAGCACCTCCTATCATGTGCGAATGTGGTGTTAAATCCAACTATGGCCTAGTCCCTTTGGAGCTTGGAATATGCTATTATTGCGGCCATATGATTGACTATGATGAGGTTGGTTATTGGTGTTGAAAACGTGAAATTGTATTTTTTGGATTTTTTGAAGAATTATGATATAATTTTTCATTTGAACAGAACACTAGGAAATGCAAGTGGGAATCTTATGATGGTCAATATAAGTTCTTGGATGACTTGAAGGGGATGCAAGTAATTGCACGGAAGAGGGGATATGGACGTGACTATGTCGACCACTTTGTTAAACTGTGAAAGAAGAACATGCGTGAGTTTGCTAGAAAGAGCGGTATTCGTAACCCGATTGATGTTAGGCTTGACAAATGGGGGTCGGAGAGATGGAGGGCATTAGAGGAGGATAGGACAAGGAAGGCTGCAATGGAGGAGAAAATAGTACAGATGCAAGTCTTGAATGACCATGTTGCTGCATTGTGTGCAAGTGAGTAATTGGAAGCCTTCTTACTTTCGTTGCCTGCTTTTAAATGTACTATAATCGTGTTGGTAACTTGTTGCATTTTATACATGAAGAGATTGGATGCAGCGGGAACCATGCCGTAGAAGTGGCTCGTGCAAGTTATATGGAAAACAAGCTACATGAGCACAGAACCCGAGCCGGTCGCAGCGTTCTATGTCCGATTATGTTGGACAATGAGGGGGATGAGGATGAGGACGGCATTGCCAGATTGAGCAATCTCATCGCTCTAGCGAAGGTGGGCTTACAGGTGGAGAAGGATGAGGATGACACTGGCAGACTGAGCGAGCTCATTGCTCTAGCAGAGGCGGGTTTGAAGGCGAAGGAGGATGATGAAGCGTTATTCTCTCAAGCCGCAGAGGCCGTGGATGAAGCGGAGGCCACTTACTATAGGCGACAGACAGATCAGGGCAATGCGGGTGAGCCTAGCCACATGAACGAGGAGGAAGAGAACGTGTTCTTGTCTCAGGCCGCAGATGAAGCGAATGCCACTTACTACAGGCGAAAGGCAGATCAGGGCAATGCATGTGACCCTAGCCACAGTAACATGGTTGTGGTAGAGGATTGGTACTCGGACGACGAGTTGCTTACTCAGTAAGTTTCTGACTGAGGATTTTTTATTGCGCCGTCTGTTAGTTCTATGTTTTATTAATGATCAATGCAGCTATGTACTAGAACTTTCATTGTGTTGTCTTGTTTTTCATTTGACCTATTGATGTATTTACCCATGTATCATGTACTCGAATTACCCATGGTCGATCTTAAGTGATCCCATCCGTTTGTCACCCTCCGACCCATCCGTTTGTTCCTCTCCGATGCATCTAAGTTTTTTTAATAATAGTGAATGCGTTGAGAATTTCTAAAACGAATAAAATCAAGTCAAATTATTTCGAATAGAGTTGGCTGGCATATATATCTTGCATGTTCCTCATGTATTTTAAAATAGTAGCGTGTAATTTATGTTATTAGCATCAGTTCAATGTAAAATAACAATAATGTTATCACTTTATTCTAGTGTTCTTTTTTCATGAGTCATGTTTGGGCACGCAATCCTAAGCCTAGGTTCTGCCGCGCCATAGCCCACGGCGCGGCACTGATGCGCCAAGACCCACAGTGTGATAGGACCTGGACGTAGATAAAAGCCAACCAGCCTCAATTACAATAAATGGAGCTGCTGTCAGTGCTGTAAACAACTACAAGTGCTATCGTGACGCATTGAAACAAATATGAAGTAAATAAATGGAGTCCGTGCGCAAGTTGACAAGTTGCCACATAACATTTTCATTGGTCATGAGTCTGCAAGTTTCGGACGACAATATTCATTCGACATAAGTGCAACATAACCAACTAAGTCCCATGAGTGTAAGGATCCCTCGGATGCCTCTATCTCTTCGGATTTGTAGGCAACACATTGGGAGTGTAGCCAACGTCGATGTGGTCGCGTTGCCGGTGCTTACGGCTCGTACCCTACAAGTATATGATATGCATGATTACTTATAATCTTTATGATCGTTAGTTCATGGAGCCTACGAATTTAAAGAAACTACCTTTGTTACTACCTGTGAGGCTCCTTGGGTACCAAGTGGGGCACCACCTAGCTGAGACATGCCGATCTCGTCCTACTGCCAAGGGTCCCACTGGTGGTGCTGTATGCGGAAGCCCGGGGGGTCGTCGTCGTCGTCCTCGTCGTCCTCGTTTGCAGGGTCCTTCCCAGCGCTATAATGTGGTGGTGTACGCACAGCGGAAGCGGCACCTGTCACCGGCTGAGAAGAGCCGGCTGGTGTCCTCAAAGAGCCAGAAGACGTGGCACCTGACCACACCGGGTAATCGGGTTCCACCCAAGGAGTGTCCATGCAGCTCAACTTCTGAGCTAGCTTCCTGCAGCTCCGCTTCACCTTCTGCATGAATAGACGTTAAAGTTAGTGCATTTCTCAAACACATATACACTAAAGAAACATTTTTGGAATGGACAAGTTTATGTTTACCTCCATAAAAGCCTCGAGAACGCCTGGCCCCTGCCCTCTAGACTCGTGAAGCCGAAACATTGCTTCGTTGGATAGCCTTGACAATTGTCGCCTCGGTACAGAAACACGGTTGGACAATTTTAGTATACATACTTAATACCAAATGGATAACAAATTATACCATTCGAGTATCTTACCATGTATCTTTGAAGCGGGGCTCTCTATAGTTGTGTGTCATCCCTAGTGGCAATGTCATACACATCTTCGATCACATCTTCCTCGTCGTCCTCATCAATCGCCTCCTCAGTGTACGGGGGCTTGATATGTGTCCTCGTAGACCTGTGAAGCCACCACAGGTACTCATCAAAGGTGTGCTGGTCATGTGGGGGACCCGCATCGACTGACTGCCGGTCCCTGGTCTGCCACAACTAGATGTACTCGTTGTGTGTCACGCGCCAATCCTTGGTCTTGTACCTCTTCTTGCGGTCATACCTACAACAAAACGATTGTTAGTTATACCATACACACCTCTAAATTGTAGCTTTGTTATTAATTGATAACGCACCCGTGCATTTCTTGGTTGGTGGAGTAAAGCGGTGGTGGGTAGCCTGTCATTCTTCCAAATTACCTGCGAACACTGATGGGCAAGTGAATCTCGACCACGTGGAAGAAAATGAGTGGGACATTGCAGCGATACTCGTCTAACTCATCCCTAGTGACAGGACTCAGATAGTCCTAGAGCTCCGGAGCATCCCAAGGACACCAATGCACCTGAACATTTCGTAATAGAGTTAGGTTGTGATATAGTGTACATCTAACAAGACACATATATGATAGTAAAGAGAGTGTAACCTGGTGCTGTGTCAGGATGTTGAGACAGTCCGTGTACTCCCTGTACTTACGCCTCGCATTCCCTCCAACTAACTCTGCTTGTGTCCAGATATACAGAGCTATAGGCAGTGTATCCTGCCTGTTCTAGTGCTACATTGAACACAATAATGAATTAGCCATTAATAATTTCATCATATATAACTGCCTCGAAGAATATAGTGAACCGAAGTACTTACAGGGAAACCAGTAATAAGAGGCCTCCTAACGGGCCATCGTTCCTGTCGATGTTTCACCATCGATAGCCTGCCATGGGGGTACCTAGGGCAGTTTGTTCGGGCTTCGGCGTATGCAGAACTCGACGGTAAACGCAAGAGACAGTCGATTTATCCTGGTTCGGGCCCTCAACCATAATCGAGTAATAGCCCTACGTCCAGTTGGCGTTAGCCTTTGCATTGGATTGATTGTCCAGTGTTCACCCTCCTCCTCTAGGAACCCCGCCCTCCTTTATATAGTCAGGAAGCCAGAGTCCTAGTCAGTTTACAATGAGAGTTCCTAGTAGGATTACAGAATAATACTACTACTAAGATTACATGGAAAGAATCCTAGTTAGACTAGAACTTCTCCCTTCCTTGAGGGGTATCTCGTGGGTCCCGCATCGACAAGCCCCCGAGCACTTCATGGTTGAGCTCTAGAAGCCTTGTCTTGTTCCTTCAGGTCTTGCCGAGTAGGAACAAGCGTCGTTTGAGTGCTTTCTTGAGTGAAACCGTGTAGCGCTTCGTGAGATCTTCGGGTGGTGTGTACTTTTTTTGAAGAAAAAGTACTCCCATCTGGGTGTAGCCCCCGAGCCTCTTGCTATTTGGAACAAGGAGCTGGAGGGTCTTGTCTTGAAATTGCTCTGATTCTTCGTTGAAGGGCTCCCGAGCATATACCCAGGTTCTTTATCAAAAAGAACTCAGATATAGCTCGGTCCGGGTTCTTTTTGTCATGAGGCCTTGAAGTGGTCTGTCTTGAAGAAGTCTTCTTGGTGACGTGCGCTTTTTCGAAGAAAAAAGTGCACTCATTGAGTGTAGCCCCCGAGCCTCTTGCTATTTGGAACAAAAAGTTGGAGGGTCTTGAATCTTATGTTGTTTAAAAACTCCTGTCTTGAAGAAGTCTTCTTGGTGACGTGCGCTTTTTCGAAGAAAAAAGTGCACTCACTGAGTGTAGCCCCTGAGCCTCTTGCTATTTAGAACAAAAAGTTGGAGGGTCTTGAATCTTATGTTGTTTGAAAACTCCTGTCTTGAAGAAGTCTTCTGAGTGATGTGCGCTTTTGTTGAAGAAAAAGTGCACTCACTGAGTGTGGCCCCCGAGCGCCCGAGGCCGCGTTCTGGAACCCTGCCGGAAAAGAACTTGGTTTCTCGAAATAACTCGGGTAAGACTCCATCTCGGATGCGGAGCCTGAGTTTGAGTCGGATGCGCAAAGCCACGAAATCTGAGTTGGATCGGACATCACGAGCTGCGCGAATCTTCCGGTGAGTTGATCTGTCATAGTCGCCGAAATAGAAAGGTCTTCATGGTGATATGAATCTTCGAGGAGACGGCTTTGGAGCTTGCCATCATTGCCTGCCTCGTAGATCCATGAATCGAAGATGAAGGTTGATCCCGTCGAGAAGATCATATTGTCGAGGTCCGTCGAGCTCTTGGGTGCAAATTCACCGAAAGCCCCTACCTGGCGCGCCAGCTGTTGATGTTTCACCACCGATAGCCTGCCACGGGGGTACCCGGGGTAGTTTGTTTGGGCTTCGGTGTATGCAGAACTCGACGGTAAACGCAAGAGACAATCGATTTATCCTGGTTCGGGCCCTCGACCGTGATCGAGTAATAGCCCTACATCCAGTCGGTGTTAGCCTTTGCATTGGATTGATTGTCCAGTGTTCACCCTCCTCCTCCAGGAAGCCCGCCTTCCTTTATATAGTCAGGAAGCTAGAGTCATAGTCGGTTTACAATGAGAGTTCCTAGTAGGATTATAGAATAATACTACTACTAAGATTACATAGAAAGAATCCTAGTTAGACTAGATCTTCTCCCTTCCTTGAGGGGTATCATGTGGGTCCCGCATCGACAGTTCCCAACACCAAACCTAGAGTAGGTAGGGGCAACCCCCAAGGTTCGCATACCCTGAGGTGCGACGGCAGGCAACGCATAGCTGTCGATACGTCCATGCCAGGACTGTGCTGCCCCAGCTGTACGTCGCTATGTTATCCCATGGCTGACGTAGTATGTCAAGAAAGATCCAGCTGATGGTGTTGCTTGAGGCATCTAGGAATAGGAAAGCACCAAGGAAGTGCCAAAGCCACACTCTAGCGAACTTGTCGATCTGAGCCTCATCAACCTGTGGGTCTAAGTAATCAAAGCGCTCTATGATCCATGACGACGAAACACCGGAACTTTTCCTAAAATTCACCAAAGAAAATGAGACCCGATGGCTGCAGGAAAGCAATGCAAGTATTAAATAGGCTTGAATTGCTCACTTATTTTTCTTGGAAACCTCATTGTCCGGTGGAAGAAAGCTAGTGAACTGAGCCACCAGCTCCCTCCAGTGATCGTTGTCAACTATACCTGTCACAGGAAGTCCCCCCAACCAAAGGCCAAAGATAGCCTTCACGTCCTGCATGGTCAAGGTCATCTTGCCGTAAGGTAGGTGGAACGTGTGGGTCTCAGGCCTCGACCTATTATAAGAATAGAACGACTGTTAGTTATCTCAAATTTGTTATAAGAATGTTTACGTACAATGAAGGCACTCGCACCTGTCTACAGTTGTAGTAAGTAGTGTAGGGTCAAGGGGCGGAAGACCGTAGTTAACAACATGAACAAGCTTGAGGAAGCCAGCACGCCGTATGTATGGCGCGTAACGCTCATCCCACTGCTGCGCCCTAGTGTGCGTGCGGGGCCTCAAAGGAGGCAAGGGCACCTCTGCGTCGGTGTCAGCCAAGAAGTGTGCTCGGTGCGGATCGTCGTACTCCACCTCAAGAAGGGGGTACAATTGGTGCTATGTGGGAGGGGCCATCCTATTATAAATTGATAAACAAAGGGTTAGAGTATTCAAATTAACATTATGTAGCATTGCAAAATTTGAACTACTTGTTATGCAATAGGAACACAATATGAAAGCACATGTATATACTCAAAGTAACATTAACAGACATATTAAACAACTTCACTAAAAAAATAAGCAACTTCTATATATGGACCTGCTGCCCTCGTCTTCTATGCTTGCTAGTCTTGTGACTAGGTTCTTTGCAAACGGAGCAAAGATTCCTCACACGGTCTCGTTGAAGTCTCCCCCTCTGTACATGTCTTTGTCGTACCCGTTATAGCATCCATGTCCCCCTTGAGTCGCTTCTTCTTCCTCCTACCCTTCCCTACCTTCATTAGATCCGGATGCGGCACGTAGTCATAACCATTATAAGGTGGCCACTGTGTTGGGTCAAGGTATGGCTCGAAGCTCATCTCCCAAATTCTAACAGTGTTCGAACGGAGATACAAGGGTGACATATATGACAGATCCTCATAGTTGTACCCATGAACCCTGCAGGCCGTGATCATATGAGAGCAAGGGGCATGCATGATCCGAGGGACGTTGCAACTGCACTCTACATTTTCAAGATCAACTCGGTAGTTTCGTCCACCATAACGTTCGCCGCCCAAGCTTGTGCCACCCTTGCTACGTACACTAAAGATATGGTGACGGGGTCCATATGGCTCAGCGGTGTGCTACTTGGCCAATTCCTCGGCCTCCTTCAAATGTTCTACTCTGGTCTTTCCAAAATGCCTCTGCTCAACTATATTCCTCTACGCAAGTTCCCACCTCTTGACAAAATATTCGTTGCACTTATGAAAGGAGAACTCAACAATTCTAGACATAGGCAACGATCGAACTCCGATGAATACATGGTTGAAGGACTCCGAGGAGTTAGTGGTCATGATGCCATACCTAAAACCCTCCTCGTCACATGCTAACGCCCATTGAGCCTTCTGCTTCATCTGCGCCTCTAACCAGGCCTTTCCCGCTTCATTTAGCATCTTGTCTAGTTCTCTCTTTGTCTCCTTGAACTGGTGCTCTGTACGTATACAACATAGAGCCTTTACCTTGTCACATACCTCCTGCTTCCTCTGACGCCTCTAGAAATTAGCGACAAAGTGTCTCATGCACTATCTATGCACTAGAGGCGGGAACCCATCTATATGCTCAGCTACAGCATTAAGAAACCCTAGGCGACGGTCCAAGATCGAACATATAGTGCAAGATGGGCCGAGCACTTATACACGTAGAAGCCGCATGAACCATGACCACGATTCATTGTTCTCTCCCTCTGCCAAAGCAAAAGCCATGGGTACTATCTGATCCTCAGGATCAACAGCAGCAGCCATCATCAAGGTGCCCCTGTACTTTCCTGTCAGGAAAGTGCCATCAACAAGTACGACTGTCCGACAAAACTGAAATGCATGTTCCATTTGTGTGAACGACCAAAACACACGATAGAGGACATGCCTCAACGGGTCCCAAAAATACATCCCTCCGGTGTCCACAAACCATTTCAAGCTAGGGTTGTAGTAATGCATTGCACATAAGATGCGGGGCACCCTGTTGTACGCTTCGTCCCAACTACCCCATCGAATCGCTAGGGCAATTTACTTAGCACGCCAAGTCTTTCCGTACTTCACATCGTACTTAACAAATTTAGATATGGACTGTCGTAAAGAAGACACCAAAATGTCATTATTGTCATTAACGAGCCCCAATATACGACGGGCAAGGTAACGTGCAGTGAGCTGCTGATGATTTTCCTTCCCCCTATTTGTTAGGCAAGTGTGGGGTTCGACAACTTTACTTATCCACCACTTGCCATCACTCTGTCTCTTTCATGCATTTAACCTCCACATACAACCGTTTTTGCATATCACGTGGTACCTCAACTCCTGGTCCGAATGAGTGATGTTGTACGGCCTATCATGATACACAGCATAGTCCTGAAGGAAGAGCTTCATCTCTGACATTGTATTCAATATCATCCCCTTTCTAAGAGTTTTTTTTTCTCATGGTCATACAATGATTTCCTACACATCTGGAGACCGGTGTCACAAACTGTCATATCTGTTATGCTGACATCCCTATAGTTTGGAACGCCCCTGAAAGGTACGTTTATTGACCTTAGTTGCTCAAGCTCAATCGCTGTGTAAGGTGGTGGTGGAACATACTGTTGCACTTCACTAATTCTGCCCCATGAATCATAGAGGGTATCATCTATTAGCAAATTTGTGACTAGTCTACCCTGAGCCTGGATAGCATGCAAAACCTCAGTTGGTACTGGTAATGACATACCACGAATAGGTACTGGCATAGCATCAACCGGTGTGGGCATAGCATGTCTATCTCCCTGGTCATCATCTGAATCGTCTGAATCACTACTAACTACATCATCGATCCTGTCCTCCTCCTGCTCCTCCTCTTCCAGTTTGAACTCGTTCACATCGAAATCATTGCTTATACAGCCTACTTGACTTGAATGAAACTTCTCCTGTGTCAACTAACCGTCCAAATCCATGTTACCCTGAGTTGCTTCCCCTTTGACCCCCAATTCTTTCTCATTGCCTCCAACACCGTCAATGGACGGCCCATCCAGGACACTCTGCATCCTGTACCAATTCTCCACTACTACCTCAGTCATGAGCACATTGGAACCTTGGAGCACCCTAGTGTAGCGGGACTAGTGAGCAGGGTCGCGCAAGGGCATGAGGACATAGTGTGCCCTAGCCTTCCCAGTATCAAACCTCCACTTCAGTGTGACATCACCACCAAACTTTATATTCAAACGGACACAAAGGTCGTTGAAGCTAGAAGGTTCATCAAACCATTCCAATTCTTCTTCCATATCCTCAAACATACCATCTTCTCTCCTAACACTTTCTCCGTAAAAAACTCTAACACAACAATCCATCTATAAAAGCATTTCAAGAAACTTCGTCAAGTCGTCAAAATCGTCGTACGTAATGTCCATAGTAATATTAATACCTATTTAACTATAACTATACTAATTAATCTAATATTAACATCTATACAAGGCTAACTACAACAACTAATTATACTAAATAAAATGCATAAATAGACTCACTAACTGTACTAACTAAACTAACTAACTTTACTATCTATACTAACTTACTATATTGCCTATACTAACTAAACTAACTAACTTTACTAACTATACTTTACTAATTATACTAACTTTATTTATTTTACTAACTTACTATACTAACAATGTCGATTCAATCAACAAATATACCAGGGGAGTACCTCGCGGCAACGGCGCTCGTCCTCGTGGCGGCGGCGGCGCTCGTCCTCGCGGCAGCAGCATGTGCTCATCCTTGCTGCGGCGGCGCGCTAGACCAGGCGCGGCGGGCGTGTGCGGGCGCGGCGGCGTGCGTGGCGCGGCCGACGCGGTGGACGACGTGCGGCCGCGACCGGGCAGGGAGGCGGGCAGGTGGGCAGCCGCTTCGGGCAGGGAGGCGGGTAGGCAGGCAGGCGCGACGGCGGGCAGGCATGGTGGGCGCGAAGGCGCGGCGGGCAGGCGGCCAGACGAGGCGGGCGCGGCAGCCGCGTGCGGGCAGGCGGGAGGGCGTGCGGTGGGCAGGGCGTGGCGCGGTGGGACTGGGCCGCGGGCCTTTAGCAGGCTCTGCCACGCCCTGGGCGGTGGCGCGTCACCGCCACGCCCTGATCGGTGGCGCGGCAGAGCCGGCCACGTCACCAGTCAGGCGCCTGGTCCCTGCCACGTGGGCAAGCTTGCCGCGCCCCCATGCATGGCGCGGCAGCGTTAATTTGCCACGCCGTGCGAATAGGCGCCGCCAAAAGTGTTGGATTTGAAAAAAAAAATAAACAATGTTAATTTTAAAATTAGTTAAAAAAATGTGTTAAAAATAAAAAAAATTCCCCGTAGATAGGGCCTCTGAGTCGGTCGGAAGCCCAGTACCGTACCTGGCCCACGCTTTTTTTTCGTCTCGTGCAACGGCCAATCTGGCCACCCCCCCCCCCCTCCATCGCCGCCTTGAGTTTGAAGGGGCGTTAAGTAAAGGCCCATCTATTATTGGTCCATATGGCCCATATGAATGCCTATATATACCTCTCCACTAATGGAGTGAGTGCTTATCTTCTTAGATCCCAAGATTAGTAACACTCATCATCAACCCATCTAAAATTTCTCCTATTTTTGCTGATATACTTAAAATATTGGCTCCCTTCTTCGACTATGCTTGTTCCAAGCCCCTATTACCAATCACGATTCTATTAACCAAAAAACTAACCATGGACGTCGCAGCTAATGACTACATAAAGATAGAAATTGAGGCAAGATCAGAAGAAATCAGAATCAAACCTTATAGTATTTTATAGACCACAAATCACTTAGCTCTTCTCTAATACTTGTTTTCCATTCATCGTATGTTGCCTTTATAGACCACAAATCACTTATATCTTCTCCAATACTTGCTTTCCATTCATCGTATGTTGCCTTGTGTAAAACGGTAGCACACTTCTGTCCTCGATATTCGTTGCCTAGACAGTAAATTCAGTTATCAGTATGGCTAACCAGCAAGTTCACACAATACGGATATGAAAATTATAATAACTCCTTCAAACTGAAAATAGGAATAAAATCACCAATAAACATTGGTAATACCAAAAAGATGCATCTCCTATCCTACCTTTATAATTGGAGTGATAAAATCTAACAAGAAAGGAAGCTTAAGAAGTGATGGCCAATAAGAATGAATACAATTTATCAGCAAACCTTTAATGTCAGCACCGTCGTCACCCTGAAATATGAACAAATAAATGAATGAATAACATTAGAAAAAATATGAATAATGCAGGGGAAATGAATACAATTTATCAGCAAGCCTTTAATGTGAGCACCGTCGTCACCTTGAAATATGAACAAATAAATAAATGAATAACATTAGAAAAAATATGAATAATGCGGAACATCGTTAGAATTTCTCATGAACTTGATCCGTCATTATCATAAGTTGTTCGTATCTTAACCTTGTCCATATCTTAACCCTTCTGTGCTATCATACTCCTTCTCATACTGTAAACCAAGAATTTTCATTATGTTATACATTCTCATACTGTAAACAAAGAATTTTCATTATGTTATACAGTTCGATGTTTCCCATGACCTGAGGATTTCCATCCCTAATACTTGATACTTTGTCTTTAGTCCAAAGTAATCACTCCCGACTTCAGATAGACCAACCATGTGCAAGGTAAAGACTCAAATTTGTTCAATTTTGTAGTAAAAATGCAATGCCGCATTAGACAAGATTGCATTACTCACAGCAAGGGTCTTGGCTCAATCCCCGTAGGGTCAAGATGGCAGACTAAAATGAGGGTGAATTGTCCTTTCTAAAATTAATCGCACCGACTAATTGAGATAAATGTGGAATTAAAACTAACGGTCTAACCAATACTACACCCCTCTATCTAAGTTCTCAAGTACCTTATAAAAGATCCTAATTAAACAACTAAGGCGCCGGGTTAGTTAGAGCCCACCTAACCAATTCTAGAAGCAAGGTCACACAAAACTATGCAATTAGTACTTTAAGCAACGGGGAGCTTCTACACATGTTAGTAGCAAAAGCACAAAGCGCCTAAGCTCACTAGCAATGCTCAATAACAAGGCCACACAAGCCAAATTAGAGAGCTCAATTTACTTAGCTACACAAACTAAGCAAGGCAACTAATTTACTATAAAAGTAAACTAGTTACATAAGGGAGCTACTTCTATGCTACACAAGTAAGAAGGTAACTAGCAAGCTACACATGCTAACTATTAGAAGAGCAACTACACAAGCACAATATATGAAATGTAAATACAAGCTTGTGTAAAGAGGAATGCAAACCAACGGAAAGACAAGAATGACACGGTGATTTTTATCCCGAGGTTCACTTGGTTGCCACCAAGCTAGTCTCCGTTGAGACAAACTCCAAGGTTACCGCCGATCCTCTTGTTAGTGGTGACCCACAAGTCACACTCTTCCACGTGGAGTGCTTACCACAAGCTCTAGCACTTGACACGACTGGACCACTTGTCGCCCTTCACGTCTCGCTCTACTAGAATTGCTCTTCGCGGCTCCCGCGGGGCGAGTACAACACCCCTCACAATCTTCTCTGGAGCACCGCACAAGCTTCCTTGCGTGCTTCGACGGAGATCATGCCACCAAGCCGTCTAGGAGGTGGCAACCTCCAAGAGTAACAAGCACCACCGGTTTACAACTCGAACACCTAGTGCCACTCGATGCAATCTCACAATGCAATCGTACTAGAATCACTCACTCGCAATCGATTCGCACTCTTGCAAACACAAGTGAGTTAAAGGGCTCCCAAACACTCTCAAGCATGGACACAAAGTCCCCCAAGGTGGTCAACCACAGCCATGGCCGAGACCCTCTTCTATTTATAGCTCAAAGGCCAAAAATAGTCGTTGCCCCTTTACTGGGTTAAGCCCGCAGCGACCGGACGCGCAGGTTGAATTGACCAGACGCGGCGGTGCCTGCGTACGATCACACCAGCGATGCCACGTGTCACTAGCCATTTAAAAATAGTCGTTGCCGCCCAACGGCTCTCTTCGCGCGCTCATGCCACCAACTGACCGGACGCATAGGTCGCATGACCAGACTCACCAAGCCACAGCGTCCGGTCGAGTCCAGTAAGCTTCCATAGACGCCAAAACATGATCGGACGCGTCCGTTCATCAACGACCGGACGCACCACCGCGTCCACTCCTTACTACGCTTGCACAGAGCGGTGATGTCAGCGTACGTTAGCGACAACCTGACGCAAGAGCGTCGCGTCCGATCACCTCCAGGAGCCAGCGTCCGGTCATTTGACCAGGACCGCGCCTCTCTGCTTACACTGACCGGACGCGCCAGGCAGAGTCTGGTCCTGCCGAGGCTAGCGTCCGATCACTCTATCTCCCACACTATTCCTCAACAAGAATTTCTTGCTTAGCAAAGGGAATTGCCGGCTGAGAGTTAGCACCACTATTTTCACCATTTTAAAGTGCTATTTGTTCTCCATTTTCACCATCTTTGTAAATGTGCTAATACCACCAAGTGTTCACCATCTTGTGCAGGTGTGTTAGCTTTTCACAAATATTTTTTAAAGGATTAGTCACTCAATTCACCACGCTACTCGATCTTAGCAACGATGCAAAGTTAGATCACTCGAGTGACACTAGATGACCGATATACAAACAAGTTTGCCCCTCTTGATAGTACGGCCATCTATCCTAAACCCGGTCATAAACTTCTCTACATACCTATGACCGGTGAAATAAAATGCTCTATAAATATATCTTTGCCTTGCGCATTCCATTCTAACTCCTCCATCGTTGATGCAACACATGCACCAACCATATCACAAATGATATGATCCGCTTCATATCATCACGTGACATTGTTGGTTCATCGATCTTGACCTCACTTGCTTTTCACCGTTGCCTTCGTCCATCGGCGTCAAGTCTTGCTCAAGCTTCATCACCACGTGGTCCATCGCTCCAAAGCCTCCAACTTGTCCTTCACGCTTACAACCGGTCTATCAAGCCAAGTCTTGTCTTGATCTTCTCCACCTTAATCACATGACTCCATGTCATGTCGCATATGCAATGAGCTCGTTCATCACATGTGTGAGTCCTACAACAAATCCAAACCATCTTCACCGTCATAGCATGAGTTGCTCACATAAGTGTACATGTGGATTAATCACCTGTGTATCTCACAATTAAACACATTAGTCCACCTAAGTTATCACTCAATTACCAAAACCAAACTAGGGACCTTTCAATCCCCTTCAGTCAGAATTAGGGTGCAATTATGGGAGTCCATGGTACCAGCACAGAGCGCATCCTCGAGCTTCTGGATGCTAGTGACTCTGCACTTCTCCGGTCCATCAGTTTCCATTGCTTATTTTCAAATTAGAATGCAAGAAGACCTTGCTCAGGTTTTCAACTGCAGTTGCTCAGGTTTTCAACTGCAGTTAGAAGAAGTGAGATCATTAGTGCGCATCCAAGTCACACAATCTAAGGCTACCAAAGTGAACAGAACATTCCGTCTTTCCAAAACTTCTGAGAAAGCTCACACGCTGATCCAAAGCTTGCAATGGGGGATATTAATCTATCTTTGGCCTGTGAATCGAAGGCCGGATTATCAATGGAAGAATTAATGAAAATCCATAAATAGCTTTTCACAGTTTGTGCTTTGAACGTAGCATCTTTGCTACTCTGACTGGTATCTGCCACATGGGTGTCAATTTTGTCAGCCACATAATTAACATGAGTTCCACCCCTTGTTGCAAACTGGTTGACAAAGCTGATCTACAACAAACAAAAAAACTATTTAGGTAGGTCACTTAAACCACAATAGAGAACCTACTCGCATGGAACATAATCCAGACTTACCTGTTCAAACTGTTGCCCTTCTCTTAGACACACGCATACCTCCCACCTGTCATTTACAATCTCATGTATCCTGAAAGAAATGAGAATGTCATCAGAGACAATATAGGTTTTATTTGTGGATGTGATAAGAAACTTTATAAACCTGGGGGTGCTTGAGGTATGTCCTTGGAAGCTGAGTGAATGTACAAATCTACATATTTTAAGAAGCTATTTACATGCAGCTTTTCTCCATCCAATTTGACAGTCACAGTGTTGCTAAGCAAGCCTGCAAAATCAACTACTCTCTTCCACATTAGGCCAACAATATCATCATCTAATTTAGACATACCGAACTTTGCAAGATCAGGCTTGAAAGTAATACTGGTCCACTTATTTCTATCCTTCCAATCGGAAATTTCAGCCTTCTTCCTCTTAACCATGTTTTCGAAGAATATCTGCACTTTATTCAATAAGGAACATTAAGTCTGTCTCTGGAAAAGGGGTCTGTATCTACAATTTATTAGCCTTCTTCCTCTGAAGTAACATCCGATATATATAATGAATTTGCACTGACTATGCCATCAAAGTCTATTTTTCAGCTTTAAATCATCTTGATTAGAATAACCTTTTTCGAGTGAAGCAATGACTTCTTTTTTTCAAAATTAAAGGCTTATCCATTACTATTAAACCTTACCGAAATTTCCTCGTAACTTTAGCATCCACTGACCAGTACAAAACTAGTTAAGTACTTTAGATTAAGGGCATCATCGTCATCTAACTGGTTGGTTAGCTGTCTTTTTATTATGTATAAGCACTAAAATAGATATCCAACTGTAAAATTGTACTATGATTGATACAACAGACCAGAGATTATGGACATATACTAAAAACCCCTAAATAGCTGGAAATTCTATTACTAAATCTACATTCTTATCATTCAACTTGCACAAAGAATCTCCACTTCTCAACCCTGAGTAATCCAAAACATAAAATTGACACCATTTGGAAAGGCTACTTACCTGTTTGTACTTTTTGTGCCTGTCATATGTCTGGACAATGCATAGAGTGGACAAGATATTGGCAACCACAACGTCCTTGTACTTACTGTTGGTGCGGTAGCTGCCGAATACCGCCTCCGGTCTGTAGATATCCTCTTTGTGGATGTTGACAGGGACGTTGCTTCCACTGTAGTACAGGGAGATAGCACCATTGTCAGCGTCAATTTTGACTCTAATTTCATTCATACCAGCTCCATGCTGCTTGTTGTTGGCGGCGCTGACGAGAACCTCATCGAAAATGCATAACACACATGGTCGACTACAACTTAAAAACGATCCAAAGGAATCCCAAACATCAAGCAACAGCAGCTGACCACTTAACAAACACCTCAAACCATAATTCAATGGACAGAAATTTAGGTGCCAACTAGAAAAATCATCGGAACATAATATTTCTTTTTGCCTCTGTTGCAACGCACGGGCATTAACCTAGTACAGAATAAAAAGCTGGATTCTTCTTAATTGAAAGGTAGAGCTCCTGCCATTACGTTCAAAAAAAAAAGAATAAAAAGCTGAATGCAAGGGTGACTGAATGCTGAAAGAAGCACAATAAATAGCTAAATGGTTATGGAGTAAGACAGACCAAACATATGAATGGCATGATAACACTGATTATAATTTGTTTCTTAGAAAAATGAGAATGCTTTCCCCTTTCATCAATAAACCATTAGATTACCGTGTATGAGATCGAGCATGGCAACCTCATTCTCAGAGCAATCAAAGACAACAACAAAGTACAGTGTGGCAAAATGCTTGTAGACCATTTTTGTTCCCTGCAAAGCACAAAGAAAACCAAACCTTTGTAACCTTCATCAACTCTCTGTCGATAATATGAGCAAATTAACCTAGATAGAGCAATTTAACCACTGGTCAATTAGCACAGCTTGAATTACATACAGATGCCTAAGATACCAATCTGCATATATGAAGCAAAGGAGACAAATAGCATCTAACCAATTTTCATTATCTTTTCATTCATAATTATTGGCCCGTAAGTATCTTTATACAGTTCTTGTGGTTCTGAATTTGTTCAGCTCGGCAAGATCAGGATTGGAAGCCTGTGAGAACAGGATATCCCAATGGCATCTTTTTTAACTGAGATCTCTAATCTATATATAAATAGGGAAAAAGTGAAGGAGTTTCTGTTGAACGTGGAGTTCTTGTCGAACTTACCATGGAATTTTTGTCGATTTGTGCACTGTGCTGTGCTGGTGTCCCGATCCGAGCTGGGGTCTTCGTTGGATTGGAATCTGATTCCGACTCGCTACATTGGGACCTGGCAGGCACTACCAGAATCCTCAAATTTATCGAGTGTTTTTATCTTTATCGAGTGTATTTCTTCGGGCACTCGGCAAATAAGCTCTTTGCCGTGTGCTGAGCTAAAAACACTCGATAAAAAAAAACTCGACAAAGAAGGAGTTTGTCGAGTGTAAAAAAAACACTCAGCAAAGATATGGTTTGCCAAGTGTCAAAAAAAACACTCGGCAAAGAAATAAAATCATTTTTTTAAAAAAGAAGAAGAAAAAAAATGGGAAAAAAACTTTACCGAGTGCTCAGATTTAGAACACTCGACAAAGAAATAAATATTTTTTCTAGAAAATGAGAAAAAAAATTAAAAAAAAACTTTGCCGAGTGCCCAGATCTAAAACACTCGGCAAACAAATAAATATTTTTCCTGGAAACTTTGCTGAGTGTCCAGATCGGACACTCTGGCAAACAAAAAAATTCTCGTCAAATACCATCGCCTCCCCTCCCCCAGTCCCCACCCGAGCACCCCGCGTGCCCCTCCCCTCCCCTCTCGGACCGCCGTCGCCGGCCCCCACTCCCTCTCTCGGTGGCGCCTCTCCTCCCTCCCTCGTCGCACAACCGGCGGATCCAGGTGGGGCGCTCACTAGCTGGGGCTGAGGCCTAGCGCGTCCGTAGCCGGCGGGGCTCCTCGTGTCCTGGCGGCTCCAAGGCAGCAGCGCTCAAGCGGATCTACGAGGTGGAGGTACAGCAAGGGCAGATCTACGAGGAGGTGCGGCGAGGGCGGATCTGCGAGGAGGTCCAGTTGAGGTGGTGCATGAGGGTCGAGCGGGCTCCGTCGGTAGGCCCTAGAAGCACTCGAGGGCTAGCCTCCTCCACCTCCGGCGACGCGCTTCTTTTTCCTCCTTTCCTCTCTCCCGCGAAGCTCCTGTGCTGGTTCCGGCGCAATTCTTGGCGGGGGACCTCGGCCGGCAGCGCCTCCGGCATCGGGGTGGGCGGATCCTTCCTTCCCCCACCAGGATCTACTCTTCCCCTTCCGGATCTGCTCCTGTGTCTCCCCTACGGGGCTCCTCTGCGTGCTCTTCAGAGAGGGGGGTAGCTCAACCGGCGGCGAGCGGATCCACCATCCCTGCCCCCTCCGTGCGTTTGAGCCGAAGCGGGTCGGAGGTGGTGCTCTCCGGCTTTCACTGGCGTTGGGGGCGGCGGCCCGGTCCACGGCGCACTTCGGGCATGGTGGGGCCGGGAACGGATGAGGCAGGGGCTGTGCTGGCCCTCCTCAAACTAGCTGGAGGTTGGCTGCAGCCATGGTGCACGTCGATCTCTATCCTTGGACTTCGATTTGATTAGTAACTGCTGCCCTATTGGTGCTCGATGAAATGCTCTGCTGGTGTTCTGTCTTGGATGAATGATTATTGGTTTGCATCCACAGGGGCTGATTTCCTTGTTGTCCGGATAATTATTATTTTTTCTTTGGAAAATAGGTTTGCCGAGTGTATTTTGAAAAACACTCGGCAAACCAATTTTTTTTGCCGAGTGTCAAATTTGACACTCGGCAAACCATTTGTCGAGTGCGCGATAAAAACCACTCGGCACCGACACACAGATGTTGTGTGTTGTATGCCGAGTGTTACACTCGGCAAAGCAGTTGTCGAGTGTTTTTAGGCCTTTGCCGAGTGCCCCTGGCACTAGGCAAAACTATTGTATCCCGTAGTGAGCACCTCCGCCGCCATCGGAGACCAACGTCTACCCACTCTTCGTCGCTTCCCGCGGTGTCTTCCTCTAGGTGGAGAACGATGGGCGAGAAGCCACGGGGAGGGAGCAGGGCCTAGGGTCGCCGAAGCCCGGGTCGGGCGAGGCATGAAGCTACCAAGAACGTGGGGGTGTAGGGTCGCCGGAGCCCGGGGCATCGAGGAGTGGAGCCATCGGTGGCACAACGCCGCGGCAAGACGGGTAGGCAGTGGTGGGGAGGACGCTCTGCCGAGAGGTGGCGGCGCATGCCATACGTGTCGCATGCAGAAGACGTGAGAGAAACACCGAGAACGAATTTTTTTATTTTCTAGCCTTTTTGAAAAAAATTCACAAATATGCCCCTGGAGGTAAGATTTCAAAATTTGGACCCTTAGCTCGGCGCCATCGTTGCTGGCGCCGAGCTCGGGGCCACATTGGCGCCATGGACGCTGACATCGCAGCCAGCTCAGGACCGTGGATCTTGGCGCCGAGCTCGGCGGTGCCAACAATCCTGGCGCCGAGCTCGGCGCCAACAATCCTGGCGCCAAACCCTCTTACGTATGGGCCCACGGTTCCTTTCTCTCTTCCTCTCTCTTTCTTTATACTGTCCCCGCCCGCACCGTCTGCGCCGTCCACGCCCGTGCGCCCATGCCGCCCCGCCCGCACTCGCTCCGCAGCGGCCGCTCACGTGCGCCGACGTCCGCACCCGCCGTGCCACTCGGCGCCGCGGCCCTGCCCTACCCCACCCGTCCGTGGCCCACGCGCCCTAGCCGGCCGCCGTGCCTACTCGCCCTCGCCGACCGCCGTGCCCGCCACGTCGCGTGCCATCCCGTCCTACCCGCCGCGTCGTGCGCCGTCCCGCCCAGCCCGGTCGTGGCCCGCTGCGCCCTGCCCTGCCCTGCCGCGCCACCCGTCCGCGGCCCGCGCTCCCTCGCCGGCCGTCCACGGCCTGCCCCGCCCTGCACAGTCTGTCGTGCCGTGCCCGCCCCTACCCGCCACGCCAAGGTGCGCGGGAGCTCCGGCCCAGGCATGCTAAGGCGCTCCGGTGGCTTGCAATTGCACTCCACCGACGCTCCATCGACTGCACAGTAAAATAAGTTACTTTATTCGTTTGAATTGGTAATTTAGTACTTAGTTAACAATAGTTAGGGTGTAATAGGTAGATAGATATTTAGATAGATATATAGATACTTATGTTGGTATAACTAGTTTTCGTATATGGTTATTGCATAGTTAGATACATACATAGGACGAGGACGACGACGACGTGGACTAGAGGCACGAGGAGCTTAGCCCCTCTCAGCTCTAGGATGCTCCCTCGACTCAGCCTACACATAGCCTCCAGGCACTAGGCGACGCCATCCACCTGACCCTTACACTCCAGGTACCAGCGCTCTTGGTCACAAGGGTAAGGGTAAGACTAGGAGACAGTGAGGGTTTATGGTAGATGTTAGTATGTACTATTATAAATTTTGTAGTCACTTTTCTATAACTATTTAAGACTGTATGGACATTGTGGACTATTTGGACTATGCAGGACATGTTATGTTGATTGTGATGTTTGTTGTGGTTGCATTGTGCTCTTTGGACGATTAAATGTTTAGATTATATAATGATGTCTCTGTTTGTAACTGTGGATGCTCCTGAAACAAGGGAAACTCTTATGAATTTTTTTTGTGAATCATTAACTATACTACACTGCTAAAAAGGCACAAATGTAGTACATAGATTAAATATATATTCATTAGAACGTGTATAGTCCAATCGTATCGTACAAACTGTCGGGAGTTCCGACGTACGTCGGGACTTCCAACGTGCACGGACAGCCGGCCAGCAAAAACCCAGGTGTTGGAACTCCCGACTTGGGTCGGGACTTCCGACTGTCGGGAGTTCCGACTCACGTTAGGACTTCCAACGACCACAGTCACTGCGCAGGCTAAATGACTAGGCGTCAGGACTTCTAGCATGAGTCGTGACTTTCGACACCAATAGTTACTAAAAAATATTCTACATGTTCGTGGAGTGCTAGAGTGTCTCTCTTTTGATTTTATTTTTATGCTTAGTGCTCTATCTTTCTCAGACCAACTAAGTTTGCATCTCTCTTTATAGTGCGGCGGATCCTAAACTCAAAAACAAAAATAAAATCTTTGGAGAGCGCTTTGAGTTCGTTCGCCTTTACAACTTCAAGAATTGAGGGATACCATTTCATCTTTATCAACTCTTTGAATCTTTCATGGGACTAATAGCTGCGACATATCTCATTAAGACCACATTAGTCTCTAATTTGGATGTCATCAATACACCAAAACCCACAGAGGGGGCAAATGCACTTTCAAATCCTCAGTCTGAAACATACTAAGTAAGCAACTCATCATCTGAGTTCCAGTCGTCTACCACAACCTTGTTGCTGTGGCTAGGCTCACCTGCATTGCTCTGACCTGCGTGTGGCCTATAGTAAGCAGCCTCCGCTTCATCTACGGCCTCTGCGGCCTGAGTGAAGAACACGTCGTCATCCTCCTCCGCCTGCAAGCTCGCCTCTGCTAGAGCGATGAGCTCGCTCAGTCTGCCAGTGTCATCCTCAGCCTCCTTTGCCTGCAAGCCCGCCTCTGCTAGAGCGATGAGCTCGCTCAGTCTGCCAGTGTCGTCCTCAGCCTCCTTTGCCTGCAAGCCCGCCTCTGCTAGAGCGATGAGCTCGCTCAGTCTGCCAGTGTCGTCCTCAGCCTCCTCCACCTGCAAGCCCGCCTCTGCTAAAGCGATGAGCTCGCTCAGTCTATCAGTGTCATCCTCTGCCTCCTCCGCCTACAAGCCCGCCTCAGCAAGAGCGATGAGATCGCTCAACTTAGCAGTGCCGTCCTCATCCTCGTCTCCCTCATCAGACAACACAATCGGTGATTGAATGGTACGACCAGCTCGCGTTCTGTGCTCATCTAACTTTTTTTTCCTCATACCTTGCACGAGCCACCTCTGCGGCATGGTCCTTGATGCATCCAATCCCTTCATGTATAAAATGCAATTAGTTAGCAACGTGATTATATTATATTTAAAATCAGGCAACAAAAAAAAGGCTTTCAAGCACTCATTGGCACATAATGCAACAACATGCTCGTTCAAGACCTGTATCTGTACTCTTGTCTCCTCCCTTGCCTCCTTCCTTACCCTCTTCTCCTCTAACGTCATCCGTCTCTCTAATCCCCATTTGTCAAGCCCAACATCGATCGGGTTACAAATACCGCGCTGTCTAGCAAACTTACGCATCTTGTTTTTGTGATGTTTAACGAATATGTTGACGTAGTTCGGTCCATATCTCCTCTTTCGTGCAATTACTTGCCTCTCCTTCGGTTCATCCAAGAACTTAGCTTAACCCTCATAACAATCCCACCTGCATTTCCTAGTGCTCTGTTCAAACGAAAAATTATATCATATATGTCTTAGCAAAAGAAATAAAATACGATTTCATATTTACCACAAAAATAATCAACCTCGTCATAGTCAACCATATGGCCACAATAATGGCCTATTCCAAGCTCCGAAGGGACTAGACCGTAGTTGAATTTAACACCACATTCGCACTTGACTGGAGGTGCTTTGTAAATTAACATTTCTTTCTTCTTTTTCTTTGCCTTTGGTATCTCCGGCCATTGATTCTTAGGACCGTAGAGCCACTCCTTGAAACGACACTTCACAAATCCATAACACTACAAGAGAATACATTAGTACACGCACACCTATAGAGATAAACATTTAAATAGATACACTTTTCACTTACTTCGTGTTTGTTCGGACACACAAACGCCAACGTATTCTCAGGGTTTATCATAGCTCGATCTCCGCATTCGCACAGAGGAGGTTCCTCGAGTCGTCTAACTGTGGCTAGGTGCTTCTCCTTAGTCATCATTGGTGGGGGTTAGGGGGGTGGAACCCACCGCTTGAAGTGCTCACATAGATGTCTTCCTCTACACCAATCGCTGAAAAGGAGGTACCTAGGGTCAAACTTGTCTGCACCGTCGATCCACTGAAAGAAAAAGCACCTCTCATGGTCCTACACAACAAGATTCCAACAAAATATTAGTAGCCTACTTACACAAATGAAGAAAAAAATAGTGAAAACAATTACTTACAATAAAACGACTGCATGTGTAGAACCAACACGCCGCTGTGTCTGGATGTCTCGATTGAAACACGTCGGCCGGGAAACCACAGTCATAGTTAGGGATAGAGAGGTCAGGAGGGACGGGGGCATCTTTGCTAGACACGTCGGGGTATAATTCTCGAGGACGACCCCGTTTTCGCCAAAACTCCTCCCGATACATTTCTTGCATCTAACAAAACGGTTGTAATTTAACGAACAAAAATCAAAACATCACAAATTAATGCCAATGAGAACCATAACTACAATACAACCAATTTCGTTCTAAGAACCAAAAGCAATTAACATTAAACCCTAAACCTAGGGTTTCTCATTTGATGCACAACAATGAACCCATAACATAACAACATGCGCTGCGGTTACCTAGGTTTGCTAGCTTTTTCACGCCTTGGCATCATCCTATGGTTGTATAATACAAATATTAAAAATTGCATGAAACCCTAAGTAATGACAATTCTTAGGTTAAAAAATCCGACTAATATAATACTGAATCGATGCGAAAAAAAACTAGGAGGGGAGCGATGATACCTTGCTCTCGAAGATCTACGGATCAAATCAAAGTTTTCAAGGTCCAATATACCGATTCTTGAGGTAGGGCGAAGTGGGGAGAGAAAAAACCCGAGAGGGAGGAGAAAGAAAAGGAAGAAGGCTTGGACAGGAAGGTTGGGCCGGGGTTAAAACACCACCTCGGTGCCATATATCATGGCGCCAAGCTCGGCGTCAAGATCTACAACACCGAGCTCGGCGTCAGGATCTACGGCGCCAAGCTGGCGCTAGGATCTATGGCGCCGAGCTGTCTGCCAAGTCACCGCCACGTCTGCGTCGAGCTCAAGACCTCGGTGCCAGCAATGATGGCGCCGAGTAGTGTCAGTTCGACGCCAGCAACGATGGCGCCGAGCTAAAGGTCCAAATTTTAAAATCTTGCCTCCATAGACATATTTGTGAAAATTTTTCAAAAAAGGGGCTAAAAAATAAAAAATTCGAACACCGGGAGGAGCGGCAACGTTGAGAAGAAGCTAGACACAAGCGAGTGGGCCGGAAGCGTGCGAGTGAGAACGGTTGGGTCTAATAGAATGGGTCAGACGAAAAAAGGCAGAATTTTTGCCTCGGCTGGGTCTAATAGAATGGCCAAACAAAAAAAGACAAAAAATTTCATCTCTTTAATATATATATAGGACGAGACTAAAATGCACCTAGGTGCATTCTGTCAAGCGAGTGCAACCAACACGCGAGACGCGCGGAGCGCGGCGAGCGGCGAGCGTGAGGTAAGTCCACGCTCCTGCATGCAAAACTAAATGGAGACAACCAACTATGTGATGCCACCTAACAGTTCAACCGACCCACCAGGAAGCATGCATGCAGGGAATCTTTTGTTGATTCCAAATGAAAAAATGTGATATCTTCTAAACCATAGATCCAATTTTAGATATGTTTGAAGTAGGTTGTTGAAAAAAAATATGCTTAACAAAACGAGATCCATGAAGGTTGTATTTGATAAAGTTTTTTTTTAAATACGTAATTGCAATATGTTGTACTATGAGTTGCAAGCACTTCTACAACACAATTGCAACTTGGCTGTAGCATATTTAGCACTGGTTGCAACTAATTATAATCTAGTGTAACCTTGTTACTTCTGGTTGCAATTATTCACTACTTAATTGCAACCCAGTTATTACTCTGATTATAACTAGGTATGCTTGCAACTCCTACTGAATAGAAATGCAACCGGTTAGTACTCAATTGCAGCTAGCAAGTACTCACTTGCAACCTAGTTGGTAGATGCACCTGTCCAGTTGCAACCCCAATTAGTACTGGTTGCAACTCGTTACTACACAATTACTATTGGTTGCAATAAGTTACTACCCAATTGCAAACCAATTACTACTGATTGCAACTAGTTACTACTCAATTGCAACACAGTTGCTACTTAGATATGATTGCAACTTAGAATTGCAATTTGACGTGATTATAGTGACCAGATGCATATAATACATAGAATTATAACTAGTTGCAACTAGGTGATAGACAGAGTTGCAATCGGTAGTACATTGACATGCAACTCGCTTAAAGGATAAAAAAATATATCTATATTGGATCTAGTTTGGCTCAGAATATTTTTTTGAGTCGAATGCAACAAACGGTTTATCAATCGGGGTTACGGTTTAGGAGAAAATTTGTTTCAAAGATTCGAACCAATAAAAAATTACATGCATGCATGTATGCAGTCTAGTGAGATTTATATGCTAGGTGGTTTTACGTGATAGGTGGAAGATACAACTTAATTTAGAGAAGCATGTACTGCATGTTCGCTTGGGCGCACTGGTTGCTCCAAGTTGGTGCGCCTGCCGGCCTAGGTGCATTTTATATACATGATGTACCAAGTGTATTATAGCAAAACATTATATATATATATATATATATATATAATCTGTAGCTAGCTACAATGTGATATTCTGTAGCCAGGCCAGTCCGCCTCCCCACCCATGAGCCAGGCGCGTGCGTGGCTGGTGCATAACTGCTCTGGTCCGGGTCAGCTTAATTTTAGGCGACGTCCATTGCATGCAACCATCCAGGTGAGCGGAGCAGGTGATTGGGCCCGGTAACTATGGTAATTTTAGGGAAGTTACGTGGCCAACAGTAATTAGTTCTTTCTTGATTTGCTCACGTTTATTTCAGCAACTCTAGTTGGCCGTGCGTACTGCCCATACACGTAATCAGTTTACTAGAATTTTTTTACTACTTTCCATCTATTGTTTAAGAAGAAATATTTACGAGAATTCAGGCCAAAACATATTTACGAGAATCTACACTAATAAACGTTTACGAGAATCTACACTAAGAAATATTTACGATAATGTGCATTAACAAGTATTTCCAAGAATCTGCGCTAAGAATTATACGAGAATTCACACAAAAACCATTTTTACAAGAAATTGCACCATGAAATGTTTACGAGAATCTGTACTAAAGCATATTTATGATAATTCACACCAAGAAATATTTACGAGAATATATGCTAAAAATATTTACGAGAATTTGTATTAACAAATATTTACGAGAATTTGCATTACAGGCCAATAGGGTTGTATATCGTGGAAAAAAAATATTGTGTTGCCTTACTGATACAACTAATCACGTGTGTTCCCTTATGAAGAGGGTTAAATTTTTGAAAACTAGAATAATTGCATGTATGACGTTGCTGGTTACATAGCATATATGTTAGGCAGCAAATCGTGATTATGCATGGATTTCAATGATTATTTTGTGTGTGACGTGGCACAGCACTGCTATATTTACGAAAAAAAATCTATTTACGAGAAAAAAAATATTTACGAGAATCTGAACTATAAGAATTTACACTAATAATATTTACTAAGTAATATTTATGAGAATTTGCACTAACAAATAATTACGAGAATCTGGACTATAAGAAATATATTTACGAGAATTTGCACTAACAAATAATTACGAGAATCTGGACTATAAGAAATGTATTTACGGGAATTTACAATTTGGTGCTTTCCAACAGTAACCAGCAAGAAAAATACCAAAAATCAAATAAAAAATGTTCATCGGCGATACATCACCCATGAACTTTGGATGAAATCAAACTAATTCATCTGTATTTGTACAAATAAATCAAACAAAAATCAAATCAAATAAATAGCTGCATGCCTGCACCACGGAAGGAGCCTGCCGCCACGCCATCGTGAGGGCCATCGGGAAGGAGGAAGGTGACACCGTGGTGCTTGGCCGCCGCCGAGGAGCGCTGTTGCCGCGAGATGAGACACGCCATAGCTGAGGCCGCCATGCGCGCCAGGGAAGAAGCTGCTCCACCATCGGGACTGCCATCCGACTAGGGTAGGACGCGTTGCCGCCGGAGCCGATCGACATCTGTGCGAGGCGAGAGCAGCTCAGTCGCTGGGGCTGCCATCCGAGCGAAACCGGCTGCGTCACCGTCGGGGAGCGCCGTCGAGCTGGGCGAGCTGCGCCGCCGTAGGGGCCACCATCCATGCGAAACACGGGGTCATACGGTGGGAGGCCGCACCGCCGCCGCCTAGAGTCACGTCGCGTGCTGGAGCATGGAGCCGACGTCGCCGGTCGTGCGCATGCATATAGGGAGGGCCGTCGGGGAGGGGGCTCGCTGCCATCGCCGAGGAAGCAGCTGCCGGGGTTGAGCAGGACGAGCCACGGCGCCGCCGGGGGCGCCATCTGCGCGACGCGAGGTTGCACGAGGAAGGTTGCCGACGGGACGATGGGAAGGGCGACGCGGCCACGGTCCAGAGTAGAACGGGCGCTCCGGCCGCCGGCGGCACGGGAGCATGCGCTCTGTCAGGCTGCCGTCGGCCTGCGTCAGGCGGATCCGATGTTGAGTCGAGGAAGGTGCCGCTGCAGCCTCCGGTGGATGCGCCATACTCCAGTCCAGGCTCCGTCGTGCAGTAGCTCACCACTCGCAGGTGCTCTTGTGGCCGGTGGAAGGTACGGGAAAAATCAAGGAGATTAGATGCATGCATTAGTCCAAAGGGGACCACCGTCCCAAGCCACGAGCGTGATCTGCGCTGGATGAATGCACGCGGCGGGTAGGCACCAGCTAGAGCGGTGAATGGACGGAAGCTGGACCACCGTCACAAAACGACCCGGCTACAGAATATAATATTTTGTAGCCAGCCACGGAGCAATAGATCTCTCTCTCTCTCTCTCTCTCTCTATATATATATATATATATATATATATTACCCATAACCTATCTGTTTCTAGTGGGTAAAATAATTTCTCCCCATGCCCTACCCGTTTGATGTGGATGTGGATTTGGAGATGGTCCACGACTCCACATGTTCCGCTTCTCACCAAATCAGAAATCACCATACAGTATATATAAATAGAACTGAACTACAAAACGCAGGCAAGCTGATTTCGAACGATGCCTGCATCTCTCTTCGCTGAAGTAAACAGATACGCTATGCATCTTATTCTGACCGTCGATGGGATACATATGCAACCTCAACGCGCATATACCGGGGGGAGGACATTATTGAACACGCAGGCCAGGGAGTTCACCACATAACCTATCTGTTTCTATAAACGAAACAAGTCCATAATAATTGCACAACACAACCCAGCGCGAGATGGTCTGCTCTATAACAACCAACCAAGCTCTTTATCGGGCCCGCCATCATCACAAATGCCAGGCTACAATGGAAGAGAGTAGCCGCGTAGGTACTTGGAGTCGACCTTCGATTCACGGACCAGTGCCACTCGTCCAGTTCTGGCGACCTGTCATGTGTGCAACACAATGGTGACGACCGTGTACAAAACATCAAATAAGCTTTTCGGTGTAAAATCTGATGACAGAGCTTAAGCAGTACAGTAATTGCTCCTCTGAGGAATCAAATTAGAATATGCTTCATTATAGTCTTAACAGAACTTAGAAATGGTCTCGTTTGCAAAAGGCGCTACTAATTGGCTGCAACAGAACATCACTGGGTACTTTCGAATAGTTTTTATTTAGGACTATTTAACCATGTGGCATTGTGCACAATTGCTTATATTCTGTTTCACAATCACAAGTAATCTCAGAAGAAAACAAAACAACTGTTGGCATCAAATAAAAAGGCATTCGACTGTCCATTCATCCCAAAGGACCCAAAAATTGCCTTTTCACACTTAAGTTGATGTGAAGTGACAAGCAACATACCTCGCAGATGCCATATGGCTCCAATAACCTTTGTAGTGCAACCATCTTGTCAAAATCTCCAGTAAGCTGCAATCATCAATAAGGGATCCATTATGCAAGAGTTTTGCAATAACTAGTAGCTTGGAGCAGTTAGATGAAGCAGCATGAAAAAAATAGTACTGGTGTCAAACATTCAGTGTTTCTATATGGGTATGATGTTGTTATTGTTACCACAAGTGGTACTATGCAGCAGAAAATCAACAAAAGCAATGTGATCTAATTTGTGGCTGTGCAGTGTGCACAGTGCTTTTTCTAAAACTGGCTCTAGTATCATCAGTGTTGGCAAAAAGGCACTGATGGAAATCTGGGAGAAACACACAAATTGTTAGGATGCCAACCTGAAGCGTTACTGTATGGTCAGAAACATCAACAGGTTTTGCTCGGAAGATTTCGGCAATATCTAGGATTTCCCTCCGAGCAGCAGTGTTTACAGAAACCTTAATAAGCATCAGTTCCCTTTCAGCAAAAGGTGAGGGGGTAATGTCATGAACCTGCAGGAATCGCATGTTTTTGTTAGTTAACATAATAAATTTGCAAACACAAATGATTTTGGTAGGAATTACATGCAGCTTACTTCATGCACATCAACAAGCTTGTAAAGCTGCTGAACTAACTTCTCAATGGATTCAACGGTACCAGGAACAACTGTTGTAATACGCGAAATGCCTTCCTTCTCAGCTGGGCCAACAGCAAGGCTCTGACAAGTATGCACTTGTCAATAACTAGTCTGGCACTATATTCAACAAGAAGAAAGAGCTTTTCGAAAAAGAAAACCTGTATATTGTAGCCCCTGCGAGCAAAGACTCCTGTTACAATGTTGAGGACACCAGGACAGTCATTCACAAGGATGGAGAGGGTATGCGAGCGAAGTCCAGTTGCCTGTACCACACAAAATCAATACTGGGATTAGCAGCTGCAAGATAACAACAGTATACATAAAGATGCAGGTTAAGCATTATTACCATTTCTTAAAGCTAGATAGGCTTTGCCTACAAATTGACTTCTTGCAAACATAATGGAAGTGTAAATGAAAACACACTCCAGTCACATTATAATTAGATTCAGGATGCAATTATGCGCAGAGCAAATCAGCAGTGTCCATGTAGCACTAAATGCAAATCACATGATGGAAATCTCTATACTTACATCATCATCATCATCCAGAACACCCCAATGAGCATCAAGTACATGGTTTGCTGATAAGCTCTCGTAAGATTCCACAGGATAGACATCACCCTGGACAGTTCCAAAGTCAAAACAACACGTGTTATAAGAGCCAGGAATAGTGTGTAGACTGTAATATTGTATCAAATGCATCCGATGGAAGTCTGAACAACTAGCATGCTGTAACCATTAATGGTATTAGTATTAGTCCAAACTACATATTGAGCAAACGTGAACTATGACTAAGACTGCAATGCCTGTTAATACTATTTATGTATGTTTGTGCACTATGGTGGGTATCACCCAACAATACATTCCCATTAACACAATAGTAAATACATACAGTTCACACAAGTTCAATGTACCAGGTGTCATGGTACTGCACGACTCGCGATACTAAATATGTACATTCAGTTACCAGTTGATTATTCATAAGACCATTCTGCATTACCGTGCATTTATAGCTTCTGGAAGTAGTATCATTCAGTGGAAACGTATTGACTCTGGTGAGCTAACCCCTCTCAAGGCTCGAGGTAATTGTTCAAACGTATTAGACTCAGAAAACTAATATGCCAGCATCACTGCAGGTAATTACTTAAATACAGCCGGTGATTATTGGTACTTTTATCCGTTAACATAGAAGTTCACCTGCATTTGGTTCAAGTGAATAGGCATTACTGAAATCACATGGTTTTTTTTTTCTTTAATGTATCCACCTCAAATTGGTTATATGCATCATTCGACCAAAACTAAGTATAAAATTATAAACAGAGCAGGACATGATATAAGAAAATTCTAGAAAGTTTTAAGAGTAAAAGGTTACATACCCCAGCATTGGATGGTTGATCAAAACTGCCATTCACTGTCCTATTTACAGATGTAATTGGATTTTTCGGCAATGCCTCTATAAGGTCTGGGTAAGAAGCAGCAGAAAATTGCCAGAAACGGGCTGTTGCACCAATCTTTTCACGTCTCAAAGCAATCTAAGAAGATAGGGCACTAAATTAGCATTATAGAAGAAAAAAATGTGTCCATGCAAGGAAAGAACATTAGAAATTACTTTTCCTGTCCTGCAAATTTCTTTGATTCCGAATCTCCTTAGATTCCTCTGCACTGCAGCAATTTTGCCAGGATCTCCAGCTACCTAACATTGGTCAAATGCCCATTAAACATACAGTTCAGTACAGGAAAATGGATACCAATCAAAATATGTACACTAGTTAGAGATTGAGTTTTTACCTCTATGGTAAGTGTTTTCTCAGATATATCAACAACTTTTGCTCTGAAAATATCAACTAAAACCATGACCTGTCAGTCATGACAAGAAGCACCGTTGTAAGGCTCACCATGCAATTGAGAATCATGAGTACAGGATGCTAAGTGAACTTTTGGATTACAAAGACTAACTCAACGCTACATCATACCTCAGGGCGCTGATCAGGTTCAACGTTTAGTTTTATAAGCATCAGCTCTCTTTCAACCTGAGGTTCTTTAGATAAATCTTCGACCTGTAATTGATATTACTCTTAATGCAAGTTGTCAACAAAATAGTAGTAGTAAATAATTTTTAGAGAGAAAATAGCATGGTAGTTAAAACCATCTAAATGTTTAGTTGACACAAACAGTGAAGGAATGGTAATCCATGAAGTTTTTCTGGCTAAGAATTCAGAAGGAAAGTAAAGCAACGTAATATCTGCATGGTACATTCAGAGAGAACAATAAATCTTTTCCCCAAGAAACCAGCATCTTCAAATCGCAAGAACAAAGAAAACTCAGAATAGCTCCTAACTGGAAGGCTGCTTTAGGTTATAGGATATAGACATGTACAGGGTAGCATTAAAATTGAACTAAATAAGTACTACCACATAGTCAGAATAATGAAGTCAAGTATCTTTTTTTTTCTTCAAATGATTAACCAAAGCAACTGTGCTTACCATACACGGCACAGGTGCAGAAACAGAAAGTGCATTACATAAACATAATACAGGGCGTATAATAATGATGTTGCATTTGAGGTATCCCCTAGAAAGGAGTATGTCCCTGACGTTGACATGACTGTAAGGCTGGCAGCGATTTCTAGGGGGAAAGGGAAAAGAATACTTTGAAGATGATTATGACCAAATCAGGAAGGAAAAAAGTTACGCATGTTCTGTCTAGCTATACAAAAGATGCTCCACGAAAGTGGAAACGATCCTATAACAGAATAAAAAGGACAGAAGATTCGGGCGAGCTAAACTCATGGAACAAAATCTCACTGTACTAGTGAATTGTCACCAAGTGCTCAAACCGGGGGCATCAAAATCAAGTATGGATTCGCGTGACTCTGCTAAATTTTGAGAAGGCGGACCCACACTGAGGACGTTGACAAGCTTATTGAGCTGCTCGATGACTTGGTTGAGCACCCTGTCGGTCCCGGAGACGACAATGGTGAAGAGCGCCTTGTCCTTGTTGAGCCCCACGGCGAGCGACTCGATGTTGTAGCCTCTCCTGGCGAAGACCCCGGCGATCCGGTTGATCATGCCGCTCTCGTCCCCGACGAACACCGAAATCGTGTGCCGCCGCACCCTGCATTTGGCGCTAGAATCCCGAGCAGCCTCATCAGAAGAAGATAACAAAACAGACAAAGCGGCGCGTGCACAAACAAAACAACACGAGTCCCGCGCGCCGCGAGAGATTAAGAAACAAAGGAGGCAGCATTTCGGCGGGCAAGGGGAGCGCTTACTTGTCCCTGGCGGCGGCCGCGGGGGCGACCGCCGACACGGCGGCGGGGGCCGAGGCTGCCTCGCCGCCGGCGCCCGCGGCAGGCGCCGCCGCCGCCGCCACGACGGTGCAGCGGCCGCGGTACGGGGGCGAGGCACCGGCTGGCCAGAGCGACACGCGCGGCGCTGCGGCGCAGCCCGGCCGCCGCGCCGGGCCCGCCGCCGCCGGCGACGGCCGCAGGTGGTGGGAGGAGGCGACAGACATGCCTGCCGCCGGGCGCTAAGGTGGCGGGGACAGTGGCACTTGGCAGGGCGGGCGGGCTTGCTCGGTGGCCGGACGGGGCTGCCTGTAGTGGACTAGTGGTTGGTGGGCTGGTTTAGCCGTAGGGTTTATCAAGGGTCGTTTGTGAAGTGGCGTCGGGCGAAATGACGAGGCTGCCCCCGCAGTGACGCAGGGTGGGAGTAGGAGGCTGTCGCTACGCGTGTGATCCGCGCGCAAACCGCCAGTGCGCCGCCGTGGCCCGTGGCCGTGGGTGGCTAATCCGTCATTTCTCCTCAGTCTCCTTTGCAAACGAAATGTTCACGCGCACGGCGTGGCCGCATTGTGTTGTGCTGGCTTTCCGCTCTCACCATATCGCGTCGGGGGACTCTTGTCGTGTTATAGGTGCTTGGCCTGACACGGGAGACGGGACCAAAAGTTGCTGTCGCATTTTTGGCTCTGGTGGTGTGGTGTCTGTCTTGCTCGCCATGTGCTATGGGCATAGGCTTTGTTACGCGCAGCCTGTTTTTTTTCCTTCGTCTTTCGAGGTTTGTTATACACTAATCCTTTTGCTTACTCGTGGAAAGACTTGCTCATGGATGACATGCCAATGTGCTTGTTTGGTTGGATGGATGACAAAGCCTTCCCCTCGCGGGGACATTCACGGATAAGACATACTTAAAACTAAAAAAAGGGTCAAATCACAACAATTTCTAATAGTTAAAACATAAGAGCACACAACAAAAGCAGATGACCCATGTGGGAGCTAAGATGACACGGAAGGCAGCTTCTCAATTTAAGATAAGTTCCCCGTAGGACATAAAGGATAGAGGATGATAAGGCCAATGACACCAAAGGCATTGCTCACTAAATTATGTTTATCCGTAAAAGAAATCATTTTATGACATGGCATGAAGATTGTAGATCTTAGGATAGCAAATAGACTTACCTACAACCATCTTGTCTCATGTGTTTTTATTGCACTGTGATTATAATAATCAACTAAAATTATTAAATTGTGATCTAAAGAGGCTAGATCATCAGGTGGATTATTACATCCAAACACCATGTTACAATAATCCAATAACCCATCTCGGATCTGCTTTTTGGTGATTAAGAGTACTTTTTTCACTTGGACTAAGAATAATCCATCATAATAATCCATAAAATCCAAACTTACCGATTATTGTAGTTCATAGTTTATATTATTATAATCCTATATATAATTCATATTATAATAATCTAGTTGTGATGCAAACAAGTCCTAAACTACTATGATATTTGTATAGTTTTAGAGACATGATCTACCATGCCATAAGATAAACATGCACCACATTTAATTTGCCAGTTATTGTTTGGTTTATAACAAAAATTTGACATGCCAACGTCAATAATCTACTAGTTGTGATCCAAACAAGTCCTAAACTACTATGGTTATTCGTATAGTTTTAGAGACATGATCTACCATGCCACAAGATAAGCGTGCACCACATTTTATTTGCCAGTTATTGTTTGGTTCATAACCAAAATTTGACATGCCAACGTCAAAACAATTAGACGGCTAGTGCGCCCCCCACCCCCCCACCCCTATTTTTCAAAGAGAATCTGTGTTACCTTGCATAGGTACATGCATGCAGACAACCGTACATCTGCATGGCTAGTTGGCTACATGTACTCCTACTCAGATATTTTCTTTATAAAACCTAAAAAGAACAATTTACAACAACATTTAGTTAAAAAAAACAAAACGAAAGGCATATGTCCCATGGAGCTAAGATGACACTGAAGGTGCATAGGCTTCCCATGATAAGTTCTCCGTAGGCCAATGACACTAAAGGCATTGGTCGCTAAATCATGTGATCCATAAATAACAATAAAAAAAGAAATCGTTATGAGTCAATAAGGATTTCAATTTTATGACATGGCATGCAAATTGTAGATCTTATGATAGCAAACTTACCTACAACCATCATGTCTCATGTGTTATTGTAAACTACACTGTGGTTATTTGTTTAGGTAGAGCCATGATCTGCCACGCCTTAAGTTAAGCACGCATCACATTTTATTTGTGTCATGTTATTGTTCGGTTCATAGTCAAAATCGAGCACGGCAACGTCCTTTGGCGGCTGGTGGTTGCTACGTCTCAACTGTCAACAAGTTCACATCAAAATGTTTGACTGTCTTCTTCTTTGCTAGTACTCCATACTAGATTTTATTGTTTAGGTAGAGCCATGATCTGCCACGCCTTAAGTTAAGCACGCATCACATTTTATTTGTGTCATGTTATTGTTCGGTTCATAGTCAAAATCGAGCACGGCAACGTCCTTTGGCGGCTGGTGGTTGCTACGTCTCAACTGTCAACAAGTTCACATCAAAATGTTTGACTGTCTTCTTCTTTGCTAGTACTCCATACTAGATTTTACGCGAGCGCATGCAAAAGAAGAAGAAGAAAAAAAGGAGCCGGCTCTCCTCAGCACTAACCAATGTCCTGCTTGTTCCTTCCTGGGTCCTGGCGCAAAAGCCAATCATGCTAGACTGAGAGACTCTGGTTTGTCGCGTGCATCATGCTCTCTCTTTCACTACAGCCCATCTGAGGTATGACGCGGTTTGTTTGGGTTTCGTAAGAACCTCCTTGTTTCTTTGTTTCTACCATGTTATACTAAAATAAAGCAAATAAAAATTGGCTACTAGTTGCAGGTCGGTGGTACATAAATGGCTATTTCTTATACTGTTGGTAGGTGCGTCATTTATGCATAGAAACTTTAGTTGCCGGGACAAAATTGTGACGCATTAGCCGTTGTGGAATGAGGCTTAGTATTTGATGTGTCGTCATTACGTAACATGTATGAAAAATAATGCCATGTACTCGCTTTGTTCGAAAACTTATTATGTTTAGTTGTGTCAAAGATAAATTTTCTCTAGTTTTCCCCGTAGGCCAATTTTTATGAAGTACGGTGAGCAAGTTGAGGGTGGCGGCTAAAGATGGCAACAGGGAATTTCTTGTCGGGGTTGCTTCCCCATCCCCGTCCCCGCGGGGGAAGAAATTCCCTGTCCCCGTCCCCATCCCCGTGCCCGTGATTGGTCACGGGGGACGTCTCCTCCCCGTCCCCGTCCCCATCCTCGTACGGGGAATTTGTCCCCGTGTCGTTCCTTGAGAGCTCGATAGGAGCCATGCGCGGACGTTGGCGCCGACAGCGTGGGGAGCCAGTGAACCACACGCGAAGGCCACAACTGGCCTAGGGAGGTGTTGGTATAAATTAATGCACACAGAATAATCCGCAAGCGCACAGATATTATACCGTTGTAGCAGTTCACCGAGAGTAACCCAGTTTTATATCGAACCCAAAGGAACGGAGGTGAGAGTAACTAATTCTAACTTAACCCAACTTCACAATAAAGGCTAGATAATAGAAGCATAGAGGAGACTGCTAAGGTCTTCTAGTTCTAACTTTGATAAGCTTTGTCTTCTATTATTCAATTCTGGGGATATTACTAGAGAAAACACAAGCAGAGTATGTTTCCTATAGTAACAAAGTCCTGCTAGGCCTACTAACGAGAGGTGGATTACAGAGGATTGAACGAGGCTATATGAGTCACCCTCGCGAGCTACCACCGATCTAGAAAATAGGGTACATCCATGAGTAACCGAGTCTAAGCACCATGCTTACACTACGAATACCACTTTAACCTAGGAGCTACAAGGATTAAAGTACTCAAAAGAGAGTCGCAAACCTGAAGAACAATATGAATAAGATGCTTACTTGAATTAGAAATTGATTACCAGAGAAATCTCAGAAGCAAACTCTAGAAGAACTTGATTCCATTCGGGTACAAGCCGTAGAGAGAGCACCGACAGGCCGAGACTCCTCCAAAACTCTTCCCTCTCACTCTATCTCTCTATCTCTAATACAAGACTAGATACTATCGAGGACTAATCTTCTCTTGATTGCTAGCCCTGATCCTGGTGGACATATGAATTAGGGTTTCTGGATTCTCAGCTCTCAGGATCAAATGAGGCTTATGCCTAGGGGAGAGGCAGGGATTGGATTATATAGCCCTGAGGGTCCAACGTGAGCCCTTGGATCAAACCGACTTAAGCAACGGCGGAGATGCATCCTAGGAGGTGGTGGGAAACCGACATAGCGACGAGGCTGATAGGTGGGCCCACAGGGGGCCGGGCGGCCCCACATGTCATCCTTTGGTCCTTTGCTTTCAGTGACGTGGCTCCTAGATCCTTCTAGAGTCTTCCCACATAGGTACCATGGCGAGATTCTGTGTTTTTCCTTTGATGATTAGGTCCTCCTTGGCGGTTTTTTGATTAACTCCTGCTGGAAACACAGATTCACCAAAACTCGTGGAATTTATCAGTTTAAACCCCTAAGTCTACATTGGTGATTCATTTATGCCCTTATACATATTTAATTGACGATTAAATATGTATGATAACTACCGTCAACAACTCCCCCACACTTAGGCTTTTACTCGTCATCGATAAAAGAGTGGATTACTCAAGATTTGACCTTAGGATAAGGCATCAACATAAAATCATTCCCAGTCATACATGTATCATGGGATTCAAAGTGTCTACCATAAAACTTTGGGCCGTTGAAGAATTGAACAGCTTGAAACAGATCACCATCTTCCTTCAGTCAAGTCAATTGGAGAAACATCTAAGATTTTTTTGAAAACAAAACATAGGTTACCTTCTCCTTTTTGTGGTACCCTCAAATCACTCTGTATATATGGTATTTTTGGATCCTCACCAAGGCATAGATGTCTTTGCCTTCTTTTTACCTACTTCTAAAAGCTTATGTAGAGCTCAGGTAGGGATAAATATGAAAACATACTTGCATTGCATATATTGTAAAGTCAAAACGAGGATCCAAGGAGAAAGATGTCATACTCTTTGATCAAGATGTGAAAGTGTGTGGATATATATATGGTGGCTAATCTAATTCTACTATACTCCTTTAAACATATCTCTTTTATTTGAAACTTGAAAATACATTTGCAAGAAAATATGGGCTATCTTATTCATCTTTTTTTTTCAGCGGTTATCTAAGTACCCATTGTTTTTAATATCTCGGACAGTTGTCCATTTTTTTTCTAATACTTTCTCTTTTCATGAATAATTTTTGCATAGTCCATGCCTCTTTTTCTGCAATTGAAACTTTTCAAAAGAGACATTTACAAGAACTTGGAGCATTTATCCTATCAAACTTATTTTTTGTGTCTATTCGCAGTATAGGAGTAGAACATTTTTGGGTGGATGGAAAACATGTTTTTATGTACTCCTAGTGTAGGAGCAGCAGATATATGTAGAGTGTATGTGATCTTGATCTTGAGAGCATGATAAGTTTCTCAACAAGGGTCACAAGGTTTGATCAAACTCAACACCATGACAAGTAGTATATGTAGAAGGTTTTCCTAATCTATATTTGGCTCTAGTGGGATATTGCTTACAACAAAGGAGAGGTGTAGCTATTCTTTTTACTTTTTGAAATAAAATTATCCAATAACGAGACATCAAGAATCAAGTTCTCATTATTCTACTATATCTCATTCCACAACAACTTAAGTAACATGGGGTCCCTAATAATAAGTTCCTAACAGTAGCATGACTTTTAGGAAAAATATTATGTGAGTCTATCCTTAAGTCATGACTAAAATAATCTCCCCTCATGTTTTAAAGTTGTTTATTAATGGATTTTTTTCGGTTCTAAACAAAACTAAAAATAGTGTGTATTGGGCTCATACCTGACCGTGGACGAAGCGCGAGGCGAGGTGGCACTGTGGTGGGCCAGGCGGCCTACCCTCGGGCTCGTCTTGGTCCAACTTTGGCGAGCGTAGTTCTTGGTCCATTGCTTTCTGAATTTCGTGACTTTAGCAATTGAATCTTGTAGGATCTCTAGTTGGACTAGAGGGGGGAGAGGGTAAATAGGCCTGTCAAAACAAACACTCAAACTTTTATCAAATTCACCCTGCGGTACTACCGCTCTGGAGGGCGGCACTGCTCCTTGAAACATGTCTCTTTTATTTGAAACTTGAAAATATCTTTGCAATAAAACATGGGCTATCTTATTCATCTCTTTTTTTTTCAGGCGGGCATCTAAGTACCCATTGTTTTCAATATCTCAGACAGTTGTCCATTTTTTCCCAATACTTTCTCTTTTCATGAATAATTTTTGCATAGCCCATGCCTCTTTTTCTGCAATTGAAACTTTTCAAAAGAGACATTTACAAAAACTTGGAGCATTTATCTTATCAAACTTATTTTTTGTGTCTATTCCTAGTATAGGAGTAGAACATTTTTGGGTGGATGGAAAATATGTTTTTGCGTACTCCTAGTGTAGGAGCAGCAGATATATGTAGAGTGTATGTGATCTTGATCTTGAGAGCATGATAAGTTTCTCAACAAGGGTCACAAGGTTTGACCAAACTCAACACCATGACAAGTAGTATATGTAGAAGGTTTTCCTAATCTATATTTGGCTCTGGTGGGAAATTGGTTACCACAAAGGAGAGGTGTAGCTATTCTTTTTACTTTTTAAAATAAAATTCTCCAATAATGAGACATCAAGAATCAAGTTCTCATTATTCTACTATATCTCATTCCACAACAACTTAAGTAACATGGGGTCCCTAATAATAAGTTCCCAATAGTAGCATGACTTCTAGGAAAAGTATTATGTGAGTCTATCCTTAAGTCATGACTAAAATAATCTCTCCTCATGTTTTAAAGTTATTTATTAATGGATTTTTTTGGTTCGAAACGAAGCTAAAAATAGTGTGTATTGGGCTCATACCTGACCGTGGACGAAGCACGAGGCGAGGTGGCATTGTGGTGGGCCGGGCGGCCCGCTCTCGGGCCCGTCTCTGTCCAACTTTGGTGAGCGCAGTTCTTGGTCCATTGCTTTCTGAATTTCGTGACTTTCGCGATTAAATCTCTTAGGATCTTTGGTTGGCATAGAGGGGAGGGTGAATAGGCCTGTCAAAACAAACACTCAAACTTTTATCAAATTCACCCTGCAGCACTGCCGCTCTGGAGGGTGACACTACCGGACTGTGGCACTGCCCGGCCAGAACAGCGGCACTGTCGTACCTACAGACAACTTCGAGTCAGTTCAAAATCCATGAACGAAAACTTAGATCGGAAATATTTTCTAGATTACTGCAGGTATGACAATCACAGATCAAGAGTTAGAAGTAGTAGGAACACCACACACAAGTAGATTGACTAGAAACCCTAGAAATCACGTCAACCACCAAGGCTTGCCTACCTCCACGTTGTTGAGGTTAGCCACTAAGGCTTAGGGCTTTTCAACCCTTCCTCGTTCTCAAGTCAAGAGACTTAACTCTTGAGATGAGGGGTGAGTTTACTATCTTCAAGAGATGGTTACAAACCTCCCAGGGCTGCCACACAAGTTGGTAAGCTCTACGGGCGACGCTCTAGCCGGCTAGGAGCCAAGCTCCAAGAGTAACAAACACAACCATCGGCCAAAACATGAACCAAGTGCTCTTTAGAGTTGAGGAATCAATGGAGCTGCTCTCTAATCGAGTTTTGGACCCTTTTCCCTCAAGGATTGATGGGGAAATCAATGGATTTGCTTGGAGGCTTGAGGTCAATAATGGAGGGAGAGAGAGAGCTCTTGCTCTATTTTGGGCGTTCTGAAGTGAGGAAGAAGAGGTACCATTGGGAAGGAAGGAGAAGGGTATAAATACTCCCTAGCCTCCAACAGTCACTTAAGTCATGGCAGTGCCGTAGCTCAAGTATGGCAATGCCGCACTGCGGCAGTGCCTCTCTTCAAGTGCGACAGCGCCACGCCACGCAAGACAGCAAAGGTAAGAATGAAGTGTAGATTGTTGGTTGTGAATCTAAGGATTCATGTGTATGTTTGAGCACTTGGTAGCACATATTAGCTTAAGCATTGTGTCCTCCTTTATAGTATAGCTTTTTCTATACTTAAATTCAAAATATAAAAGAATTTAAATCTCCTTTGAGTTTGATGCCATCTACATTTGTAATTGGGGGCTCCTCCATTTCGTATAGCATCCTCGAACATGAATTCCCTGCTTGTCATCTCGATAAATCTTATTAGTTCTCTAATTACGTGGTCATTATCACCAAAACCCACAATTAGGGCTTAATTGCACTTTCAATCTCCCCCTTTTTGGTGATTGATGACAACCCAATTAGAGCTTACAAAAGATATGAAATAAATACTGAGATTTTCGAGCCATGGGTGTAGAGCCTCCCCTAAGTATGTGAATAGAGAATTGAATTCTCAAATTGGCATAAGAAGCCAAGATTCACATTTTAGTGAAAGTGATGGGACTCCCCCTACATCCATGCTCCTGTGGGGTACTACATACTGTATCAGGTATGTAAAACATGATGCAAATGACAGTTTATGCACAACATGGTTTGCTGTTGCAGCTGGGTGTGGCACTGTCGCACCAGAGTGCGGCACTACTGCACTTGCTGTAACAGCATAGATCAGAACAGACACCACACAACATGTGATATATATAAAGATATATATTCTAGCACAATTGTATCACAAGCGACAGCATAGATTAATATATGTCCATATCACACACATATAAAAGTACTTAAGTAGCATTATTACATAAATAGAGTTTCAAATGGACTCTCAAACTCTCACTTAACGAAGACTACTCTAAACGGATACGAACATGACTCTAGCTACAGCAAGCTCCTCTCCATAGCGTCGAAAAAGTTGTTGACCCCTCTAATTTTCTTTCCCTTTGGCATAAAGCACCAAAAAGAGAAGAAAAGAAGAAAGACCAACACTCACTCCTCAGCATCTTGGATGGTGTCCCAATCGACATCATCCCCACCAGTAGCTTCACTAGCACCTGCAACATCCTCCTCTCTACCATCATCATCGTCGTCGTTGTCGTTGGAGGAACAAGAAGACACCATCGCCCTCCCTTGGCGATGAGTGGTCGAAGTGTGGCACTCACGCCTAGTGCTCCTCCTCATGGACTGCAAGGTGGACCTCAAACTCATGTGAGGATCAAGCTCTGGTTGCTCCTGCTCCTCCTCCTCATCCTCTGAATCTATCTCAGAAAGACTAGGGAGGTCATCAAACCTTGGTAGTGACTGAACTTTAGAAAGAGGTGGCATCCCTACACGCTCTCTAGCCTCCCAGTTGGCTTCATGGTTCTCTAACCGATCCTGATATGCGGTCCTTGCTGCATAAGTGCATGTGGTGAAGATGGCCTTGATCCACTTCCCAAATTTCTCCATCTTCTTTTTCTTGCGAGGCCTAGAGCGGGATGACTCAGGCATGTCCTCAATTGATGGAGAGCGTCTCGCTGCCCTTCTAGCACCTGCCCCTTGGGTCTTCTCAATTTGTAGATGGTGTGAAGACCATTCTTCTCAAATCTATAGCCAGAGACCCTCTCAATCATAAACATGAGATAGGGGCATAGGGTATCCCCTTTCTCCCATCCTCCATGACGTTCCTCAGCTCATGCCACATGAAGCGAGGGACATTAAACCTGTCACCTCTAGGAGCAAATCTAGCAAGCACATTCCTCACATATCCATTAAGATCAGAAGCTGCTACATCTTTGGGATTAATAGTGTGCCTGATCAAATTGTTCAGAATGTAATAATAGCTCTTGAGGCCACTGACGTTCCCATCTACACTTCTCCTGTCAATCCATATATATGTAATGTCATGGATCTCAGCTCTAGCCTCATCGTGAATGTAAGTGAAGCCCTGCTCCTCCTCTCCAAAACCAAGGATTCGGCTGAAAGTCACAAAATCAACTCTATAATGCCGTCCCTCAGTCATCCAGTGAATCTCATCAGTGTAGATACTATAGAAGAAAGTGGCATGGAACTATGCTAGCACTTTTTCATTCCAATTATATCTGAAGATCATAATATCAGTGAGACCAAACAACTCACAAGCCTTGATCACCTTATTGAATTCTAGCTCATGCTTTGCCTTCATCTCCTCCCAATCAACATACTGCATCTTGACAACTTTGGATTTCTTAGAGTTGAAGTTCACAGATGCATAGAAGTTGGAATAAAACTCATTCCAAAACCTATAGTCTATCTCCAAATCCTTTGGCTGCTCATAGGGGTTGTTCTCACGTGCTTCCTCCACCATCTTCAGCTTTCCCGCATAGTTGAGCACGGGATGAGCACGTGTGTCAATAGGACGCCTCAGGACTACATCCTCAGAATACTCTCTGATGTAGCTCCTATCTAACTCCTCAAGATGAGGTGGAGTATCTAGGCAAGCACCTGGAGGAATAGTGTAGCCAACCCTCTCCAAGTTCTCCTGGATCATCTTATCTCTCCTCCCCCTGTCTCTGGCAACATCTCTGCCTGCTACACTGCTGCTGCCCCCTATGGTCCTGCCATGACCACAACAAGGCATCTGCTTATCCCGAGGCTCTGTCATCTTCGTCTTCCCCCTCCGGTCATCATCACCTCCAGAGGCCATCTACACAAAAACATACACCAAAATGAGAAACTATACAAATAGAGAGTAGGAGTTACCCTATAAAGCAAGTTAAGTAATCAAGAAGAGTCAACATACAAGCAAGAGAAGTAGCTGATGAGGTACTGCCCCTAGATGTGTGGCACTGCCGCACCAGCTGTTTCAGCAAGACTGCACTTTGCATCTTATTGTCTACTGAACTTACTTCATAATTTAACTCCCAGCCCACTATACAATCTCAGAAAGCATATGCATGTCTATGTCATTGATTCATCTAGATATGATTGTGAGAAAGCCTAGTAATCATGAATCTTAGCATTGGGTGCTGAGTGAAATAGATAAAGTGAGTCAACCATCGAACCAGGAGCGTAGCATTGCCATCTTTGCCACAAAGGTGCGGCACTGCCACATCAACCAATTTGGTTCCAAAGATGAATCACGATTTCTACTTCAATCAATCCTCAATACACCATCCAAACTACTATATACCTTCCAATCAACCATCTAAGACAACTAGAATCGACACATTGCATAGATCGGGAAGGATTTAGGGTTTCACCTTGGTTTTCGTGGATTGAGGAGGAAAGAGATGAAATGGCTCTGTCCACAAGCTACAGCAACTGCTGGCGATGACGAGGAAGACCAGCAGCATGGCGCGACACTGCTGGAGGTGGCAGCAGCGTAGGGCGTCGGCGCTGCGGCGCTGTGCGTGAGAGGGAGAAACAGGAGAGAGAGAGGCGGCGGTTGCAGGTGAGAATGAGGTGAGAGTTACCCTAGGGCCAGGTGAAATAAGAAGAGTAAATGGGCCCCCATGGCAACTGCTGTCATGGGCTAAATTTCGATTGAAATTCAAAGTGCAGCACTACCGCAGTCCATACGCGGCACTGCCGCATGGCAGGCGTGGCATAGCTGCACTTCCTAGTACAACAAATTTAGCTACTAACTAAATACCAGTGTTCAAAAAGGCGACGCCTTAGGCGCGCCTAGGCGCGACTAGTCGCTAGTCGATGGGTTCCTGCCTGGCCTATGGGGGTAGGCGGACATCCAGGCGCAAGGAGGTAGGTCGCCGGTGGGGAGGTCGCAGCAGGAGGTCGCGGTGGTGTGTGTGTGGCGGCAAGACAAGGGGGGGTCTACGGCCTAGGGGCAAGGCGGACCCTTAGGCGGGCGCCACTCGTCGGCTGCACCGGTGGGGAGGAGGAGCTTGGCGGAGGTTGCAGAGTAGAGGAGGAGTTGGGGGGGGTGAGGGCGTGGCGTGTGCGGAAGTGGGCACGCACTAGAGGAGAGAGATGCCAGAGAGGAGAGGAATCGGAGGTGGTGGTGATGCGGACTACCGAAACAGAGGAAGCGGCGTCGAAAGCGGAGGATGCGGGAGACCGAATGAAGGATAAGGTTGGAGACCTGGAGTGGGAGATGAAATTGGGCTGTTGCCATTTGGGCCTTTCTATCTCTCTAAGCCACCTTTCAATCTATCTAAACCCACTATTTCAGCTGTTTATTTTTTCTTTTAGAAGATAATATATGTATATTAGTATATATACAAAACGCCTAGAAAAACGCCTTAAAACGCCTAGGCTTGCTTAAGCTCGCCTAGGCTCTAGGCTATGGGTCATCGCCTAGAAGTCGCCTAGCGCCTAGCTGAACTTTGCTAAATACCTCTATATATATAGGATATGGACACATATCTCAAGCACACTATGATTAGCAACAAATAATCAATACAAACAGTTATCATAATGCACTTGTTTCTGATGATAAAATATTTTAAGCACAATATTTATACTTTTGCAATCCATTTCTCCTATCCATGCTAGTTCATCAATCAAGGTGTGCTATAGTTCAAACCACGTTATGAGAATCAAGAATATTTAGCTCACTACGCAAAGCACAAAACCTTGACTCATCAAGAGGCTTAGTGAAGATATCGGCTAGTTGCTTTTCGGTGCTCACATGGCGAATTTTGATATCTCCTTTGGCTTCATTGTCTCTCAAGAAATGATGTCGGATGTCTATGTGCTTAGTTCTTGAGTGGCTTACGGGATTGTTGGCTAACTTTATGGCACTTTCGTTGTCACACAAAAGTGGGATTTTTGTGAAGTGACATCCGAAATCTTGAAGGGTTTGCCTCATCCAAAGTAGTTGAGCACAACATGCACCGGCTACAACATACTTGGCCTCGGCAGTGGAAAGGGCTACACAATTTTGCTTTTTAGAACTCCAAGACACTAGGGACCATCCAAGGAATTGACATGTCCCCAAAGTGCTTTTTTGATCTACTTTGCAATCGGCGTAATCGGAATCCGAATACCCAAGTAGATCAAACCTAGAGCCCTTAGGATACCACAAGCCAAGGATAGGAGTGTGTACTAAATATCTGAAGATTCTCTTAACGGCCACTAAGTGACACTCTTTTGAGTTAGCTTGAAATCTAGCACACATGCACACACTAAGCATAATATTGGCCCTAGATACGCACAAATAAAGTAGAGAGCCGATCATGGAGCGATATACCTTAGTATCCACGGCTTTCCCTTCATCATTGACATCTAGATGTCCATTGGTTGGCATGGGAGTTTTAACAGGCTTGGCATTCACCATGTTGAACTTCTTGAGCATATCATGGGTGTATTTCGTTTGGCTAATAAAAGTTCCATCCTTCACTTGCTTGATTTGAAATCCAAGGAAGAACTTCAATTCACCCATCATGGACATCTCAAATCTCTTGGTCATGATCCTACTAAATTCCTCATAAAAAGAATGATTAGTACTACCAAATATTATGTCATTGACATATATTTGGCACATAAATATATCTTTGCCAACTTTATGAGTGAAAAGGGTAGGATCGGCTTTGCCTATTTCAAAGCCTTGTTTAAGCAAGAATTCCTTAAAGCATTCATACCATGCTCTTGGTGCTTGCTTAAGCCCATAGAGCGCCTTTTGGAGTTTGTAGATATGGTTGGGAAACTTGTGATCTTCAAAGCCCGGTGGTTGCTCAACATAGACAAGTTCTTGAATAGGGCCGTTGAGAAATGCACTCTTCACATCCACTTGATCTAGCTTAAAGTTGTGATGAGTGGCATAGGCTAGAAGCATTTGAATTGCTTCAAGTCTTGCCACCGGTGCATATGTTTCTTCAAAGTCCAAGCCCTCTACTTAAGTGAAACCTTGAGCAACCAACCTTGCCTTGTTGCTTATCACAACTCCATTCTCATCTTGCTTGTTGTGGAAGACCCACTTGATGCCAATGACATTGGTATTGGGTCGTTCCACCAAAGTCCACACTTGGTTTCTTTCGAAGTTGTTTAGCTCTTCTTGCATGGCCATCACCCAATCCAGGTCTCCAAGTGCTTGTTCTACCTTAAGAGGCTCCAAAGAGGAAACAAATGAGTAAAATTGGCCAAAGTTTGCTAAATGTGAACGAGTTGTTACCCCCTTTCGAAGACTCCCAAGGATGTTGTCAACGGGATGATCCCGTTGAATTGTTCTCCTTAGCCTTGGATGCTCAATGGCCTCTTGTTTATCTTCTGGATCTTCATCATCATCTTGCTCAAATATGGGTTGTAGGTTTTGTCCTCGAGCTAGAGTCGAATCAGCTGCTACTGACTGTGTAGGTGCGGCACTGCGGCCCTCAAGTGCGGCACTGCCGTGCTCTAGAGTTGCAGCAGATGCTTACTGCAATGTAGCATCAGGTACGTCAACGGAAATAGGTGCAGCAGCAACTTGAGGAACCTCCACTTCATTGACTTCTTCTTGTGGTCTAATATCACCAATAGCCAATTGCTTGATTGCTTCACATGGTGGATCCTCCTTTTCTACAACACTTTAATCAACTTGCTCTACTTGAGAGCCATTAGATTCATCAAATGTCACGTCTACCACAATCTCAACTCTCCCGGAGGTTTTTGTTGAAGACACTGTAGGCATGCTCATTTGATCCATAACCAAGAAGAAAACCTTCATCAACTTTAGGTGCAAACTTAGAGATTTTGGGTTTCTTGTTAAGTATAAAACACTTGCACCCAAAGACTCTAAAATAAGACACCTTAGGCTTGTTACTGGTTAGAAGCTCATATGAAGTTTTCTTCAACTTCTTGTGTAGGTAGAGGCGGTTGATGGCATGGCAAGCGGTGTTGACGGCGTCACACCAAAAGATGTTTGGTGTCTTGTACTCATCTAGCCTTGTCCTTGCCATGTCAATGAGTGTATGGCTCTTCCTCTCTACTACACCATTTTGTTGAGGGGTGTATGGAGTTGAAAACTCATGCTTGATGCCCTCTTCATCAAGAAACTCCTCAACTAGAGTATTCTTGAATTCGGTCCCATTGTCGCTTCTCACTTTCTTGATGAGAAGATGAAAGATCCTAATGGCTAGGGGGTGAATAGCCTATTAAAAATTTCTACAACAACACTTAACAAACCGGTTAGACAAATATGAGGCGAAGCGAGTGTTGTGCTAGCTTGCAAAAAATGCAAGATAGTCTCTATCCACACAATGGCTATGTCACTACACTAAGTTAGTGTGCTCTCAAAAGCTAACTAAAGAGCCACACTAACCAAACTAACAAGCTCTCACGACTAGCTACACTAAAGAGCTTGACAACTAGTTTGCGGTGATGTAAAGAGAGAGAGCAAAATGGTTATACCGTCGAGTCAAGGAATGAACCAATCAATCACAAGAATGAATACCAATCACCTCGGAATCAAATGATGAACACAATGAATTTTTATCAAGGTTCACTTGCTTGCCGGCAAGTTACTCCTTGTTGTGGCGATTCACTCACTTGGAGGTTCACGCGTTAATTGGCATCACACACCAAACCCTCAATAGGTGCCACACAACCAATACAAGATGAGGATCACATAAGCCACGAGCACTTTACTAGAGTACCTTTTGGCTCTCCACCGGGGAAAGGTCAAGAACCCCTCACAATCACCATGATCGGAGTCGAAGACAATCACCAACCTCCGCTTGACGATCCTCGCTACTCCAAGCCGTCTAGGTGGCGACAACCACCAAGAGTAACAAGCGAATCCCGTAGCGAAACACGAACACCAAGTGCCTCTAGATGCAAACACTCAAGCAATGCACTTGGATTCACTCCTAATCTCACAAAGATGATGAATCAATGATAGAGATGAGTGGGAGGGCTTTGGCTAAGCTCATAAGGTTGCTATGTCAATGCAAATGGCCAAGAGGGTGAGCTTGAGCCGGCCATGGGGCTTAAATAGAAGCCCCCACGAAATAGAGCCATTGGCTCCTCAGTCCACTGAAAATCGAGGCGACCGGACGCGCCGGTCAGATCAACTAGAAGCAGGACCCCAGCGTCCGGTCGCATGATGCACGCCATGTGGCCCCTGCTTCAAATGCTAATCTCCCGATCTCAACGGTCATCAGTACATTTAAGTTATGACCGGATGCACTATAGTGTAGGACCGGACACAGGACCCCAGTGTCCGATCACTTCCTCTAAGGTTCCACTCACGATCGGATGCGTCCGGTCATGCCCGACCGGACACAGGACCCCAGCGTCTGGTCACTTCCAGTAAGCTTCCAGAGGTGGAAATTCACGACCGGACGCATCCAGTCGGTCACGATCGGATGCAGCATCAGCGTCTAGTCCTTTCTCCTCTTCTCTGTGCTGTCATGACAGCGGGACCGACCGCACCCTGCCAGCGTCCGGTCATGAAGTGACCCAGCGTTCGGTCGAAGACCGACGCCACCGTCTTCACTGCTTCCACTGACCGGATGTGCCGGTCCAGTTGAGGCCAGCGTTCGGTGCACTCTGTGAAACCTTGTCTTTTCTGTATAGGGCGCCGGTGGCACCGTCGGACTGTCCGCACTCTACGGGCGGACACTCCGCCGATGAAGTTTCGAACCCTTACTCCCAAGTGCTAAACACAATGTGTATCACCTTGTGCACATGTGTTAGCATATTTTCACAAATGTTTTTAAGGGTGTTAGCACTCCACTAGATCATAAATGCATATGCAATGAGTTAGAGCATCTAGTAGCACTTTGATAATTGTATTTCGGTACGAGTTTCACCCCTCTTAATAGTACTGCTATCAAACCTAAATGTGATCACAATCACTAAGTGTCTTGATCACCGAAATGAAATGGCTCCTACCACTTATACCATTGCCTTTAGCCTTTCATTTTTCTCTTTCTTCATTTCAAGTCCAAGCACTTGATCATCACCATGGCATCACCATCATCATGTCATGATCTTCATTTGTTTCACCACTTGGAATGTGCTACCTATCTCATGATCACTTTGATAAACTAGGTTAGCACTTAGGGTTTCATCAATTCACCAAAACAAAACTAGAGCTTTCAGAAGACCGAACTCCTTTTGGGCTCTTCTAACAAATATCTTCGCTTTCTCCTGAACTTGGCACTTGTCATGCAAGAAAAATACCCAAGTGAAATGGGAATAGTTATCAACAATAACAAGACCATATTTGTTACCCCCGATACTTAGGTAGGTGACTGGTCTAAAGAGATCCATATGTATTAGCTCCAATGGTTGCTTGGTGGTCATGATGCTCTTTGGTGGCTGAGGTGCTCCAACTTGCTTTTCCGGCTTGACAAGCGCTACAAATCCTATCTTTCTCAAAGTGAACATTTGTTAGTCCAAAAATGTGTTCATCTTTTAGAAGTTTGGCCATGTTCCTCATCCCAACATGGGCTAGTCGGCGATGCCAAAGCCAACCCATGCTAGATTTTTCCACTAAATAAGTCTCAAGCTTAGCTTTACTTTTGTTCAAATCAACTAAGTAAAGCTTATTCTTTAATTGACCCATAAAGACAATAGAGGATCCTACCTTCTAAAGACTTCCACACCCTTATCCGAAAAGAGACAATTGTAGCACATCTCACATAATTGAGAAATGGACAACAAATTGTGTCGACACGGAATTTTTGTCTCGTGCCGAGGACACACGAGCAAGCCAGAAGGGTCCGCTCGATGGAGCTAGAGATCCGCCTAGCTTCAGTGTAGGGATGGTCGATCCTGCGCACTCCTCCCGAGACGTGCCAGTCAATTTGACCCTACAATTGACAAGGAGAGAAATCTTATATGTAATTAAGGGTGGAACATGCCGGTGTTGCCAGACAGTCCCGAATGTGCGGCTCTGAGAGCCGATATGAAAGGAGATCGACTAAATAGTCCATTCCAGCATATTCGTAGGAATAAATCGGTTAAAGCTCATGGTGTTGTGTAAGAAGAATCGGTTATCATTCTGGATGAATATCATTGTTTAGACAAATATTGGTCATTGGCAAAAGAATATCAACAGTAATTAGTTCATGCTAAGCCAATAGCTGCAAGTAACCAAACCATTTTATATGAAAGAAACAGTTCATCATCATTCAACCATTTAATAGAGATAAATCTAATGAACATATTAGATCTCATCTATCACTATGACCAGTGGGGCATGAGGCAGAATCATGCAGGCCGTAGAAACAACAAGAGACTCGACGACCCTAACTTATTACTAATATCAGTGGGGCATGAGGCAGAATCATGCAGGCTGTAATACAATAATAAGATCATGGGGCTAACATATCTTTCAACCTATCGCTACTTCAACAATCTCGTGATGTGAACTGTTCATGAAAGCGCTTGATATCGGCTAAAACAGCCGATTCAGGCATGGCGCATAGTTAAGGTCATGTCCTCCCAGGAACAGATCTACCAAATAACGATCCCCACTCCATGGTGCTAACAGTGGGGTGTGAGGTAGAATCACACAGGCCGTGATAACGGGTCATGGAACAGTTTTCGCTAGCCAATAGATCTACTCAAGATTAAATATGCCTTAACCGCATTCTATGCACAATCAAGATTGATGTAAAACAGCCGATAAAACATAACTCATCATTTAAAGTGCAGATTGGATCAGTTTAGATTAACAAACGATGTGTTAAAAAAGATATAAGGCCGATCTAGATCAATCCCAATCGGGCGAAGCGATATTGCTGTAATTTAATAAATAATGGAAGCAATAAGCAATATCGGTAACTTAATGAATCTATCCTAAGGAACGCCACCCTTAGATAGAGCCGATAACTTGACCTTAATCTAGTTCGAGCACTGGAGGTCGACCGGATTGATGTAGCCATACTTGAACTAGACAAGAGTCGATAACTAACTCATACCAGAGTCGCAGTGGAGGTCGACCGGATCGATGCAGCCGTACGAACAGAGGTATAAGCCATGACGGTACTTACAAACAAGCAGTGGAGGTCGACCGGATTGATACAACCGTACTTGCTGAAGAACTCACCAAGATCTACTCTACTCCTACTCCTAAGGGGTGGCCGGAGCCGAAAAAAGTAAATAACTGGTATTTGATTGATTGTGTGTCTTTTACAATAGCCGGGGTTTGGTATTTATACCCGGAGCCTAAAAACGAATCCTACTCGAGTACGACTCAGTACAATCTTTGGTACGAAGAAAACATTCCTATTTTAAGATAACTTGGATACTAATCTTTCCCCTTTTGTAGAGTCCGATATGTATTTTCTCGATGCCAATCATATTTCATCATCGTTATCTGCTGATGTCATTCGGAGAGAACTGATCCAAGTGTCGCAGTCGACCCGACAGATATCAATTCTTACTCAATCGACTCCTTGATTGGCACAATCTTGGAAGCCTATGAGTTCCCGCGCTCTTCTCCCAAATTTTTGTGTAAACAAATTGTAACTCAATGAATCAACATGTAATACATTTGTAATTGAATGCTCAAGGGTTATAGCAGCTTTACCGAGACCAATCACATCCCCCTTTGAATTATCTCCAAAGACAATATTTTCATTTGAGTGCGTCATCGGGGTATATGATGAGAACATACTCCTTTCTTTGGTTATATGATTTGTACATCCACTATCAAGCACCCAACTTGATCCACCGGAGGAGTATGCCTACAAAACATGTTTAGTTGCTAGATTTAGGTCCCCAATTTGACTTGGGGCCTTCCATGTTAGTCACAAGAATCTTAGGAACCCAAATAGAAGTATTCCTATATATGTTGGTTTCCTTTCCAACATATTTTTCAACCACTATCACATTGTTGTTGTTCCTAAAAACAAAGCATGATGTCAAGCTTTATCGAGGTGCATAAGTCTTTGGTTGATAGGCATACTTATTCTTGGTGGCCCACACTGATTCCTTAGGCTTCTGGAAAAACCTGTTTCTCCTGGTACACCTTCTTCTTGGGCTTAGTTTGATCAGGAGCAGAATTGGTAGCCTTCCTATTTTTATGGGGCGCGGCACTGCCACTCGGGGACGCTGCACTGCCGTGGTCTGTGCAGGCTGATCTATACCAATTTTGCTCTTCCTTTTAAACTGCACACACTCATAGCCATTCACTATCCTTCTTCCATTTGTCTTGGCTCCTTTTGTGTGTCCAAGCCCTTGCTTGATTGAGGGATGCCTTCCTTGCTTAAATTATGGCACTTTTGATTCATTATTCTTCTTGTCATTGGATTGGGTCTTACCTATCCACCCTTTTCCAATGACTTCATTCAGCCTACCAATTTTCTTTCTCATAGCCTCCATGTTTGCAAGGTTAGTGGAATAGGCATTCAAATCAAGATTAAAACATTTTCCACAACCTTGACTAGTGGAGGGAGTAGAGGTTTCCTTTGCCTTAGGGAGATGTGAGTTGCTATCCCAAAGAATGTCATATTGCATCTCAAGTTCTTTGTGCTTTTTATCTAAGTCACAATACTTTTTCTAGAGAGCTTTATTTGCTTTCTTTGTAATAGCATGGTCCTCTTGCTCTTTGGCCAAAGCCTTGCGCAAGGATTCCACCTCATTTCTCTCTAATGCAAGAGCTTCTTTGCTAGCAATGTAGAGATCCTCTTGTTGGATAAAAGTCTCTTCTCTAGATTCTAGCTCAGCTTGGACACTCTCTAAATCTTCCATTAGCTTAGTGATGAATAATTTGGTCTTTCCATCTAAATTTTTAGTTATCATGTTTATTTCTTCATCACTAGATTCATCATCACTAGAGCTATCACTAATATCACTACTAGAGATATCACTAGGAGGTGGAGAAGATTTAGCCTTCGATTTGGATTTTACCTTCTCACCCTTTGCCATGAGACAAATGTGAGAGGAGTAGTAGTCATCATCGGACATGTCATTGAAGAGCCTTGGTGTAGGGGATGACTTGTGAATAGCAATAGTTGCAACCTTCTCATCCTCTTCACTTGTGCTCTCTTTAGTTGAGTCCCATTAATGCCCAATGTGAACCTCTCCCATGTACTTCTTGCTCTTTTTACGGTCGGCCTTCTCCTCTTTCTTATCCTTCTTGTATTTGTTGTCCTTGATCTCATATGGAAACTTGGCAATGAAGTGATCGGTGCTTCCACAATTGTAGCATGTCCTCTTTTTCTTGTTTGGAAAGCTTCTCTTCACTACCATGTAGCCTTGATTCTTTAGCCCCTTGTGATACCTCTTCATAAAGAGAGCAACATCATCAACTTTTTCATATTGATTATCATCATTTTCACTTTCACTTGAAGATGATGTGGTCTCTACTCTTTCTTGAACTTGCTTGCTTGCTTTAGGCTTGATAGTTGAAGCTTGTTGGTTGATCTTGGACTTGCTTGTAGAGCCTTGCTTGCTTGATTTGTTGACCTTGAGAGCTACATCTTTGATCTTGATGCCCTCTAACTTTGCTTGAAATTCTCTGAGTTTCTTCCTCTCATTTGATTCTTCTCTTTGCATGTCAAAGGTCAAGATCCTCCCAAGTACATCATTTGGTGTGAAGTACTCAAACTTCTTCTTGTCTCTAATTATAGTGAGTACGGTCTCATTTCTAGGTGAATAAGCTTCCAACATAATCTTGACAACTTTGTGATCATCTAGCTCATCACAACCATAGCCTCTAATCTTGCCCACCATCGTCATCAATCTATCAAACATCTCTTGTGACCCCTCTCCATCCAAGATTACAAACCGGTTGAGCTTTGACATCAACAAGTCAATTCTTGCCTTTCTTACTTTGTCAACCCCTTCATGTGCTAGGTGCAAAGTGTCCCATATTTGCTTGGCAATATCAACTTCAATCACTCTATTGTACTCATCACCATTCAAGGCACTAAGCAACACACTTGTGGCTTGACCATTGAGGTGAATGATTCTCATCTCTTCTAGTGTTGGGATCTTGGGATCAACCGGTGGCTCAAATCCATTGCAAACAATCTCCCAAATGCCGGGGTGAAGACCTATAAGATAGGCTCTCATCAAGTGCTTCCACTTGGCAAAGTTAGTCCCATTAAAATGAGGTAACTTGCCCACGAACACATTGATGAAAGACCTCCGATCATGGTTAGTCATAGGAATAGAAGAACAGTTAAAGGATATGGTGACATATTTGTTGTTGTCGGCCTTGCCCTTTCCTTTCTTCTCCTTCTTATTCCCCTTCGACACTTGGTATGACTCATCATCATCTCCATCTTTGAAACTACTTGATATGCTTGATGATGCACTTGTTGCCTTCTCTTCTTCCTTCTTCCTAGCTTCTCTTCTTTTTCTTCTTGCTTCTCCCTTGAGCCTTCTTTCTTCTTTCCTTTGCTTCTTCTCCTCTAACCGCTGCTCCTCCTTCTTCTCTCTTGCTTCTCTTTTTAGCTTTCTTTCTTCCTTCCTTTTTCTTTTCTCATTCTCATTGAGAGCTCCTTTGGCATTGGTAGCCTCAAGATGTAGTAGTGTGATGTTGCTTGCTGTCGACGCGCTCAGCTCACTGTTGTTCGTTTCGACATCCATCCGCTTCGTGCCACTAGTTCCTCCTCTAGGCTCCATACCTCATGCGGTGAAGCGTATATGAGGTAACCAGCTCTGATACTACTTCTAGGATCTCTAGTTGGCCTAGAGGGGGGGTGAATAGGCCTATCAAAACAAACACTCAAACTTTTATCAAATTCACCCTGTGGCACTGCCGCTCTAGAGCGTAGCACTGCCGAACTACGGCACTACCACACCTACAGACAACTTCGAGTCACAGTTCAAAATCCGTGAACAAAAACTTAGATTGGAGAATTTTCCTAGCTTATTATAGGTATGACAATCACATATCGAGAGCTAGAAGTAGTAGGAACACCACACACAAGTAGATCGACTAAAAACCCTAGAAATCACCTCAACCACAATATGTCATGCAAGTAATGTAAATCAATCACAAGTGACACATTGATTTATCCCATGGTTCGGCTCACTACCAAGGCTTGCCTACCTCCACATTGTTGAGGTTAGCCACTAAGGCTTAGGGCTTTCCAATCCTTCCTCATTCTCAAGTCAAGAGACTTAACTCTTGAGATGAGGGATGAGTTTACTAGCTTCAAGAGATGGTTATAAACCTCCCGGGGCTACCACATAAGTTGGCAAGCTCCACGGGCGACGCTCTAGCCAGCTAGGAGCCAAACTCCAAGAGTAACAAACACAACCGCTGGCCAAAACATGAACCAAATGCTCTTTAGAGTTGGGAAATCAATAGAGCTGCTCTCTAATCGAGTTTTGGACCCTTTTCCCTCAAGGATTGATGGGGAAATCAATGGATTTGCTTGGGGGCTTGAGGTCAACAATGGAGGGGAGAGAGAGAGAGTTCCTGCTCTATTTTGGGTGTGCTAAAGTGAGGAAGAACAGGTAGAGTACCATTGGGAAGGAAGGGAAATGGTATAAATAACCCCTAGCCCACAACGGTCACTTAAGTCACGACAGTGCCGCGGCTCGAGTGCGGTAGTGTCGCACCACGCAAGACAGCAAAGGTAAGAGTGAAGTATAGACTGTCTTGGCTGTGAATCTGAGGATGCATGTGTATGTTTGAGCACTTGGTAGTACATATTAGCTTAAGCATTGTGTCCCCCTTTATAGTACGGCTTTTCCTAGACTCAAATTCAAAATATAAAAGAATTTAAACCTCCTTTGAGTTTGAAGTCATCTATATTTGTAATTGGGGGCTCCTCCATTTCATGTAGCATCCTCAAACATGAATTCCCTGCTTGTCATCTCGATAAATCTCATTAGTTCTCTAATTGTATGGTCATTATCACCAAAACCCACAATTAGGGCTTGATTGCACTTTCAAATCTCGTCTTGCTGTCTCGGTGTGTCTCCCCCACACTTATTTTCCTGTATACCTTTATGCACAACATGTGAAGACAAACACATATCCAAAAGAAATAGCGAGCAGATAATACAACTCCATTAATTTTAATAAGGCACTTTATTATAGAAGCACAAACTTTTATCTAGCTAACATAAACTTTTAACCATCTAAGCTAAGCAACAAACCTAAACACATGATAACACTTAACCTAACACTCGTGCCTTATCACTCGATCTATTACTTAGTTTTGCTTCTTATCCCCAAGACAGCGGGAAAGGATAGAGATTTCACTTTTTAAATTCTTCCGCTGGAGATGTTCTAATTCCATCCTATTATGCATGGCTTAGATAGTCTTAGTGAGGAGATGGGTCTTTTCTTGAAGGGATGTGACTACTTGAGTAAGGAGATCAACTTTCTTCTCAAGGGCTGCCACGGTCATCCTCTGACACTTCTCTTCCCTCTCTAGTGGAGCTGGGGCAGACCTCTTCGGTGTCTCCTTCGGTGGAATGATCTTGACCTGCCCTGGTGCAGCTTGGACTCCATCAAAAGCAATTCGAGGTGTGGCCGTAGTATACTTGGCACATGTGACATCCCCAAACTTGTTGGTCTTCACACTCATCAGTGTCTCATTAGGCCTCGAGGGAAGGAGCTTGATGTCCTTCTACACTTGAATCGTCGGGCCCTTCATCTGCTGTGGCTTGTTCTTCAGGAGCTGGCGCTCATGCGATGGAGGGAGCGCTGGTTGATGAACTTGGGCATAGTAGGATTGCTCAAAGCTTCTTGGAGGAACCGGAGCTACATGCTTGGGAGGAACAATGGCTAGGGGGAGAGGTTCTCCTATAGGGATAATGGCTAAAGACTCATTTACAGGAGGTGGCTTCCTTGGGTTGGTCCCAAAGGGAATGATCTGCTTGTTGGCCATGGGAACTAGGAGAGGAGGGGAGCTTCGCTACTGTTGGAGGAGAAAGCTTTGATGGGATGGCTATGGAGATAGGCAGGGGCTCATTTATATAGGGGGTTCAACTTGCAGCAGGGGTTAAGATCTATCCATATGAGGTCTCGTAACGAGAAAAAATAGAATGCGTCGAAAAACTATGGGATTACGAAAAGGAAGGATCTAGAAGACACGAGAGAGTTGACGGGACGCTAGAGGCACTCATAGTTGGCTGAGCAACCTCTAGGTGGGGCCGGCTGGCCCCACATGTCGGGGTCTCAGGGTGATTTTTCTCTTGGTGATTTCTAACTCCTATCTAATCCCAAAAAGTATATTTTCGCATTATAGTTCGTTATGGAGGATGGCAGTGGTGTAATTTATGGTAAAATCTGCAAATCTACCTCATCCAAATTCTTAGGTGTTTTTTCAGGTTCTAGAAAGATCTTGAGACGGTGGCTATTTACCTTAAATAACATAGCTTCATCATTTTGAAGTGTTATTGCTCCATGCGACAAAGTGCTTATCACCTTGAATGTCCTTCCCATTTGCTCCGAAGTTTTCTGTGCCCGAATAATTTAACCCTGGAATTAAAAAGTAATACCTTATCTTCTGGGGGAACTCCTTCTTCTTAATCCTCTTGTCATCCCATCTCTTTGTCCTCTCCTTGTATATCTTGGAGTTGTGATATGCTTTCTCTCGCCATTCATCAAGCTCAGAGAGTTGCATCTTCCTTTTAGTTCCTACGGCTTCAAAGTCCATATTCCATCGCCTAATGGCCCAATGAGCTTTGAATTCTAGCTCCATAGGTAGATGGCAGGTCTTTCCATAGACCAATTGATATGTTTATATCCCTAATGGTGTTTTATAGGCCGTTCTGTAGGCCCATTGTGCATCGGGTAGTCTATCCTTCCATGTAGTTCCCATCTCGTTGACTATCTTTTACAGAATGTTCTTGATTTATTTATTTAATGTTTCTGCTTGGCCACTTGTCTAAGGGTGATGCAGATGTCGACACAGAATTTTCATCCCATGCCGAGGACACACGCAGCAAGCCGGAAGGGTCTGCTCGATGGAGATGTAGATACGCCTAGCTTCAGCGCAGGGATGGTCAATCCTACACACTCCTCCCGAGACGTGCCAGTCAATTTGATCCTGTAATTGACAAGGAGAGAAAGTTCATCAGTAATTAAGGGCAGAACTTGCCGGTGTTGCCAGACAGTCCCGAATGTGTGGCTATGAGAGCCGATATGAAAGGAGATCAACTAAATAGTCGATTCCAGCATATTCATGAGAATAAATCAATTAAAGCTCATTGGGTTGTATAAGAAGAATCAGTTATCATTCAGGGTAAATGTTATTTTTCGAACAGATATTAATCAATGGCAATAAAATGTTTACAATGATCGGTTTGTACTGAGCCAATGATTACAAGTAACCGAACCCCTTTTTATATAAAGAAACGATTCAACACCATTTAACCGTTTGGTAAAGATAAATCTAATGAACATGTTAGATCTCATCTATCGCTATGACCAGTGGGACATGAGGCAGAATCATGTAGGCCGTAGAAATAACAATAGACTTGACGACCCTAACTCATTACTAATATCAGTGGGGCATGAGACAGAATCATGCAGGCCGTAATACAATAATAAGATCATGGGGCTAACATATCTTTCAACCTATCTTTACTTCAACGGTCTCGTGATGCGAACTGTTTGTGAAAGCACTCGATATCGGCTAAACAGCCGATTCAAGCATAGCGCACAGTTAAAGTCATGCCTTATCAAGAATAGATCTACCAGATAATGATCCCCACTCCACGGTGCTAACAGTGGGGTGTGAGGCAGAATCACACAGGCCGTGATAACGGGCCTTGGAACAATCCTCGCTAACCAATAAATCTACTCAAGACGTAACACGCCTTAACCGCACGCTATGCATGATCAGGATTGACATAAAATAGCCGATAAAACATAACTCATCGTTTAAGGTGTAGATTAGATCAGTTCGAATTAGCAAATGATGGGCTAAACAAGATATAAGGCCGATCTAGATCAATCCCAATCGGGCAGAGTGATATTGTTGTAAATAGATAAATAATGAAAGCAATAAGCAATATTGGTAACTTAATGAATCTACCAAAGGCTGCCATCCTAAGGTAGAGCCAATAAGTTGACCTTGATCTAGTTCATGCAGTGGGGGTCGACCGGATCGATGCAGCCATACTTGAACTAGGCAAAAATTGATAACTAACTTATACTAGAGTCACAGTGGAGGTCGACCGGATCGATGTAGCCATACGAACAGAGGTATAAGCCATGACGGTACTTACAACAAGCAGTGGAGGTCGACCGGATCGATGCAACCGTACTTGCTGAAGAACTCGCCGAGATCTACTCTACTCCTACTCCTAAGCGTGGCTGGAGCCAAAAAAGTAAATAACTTATGTATTGGATTGATTGTTGTTCTTTACAATAGCCGGGGCTTGATATTTATACCCGGGGCCTGCGCATGACTCCTGTCTAAGCACGACTCATCATAATTTTTTACCCTAAAGAAAACATTCCTAATTTAAGATAAATTGGACTCTAATCTTTCCCTTTTTGCAGAGCCCAACATGTTTCGTCCTGGCGCCGAATCATAGCCTTTGTCGTTATCCGCTGGCGCTATCTGAAGAAAGCTGATTACAGTTTTTGCATCCGAATCAGCTGGTTCCGATCTGCACGCAATTGATTCCTTGATGACATGATCTTGGGAGGTTTCGAGTCCCTGCGACTCTTCTTCCAAATTTTGATGTAAACAACAGAGTAGCAACATTGTGATGTATCCCATGTCTTGACAAGTACTTGTGAAAGTTCTTGTCAGTGAAGTGAGTGCCTCCATCACTAATCACCATCCTTGGAACTCCAAATCTTAGAAATATTGTTTCTTCAAACATCTTCTTGGAGTTCTTTGCATCAGCTGCTCTACATGGCATAGCTTCAACCCATTGGGAGACATAGTCGCCACCAAGATGTACTCATAGCCTTTTAACTTTGGAAACGGTCCCATATAGTCAATTCCCCAGACATCGAAGAGCTCGATCTGGAGGTTGTTGGTGAGTGGCATGACATCTCTTGAATTGATATTCCCATGCCTCTGACATGCTCCACATCTCCTAATGAAGTCCTTCGTGTCTTCATACATGGTTGGCTAAAAGAATCCACTCTACCAAATCTTCGAATGAGTGTGGAATACCCCATAATGTCCTCCATATGGTGATGAGTGGCATCGTTCAATAATCTTGATGCCTTCCTCTAGCGGTACACATCTTTTGAGTAGGCCGTCAGAGCAGACTCTGAAGAGGTATGGTGCATCCCATATGTGGAGACGACTTTCATAGATGATCCTCCTTTTGTTCTCCCCTAGTAGTACATTACCTGCAACCATAAAATTGACAATATTTGCGTACCAGGGGTCAGATTTGGAGACCTTGTAGAGCATGTCATCCCGTAGAGAATCATTGATGGGTAGATCCTGCGAATTCTCAAACTGCATTCGAGACAAGTGATCGATAACATAATTTTCTTCTCCTTTTTTATCTTTTATTTCTAAGTCAAATTCTTGGAGTAACAAAATCCATCTTATCAGTCTAGGTTTAGCATCTTTCTTAGTGAGCAGGTACTTCAAAGCAACATGATCAGTATAAACAATCACCTTAGCTCCTACTAAGTAAGATCTAAACTTATCAATAGCAAAAACAACAGTCAGGAGTTCTTTTTTAGTTGTTGCATAATGTAGTTGAGGTCCTATCAAAGTTTTGTTAGCATAAGCAGCTGCATGATGCTTTTTATCTTTAGTTTATCCCCAAACTGCCTCCACAGCATAATCACTAGCATCACACATAATTTCAAAAGGTAACGACCAATCAGGGGGTTGAATGATTGGTGCAGAGATAAGTGCTTTCTTAAGAATGTTAAAAGATTTCAAGCATGCATCATCAAATTCAAAGGGAACATCCTTGGCCAATAGATTAGTAAGTGGTCTAGCAATATGTGAAAAATCTTTTATAAAGCGGCGGTAAAAACTAGCATGACCAAGAAAACTACGGATCCCTTTGATATTTACGGGAGGAGGTAACTATTCAATTACTTAAATTTTAGCTCTATCTACCTCAATCCCTCGTTTAGACACTAAGTGTCCAAGCACTATGCCTTCTCTAACCATGAAATGACATTTTTCCCAATTAAGGACTAAGTGCTTTTCTTCACATCATTGCAAAACCTTGTCTAAATTGTCAAGACAATCATCAAAAGTTTTTCCATAAATAGAAAAGTCATCCATGAAAACTTCCATGATTTCTTCAATCATATCAGAAAATATAGATGTCATGCATCTTTGAAAAGAAGCTAGAGCATTACATAGTCCAAAAGACATTCTACGATAAGCATAAGTTCCATATGGACATGTAAAGGTGGTTTTGCTTTGGTCATCTGGATGAATTGGAATCTTGTGATAATCTGAATACCCATCAAGGAAACAGAAAAAGAGTGGTTCGCTAGTCGCTCTAACATTTAATCAATGAAGGGCAACGAAAAGTGATTCTTCTTTGTTGCCTTGTTAAGTTTTCGGTAATCTATGCACATCCGCCATCTAGTGATAGTTCTTTGGGGGATTAATTCATTCTTTTTATTTTTAACTACAGTCATGCCTCCCTTTTTAGGCACAACTTGAATAGGGCTTACCCACTCACTATGTGACATAGGATAGATAATCCTGGCATGCAAGGGTTTTAAAACCTCTTTCTTAATAACCTCTCTCATCGTATTATTAAGCCTACGTTAGGGCTCCCTAGAAGATATAGAGTTAGGATCTATAGGGATGCGATGGGTGCAAAGAGCAGGGATGATACCCTTAAGGTCTTGGAGTGAGTAGCCAAAAGCAGAATGATGCTTTTCTAAGACAGTTAACAAGCGAAGGGATTCTTCCTAGGAGAGTTTATCTGTCGGGTTCATAAACCGGGGTCCCTCATGGACTAGCTTTCCAGCAAAAGCTTGACCTAGCAGACAACGTTGTGAACGACGCACGACTCCTAGGCCGGCCCAAAAAACCTCACAACAGGCCAAAAGGGCGATCCTGGCTCGCTTCCGACTCCAGCCCACCTCTCCGATCAGAAGGCCTGGCCAAGGAAGAACGGTGCTCGCTTTCGACTCCGGCCCGCCTCTCCGACCGGATGGCCTGGTCGAGGAGGAATGGCGCTCGCTTTTGACTCCAACCCGCCTCTCCGACTAGAAGGCCTGGCCAGCCCGCCTCCGACTCCGGCCCGCCTCTCTGACCGGAAGGCCTGGCCAACGCTTATAGCTTTTCTCCGACTGGCATAGTTCAAACCAACTAGGACCAACCGACCGGGGATGCCTGCTCGGTGAGGACCTAGGAAACGAGCAGAGCAAAAAAGGCAGGGTGTTCAAGTCAACCATAATACCAAGGACCGTACCCTATACCCCTGTAGCACAGTACCGACAGGGCAAGTCAGAAGGGTGCCCTGCCACCCTCTAGGCATGTCAGAGCCCCAACAGTCTTGTGGGCGTCGATGTTTGCCCTACAGTGTTGTGGGCGCCCTCAACTCCCATACCAGGCGAACACGGTAAAACCCCCCCACATGCCTCTAGGCATCAATAGTATGGTAGGTGCCGACATCTGCCATACCAGGAGAAGACGATGGAACCTCCCACATGCATCTGACGTTAACAGTGTTGTGGGCGCCTACAATCATCATTGTACCCGACGGCATGGGTAACAAGACTTAATAGCATATGTAAACTCTCCCTCTCTCGCTTGTAAGGCCATCCCCTTCATCTAAAAAAGGGGATGCGCTCTCTCCCAATGAGGAGGATCAATTTCACAAAAACACAGAGCACACGCTCGAATACTTAGCGCACGTAGGAGCTCCCATCACTCTCAGCCCTTTGGTCCAGAGTCCGATCGGACCTCTTGCACCCCCATCTTACTCAATTCTGTTTGTAACCCCACAACAAAGTTCGAGCTCCTGGGCTCAGGAATAAAGTCACCGACCAACTCAAACTGGACATAGGGCACGTTGCCTGAACCAGTATAAACCCTGTGTCATTGAGTGCTAGGCCACATCCGATCACAACGTACGGTAAAACTACAAATATTTACGTGTTGGTCATTTTCTGCACCGACATTATCACTTATGATCACAGGAGAATCTTGATCATTATTGAGAAAAGCATATCTAAGACCAGAAGGCTGGGGTTTAAGCTCAATGGTAGGATTAGGTGGTTCCAACAATTCATCTAGAGGTTTAGTGTAACAGAACCGACCAAATCATAAGAACGTAAGTACAAAAACAATCACCGAAGCGATCAAATTCCTGTACTTAAGCTCCCATAATTCCGGTAGTCCAGAAATCATGAAGGATTTCAACCAACTCTCGACATACAAACCAAGACCGTAGTGATTCAACACAACACATTATCCGTTACAACATTTCACAAGTAGCATTCGGATTACATCCATCAGAGTTCAAATAAAATATTACAAACCAAGTTCAAATGTGCGGAAGCAACATAGTTTAGTACATAACTTCATAGTTTCAAATACATTGCCAGATCTTAGTCATGTCCCACAAAAGCATCATCAGGTACGAGAACTAGTAGAGACCACGCCCAATGGTCTAGTCTTCATCCCCAGCCGGGAGAAGGCAATACTTGTAGCAACCAAAGTAGAACTGGTCATCTGCAACAGGTGGGAGATAAACCCTGAGTACGAGAAGGTACTCAGCTAGACTTACCCGTCAAAACCAAAAATAAAAGACACCAAGGGTCATGCAAGGCTTATGAGGTGGGCTAGCTTGACACAGTTGCATAAAAGAGCTTATGATTATAGTAACCAATTTAAATTTAGCATCAAGCTTATCATCATTTAACTGTCCACTAGATTAGCACCTGTACTAGAGCACTCACTTATTAGGAGCAATCAATATTAACCATAGCAGGTATAATAAGGCTGTCATCATCATATCATCATTTCTAAACCATTATGTTATTTAGTGTATCTACTTTGAAGATAAGCCCGTCAAGTTCTCACTAACCGGGAGAGACGGCGACTCGAATCGAATTACAACTCAGCTGAGGGGGTATTCCTAACTCTCACCCTGGCATACTTAGCAAGGGTAGCCGTGGGTCACCTTTGGAATAACTCAGGAACCAAATTCGTGGGTTTGATCAGTGCCAGCACTCTCAGGGATTACCCTTCTGCCAGGACGATCAGGACTTTTAAATCACCTGTCCTTGGACTCACGCCTACGGCTCCCTTCCGAGGCGCACTTTATACTTATCAACTCCCGGCCTGAGGTGAGCTACTCAGCTTCGTGGTCGGTCTTGGACACTGACCAACTAAGAGAGAGGCATGCGTTCAACATGAACAGAAAGGCTCCAAGATTGGGTCCTTAATCGACACGACGGAGTCACCGCAAACCGGCAAGCCTCCGTCCGGTCTTCATTTCAAATTAAGACTGGTTCTTTTCCACGATAGCAAATATAGCCAACCGTGCCATATGTATCTTCCTATATCTCACAGGTGACAGGAAATCACCTGACTTCTACCGTGTTTAAGCAGGGCTAACACTATACGAACTTGAACTACATAGGATTCAGGGTATCAATATCTGGACAAGGATTGGATAACCAATGCAGCAAGTGTTTGCATCCAACACCTAAACTTAATGCAACAATATATATATGTAACAATAACATCAGAATCGCATTTCAAAAATTAGGAGGCTTAATATGCTCCGGGGCTTGCCTTTCACAAAGTTACACGGACGGTGATCCGGGCACTCAACGGCGACCTCGTCGGCACTTCTCTGAAAGGTCGCACCTCCTGAACCTCCGGTGTGTCGTGGCCGTGCTTCGCTCGCCATTCCTCGAATTCCAGTAGGGTCACTCCTTCCGGTACACCTATTGCATGCCGATGCACAAGATAAATATCATGGATGCATAATGATGAGGACATCGCCACGCTGGACACACCGACGTCATGGTCTTCCCCAAGTTGCAATTCGTTCCCAACTCAGCTACCACGTCACCCTCGGATTCAGCAGACACGCCGTCACCTGCTTTTGGTCATAACTTCCTCATACGACGTCGAAACGGGCCGTTCTTGGATGCGTTGGAAAGGGACGACGACGCCGTCATTTTGGATCTGGTCCCAGCTCCAGAAGGTCCGTGGATCATTCTGTGTGACCACGGCAAGGTGCTGCGTCACCTATTTGGGCCATGTATCGTGTCGGGCCTTAAGCCCAAGTTGTGGGCGCCCAACCCCTGGCCGTCCCCAACCCTAGGTCGAGTCTTAGACTATAAACACAGCCGTCGCCGCTGCTACACAATTGGGTTTTGTTTAGAGTTTAGTTTTCCATCGAGAAACCGAATCGTTCATTGTGCTGTGGTGACAAATCCTTTTACAAATGATCCGGGGCCCCGTTCTCGATCTCCTCCATCGTGTCGATTAGTCCTTTGGAACCGAAGTTCTTGAACCTCTATTGATATTCGCGTCATTCATATTTGCAATATCAGTTGCGTGTTTTACCTTCTTGCTTGTGCTCTTCGATTCGCTTGCGGGAAAATCAAGTTGTGCTTGGTTGATAACCAACGGAGCGATGGTGTAACGGATTTTGCGAGGTTCGAATCGCGTCCCCGATTTGAAGCCGGATCGCCAACGTCGAGAGATCTCCACATATCGAACTTATCGGCTACCTCTTACTGTACTCATCGATTGGTATCGAGATATTTCGGGTTTACCGCGAGGTATAATCTCGTTTGTCTTAGATTCATATTTGTTCATTACCTAGAGTCCACAAAAGCCCAAAAATATTTCAATTTCCATTTTGTCCTATCGCCCTTTGTGCCTTTGCAATTTCGTTTCAGATTCGTGTTGTTGAGTTTGTGTCCGTGGTCGAGTCTTGTTGCTTTGGTTTAGGATTGTGTTCGTGGTCGTAGTTCAATCGCCCGTTCTTTGTGATTTTTGTTTTCCGCCGCTATCCCATCCACCGTTCCCAAACAACAAGTCGAAGCCACCACATTACTCGACTTGCCCCGCTAGCCGCCTTGTGTAACTTCTCGCCGCCGCGCAAGCCCTAGATAGGTTGCCAGCCGCTCTTATTTTGCTCCAAGATCGCAGCCCTCCTTACATCATCGGTGAATACCCACTGCTGTGATCGGTGTTAGAGTTTAGGGACGTTTTGCCCTAACTGCCGGCCGTGTTGTGCCTCCCGGAAAACATACCTTGAGATACCTTCGGTAAAACAGGCATAACTTTTCGCTCGTTTATCAGAAAAATCTGAAATTTTTTCAGCAGCTTCTTGACACCATTTGGACCCGACCCAAACTCGGCTTCGCCCTGTTTGGTTTCGTCAAAATTGCCAAAAAAATTCAGGAAAATAAAAAAAAAAAAAATTGTCAAAGTTTTTGCACGCTTTTCAGAGCACGTCTTTGAATTTACGTAGACCACATCCCACCTCAGTTGTAGGTGCCAATTTTTGTGGTTGCATCTTTTGTGATCCTTGTTCAGAGAAAAGTATAAAAATTAGTGAAAAAATAAAAAAGTTTGTTTCCTACTAGTGTCTTTTGGAAAATCCGGAAAAAAAGGAGAATCCGGGCTATTTGCTTGTTCTGTGAGTTCTTTCGATCGTCCTTTGTTTTCACCTTGTTGCGCGCTACGTCTCGACATGTCTTAGCCAAGCACTGTGACTTGTACTTTGGATCCAGATTGAACAATCGCTACTCTTGACTCGTTAATTGCTAATCCTTCTTTGTCATATTGTGTGCCTACCCATAGCTCCACATATTCTTTCATCAAGACAGTTCATCTTTGTAATCGTTATTTCCACGCTCCCAACAGATTGCTTCACCACTTTGGTTTTGCTCTCTGTTTGGCGTTGGTAAGAATCTGAGCAAGACGGTGGTAAGCCGCTTGTGATTTTGCATTCCACTTTCACCACCACCACCACTTGTTTCCTTTTAGTTGATAGGGATAATACTTTGGTGTTGTCTTTTCTATCTTCTAACCATGGCGGTGAACTCCGACGGACTTCAATGAGTGCGTGTCAAGGGCGAGCTTGCAACGTTCATGACCGAACAACGCAATCTTATGACCGAAATGACGCAAGAACGTGAACAATCTGGTCAACCGCATTGAAAGATTGAGCAACGCCCCGCCTTTATCATCGTCGATGATGAAGATGTGGATGCTTTTGGTGATGAAGATGCGATGTCGACGGTGGTGGTGCCGTCGCCGCCTCAACTTCAATCGTCGCGGCATGGGAGGTAATAATCATGGTAATAATGATCCTTTTGCTAAAATTAAATTTAGTCTACCTCCTTTTTTCTTTGGTAATGTTGATCCAGAGGCATATTTAGATTGGGAGCTTGTTGTTCAACAAAAATTTGATTCTCATAATGTTCCTCCCCGAGCATAGAGTTAGACTTGCTACTAGTGAGTTTACTAATTTTGCTTTGTTCGGTGGAGTGATCTTTGCAATGCTAATAATGTCGTCATTGTGCCTCAAACTTGGAATGTTTTAAAGCAACGTATGAAATCTCGTTTTGTTCCTCCTTATTACCAACGTGATTTACGTTTGAAATTACAAACTTTAAAACAAGGTGATAAAGGAGTAGAAGCATACTATCAAGAATTGCTTATTGGTTTAGCACGTTGTGGTATAAATGAAGATGATGCTTGATGCTAGTGCTAGATTTTTTGGTGGTTTAAACCATGATATACAGAACATACTTGATTACAAAGAATGGCTTAATTTTTCCCAATTGTATCATCTTGCTATTAAAGCGAGCGAGAAATATGTGGACTTAAACAACACCAGCCTTTCGGGTCTCACAATGGGAGGAATTTTCAGCAGCGTCCGAGCCGAGGAGGCGACCAAGCTTCTGTTGCACCACGACCATCTACACCTCTATTTTCTTCGGGGTAAGTAAATTGTCTAATGTGCGTTTCCAATTTGAAGAAAGGTGCCACTCCGGTGCTTCTACTAGCTCCTCCTCGTCCAGCTCTAAAATCATTTGCCACCGATGCAAAGGCATGGGACATGTCATGAAGGATTGCCCCGGTCGTCGGCGCTTTCATTGCTACCAGAGGATGGATATGTAAGTGCTAGTGATGTTGAAGATGATTTAGCCTTGTCGCTAACATTGATGCAGATCCCACCGAGGGCGATCAAGACAAGGAGGCCATCATCATTGACTCGTCAGACGCGCCATGGACTATCCTAGCCTTCTCGTGCAGCGTGTGTTGAGTACACGTGTGGGACATGAAGAAGAGATGAAGATCCAACGCCACAATTTGTTCCACATGTATCTCATTGTGCGGGGTTGTCGTGTTCTCACTATCATTGATGGCGGGAGTTGCAACAACTTGGTGAGTTCAGATTTGGTTGACAAGCTTGGCTTGACCACACGACAACATTCGTATCCATATAAACTTCAATGGTTCAATAATAGTGGTAAGACTAAGGTAACTAAATCAGCACGCATTAGCTTTTTCACGTGCTCTTATCATGATATCGCTGATTTTGATGTTGTCCCTATGCAAGCTTGTTCCATTTTGTTAGGTCGACCATGGGAATTTGATAATGATGCTTTACACCATGGTAGAACTAATACATACACTATCATACATAAGGACAAGAAAATTAAATTGTTGCCTTTGTCTCCCTACGGATATTATTAAACATGCTAATGAGATCAAAAATAAACCTCCAACAGACATTGCTAAAAATAATGGGATTAAGTTAAAAGGAGGTGCTTTTCTTGCTACAACTCCTGCCATTGCTGAGTTATGTCATAATCCCTGATGCACCATGTTATACTATGTTTTGTCAACCTTTTATGTTCGGTGCATTGCCTGCTTTGTCACTAATCTTTTGCAGGAGTTCATTGATGATGGGATGGAGTCGAGGGCGACTCCAATTCTACAAGGAGGGATGATGAGGACATCGCCAAGATGGAGTCGAGGACGACTCCAATTCGAGAAGGGAGGATGATGAGGACATCGCCACGCTGGACACACCGGACGCCATGGTCTTCCCCAAGTTGCAATTCGTTCCCAACTCAGCTACCACGTCACCCTCGGATTCAGCAGACACACGTCGTCACTTTTGTTTTGGTCATAACTTCCTCATACGACGTCGAAACGGGCCGTTCTTGGATGCGTTGGAAAGGGACGACGACGCCGTCGTTTTGGATCTGGTCCCAGCTCCAGAAGGTCCGTGGATCATTCTGTGTGACCACGGCAAGGTGCTGCGTCACCTATTTGGGCCATGTATCGTGTCGGGCCTTAAGCCCAAGTTGTGGGCGCCCAACCCCTGGCCGTCCCCAACCCTAGGTCGAGTCTTAGACTATAAACACAGCCGTCGCCGCTGCTGCTATACAATTGGGTTTTGTTTAGAGTTTAGTTTTCCATCGAAACCGAATCGTTCATTGTAAGCGTGGTGACAAATCCTTTTACAAATGATCCGGGGCCCCGCCTCGATCTCCTCCTCGTGTCGATTAGTCCTTTGGAACCGAGTTCTTGAACCCTCTATTGATATTCGCGTCATTCATATTTGCAATATCAGATTGCGTGTTTTACCTTCTTGCTTGTGCTCTTCGATTCGCTTGCAGGAAAAGCCTTCTTGGCGAGGTCAATCAAGTTGTGCTTGGTTGATAACCAACGGAGCAGTGGTGTAACGGTTGCAGGGTTCGAATCGCGTCTGATTTGAAGCCGGATCGCCAACGTCGAGATCTCCACATATCGAACTTACCGGCTACCTCTCGGAAGATCGGGCCTGTACTCATCAGGAATGACATGATGCTCATGATGAATGAATCACAGTAAGTGTTTAACGAAAACATCACTGGACACTCGTTTACCGATTAAGAATAGCTCTATTCAAATCACTTTAAAACAGGTATCTAACTTAACTTGAAGAACAAGATCAACTTACCTAACTTGCATAACCTAAGATAAAGATGCTCATCTTCAGTTAAAGGCCTAACACCTAGGAACATTACCACAACTTAGAAATAGTAAAGGCATACTTTAAACAACAGTTAAAGTTTCATATGCACACGGGTAGTTCTTTAATTCAATCACAACAAGAGTTCTACAAATCCAAATGACTTGCATGAGGACATTCTGGAAAGATTATGAAATTCTCTACAAATCATTTGTAAACATCAAAGCATGATTCTTACATTAACCAAATCAAATTCCAGTAAACCTAGAATCTGTCCAGAAATGACAGGGTTCCTAAATTAATTATTTAATGAAGATGCAAAAGCATAATTGGACCAAACCAAGTTTACCAACATGTTTTGCATACCAAAGAAACATCAGAAAGTCTAGTGTCAACTTCTAAACAATTTATTTAATGCCCTTTTCTAATTTCTTTAGTTAATTAGGTGATTAAAGCAATATATAGTAAAACTGTTCAGAAAAATCTACAAAAATTATAGTAGCAATTTCATGCTTCACATAGACTACCATAAAAATTTTAAAGCCATTGGGCAAGCAGAACTTGCTGTATCTAAAATAACAGGTGGCATGTCTATTTTTAGCATAATTAGGAAACCCTAATAAAAAGTGTCAAGCAACAGATTTCACATTTTTCCTAGCATCATTCTAGCATAAGAATAGCACTCACCAAATTTTACCATTACTGGATCTATAGAAAAATTATGAAAATTCACACAAGATCGATCCATGTAAACAAGAGAATTTTATATCTCCTACATACAGTGTCCAAAATATATGAAAATTTAACTACAAGCTATTCATGACATGAGCAGTACACCATAAAAATTTCATGCCATTTGGAGCTAAATAGAAAAAGATATAATTATCGCTAATTCCTCCATGACTAAAAGAGATAAATAGAAACTCCCATTTTCATAACAGAACATGGCATAAATCATATTTTTAATATAAACTAGACATTATCATGAACTTAGAAAAATTGGAACCACATCATTTGGAGCTACCAACTAGGAGATACATATTTTTGAATCTATACACAAATCTGTGAAAAGAATAAAACCAAAAATGAATTTGAATCCTAACTCTACTGCTGGGCCGGCCCGAAGGATACGGTGGCCCACAACACGCGCGCGTACGCAGCCCAGCCTTGACGCGGCCCAAGCTGGCTCCCGCCTAGGTGCGTCAGCGACTGACAAGGCGGTCCCACGGGTCAGCGAGAGAAAACAGGGGGAAGAAAAGGGCGGCGGCGAAGCTCGTCGCCGGCGACTCTTCCGACAAACCCGACGGCACAGGCGTGCTCCCCACACCACGGCGCACCCATCTAAGCCCTCATTTCAAACTCTACCGACCCCTAGCAAGGACGATGCATCCTAGGAGGCGGTGGAAACCGACATAGCGATGAGGCTAACAAGTGGGCCTATAGGGGGCAAGGCGGCCTGACAGTGGGGCTAGGGGGCCCACATGTCATCCTCTGGTCCTCTGCTACGGTGACGTGGCTCCTGGATCCTTCAAGAGTCTTCCCACATAGGTACCACAGTGAGATTCTGTGTTTTCCTTTGACGATTAGGTCCTCCTTGACAGTTTTCTGATTTACTCCTGCTAAAAACACATATTCACCAAAACTCGTGGAATTTGTCTGTTTAAACCCCTAAGTATACACTAGTGATTCATTTATGCCCTTATACATGTTTAATTGATGGTTAAATACGTATGATAACTACCACAATAGGAGGCACACACGGACGTCGTTGCTGTTGTGGGGCCCGAGGGCGCGCGCACGGACGTCGCTGTTGCCATGGGGAGCCACACACGTACGTCGCTTTCCGTCCTTGGTAGCCGCAAGCGGATGCAGATGCTACGGGTGAGGGACCATAATGCCGCACACGAACGCGGATGCTTCCGGTGCGGTGTCGCACACGAACGGTGCTGCTGGGAGTCTGGGAGCCTAGACATCATGGTGGCTAGGGTAGATTTAGGGTTAGCGATGCAAATATATACTATGTTGGTTGGATGGGCCTTCACGGGTCGATTCATGTCTCTAGAGTTGGTGAGGCCGAGATGCATATACGCGTGAAACTACCGGGGGATACGAGGATCGAGGACGGGGAACATGCAAACATCCTCGCCCCCGTCAGCCCCGACGGGGATCATTCTTCTACCATTTAAATCCCCGTGGGGATAAAACTACTAGCATCCCCGTCCCCTAAGGGCTACTTTGGCAGCAGGTTTCCCCGTCGGGATCCTACCGTTTTCCCAGGGTTGGAAACCCACTCGGTGATTTTCCACGCGCCGCGGCTCGGGTCAATTTGGAAGCTCTCAACACGGGTGTCTCGGCCCCGCGGGAGCCAGGTTTTCACGGGGAATCCTGCCTGGCCTCCTGATAGGGGGCATCATTCCCATCTCTTTCCCTCGACTCGACTCGACTTCTCCGTCGCCGCCCATCCGCCTCGCCTCAAGCCCTCAACTCTCCTCCGAGGCCACCTGCCTTCGCTTCCAAACAACAAAATGGAAAGTCTCCATGCGTGGATATCTCCCCTGTGGTTGGACGGGGATTCGGCTGTAAAAAAATCCCTCCCCGATTACTTCCTTGGGTTAATTACCCTATGGCTGCCAAAGTAGCCCTAATAGGGATTAGGGAATTCTCCGCGGGAATTAGGGATCGGGGGCCCGTTGCCATCTTTAGTGGCGGTTGCGTATGGTCTCATCTGAAGCCCTGGTTCTCCGGTGCTCATGTGTCCTACCCCTACAACAGTAGTGGCACTGTCCATTAGATTAGTTATAGAATATATTTTTATTGTAAATTTATTTAGAGACATAAAAGAATATTCTATTTACTAAACTTGAGCTAGACTGATCGGTATGTTTACTATAGTTGTATTTTTTTGTGGACCGAAGGAGTATATTAGACTAGTACTTCCTCCCTATCAAATTATATGTTATTCTAAATTTTTAGAGAGTCAAAAAATCTTAAGTTTGACCAAATTTATATAATAACATAGTAACATTTATGATACTAAATAAGTATTATTAGATTCTTCATTAATTATATTTTCATAGTATATCTATTTAATAATGTCATAAATTTTTATAATTCTCTCAGTAATTTTGGTTAAACTTGAGATGCTTTGACTCTCCAAGAAAGTTGAAATGATTTATAATTTGGAATGGAGTATGTGTTAGGCTTTAACATGCAAAATGTTTACTTCAAAGTAGGAGCAAGAAGGACGTAAATGCTTCCCTATCTCATCCCCCGATTCGAAAAATATATATGCTTCACTATCTCGGTCTCTGAAAAAACTGAGGAGAACCATTTTTTCTGTTTTAATTCTCGTGGAGACTAAATCAAACGGTCGCCGTTATTTCATAGGAAAATTCCCTACTGGACAACCTGTTGCATCTCAAGAGGAAAAATGATTGGAAACGACTCATATAATAAGGAAAAAGTTATTTTGACCCTCTCAACTTTTGCAGCCATCCAATTTCTCCCCATCTATAAAACCGGTTTCTTAGACCGTTAACTTTTAAAATCGTTTTTTTTATAAAGGCGGTTTTAATGGTGGATTTTGCTAACATGATACCACATCAACCGTCCTACGTAACGTCGTGTCAGTTACGAGGAAGGTAATCATATTAAGTTGAAAATTTAGGAGGTGAATCGCACTATAAGTATTTTTTTTTAAATCCAATAACTCTTGAAAAGTACATTTTCAAAAAAATAACCAAACTTTTTTATTGAAAAGATAATGCAAACAAAAATAATAAAATCTTGTTGAATCTTAGAAAGTAGTTTTAGATTTTTTTTTAGAAATAATGTTCTATCTTACGTGCCTAGCTTGAAACTATTTTGAATCTTGATGGACTCATTTGGTGTTTATCTAATAGAAAATACTATTATTCATTATAATTAGTTGATGTTGATCATTCGAACTATGCAGAAGCACTAGTGGTAGTGGCATTTGGACCATAGTGGGCGATGGTTCCCAATAAAACCTCAAAGCTCTGTGTTAGCCTTCATTGTTGCATACTAAGGGGCCGTTTGGGAGCGCTCCATGGAGCAGATTCTCGAAGAGAATCACTCCTCGGCTACCAAATGCCAAAAAACAACCCAACTTCTTTAGGGAATCCAAGTGAATCACTCCTCTATTTTGTATACAAGCGAGGGAGCTAAAAAAACCTGCTTCCCCGAATTCTCCCTAGCTCCCTGTTATATTTTGGTGGGTAGGAATCACTACTACACAAAAACTTTTGCATGGCGTTTCCAAATGGGGCTCTGCCCGTCTCGGTTATTCGAGGCTGGGCAGCCGGCTAGCAACCGCCTCGGTTAAGTATTAACCGAGGCGGGCAATGTAACAAAACCGCCTCGGTTAATGCCTATTAACCGAGGCGGGCATTATAACACAACCGCCACGGTTAATCATTAACGGAGGCGGTTACACTATATGGCCCGCCTCGGAAAATAATGGCCCAGGAGGCAGCCCATCTCGGCCCAATCCCGTTGATTGTATATATATGAGAGTTAGGGTTTCATTGCGACTCCCACCCTGCCCCTCCCAACCCCCGGCCATGCCCCTCACCGCGTCTCGCTCCTAGGCCCGTCTTCCTCCCTCCCGAGCGACTAGCGCGGGCCGCGCCTTCGTCTCCCTCTCGAGCGAGCGAGCGCAACGTGGGCCGCGCCTCCCTCCCCGGTCACCTCCTCCCTTTCTCTCTCTCTCGAGGAGGAAGAGGAGGAGGCTGTTGTCGGCGTGTGCGATGCGGAGGTGGCGGGTCCCCTCCCTCCTCCTGAAACTCCCTCTCCTCCGGCATAGGGCGGCGCTCCTCGGGCGGCACGGGCGCCGCCGCGGCCGCGGCCGAATCCTGCGGCGGGGTGGCCCGATCCGGCGAGCGACGACGATGGCCGCGCTCTTCTCCGATGTAATCTAGGCCAGCCGCGCTCTTCTCCGACGACGGCATGGCGGATCCAGTTGGCGCGGGATCCAGACGGCGAATCTAGAGGGCTCCCCCGGCGTCTGATCTAGACGGCGTCGCGGTGGATCCAGAAGGCATGGGGCGGATCCAGAGGGCACCCCGGTGGCGGCGGCGTGCAGGGGTGGCGACGCGAGGCCCAGATCCAGGCCTGGTTAGGGCTGGGCTGCGGGCTTTTTCTTTTTCTTTTCGGTTTGATTAACCAAGGCAGGCATTTCAACCGCCTCGGTAAAGATTTATTTACCTTGACCTTTGCACCCAGGCGGTTGCGATGCCCGCCTCGGTAAATTATTTTTGTCCGCCTCGGTTAATTTTTTCTGTAGTAGTGAATCTAGTGGCATCACTCCATCGGAGAATCAAGGAGCAGAGCTGAAGAATCAGGGAGCGGAGCTCTCCCAAACGGGCCCTAGTTTTACAGACTCTTGAATTTAATTAAGTTTTAACGCAATGAATTATGAGAGTTGACAGAAAAATCTAGATGGTAGCATATGAGACATGATGTTTGTACAGATAGGATCAAGTGACACAAACATGATCGAGCAACACTTATGTTTCATACTAATATAAGTAGTGTCAAGTATCATGTGATTACATGACTTTGTGTTGTCAACAAAGTCACTTGGTCGCCAACATGGACTAACTGTAATAGATCACGAGAGCATCTACTAGCTATTAAGCACCAACAGGAGTCTATATGAAATTCAATTAATTCTATTTTAGGCACCATAAGATAGAGAATGATTTTAAAGATATGAAACTAATTTCATATTTTTAAGGTAAATCAAATTTTCTATGAATTTTTAACATTAAATTGGATTTTAGGATTTTTAATTGCATATTTTAAAAAATACTTTGAAAACTTTTGATTTTTTTTCTAATTCAATCTACTCTTGAATTATTAACGTAATTTGATTTACTCTCCTCTAAGCTGATGTGGCACCATGTAGGACAGCTAGTGTGGCGCTATGTCAGAAATAAAACTATTTAGGATGTAAAACAAATGGTTTTAAAAGTTGAGGGAAAATCAAACGATCACGAAGGTTGAGGGTTAAAAGGACTTTTCCCCTATAAACAACTATTTTTTATTACAGAGTACAACACAGACACTCACACCGTATCCACACTCACCCCTATAAACACATGCATACAAACCCTACACCTATGAGCATCTTCGAAAACTGGACGGACAAATCATCGAGATTGATGAAGTCATCATATATACCTCGCTGTCGAAGGGAATGTCACATATCATTGAAAGCAAAACGTCGTTAAATCCTGAAAAATTCACACGGCAAAGAGTCGAATCTAACCCGGAGGCTACTGAGGCTGGCTATAGGCCCTTTCGTATAAACAGCTGTTTGTTGGTGTTTCCTTTATCGCCAACCAGGCCACCACCCATCGATCCATGGAAAATATTAAGCCGACCTGGCCCAAGAGGAAAGCAAGTTCGAGAGGAAGCCCAGCTCAAAGAAAAATGCAAGCCGGATCTTTTCTTGTTGGACTAAAACAAACTAATACGTACTTCATGTTGGGACGACTCGAAGCCTCTTGGAAGTTGCCGTTCATCTCTAGTTCTCTACGATATTGGAGTGAGGAATTTTGTTTGGCCCAACATGGCCCATAGCCATCCGATAAAGGTTTGATGACCCAAGAGCATATCAAGAGTATCCAAAAAATTGTTTCCAAAATCATCGAGTTTTGTTTCCAAAATCATCGAGTTTTACAAGTCGCCAAAAAATATTAGAAGTATTGAGGTTTGAGGAAAGGTTTCTCCAATAATTTCCAAAAAATACTCCTAAAAACATCGAAAACTTGGTCCCACAAAAAAAACTTCCTTGTGACGCACGAACAGTTCGCGGCCGACGGCAGCAACACAGCTTCAGTGACGACCCCGACCACGGCAAGTCGACGGTGACCATGCCGTCCTTGTACACGAACTCAGCCTCCTCGCCGTACCGCGGCACCATTGTCCTTGCCTGGCACCGTTGTCCTTGCCTTCCTCCTCGTACCATTGATGTAGTGGATCGCCATGAACGGCGGCACCTCCACGCTCGCCACTGTGTTCCTGGTGGACCTGCACATGACGTGCATGTAGCTCCTGGACGCCGGGAGCCAGTCGAAGGCGTAGTACGGGCGAGCTCCGACCTGATTAGGCTGCTGGCCGAGTACCGGAGCGGCGGCATCTCCGACACGACCACGTACCTGGTGCGAGTGGCCGCGGCAGTTCGAGCGACTCGCCGGTTGCCGGGATGGAGATCCTGACAGCGCAGCTGCGCACGTCGAGCAGGCAGAGCAGGCCGCCGCAGCATCCAATCATGTCAACCGATCTATACCCGCCGTGAACTTGGCCATGGCGGCCCACTGCTCGTCGAGCATGCGCGCGAGGGAGAAGGCGACTAGGGATCAGGAAGGACGATACGCGCGACATGGAGTGCGCATATCTTTGCGTGGTTGGAGGTGATTTTTTCTAGGCGCAAAAAAATTTGGAGGTAGGTTTAGGAGTTATTGGCGATGAGTTTTTTCAATCTTACTCTAAATATATTGCGTGTCCGTATAAATTAGAGTGATGTGCTCAAACATGACTGCGAAGTATGATTTTAAAATAGATCTCTACCAAATATTAAAAGGATAAAAGTTCCTTGGTTCAACATCATTCACAAACCGTCTAATTGAGTTATGGTTGATCAAATCTCTACGACTCCCATGTCCACGGTGTTTGTCCCAAAATGAATTGAGACGTATGACACGGGCTCTGGAACTTATCAGGCATGGAACAGTGTTTTCTCTCACAAGTCGACTTATCAGTCGCAGAAACCATCAACCGAACAGCTCCATGACCATCAACATATCTCTAAGCCATTCATATTATACGAGTTAGATCAATACGTGTCCATACACAGTATAAAATTTGATTTCAAGATGAATTGAGTCTCAAGTCATTCGTATAACACGTAACGAGTGTACGTCAAAAATAGTCGGAACTATGGAACCAGACGACTTTATTACTACTTGAGTCATTTTCACCTTCCCTGACCCACCGTTGTCGGCACGTAGACGTAGCACGAACGAGTGCATGTCACTCTCCGAGGCTTCTTCCCCAATTTGCAAAAACAGACAGGCGCGCGGTAACCCCACGCCCCCACCACGCGGCAATGCAAACCACTCGTACTTAGCAATAACATCCATATCCAATTATTCATATCCTTTTTGCTTAATAAAGCAAGACGGAGTGACGGAGAACTGTGCCGATGGCGGCGGGCGCCGGGCGGCCGGCGGCCGGCGGCAGCCGATAGCCGGCCCAGCCAACCAGACCCCACCAGGCCACCACATCGCGGGAGCTGCGCTTGCATGCGCTCCAATCGCCCCGGATTCCTGCGCGCGAGCGAGAGCGCGAGGGAACGCACGCTTGGTGGTCGTGGTTGTGGATCAGCGGTCCGCAGCTGTCCGTCCTGAGAGAGGACGACTAGCGCTTTCGCCGAGCCCGCCCCGCCCGGGCGGCCGGGCGCTGGCTCGCGGACTCGCGGTCACGCACGACGGCGACGCAAGCGGCCGACATGCATGCAATGGCCCGGGGCGGCTCGTCTGTTCGCGGGGATGGGAATCCATCGCTAGTGTGTGACGAGGAAGTCCGAACCACACGGGTCATGTCTGGTTCTGTCCTGATCATCCTACGCCAGAGGACACCGATGATTGGACTGCTAGCGTCGACCGGCAAGCAAACTGCCACCCACCACAGGGCCCACCTGTCGGGTCGCAAGTAGGGGGTAGTGTGCTACTACCACCAAGTACCATACCACTCCACTCTTTAGCTAGCAGAGCCAACGGCGAGCCCAACTGTCCAAGCACGTACCACCAGTGCTGTTGCCGTATCGGAGTAGTTATTATAGACGTGCCGCGTGCGCTAGAAAATGCGTCGTGACTCGTGAGCGATCCCGGATCCCAGGCACGTACGGCAAGTCGAAGTCGGCAGACACTTTCGATCGGACGCCGAAGCAGACGGAATCTCGGGAACAAAAGAAGATGGGGGCGCCGATCGGTCCACAAGAGCTACTACGTGCTGCACACCACACCTCCTTTTTTTTTCCTTCTCTGATGTTGTGATTCCATGAAAAGGAAGGACCAGTAGCGGCTGTCCACATCTCGTTCTCGTTTTGTGACAACATAAAAGAGGTAAGAACGCTACCGGACCATATGCCGCCGATGAGGACAAAGCCACCAAATCTCAACAGCACCCAAGTGACGTGACAACAGTAAAGTGACGGCACGTTTTCACCACTTTATTGGTTTTTTTTTCGCTAAATCTATACGGCGCTCTGGTGAAATTTGGCCGCATCTCACTCGATCTCTCGTGGCCGCCTGATGTCGCTGTGAACGGAGGGCATCGTTCATATACCTTGGTGAAAGGTGGCGGTGAGGGTGCATGCGCTGCTGCTGTGCGCCTGCGACCATGCAGCTTTGCTTAATGACCATGACGTGCGATGGTAAAGCGGTGGAGGGCAAGTGCATGCAGCTTTGCTGCTGGTGCAGTGCTTTGTTGCAGGTGCAGTGACTGCTTTGCTACAGTATGTATATTCACTCTAGCAAATTACGGCTTATTGTACCATATTTTACTATTTCTATTTAGACGTAAGTTATATGCTCGACTGATGTAAATTGATTATTTGTAAATAAAAATGGTCAAAATTACTCGAACAGTTATCTGATCATTTTTTTTGTTTTTTGTTTATTTTCTGTATGTTTTATTTGGTTCCCCTTTGAAAAAAATTCAATTTGACTTCCATAGAATTAATCTGGCTAATTTGTTCTATTTTATTTGTTTAATATTTTTATATTATTTAGATTTTTTTATTCATTTGATCTGCATCCAATGGTGGTCATAACAATTGAGTGTTATATGTTTAAAAACACTCGATTTTTGTTCCGGTGCTCAACCGGGTGTTTTGGGTGCCATCCACGCTCGGGTGTCACATGCCCATAAATCACCCGAGCGCTGGAAGACAGCTCCTTTTTTAAAACCGGAGAATCCCAGCGGTTTCGGAAGAATAAGATGTACCCCAACATTTCAATTACTTTAGCAAAGAGTAAAATGCATGTAAAGTCCATTAACTTGTAACGCTGTGTCGATTTGGTTTATCAGTTTTGAAAGTGCATTTTTAGGTCCAAAATCTTGATTACTGATGCTTAAAGAGTCCATACCTCTTCGTTTCATATTTTCTGTCTACGTGGACAGGCCACCGTGGCAGCTGAACTGGCCGTCATCGCAGAAAGGCCCCTCAAAGCCATGCGCCTCTCATTCCCCAGTCCTCCCCTCTCTCTTCTCTCTCTCTCTCTCTCCCTCCCGCATCGCGACGTCAGCATAGGCGAGCACGGTCCGGCAACAGAGGCGACCACAGTGCGGCGGCGGAAGACGGACGACAGATCAACGTCCACGAGCGACGAAGCAGGTGACCAAGGAGGTGGTGTTGCTGTGTCTCATGGATCCGTGCGGCCTCCTTACGGCGGTGTTGGCGGATTTGCGACGGCGAGTGGCGGATCTGCACCGGCGGTGGCAGTAGGCACAGTTCCCATTCCCTTGATCACTTGCAAAGAGTGCCATCGATTCAAAGTGGTGAGGCGGGTTTCCAAGCAACCCTGGAGTGAAGGGGATGTGTTCTACTGTTGCCCAGCGCACAAGGTAAGATTGATGTTCTTGGTGTGCATTTCTCTGTTTATTTGGATCCTTGGCTACTGATTTGGTTCTGGTGTCGTGCAGAGCAATGGTGAAGGCTGCCCTTTCTTCAGGTGGGAGAATGACTACCTGAAGCTCCTTCAGTCCAAAGACTTGGAGCAAGAAGACGTAGAGTTGGTTGCACAGTACAATAACCACAAGAAGATGAAACAGCCTGCCTGTAGTTTGGTGATTGAACCTGATCAGAGCAAGGAAGATAGAGCAGTTGTAGTACTAGGGAGTGAACTAATTAAACTCATGAAAGTTTAGTCTTTGTTGTCTCTGTGTATCCTGTTGGTTCTGGTGGTGATGGTGTTTGTGATGTTGTTGAAGTAGTGATGAAAACTGATATATCTGAAGTTGATGTTCACTTGTAAAATCGTTATCATCTATCCTAATGAATGAACTCCAGCTTTGCTGTAATGGTTACTAATAGTATTATGAGTACTCTTTTCTTATTGTCATGTTATATCCAGTTAGGATATAATCACAAATAAAGAGTGAAATGACAAGGACTCTCAAACATTGACAGCACATAGGACATATCTTGTTGGTATTGGACAGATCCAAAATGATGACAGGTCCAAAGTCATTGTTTTGGTCACAGGACCAAGTGGCTTGTAGCCCTGAGCTATGCTATGCTCATATATATACAAAAGGGTAAGACATCCAGTGGTACATCCAGTTTGTACCACATAGTCCCTAACTTTCTACCTTATCATCTATGTATTATATCACCTCTCTAACCCAAAAGGAGAGACTTTACAAAAGGACAGAGCAACATCACAGGCTTAGTTGCTTCTGCACAAAATATTAACAGAGGTCTAGTGTTTGTTGCTGCTACACATAAGCATCACAGAGCACAACATAATGCCTATCTGCAGTATATGGTGGTCAAGGCTTCTTCTTCTTGACAGCTACTGCCTTCTTTGTAGTTGTTGCCTTCGTCTTTGCAGGTGCTGCAATATGTTCAGTTGCTTCTTGTAACACCCTCGGTGTTATACCCTAAACAAACCACTAAACCCTGTCATGAGCATCATGTTTATGTGATAATGCATGTGATAGAATGTGTAGATAAATTTCTTGTAACTTAAAATGACCAATAAAAATATTAAATGAAAGTTTATTCAAAAGCTCATGTATATCAAGTAGGGTTTAAAACCAATTTTTGTTAAGCAAAAAATACTATAGAACATGTGTGTAATAACAATGCAACTTTTGATGTAGAAAAATAATATGACTAGCTAGTATTTCTAATGGCTTGGAAATGGAACTTGAAATCAAATTCAGCTCAAGACTTGGAAGAATTTTAAGTTTGAAAACAGTGTGACAATGCCATGTTGGTGAATTAATTTCAAAAAAATTAGCTAAAAGTCAGTGCGTTTTTGTTCCTTATGGTAGTTTGATGTACCCTCTTTAGCATAGTGAAGGCGGTTTAGCTCCAACTTCATTAGTTTAGTTTGTATCAACGCTTTTAAATTCGTGCATGACATAGCCTCGGGATGTTTGGAGCTATGTGCGCGGTCACCGCGTGGCCACCCTATGCCGCCACGCTGGGTCGGTCGAGCCCGCCTAGGCTTGGCCGAGGCCGGCCACAACGAGCCACTGGCCCCACGCCCAGCTGCCCTGCCTCGCATTGCCGCCATTGGAGCCACCGCGGCCGCGCTACGCTGCCATCGCCTCGTCATCGTATCCGTATCCCCCTGTGGCTCTACACCGCTCTCTGCCCTACTGGTGGCCCTGCCACTGCTGTGCGTGCTTGGTGTATGCATGGCATCGGCACATAGCCATACCCGCTGTTGTCTCACCCATAAAGGCACGACAGTCGCTCATGCTGTGCCGGTCGTGGATCGCGTGCATGCCTTGTCCATAGCGCCTGCGCGTGTGCGTGCTGATCGCGCCACTCGCGTCCCACCCAGGCGAGGATGAGCTGAGCACTGACTGCCTCTCTCTCTGCCACCGCAACCGGCCAACCCCGCTCACCCAATTCGGCATGGTTAGATCACCTCAACTCAATTCGACTCGGCCCTCGCTTCTCCATTATGCCACCTGACCCCCGACCCCACCTAGCCTTGAAGCGAGCATGGCCAAGCTCCAATAACCATGGACAGTCCTCCATCTGTCCACCTCGACCCAATCAAGTGCACTGCTAGCTTCGCTTCCACCTCTACGTCGCCCTGTGCTCCATAGACGTACCTCTACCGCTACCCCGGCTGCTGCTGACGTAGTCGTGTAAGCCGTGGTGCACCACCGTGTCAATCGGTCGCACATGGCCGGCTTCTCTCGGGCAGTCCCCGACCGTACCGTCAACTCGGCTAGGTCCACGATGAGCCCCTGCTGCTCGCACGCTAGCTGGTTAAGCCGGTAGCTGTCCTAGTTCATCGGAACCGTTGCGCCTCTGTCATGGATGGTCGCACGTCACTGCAGCCTTCCCTAGTGAGCCCCGCCACCCCTCACCACCACTTAGCGTAGTCATCTAGGTTGAAGATGGCGGTCAACCGATAGGCTCGCGTAGGTCCGAGGTGGCCGGCGTAGTCAACAGGTGTTGCCGCTCGCCGCACCGTCGTGCACAGAGTTGCCGAGGGTGTGCGCAGGTGAATTAGGAAAAACTCAGGAGGTTAAATGAATTCGTTAGAGAGACACAGGAATAATGTTATGGGTTTAGGTTTAATTTAGGATAAGCTTGAGGTCTCTTTTGCAAAAGCGCCATCACGCGTGGGCTTCCCCCATTGTGGGCCATCTCGCGCGTGGGCCGCGTCCGCGCGGGCCCTTGTAGGTGGGCCGCGCGGTTGAATCTGCTTTTTCTTTTTCTTGGGAATTAGTAATAGTTTTTCTATTTCAATTTCTGAGCTAGATTTGTATAATTGATATAAATTCGTATAGGTGTCCAAAAATTGCAAAACAAATTGTGTTAGGTTCCTAAAATTATGATCTATCTGGTAGTATAGATAGATCATGCATATCTGTGTTGATACTAAGGGCTATTAAATCATTTGAAAGTGCTTAATATTATTGGGGTAATTATTGTAGGATTTTTTGTGGTAAATTGATGATAGCTTTGATCCTAAAATTTTTACAGTAGCTTCATTGTATTATTATGTGCTTACTATAATTTTTGTAGCCTTGATATAGCTTGTTTATTAGGGTAGCTACATATCCATTAAACCTTTAATATGAATAACAACATAACATTGATTTTGGAAATTAAGCACTTGTTAGGGTGAGCTTGACACTTGATTTGATAGAGCTGATAGTTAGCTTGGTATCTTAGTCATTAAAGCTAGCTTAGTAGCTTAACATGTGTATTCTTATTTTAAGAGTTGTTGCTGCCTAAATACTAAATTGTTGCATCATCATCATCGCATGCATGTAGAGAACGAGTCGACGGAGATCGTGACCATCGATGATCATGAGTTCAAGGAGTACGAGGAGGAGATTCTCGTGTAGGAGGAGTTTTGAGCCACCACTGACTGATGCAGTTGACACTGTGCCTGCCCAAGGCAAGCCCGGTGCACAACCCTTATTTTTGATAATCAGTGAATATATATATGTGATGTGCATTTACGTTACATGAATTTTATGGAAACCACATGCATATATATATATATATCCGATGAGTCTTACTAGTATAGATATATATATATCCTATGAGTCTTACTAGTGTAGGTTTGAGTAGCTGCTATGCTTTGGTTTTTGATAGCGTGAGTAACCTGCCGTTACTCACAATAGGTGATTATTATAAGAGACAATTCCCTGTGTGCCATTAAAAAAGATAGCAATGCCCTGTGTGTCCCTAAAAAAATTCAGCGGTCTTCAGCGCCACTACTCTAACTTTTTTGTGTTCTCCATACCATTTCCGTCAGTTTGGGCTCTAACGCCGTCAAACTGCAGGTGTGAAAAGACGAAAATACCCTTAAATCTAAATATGTTATTAATTTTTTGAGCATCTTAACGACTTCAAATGAAAAAACGCAAAACTAGAAAGTTGTAGATCTCATCGAGCTCTATAATTTTCATATAAAAATTGTTTTTATTTAATTCCGCAAAAAATATGATTTTTCTAAGATATATTAATCATATCAAATCATTTTTTTGCGGAATTAAATGAAAATAATTTTTATATGAAAATTATAGATCTCGACGAGATCTACAACTTTCTAGTTTTTAGTTTTTTTCATTTGAAGTCGTTAAGAAGCTCAAAAAAATTAATAACATATTTAGACTTAGGTGTATTTTCGTCTTTTCACACCTGCAGTTTGACGACGTTAGAGTCCAAACTAACCGAAGTGGCATGGAGGACACGAAAAAGTTGGAGTAGTGGCGCTGAAGACCGCTGAACTTTTACAGGGGCACACAGGGCATTGCGATCTTTTTTAATGGCACACAGGGAATTCCCCCTTATTATAATTACTCTCATGATAAAAATGATGAAAGGAAAATAGAGACCGGACAGGGATATGATATAGGTATTGGTGGGGTGTAACGAGTTGTGTCTCACGGCCACAGGGCTTATCTTGGTTATACTATTTTCACTGCCCGTGTCGATCGAGGACCGTCCATTGCTGTGGATGGTAGTTAGGTCATAGACTTATTATCCTGAGCATAAACTTGCTTATGGGAGTGGGAAGGCTCGTTACGCTCTTGTCGTGGGTTTTGTCTCTTTCTGGACCAACTGATTGGAGGCAGAAAAAGGTGGAGGTCTAACCACCATATTGAGACCGGATCTCAAGTGTGGGGGCTTGGAGTCCAAGTTTGGATGGACACCTGGACCCCCTGACAGGAGTGGAATGGGTTGGTCTTGTTTGTGCCTGGGGTACAAACGGGGCGTGTGTTTCAGGGTACCCAGCTAGGATACATTGGTTCGTGAATCGTCGTTTCCATGAGATGATACGACTTGGCTATGGTCCAGCACCGTAGTAAGAACTGGAATATAAAAGATGGTAAATTGGTTCTGATTGCTCAACCTTTGCTTGAAAGTAGAACATGTGCTTACTTAGAATGGTTAGCTAATGAAGTAATCATGACTGCTAATTAAACTTGATCTTAAGGACGTACTTCTAGTAATGCTTTTCGCAAACAAAAAGAAAACAACAAACCCATATTGCCTATCATACCCCTTGGAGTCAGGAAACTATTCCCACTAGTCGGGTAATTCTTGCGAGTACATTGTGTATTTAGGGTTTATTTTATCCTATTGTAGGTGTAGCTTGAGTAGTAGCTCTTGTGTGGAGGATTCTTTTGGTGGCCACAGATGGATCCTTGTATCGTTTCCGCTAGATGTTTATTTTCATTCCGCTGTTTAATTATCGTACTCTGAACCCTGGTATTGTAATAAATAATTTTCAAGAACTCTTGTTGTATGAAATGGACTAAGCATTGTAAGCTCGTACTCATTATTGGATTATGGTGGTAAAACATGGATTGATTCGAATTCTCCCGTAGGGTGTGCTCGACGGAACTGTCCGATGTAGCTAACTTTCGGGGTGCTTAGTGTCTAGTGAAAGACGAGCACCTTCGAAAGCGTGTTATTTCGGGCAGTTCTACGACAGGTGGTATCAGAGCCAATAATGAGTATACAGGTTGAAGAACTCCTTTTAAAACCTAAAATTTGACCAATAAAAGCTTTGCAAAAAGTAGGATGCGATAAATTACGTAAATAAGTATAAGCCCTAGTAATATGGTCTATCTAGGATAGTGGCACTGGTTTTATCTAATCAATCTTCTATAGGTACACTAACTTACACTGCGTAAGAATCGTTTAGCGTATGGGAAATGAGTGTGCGTTGTGCCAAAAAATATATGTGAATACCACTATATTCTGGCTTGAGCGAACGAATAGGCCGATCCATGCATCATGAAAAAAGAATCTTGCTTAAACTAAACTCCCCCACACGTATAATTTTGGGTAGTAAATTGATAGGATAATAAATAAAGAGAAATACTTTAACTCTTAAGGAAAAGTTCTCGCTTGTAACCACTTATTGGGCCTTGTCATCTCTCTAGCTGTTTGTTTCTAAGTGTGGAGGTCGGGTCCCTAACGGTGGGTTCCTATCTGTTTACAGATGAACCTGAGGTCTGGTCACGGGAGCACTAGTGTTGGGACAGGCCGTGGTCTTGGTGAAGACCAGGGCAAAAATGGTTGTGGCGATGATCATGGCAATACCAACGGGGAGAGCCACGAGGCCCCACTCCTTGGTCCTCCTCCTCTGCCACCACCACTACCTCCGATGACCCATGTCGAGATGATGGCTGCTCGTCGTGAGTCAGCCCGTGCCCTGGAAATGCTGGCACAGGCTATTGGTGGCTTCACCCGTGGAGGCCCCGGTGGCAATGGTGGAAATAGGGGTGGTGCCAGTGGTCCCAAGAGGCCCTGTTCCCATCAGGACTTCTTGGGGACACACCTGCCCATGCTCACACTGACTGCAGGAGCCTCTGGACGTGGAGCATTGGCTTCATATTCTAGAGCAAAAGTTTAGCTGCTCAATGTGATGGATGAGCAGAAGGTGCGCTTTGCCACAAGCAGCTTCTGGGATCTGTCAGTGCTTGGTGGGACACTTTCAACTCCATGCAACCTGTGGACCACCATATGACTTGGTGGGAATTTACTACTGCTTTCTGTCAGTACTATATTCCTGCTAGTTTGCTGAACAAGAAGCTGTCCGAGTTTCTAGAGCTAAAGCAAGGAAACATGACTGTGATGGAGTATATGAACAAGTTCAACCATCTTGCACAATATGCTGAGACTCATGTGGACACTAATGAGAAGAAGATGGACCGTTTCAATCGCGGTCTCTCTTGCATCTTACAAGAGAAGCTGTATATAGGGGGCTATCAGACCTTTGGTGCTTTGATGAATGCTGCCGTTGCTATGGAGGGACTTTAGCGTGACTCTCAAGCTGAGTGGAAGCGTAAGAGGGTGATAACTGGGTTTTCTAGTCACCCACAGTCATAGAAGGTACAGGTTGTGAGGAGGGTGTCCTATCACTCTCCAAGTGGATAGTCGTCTCATCAGACTTATCAGACTTACCAGGCACCTCCCACTCAGTACTGTGCATGTACTCAGCAGGTGCAGTAGCCTCAGGGACAGCAAGTTCCGCCTCATCAGGGATAGGGGAACAAGCCGAGTGCTTGTTTCAAGTGTGGAAAGGAAGACCACTATGCTCATGAGTGCCTCTAGAACCAGCTTACTCAGTCTTCTCAGCCTTCAGCCAACTCTCATTTGGTCAAGAGGACTATCATCAGGAAGAAGGTGTCCGTGAGCCGCTCGGGACAGGTTAACTTCACTGAGGCTGAGGAGATCCTACAAGGAGGGCCTGTGATGGCTGGTATTATTGGATTCTAGTGCATCACATTCATTCATGAGTATGGGGTTTGCACAAAGGCACAATATATCTACTATGGCTATTCCTATTGCCTATAGAATCAGAACCCCAGGTGCACAGTTGTGCGTTAAAACTCGAACGGACATAGTGAGACTAGTGCTAGCCACTCACTCTTATGGTCTTAAGTTCATGGTGCTAACTGGGCAAGGCATAGATGCAATTCTGGAAATGAACTGGTTGAGAAACTATGAGGTAGTCTTGAACCTTAGGCAAATAATTGTTATGTTGAAGCTTCCTTCTTCTGAGGATAGAATGTCTCTCCTTATGTCTTCAGTCCCCACCCTGCCAGTTGTTGCTCATGCTGAAGCTTCTCTGGACCTTTCTTCTATTCCTATGGTCTATGAGTTTCCGAATGTCTTCCCCGAGGACCTCCCAGGGTTACCACCGGACCAAGATGTGGAGTTTGCCATTGAGTTAGAACCTGGTACTTCTCCAATTTTGCGGCGTCCTTACCGTATGGCTCCAAATTAATTGGCTGAGATAAAGAAATAGTTAGAGAAATTGTTGGAGAAGGGATTCATCCATCCAAGTTCTTCACCATAGGGTTGTCTAGCTATTTTTGTGAAGAAGGACGACACTCTTCGGATGTGTGTGGATTATCACCCTCTCAACGTGGTAACCATTAAGAACAAGTATCATTTACCTCGTTTTGATACTTTGTTCGATCAGTTGGCTGGTGCAAAGGTGTTCTCAAAGATTGATCTTCATTCGGGGTATCACCAAATTAAAATCTGGCCGCAAGATATCCCAAAGACAGCTTTCTCTACTAGGTATAGGCTTTATGAATACCTAGTCATGTCTTTTGGTCTCACCAATGCTCCTGCATTCTTCATGTATTTCATGAATTCAATCTTCATGCCGGAGTTAGACAAGTTTGTAGTGGTGTTCATTGATGACATATTAATATATTCTAAGAACAATGAAGAGCATGCACAACATCTTCGCATAGTCCTAACTCGATTGTAGGAACACAAGCTGTATGCCAAATTCAGCAAGTGCGAGTTTTGGTTGGATCGAATACAGTTCTTAGGACATGTCCTAACACCTGAAGGCATCTCTGTGGATCCTGGCAAGGTGCAGGATGTGTTAATTTGAAAATCTCCAAAGTCAGTGCATCAGATTCGTCAGTTCCTTGGTCTTGCTGGTTATTATCGGTGCTTCATCCCTAAGTTTTCTAAAGCAGCTCAACCAATGACCAAGTTGCTCTAAAAGGATGTCAAGTTTGTATGTAGTCTGGCTTGTGAAAAAGCTTTCCAAGCCCTAAAGAAGTTTCTTATGTATGCTCCTATTCTTGCCCAACCAGATATTGATAGGCCGTTTGATGTATATTGTGATGCCTCTAGGACTAGACTAGGATGTGTGCTTATGCAATATGGACGTGTGATCGCTTATGCTTCACGTCAGCTGAAAAAGCATGAGCTGAATTATCCCACCCATGATTTAGAGCTGGCTGCAGTTGTGCACGCTCTAAAAATTTGGAGACATTAACTGTTGGGAAATAAAGTACACATTTTTACGAATCACAAGAGCCTAAAATATATTTTCACTCAATCCAAGTTGAATATGAGGCAACGCAGGTGGCTCAAGTTAATCAAGGATTATAATTTACATGTTTATTATCATCCGGGAAAAGCTAATGTGGTAGCTGATGCCTTAAATCGAAAATCACATCAGGTTGATGAAGAATCTTTGTCCCTCACCCATTCTGAAGTGTTAGCCCATATTGCTCTAGTTTTGGATTTACTTGAGCAAATTATTATAGAGCAAAGACAAGATGCTTCGGAAATCCCTCATATCAAGAAGCTAATCACCGAAGGGCGTGGTCCTCATTTTAGTATTGATGATCAAGGTTTGGTGAAGTTCAAAAACCGATTGGTGGTTCCCTCAAGTGATGAGCTTAGGAGAAAAAATTTAGATGAAGCTCACAACTCCAAATTATCCATTCATCTGGGTCATTGTGGATCACCTTACCAAGTCCGCTCATTTTCTCTTAGTGGATACAAGGTATTTAGCCAAGAAGTATGCCAAGTTGTATTTTGATCAGGTTGTGATCCTACATGGAGTTTCTCTTGCCATTGTTTTCGATAGAGGGTCAGTCTTTGTCTCTCGTTTCTAGGAGCAACTCCAGAAATGTCTTAGTACTTGTCTCCTCAGAAGTTTAGCTTATCACCCGCAAACTGATGGTCAGACAGAAAGGGTCAATCAAGTACTTGAAGACATGTTGAGAGCTTGTGCCATTTCTTATCCAAAAAAGTGGGACAAATGCTTGACTTTAGTTGAGTTTTCCTATAACAATAGCTATCAAGAGAGCATTTGAATGGCACCTTTCGAGGCTTTATATAGCAAGAAATGTAGGACACCTCTTAACTAGGTGGAAGTGGGTGACCGTGGTTACTTTGGACCTGATTCTATCAAAGAATCAAGAGAACAGGTCAGTGTTATTCAGAGTCATTTGAAAGCGGCTCAGAACCATCAGAAAGCTTATGTGGACAAGAGGAGAAGACCTTTGCAGTTTGAAGTTGGTGATCATGTGTACCTAAAGGTATCCCCGATGAGAGGTGTGCATCGGTTTGGAGTCCGTGGAAAGTTAGCTCCTCATTATGTTGAACCTTATAAAATTTTGGAGCGGTGTGGTTATGTTGCTTATCATCTCCAACTCCCGGATATTTTATCAACAGTCCATAATGTTTTCCATGTCTCCCAGCTGAAAAAGTGTTTATGAGTTCCCGATGAAGTGGTGGAAATTGAAGGACTTCCTCTCCAACCTGATCTTTCTTACTTTGAGCATCTTGTCAAAATCTTGGATGAAAAAAAGAGTGACTAGGAACAAAGTGGTGAAATTTTATAAAATCCAGTGGCAAAATCATTCAGAGGACAAAGCAACTTGGGAATAAGAGAGTTATATCTTGAAACATTATTCCCATCTCCTTTCTAGTTCACCAAGGTAATTATGTAAACTGAAATTTATTTCTTGTCTCTTTCCCACACTAGGCACACACATGAAATCTCTGGACGAGATTTTGTTTTAGGGGGTAGAGTTGTAACACCCTTGGTGTTATACCCTAAACAAACCACTAACCCCTGTCATGAGCATCATATTTATGTGATAATGCATGTGATAAAATGTGTAGATAAATTTCTTGTAACTTAAAATGACCAATAAAAATGTTAAATGAAAGTTGATTCAATAGCTCATGTATATCAAGTAGGGTTAAAAACCAATTTTTATTAAGCAAAAATACTGTAGAACATGTGTGTGATACTTAAATAAAGTTTGAAGTTCAAACTTTATAGATGACAATGCAATTTTTGCTGTAGAAAAATAATATGATTAGCTAGTATTTCTAATGGCTTAGAAATGGAACTTGAAACCAAATTTAGCTCAAGACTTGGAAGAATTTTAAGTTCGAAAACAGTGTGATAATGCCATGTTGGTGAATTAATTTTGGAAAATTTAGCTAAAGGTTAGTGATATGTTTTTGTTCCTTATGGTAGTTTGATGTACCCTCTTTAGCATAGTGAAGGCGGTTTAGCTCTAACTTCATTAGTTTAGTTTGTATTAACGCTTTAAAATTCATGTACGACACAGCCTTGGGATGTTTGGCGCTGTGCACGCGGTCACCGCGCGGCCACCCTATGCCGCCATGGTGGGTCGGTCGAGCTCGCCTAGGCTTGGCCGAGGCCAGCCGCAGCGAGCCGCTGGCCTTGCGCCCTGCTGCCCTGCCTCACGCTACCGCCATTGGTGCCACCGCGGCCGCGCTGCACTGCTGTCTCCTCACCGTCGCATCCACACCCACCCTACGGCTCTGCACCACTGTCGCCCTATTGGTGGCCCTGCCGCTGCTGTGCACGCACTTGGCGTATCTGCGGCATCGGCACATGGCCGTACCTGCTGTCGTCTCGCCCATAAAGGCACGGTAGCCGCTCGTGCCGTGTCGGTCGAGGACACACGCACGCTTTGTCCGTCCCGCCAAGTCGAGGATGAGCCAAGCGCTGAGTGTCTCTCTCTCTGCCACCGTCACCAACCGACCCCGCTCGCCCAATTTGGCATGGTTAGATCAAATCAAATCAATTCGACTCATCCTTGGCTTCTCCATTAACCCACCTGACCCCCGACCCCACCCAGCCTTGAAGCGAGCACGACCAAGCTCCAATTTGGAGTTTTTCTCCGCCGCCATGCCTATAAGGCCGAGCTCGGCCATTGCCGTGGGCAGTCCTCCATCTGTCCACCCCAACCCAATCCAAGTGCAACACTAGCTTCTCTTCCACCTCTACGTCGCCCTGCGCTCCTTAAACATACCTCTACTGCTACCCCGGCACTGTTGATGTGGTCGTGTCCGCCGTGGTGCGCCACCATGCCGCTCGGTCGCACGTGGTCGGCCTCGCTCGAGCAGTCCCAGGCCATACCGTCACCTCGGCTAGGTCCACGGTGAGCCCCTACTGCTTGCGCGCTAAGTGGTTAAGTCGGTAGCTGTCCTAGTTCATCGGAACCATTGCGCCTCCATCGTGGATAGCCGTGCGCCGCTGTAGCCTTCCCTAGTGAGCCCCGCCACCCCTTACCGCCGCTTAGCGTAGTCATCTAGGTCGAAGATGGCAATCGACAGGTTAGATAGGCTCGCGCAGGTCCCAGGTCGTTGGCGTAGTCACTCGGTGCCGCCGCTCGCTACACTGCCGTGCACAGAGATGCCGAGGGTGTGCGCGGGTGAATTAGGAAAAACTCAAGGGGTTAAATGAATTCATCAGAGAGACATAGGAATAGTGTTACGGGGGATAAGCTCGAGGTCTCTTTTGCAAAAGTACCATCGCGCGCGGGCTTACCCCGTCGTGGACCGTCTCGTGTGTGGGCCGGCCGCTTGTAGGTGGGCCGCGCGGTTGAATCTTCTTTTCCTTTATCTTAGGAATTAGTAATAGTTTTTCCATTTCAATTTCTGAGCTAGATTTGTATAATTGATATAAATTCGTGTATATGTCCAAAAATTGCGAAACAAATTTTGTTAGGTTCCTAAAATTGTGATCTATCTGGTAGTATAGATAGATCATGCATATCTATGTTGATACTAAGGGCTATTAAATCGTTTGAAAGTGCTTAATATTATTAGGGTAATTATTGTAGGAATTTTTATGGTAAATTGGTGATAGCTTTGATACTGAAATTTTTACAGTAGCTTCATTGTATTATTATATGCTTACTGTAATTTTTGTAGCCCTGATATAACTTGTTTATTAGGGTAGCTACATATCAATTAAACCTATAATATGAATAAGAGCATAACATTGATTTAGGAAATTAAGCACTTGTTAGGGTGAGCTTGACACTTGATTTGATAGAGCTAATAGTTAGCTTAGTATCTTAGTCATTAGAACTAGCTTAGTAGCTTAACATGTGTATTCTTATTTTAAGAGTTGTTGTTGCCTAAATACTGAATTGTTGCATCATCATCAACGCATGCATATAGAGAACGAGTCTGTGGAGATCGTGACCACCGGTGATCATGAGTTCGAGGAGATCGTCGAGGAGTACGAGGATGAGATTCTCATGCAGGAGGAGGTCCCAAAGCCACCACTGAGTGACGCAGTTGACACCGCGCCTGCCCAAGGCAAGCCCCGGTGCATAACCCTTATTTTTGATAATCACTGAATATATATGTGATGTGCATTTACGTTACAGGAATTTTATGAAAACCACATGCATAGATATATCTGTCCTATAAGTCTTACTAGTGCAGGTTCAAGTCAGCGCTTAGGTTTTCGGTAGCGTGAGTAACATGCCGTTACTCACAATAGGTGATTATTATAATTACTCTCATGATAAAAATGACAAAAGGAAAATAGAGACCGAACAGGGATATGGTATGGGTATTGGTGGGTGTAACGAGTTGTGTCGTGCGGCCACGGGGCTTAACTTGGTTACACTATTTTCCCTGTCTGTGTCGATTGAGGACTGTCCGTTGCTATGGATGGTAGTCAGGTCACAGACTTATTATCCTGAGCACATACTTGCTTATGAGAGCAGGAAGGCTCGTTACACACTTATCATGGGTTCCAGCTCTTTCCGGACCGACTGATTGGAGGCGGAGAAAGGTGAAGGTCTAAGCACCATATTGAGACCGGGTCTCAAGTGTGGGGGCTTGGAGTCTAAGTTTGGACGGGGACCTGGACCCCGTGACAGGAGTGGAATGGGTTGGTCTTGTTTGTGCCTGGGGTATAAACGAGGCGTGTGTTTTGGGGTACCCAGCTGGGATACATTGGTTTGTGAATCGCTGTTTTCGTGAGACGGTATGACTTGGCTATGGTCTAGCACCGTAGTAACAACTAGAATATGAAAGATGATAAATTGGTTCTGATTGCTCAACCTTTGCTTGAAAGTAGAACATGTGCTTACCTAGAATGGTTAGCTAATGAAGTAATCATGACTACTAATTAAACTTGATCTTAAGGATGTACTTCTAGTAATGTTTTTCGCAAACAAAAAGAAAATAACAAACCCATATTACCTATCATACCCCTTGGAGTCGGAAAACTATTCCCACTAGTCGGGTAAGTCTTGCGAGTACATTATGTACTCAGGGTTTATTTTACCCTGTTGCAGGTGTAGCTTGAGGAGTAGCTCTTGTGTGGAGGATTCTTCTAGTGGGCACAGATGAATCCTTGTATCGCGTTCCGTTAGATGTTTATTTTCATTCTGTTGTTTAATTATCGCACTCTAAACCCTGGTATTATAATAAATAATTTCCAAGAACTCTTGTTGTATGAAATGGACTAAGTATTGTAAGCTCGTACTCATTATTGGATTCTAGAGGTAAAACATGGATTAATTCAAGTTCTCCCATGGGGTGTGCTCGACGGAACTGTCTGATGTAGCTAACTTTCGGGGTGCTTAGTGTCTAGTGAAAGACGAGTGCCTCTGAAAACGTGTTATTTCAGATGGTTCTGCCACACTTCCTTGGCCTTTACACTCTTTCTATGAACCCTGGTTACAGTTGTAGGTGGGACTGGCCTTGCTTCTGGCTGGTTGGTTACAATGAAGGCAGAGTCAGGTAGAGGCCCTTGGTTAACATCTCTAGTGTTGGTTGCCTACAATTGAGTTAACATTGTTCATGAGTACAGTTTATTAGTGATGATGGATTGACAATTGTCAATATAATTACCTCATTTTCCATTTGAGATAACATTGTCTCACTCAGCTGGCTTAGGGTTGGAGGCTGTGAACCATCAAAGAACATGACAGTCTACAAAATATGCACAGTTCAATACATATGGAAGACACATCTATACGAAGGTGTAAGATGTCATTACCTGGGCAGCTATAGGTTCATCATACTCCATGTGTGATGGTCCAGGTTCATCCTCTGCATTGATGACACATGCAGTTCTTTTGGGAACTATCTTTGGCCTGGTGCCTACCTTCCCGAGGGCACATCCTCTCTTGCTGTGTCCAGTTTCTCCACAATAGGTGCAGGTCATTATAATCCCATGTTTTGATAGTTTGGGTCCATTGGGTCCTTGTATCTCACATGACTACTTCCTTCTATATTTAGGAGGCCTGCCAACCTTCTTTTCATACACTGGAGGATGGATCTCAATTGCGCTGACCTTCTCCAATTCAGTGTTGTCCTTACATGGCCAAATGTTTTGCCCATATGCAATCAGGTAAGTGGTAGTTGAATAGCAATCTGGTATGACTGACTCTACTGGCACCCTTTCATGTCTAAGACAAGATATTGCATGAGAGCATGGGATACCTGTCAAGTCCAACCTCCTAAAGTCACATTTCTTACCATCAAGGTCAACTATGAAGGAGTAGTCTCTATCCTGCACCTAGAATATGCCCTGTTGAAAGGTCCTAATATGGCTAGAGGGAGGGTGAATAGCCTATTTAAAAATCTACAAATCAACTAGAGCAATTTGATTAGTATGACAAATAGCAAAATGCAAACTTGCTCTAGCTCTACAAGGGTTGCAAGCCACCTATCCAATAATTCTAGTTGCAATGATTAGTAGGCACACAACTTGCAATGTTACTACTCACTAAGAGCTCTCAATCTTGCTACTCTAAAGAGCTCCACTAGATGAACTTAAAATAACAAAGCAAGCTCTCAATTCTAATTACACTAAAGAGCTTGCCACAACTAGTTTGCAAGAATATAAATGAGTGAGTAGGGTGATTATACCACCGTGTAGAGGAGTGAACCAATCACAAGATGAATACTTTATCAATCACCGGGAGAATACCAAAGGGCAAGAGACAACCAATTTTCTCCTGAGGTTCACGTGCTTACCAACACGCTACGTCCCCGTTGTGTCGACCAACACTTGGTGGTTCAGCGGCTAAGAGGTGCTGCACGGACCTCGTCCACACAATTGGACACTGCAAGAACCTATCCACAAGTGAGGTAACTCAATGACACTAGCAATCCACTAGAGTTACCTTTCGGTGCTCCACCGGGGAAGGTACAAATCCCCTCACAATCACCGGAGATGGCCACGAACAATCACCGACTCGTGCCAATCCTCCACCGCTGCACCAAGCCATCTAGGTGGTGGCAACCACCAAGACCAACAAGCGAATTCCGTAGCGAAACACGAATACCAAGTGCCTCTAGATGCAATCACTCAAGCAATGCACTTGGATTCTCTCTCAATCTCACAATGATGATGAATCAATGATGGAGATGAGTAGGAGGACTTTGGCTAAGCTCACAAGGTTGCTATGTCAATGCAAATGGCCAAGAGAGTGAGCTTGAGCCAGCCATGGGGCTTAAATAGAAGCCCCCATGAAATAGAGCCGTTGTACCCCTTCACTGGGCACAACACAGGGTGACCGGACGCTCCGGTCAGATCGATCGGACGCAGGACCCCAGCGTCCGGTCGCCCGATGCTTGCCACGTGTCATCAATTTCAAACGCCGATCGCCCGATCTCAACGGTCAAGTGATGATCAGACGCGTCAGTTAGAAAGTGATCGGACGCAGGACCCCAGCGTCCGGTCGTTTCCAGTAAGGTTCTAAACACGAAATTTCACGATCGGACGCGTCCAGTCATGCTCGACCGGACACACCCGGCGTCCAATCACTCAACGTTTTCTCTATGCGCCTCATGTCAGCGTACGTCAGCACTGACCGGACTCAGACCATGAGCATCTGGTCCGTTGACCGACGCCAGCGTCTTCGCTGTTACAACTGATCGGACGCGCTGGTTCCTCTGAGACCAGCGTCCGGTCACTTTGTGACCAGCGAGACCAACTCCTCTTTACCTCTATCTTCTTCACCCTTGCTTCAAATGTGCCAACCACCAAGTGTATCACCTTGTGCACATGTATTAGCATATTTTCACAAACATTTTCAAGGGTGTTAGCACTCCACTAGATCCTAAATGCATGTGCAATGAGTTAGAGCATCTAGTGGCACTTTGATAACCGCATTCCGATACGAGTTTCACTCCTCTTAATAGTATGACTATCAAACCTAAATATGATCACACTCGCTAAGTGTCTTGATCACCGAAACAAAATGGCTCCTACTATTTATACATTTGCCTTGAGCCTTTTGTTTTTCTCTTTCTTCTTTTCCAAGTTCAAGCATTTGATCATCACCATCGTCATGATCTTCGTCATTGCTTCATCACTTGGAGTAGTGCTACCTATCTCATAATCACTTTGATAAAACTAGGTTAGCACTTAGGGTTTCATCAATTAACCAAAACCAAACTAGAGCTTTCACCTGTCCTGCCGGCAAAGCATAACAAGTGTTTGCCCATTCCATGTTTTCTATAGCTTCTTTCTAATCTTAGGACATATAGCCCCATACCAATCTTGCCCAACTTCTTTCTCCTTGTTATAGAACCTAGTCATAAGCTTGCACTTCATTGTCTCCAACATACTAAGTACAGGCATCTCCCTAGCTTCTAGAATGTAGTTATTGAAGACCTCACAAGCATTATTCAATAGGATGTCACATTTGGGAAAAGTACTAAAAAAGGCCCTACACCAAGTCTGTGGTGGCATCTTCTCAAGCCAAGCAAATGCTCCCTGATCTAATGTCCTCATCTTATCCATGTTCCTGTTCCACTGGACCACTAAACTAGACCTGGCACAAGTCCACAACTGGTTTTTTAGATTCTCACCTTTGAAATGTTGTTGGAAGTTGCTGTACAGGTGCCTCACATAGAACCAATGCTCTGACTCTGGAAACACTTGTTGCACTTCTGGTATCAACCCCTGCAATTATAAATGCAAACATTAGACACTAATGAACAATTAGCTATTAATGGCAGTTATGGGATAGAGAGGCAGCAGCTGTTCTTACCTTCTGCTTATCTGTCATGATGGTCCAAGGAGATGTGTTCTAAATTTGAAGGTCCTGCTTAAGTGTCTGCAGGAACCACTTCCATGTCAGCAGGGACTCAACTTCAATTATGGCCCAAGCAATTGGAAAGATGCAATCATTTGGATCTATGCCAATAGCCGTAAGAATTATACCACCATACTTTGTCTTTATGTGGCACCCATCCAAGCAAATAATGGGTCTACAAGCAGCCAAGAAACCCCTCTTACAAGCATCCAAGGACATGTACATACTGCTGAACAGGTTGCCATTTAAGTTGATGAAAAATCTAGTACCAGGATTGCTCCTCCTTAGTTCATATCCATAGTCCCATAGCATGGAGTACTGCTCAGCTTCATCTCCTAGCACTTTTTTCATGGCCAACCTTCTAGCTCTAGCAAGCTTGGACCTTGATGGTGTCAAGTTCCACTCTTTCTGTACTATCCTAGAGAAATTGCTCAAGGACATTTTCTGATAAGCTCTGAAGGAATCCAAGTACTTCTCAGCAAGCCACTTAGAAGTACACCTCTTGACAACCCACTTCCTATGGCAAGTATGAGTACCACAGTACCTCTTGATAACCATGTCAGGAGACCTGGCATCAACTGATCCATATAATTCCCAGGTGCAGTCCTTGTCACAAACTGCATGCAGCCTTTTCTTCTCATTCCTTGGATACCTGATGTCCACTCTCTCCTTGACACTATACTTAGTGGCAGCCCTCTTCAGTACCACCACAGAATCAAATACCATACCAACCTTGAATCTAGGATTGCTCATGTCACTATCTCTGAATGACTGAAACCTCATCCTAACTTCACCTTCCCCATCTGAGTCAGGTAAGTCTAGGTCCTCTCCTTCATCAGTTGTATCATCTGCACCTGCATCTGTGAACCTGATAGAATTCTTTCCTTTGCTAAACTTGTTGCCTATAGCCACTCCTTCTTCTTTAACTCCCTCATCAACATTGTCAGTAAATAGGTCATCATCCTCAGCATCTACCTCATAATCTGAATCCACAAAGTCAGGGTCATCTTCATCTCCACTGGTCTCACTCCCATTATCTGGATCCATTTCTTCACTTGTCCTCTTCAAGTCAGAGTAGAAATCTGGTAGCTTCTCATCCTCCTTCCTTCCTGCATTGATCACTTTCTGTGGACTAAACACCTTTGGCAATGTTGCCACTGGATTAGCAACAATGTCATCCCAATTGAGCCCTGAAATGTTGTTATCATGATCTATGTAGAGTACGAAGTTCTTCACCTCATGAACCAGTGATTGCATAACAATAATTTCAGTGTCTGAACTAACAATCCTAAGCCCATTTTACAAAGCCTTGCCTGGTAAAAGCCAATGCACCTGTCGGTCTGGATCCTTGGGGTAATGCAGCTGACAAAGGAAGTCATCTATCCAAACTATCGACCAGGTATCCACCTCACAGTGATCAAAATAGCTAACCTTGCCACTGACATAAGATTTGTTCGAACCTTGACCAAGAAAAAAACCCCATGATGCAACTCCACTATGAACTCTTCATCATCATCCCCTACATTACCGCAACAGATTAACGTCACTACCATATCGACGAAACAAAAATGAACAAACCCTAACTAACACAAACGATTGAACCCTACCCACATCATCAAACCCTAACAAATAGAAACTATCCAAAAGACAGCTACGGATAGTACCATCCACCAATATACTACCTCCTAATCCAAAAAACCAGATTTTGACGGCACTTGACTCACTGTGTTCGGGCGGTGGATCCGTTAGCCGCCGCACGGTGGCCACCATCGTGTAGGTTCACCACGGCTACCGCGGGAACTAGCGCCTGGAGACCTCCCCTTCTGCCTCCACCTCCACGTAGCCTCGACTCATGTCCACAGATCTGCTTGTCCCTCCTCCACCGCACCATGCTCGCCTCCAACGCCGTCGCGTTGCGGGAGACAAAGGAAGAGAGAGGGGAGGACTGGGGAATGAGAGGCACATGGCTTCGAGGGGCCTTTCTGCAAAAAAAAGTCCGGGCCCAGCGCGGTCACATGCGCTGCACGCGCAATGACGGCCAGTTCAGCTGCCACAGTGGCCTGTCCACGTAGACAGAAAACATAAAATGAAGGGGTATGAACTCTTTAAGCATCAATAATCAAGGTTTTGGATCTAAAAATGCACTTTCAAAGCCGATGAACCAAATCGATACAGCGTTAGCAAATGTTCGTGTAGCACCACCGTCAGATGGTAACATTTGATATTTCCATTTTAGCGCGTGTTTAGTTTCAGAAAGTTAGAATTTGGGGATACTGTAGCACTTTCGTTTTTATTTGACAATTAGTGTTCAATCATGCACTAATTAGGCTCAAAACGTTCGTCTCGTAATTTCTCACCAAACTGTGTAATTAGTTTTTTTTCGTCTATATTTAATGCTTCATGTATGGATCGCAAACATTCGATGTGATAGATACTGTACATTTTTTAAGAATTTAGGTGGAACTGAACACGCGCTTAAAAAACATCGTGGATTGCAGAAATAAAACTATGCACGTAGAGGAAAATTCAGCATGCAAACAGTAAACTGGTCGTAGGCTGCTGATCTGATATCCCCATCCAGCATTCCAGGCTGGCAAAGAAAAAAAACACACCAGTAACCGGAGGAGCGCGAAGCAAACAAAAGAGGAGGAAAAAAAGTCGTCGGCAAGCGTTCTCACGAAGCGAACAAACGCAAACAACACACACGGCACCATCCACTCGCCCTCACTGACAACATGACCAGCTCCACTTGGGTCCCACTAATCAGTGGCACATTGCTTCCCAACATCCCTGTAGGTGACACGAGACCGCGTTTTTAAAACCCCTCACACCTCACCGCGCGTTTTCCTCCACTCGCTTTATTCCCCGCGCCCCAACTGCGCGCACAAACGCTCTGTCACTCTGCTGCTTGCAACAGCCAGAGGATTCATTCATTTCCATCGCTGCTGCTCGAACTCGGCTGCTACCAGTAGTGAGCTGTACACCAAAACACCTAACGCGCCATATATTATATATATACAACTGCTGGTCTCGATCGAGTCGTCGCCCAATTGGTTAATCGGGAGCAGAGGCATCGCCCACGCCCAATCATCCGCCCCCAAATCCCCAGAAGCACCCACCCGTCGCGCGCGAGATCCCACGCGCGTCCCACCAGCACGCCGCACCACCTCCTCCCGCGGATTCCCTCCTCCTCCAGCGCGGTCCCAGGCCGGCGGTGGCCTCCGGAGGCCCTGCGACGACGAAGACTCATGAACAGGGCGGCGGCGAAGAAGATGACGCGGAGCATCTCGCGGCAGCTCTCGTCGGGGGCGGCGCGTCTGTGGCGCCAGCTGTCGCTGGACCCGCACACCCCGCGCCGCGGCGGCCCTGGGCCGGGGGCGGCGGCGGGGCCGCGGCAGCAGACGCGGTTCGCGATCGCGAGGCAGTCGTCGCTCGACCCGACGCCACGCGGCGGGCCGGACGGGTCGTCGGCGCACCAGCAGCTCGCGGTGCCGGAGAACCTGGACGCCACCATGCGCCTGCTCTTCGCGGCCTGCCAGGGGGACGCCACCGCGGTGGAGGAGCTGCTCCGGAGCGGGGTGGACGTCGACAGCATCGACCTCGACGGGCGCACGGCGCTCCACATCGCGGCCTGCGAGGGACAGGGGGAGGTCGTGCGCCTGCTACTCGACTGGAAGGCCAACATCAACGCCCGCGACCGATGGGGTAGCACGGTTCGTCAACTCTACTGCTACTACTTCATTTTCGTTACTAGCTGTCTCTGTTCCTCTAAGACGAACGCGATCGGTCTAGAGCACTGAATGTCTGAATGGGTGGAGCCTTTGTAGTTTCTGATGTGCTTCAGTTCATACTAATGGAAAGTACGAAAAAACATCTACAAAAGCAACGTTAGATCAATGCCACGCTAGCTGAACGAATTTTATTATGGTTTAACCTATGCAACTGGTTATTTATAGAGAATAGTCAAGGTCTCAACGAGGTTGATTAGACCTGCATGATAAGAGGAAGTACCTTATCTAACTGAACTTTATCTCTGTCTCCCTGCATTTTTATGGACGATTTTCAGCCAGCAGCAGACGCGAAACATTACGGCCATTTTGAAGTATATAATCTTCTGAGAGCAAGAGGAGCAAAAGTTCCGGTACTATATTTCACTGACGCAAAAATACTGAGCTATTCCTTTTTTTAGAAGAAAAAAAGATGCAAGGGATCTGAGCCATTCCTCCTCTCTTGCTTTCAAAGATACTGCATATATTTAACATGTGCTTATTTTACTCCCTAGAAATCCAGAAAGACTCCAATGGCTGTGTCAAATCCGAAAGAAGTTCCAGAGTATGAACTGAACCCACTTGAACTGGAGTTCCGAAGAGGAGAGGAGGTCACAAAGGCATGTTTGTTTGTTTTTAAGAATATTGTCTGCTTATTGTTCATCTTACTCTGTTCTTAATGTTTTTGTACTTTGGGTTTTGGTTATTCAGTGACTTCCACTGTGATTTTACTTCCACATAGAAGCTCAAGCTAAAGGATGTTTTTTTTTTAGAATTTTCAGATCTATTTATTCTCAATATATATGCTCTGCATGTGCTACATTATGTCTTCTCTATCTATTCGTGCAAGTGTACATTAGCTTAAAAATTTGCAGACAATTGTGACAGTCCTACTTGCCATACAATTTACAGGGTACATATCTGGCAAAATGGTATGGCTCGAAAGTGTTTGTTAAGATACTTGACAAAGACAGCTTCTCGGATGCTGATAGCATGTAATGGCTACCTACATTAACTCTTATCTTGAGTAATCTTTTTATATTAATTACATGTGCATTCTGTTATACCTTCCATTATGTCAAATGACGTTGAATAATCAACACCATAATTTATTCCTTCTCATTCACTCAGTAAGTTCATGTGTACTACAATTTCAGGGCGATCTTGAAACTTGTTCCGCATGTCACCTAGGTCCTTGAACTATTAATTTGCATATCTATGTCCCTAAACTTACTAAGTGGATCATTCGAGGTCCAAACCTATATAATTAGTGTTGATCTGTTTACTTCGCATCTATGGCAGCATCCATGTCAATGAAAATTTGAAATTCATCATTCATATCACTATTGGGTCACACATCATAGACAATGAAAAAAATAAGAATTCCAGTGGATGCACATGTTTAGCATCATCTCTCTCTCTTAGATGGCCATAATGCATTCTGGTTTGCAACATCAGGAGTCATATGCTAACTAATGGTATTTGGATCTTGAGTGGCACAATTAAGTTCAAGGACCTAGGTGACACCCCAAGCAAGTTTAGGGACTGCTTGTGCAGTTTTGTCTCTTTATTAGGAATGCATATCCAAATATGATTTTTGGACTGTTATAGTCATGTAGAGAACATAGTGTGTAAGTGTTAGCCTAAATGTTTAACGGACTAAACGGTCACCTATCGTTTAACTATTTATTCAGGCTAAACGACTATTTAAACAAACTAAATGGTGATTAAACAGGATAAACTGCTGATTAAACAGACACGGCAAGCCACCGTGTAGCGTTTACATGGCGCATAAACGGGCTAAACGGCCGTGTAGGCAAACATATTCAAGCTTTTTAACCAAGAAATGCTACATAGGGGGTTTGCCATATAGTTAGTCTGTAATATAACCTAAAATGTCTGAAGCATTGTAATTTTTGTTCTGTTTCATAGGGGTTGGCCTATTAATTAAGTTTTGAGCTCTCCTTTTCTTTTTGCATGCAATGTTTCTAAGTGCCATTGTTATATTTGTTCAGAAATGCGTTCAAAGACGAGCTTACCTTACTTGAGAAAGCACGGCATCCCAATTTGGTCCAATTTGTTGGAGCTGTCACACAAAATGTCCCGATGATGATTGTTTCAGAGTACCATCAAAAGGTAAGTTACTATAACTGACTGAACAAGACAAATTTCTGTATTCAGTTTCAGTTAGTTGCTCAAACCATTCTCTTTCAAGTAGCACTCTTTTTACACATAAAATCTATGCTGTCTTTGTCATTGATGACTATATCCGTTTTTCCCTGATTAGGGTGATTTAGCCAGTTATCTTGAGATGAAAGGTCGCCTGAAGCCTCACAAAGCTATAAGATTTGCTCTTGAAATTGCGAGGTGTGTAAATACTCACGAAATCTATATTTTTTTTGTTGATAAAATTTTATGCACCTTACGGCTTGCAAAATGTTCACTGAAGTACACTATTTTATACTCACATAGAAAAAGAATATATTCTTTCCTGGCTTATGGATCAGAATGGCAGGACTGTTCTTTTAGGTGTGGTAACACACAAATGTGTTTTCAGATAGCAATTTTGTGTTGATTCAGTTGGGTACAATTGAAACAACACTATGAAGCTTTGTGTCTGCTACAGTTGAACCGAACAAAGTGTTCAGGATTTTTTCCCTTCTTGTTCAGGGGACTGAATTATCTTCATGAGTGCAAGCCTGAGCCAATCATTCATGGACATTTGTCACCAAAGTAAGCTCATTAAGCATTATTCCATTGTTGAATTCATGCAAAACTTTTAAATATAAGTGGCTACATGTATGCTGTACGATATGATACTTTGGTAAGGTTGCAGAAACATCGTTCGGGACGATGAAGGACAGCTGAAGGTGGCTGGGTTTGGATCACTTAGTTTGACTAAAGTTTCTGAAGATAAAGTACAAATGGCTCAGCCAGTTGGAAAACTAGACAGTATGTTGCGCTTACTCAGAAGGTTTTATTGTTTCAAAAAAAAAGAAGGTTTTTTCTTATTAAAGAAGAGCTTTGATTTATAAATGGACCTTAGATGTCACCATCTCGAAGGAAAAAATAGTTCAAATGTTCAACCCATGTTATGCTCCTCCTAGCCAATCCTCTTTCTTTGTTATGCCTTTGCCGTCGAAATGTAAGTTCATGAGTTTGGTCAGTTCCTTTTTCAGATGTAGTGTTCATTTGCTCTTAGAATTAATTTGACACCAATCTTATTTTACTATATAATACTCTTTTAGCTAGTGTCCGAGTTCCTTTTAACCCCCCTGTCTATTTGGCAACTCTGTCTTGTAGCTTGCTGATACTTTCCTCAATGTGCATAGATGTATACATCGCTCCCGAGGTCTACAAAAATGAACCATTTGACAGAAGTGTAGATGTATTTGCATTTGGTCTCATTCTTTATGAGGTACGCAAAGCTATCCAATCTACATGCAAGGAATCCAGGCTAACCATGTGTTGCATCCTGGCTGATGTGTCACTTAGATGAACAGAAATTCTTAGCTTCTCACGTTTACACTGCTTGCCCGTTCTATGGATGGCTCTGGTTCAGATGATTGAAGGAACTCCTTTTCACCCAAAGCCACAAGAAGAAGCAGCTAAGATGATTTGTTTAGAGGGGTCGAGACCAACATTCAAGAATAAACCAAAATACTACCCCAGTGATGTGAAAGAGTGAGTGAATCACACGCTCTACTTACTCGAGGAGTTTTGCTTTCACTTGATCGATCAAGTTCTCTTGCCAACTCAACCACACTAGCAGCGTGCAACTACATAGTACATACTAGGCTAATGGTCACTAGCAGTGGATATTTACATAGGTGAAACGCTGCATTTAGCATCGTGCCATTTTGCTGCTCATGATGGTTCTTTGCACGCTGCAGGCTGATACAAGAATGCTGGGATCCGACGCCTTCTGTCAGGCCAACATTCGCGGAGATAATTGTGCGCCTGAACAAGATACAAGCGAGCTGTACTAAGCAGGGTCGCTGGAGAGACACCTTCAAGCTTCCATGGTACATCTCTGGCTGATCTTATCATATGAGCAGCATCAGTTGCCAATCCCCCAGTCCAATCCCTCTCTGAAGTGTTACCCGTTTCCTACAATTGCTTCTCCATTCTGATGCGTTTTCCAGAACATGAACCTAGCTCATTGTTACGCCATAAAAATCTGTCTCGTGGGGGTCGGTCATCATACTCCTCGTTTTATCTGACACAGGAAACAAACTGGAGAGAGATAGTTGTAAAGTTCCGCGAGGCTGCCGTCAAAGATTTCGCCCCCTCCCTTCAGCAAATGTGAGTAAACAGGAGTGAAGAAACGTACAGAGTTACAAACAGAAGCCGTTCCTTTTCAGTTCAGGTTCTATACGCGTCCAAAAGGAGAGCACAGATTGTAGCCTGTATGACTGTATCTAGGCTTATGCCACCGGCCCAATTTCTCTTGAGCTATCTTCATCCAAACGGGAACAGTAAACAGAGTATTACTTTTCTGAGCATCAGTACTCGCCACTTCCTTTTGAACTCCTACGAGCTACGACATGTGAATGCTGTAAATTCTGCACGATTTCTTTCCTTTTTGGCAGCTAGCATGTGCGAATTTGCGTACAGAGGAATAGTTGGGTTGGGGATAGGTTGATACGACTGTCTCCAACAATCCGAACCCATACACGGCACGTATTCGATGAATTGGGTAGCGTACAGCGAATGGGTGCGTGACCCAAAACTCCCCTCTTCCAACAGCCCACGCATACTCCACGCTCCATGTCGCCCTCCCCGTCCTGCACGACCGACGACTCGCCGCGGGCGGCGGCCCTACCGCCGGAGGAACCGCCGGAAGCAGAGCTTGCAGGTGTGCTTGTCCGTCACCAAGCAACAAGCAACAAGCAACAAGCAAGAATTCCTACACCGAAGGCGGACGGCCAGCGTAGAGCACTGAGCACACGCTTCAATGGTGGAGGAGCAAGCAGCTGCTAGCTTGCTTGCTTTGCCCTCTGGCTCCCTTGCTTTCTCGCTTTGCTTGCTCTGTCTGTGCTGCCTTTGAGCGGGCCTCACTCTCAACCCAAGGATTCGTCACTCTGTGATTTTGTTCTTCACTGTGTTCTTCGTTCCCATTTCTTTTCCCTTCTTGATTCGTGCTCGATTTGAGTTTTGCTATGAGATTTGTTTAGTCAGATTGATGCTTTGACGAGTGTTGAACAGTCGTACCAAGTGGTTTGAATCAATTCCACTCGTGCATCAAGATCCAAGCCGATCTTTATTTTGGGGGAAAAACTCGTTCTTGCTCGAATTTCTTCGATTTACAGAGTTACAGTTTAAATTGAGCAATGATCTCCTAGGAGTAGCTTTTTATCTTCATTGCGAATCGTTGTGCAAAGTTTGGGAGCGATCCATGAAGATTTGAGTCGGATTTCATCGATTTTCTTGGCCGCTCCTTTTCTGTTCTTCGCGAGCGAGCTCTCTGTTCGTCGTGTGCTAGTTGATTTGGCTCCTGGCCGAGCACACCAGCAGCGCCCTTGCCGGCGGCGTGGCCCTACAGTCCGCCAGAGCGGCACCTGCGACCCCCTTCCTCAACTCCGGTGTGGCTCCGGTGCGGTGACCCCGAGGTGCTGCTCTCGCCGGACCGGGCTCCGGTCGTCCCCTTCCGGTGGGCCCGACGCTTGGGTGGAGACGCAGAAGGACGAAGAGAGGATACATGTTTGCATCGCGCATCGGTACCAACCCAAAATGCGTCGCTCATTTGCCTAGTTGGTTGGAGGTTGATTTGGCCGGCAAAAACACTGTGAACTACCAATTTTTGGGTTTGGGTCACACTGTTGGAGTCAGTCAGCAAGGGGAATATGCTTGGACTTGTTATGTCGCTTGTGTACGTTGTGCTGAAAGAGAACCAGAGGCATGTCCCGAGAAATATGCTGCAGCGACGAAGGGGAAGCACGCAAAGCAAAGAAACGTTCGCCGCTCTCGAGTGTCCGGGATCTGGCATCTGCCCAGGGCAGCCAATGGGAAGTCAGAAGAACAGGGTACGCGCAGCCATGTCTGAGGACTGAGGAGTGAGGACTTGTCGGGTTCATAAACCTGGGGTCCCTCAGGGACCGGCTTCCACGTCAAGGCTCGGCCCAAGCAGACAGCACACGACTCATGGGCCGACCCAAGAGTCGAAAACAACAGACCAAAAGGGCGGTCCAGTCACTGACCGGAAGGTCTGGCCGAAGAGATACAGCGCCCGCTCGTCAACTACTTCGGCCCACCTCTCCGACCGGAGCGCTCGCTTCGGACTCCAGCCGCCTCCGGATGGTCTCTCCGATCGGAAGGCCTGGCCCAAAGCACTACTTCCGACTCCGACCCTACGTCTCCGACCGGGGTTCGCAGGAACCCTGCTCACCGCTCTTCTCCGACTGGCGCGACCAGAGCCGACTGAGGCCATCCGACCGGGAACGCCCGCTCGGAAAGGACCAGGGGACAAATAGAGAAAGCAAGCCAGGGCGCACAAGTCAAACCACGATACCAGGGACCATACCCTGTACGCCTGCAGGAACAGTACTTTGCAACTATCCTGACACAAACAGTATTGTAGGCGCCGACACTTCCTCCTACAGTGTTGTGAGTGCCATTAACTCCCATACGGTAAAGCCCCCCCCACGTCTTTGGGCATCAATAGTGTTGTGGACGCCAGGATTTACCATACTAGGTGAACGTGGTGAAACTCCTCACATACCTCCAGGCATCAACAGTATTTGCAGGTACCAACATCTGCCATTCCTGAAGAAGGCAACGCAACCTCCCACATGCATCTGACATTCTACAGTGACATCAACAGTGTTGTGGGCGCCTGCCATTATCTTGTACCCACCGACATGGGCAACAAAGCTTAGTAGCATACGTACCCTCACCCTCTCACTTGTAAAGTCATCCCCTTTATCTATAAAAGAGGATGCGCTCCCTCCAACGTAGGAGAGTTAGTTTTTTTAGAGTCCTTTGAGATTCATTAGATCGATCAAGTTCACTAGTCCACAACCACAGAACCGTCGGGTTCGAACCCCAAGCACACACTTGAACACTTAGCTCATAGTGGAGCTCCTGTCTCTCTCGGCCCTTCTGACCGGAGCCGACTGGACCTCTTGTACACCCCATCTTTCTCCTTCTTGTTTGTAACCCCACTGCAGGCTTCGAGCACTTGGGCTCAGGAATAAAGTCACCGACCGACTCAAACTGGACGTAGGGTACGTTGCCTAAACCAGTATAAACCCTGTGTTATTGAGTGCTAGGCCACCTCCGATCATAACGTACGGCAAAACTACAAATATTTACTAGTTGGTCACATTCTGCACCGATAGTTGACGCCGTCCATGGGGAAGACGCTGTACATTCAACACTTTTTGGTCATCGGATGGCCCACTTTTCCGCCACCCTCGCCGTGGCAGACTCAGGCGATACGATTCGCTTCAGCTCGCTCGAGTTTCCCGCTCCCCCACCGAGTGGGGTGTGGGTTCTACCCATCTTCGAGGCATCCCAGGCCTTCCTCTTCAGAAGCCTGGACTTCGTCGTCGACCGGCGCGGCATACTACACCTCCGTGAGGAGGCACATGTCCCGGCACCTGTTGGAGGGGCACCCTCCATCGACTCCGGGACGCATGACTTCGACGACGCGGCATCTACGCTTCATTCCGATCAAACTCACTGCTCAAACCCCGCTGTAAGTAATATGCGCACTGTTATTTACTCTTTATTTACTATCTCCCACCGATCATCCGGAGGGACTGTATCACCCATGACACAAACACCGTATGATCGGTTCCCCTATGGCCTCGCATCCTCCGCGGATGCATATGCTCGGGGGCTCCGAAGGATGCTGGCGCCATCCCCCCTCGCATCCAAATTCGTGGGAATGGCAAGCTACGCTCCTGCCGTTTTCCACGAACTCCCAGATAACGAGGGCGAGAGCGATGGTTCCAGCATCGGCGACGTGGCACCCCGCCACCATCCATCCCGGGAGTGCGCTATGGCGGACGCTCTGGGACAGCCACCGATGGTTGTGGAGTCTGCGCAGACTCACACCCCTCTAGACCCGCGTGCGAGGGCCCTCGTGTCTGTGCAAGCGCACGCCGAGGAATTACGACAACGGCGGCAGAACCAGCCGCCGCCTACGCCGGCGTAGTCGGTACAACACGTTGCGCCCCATGCGCATGGCCCGGCGGGTGGTGCCCGAGGTCGCGCCCGTCAGGTCCAACATGACATCATGAATGATGGGAATGATCTCCCACAATTCACTTGGGCTGGCCAGAACATCGCTGCTGTGGCAATGCTTCTGCGCGGCGTTCCCGAGCCCGTCGACCCCTAGGAGCGGGCAGTCAACCGAAACCTCCGGGTTCTAGTAGAAGCCACCGCCGTTCAACAGGCGGAAAGCTCCATGTCGTGACTCCGACTCACGCCCTCTCTCCCTACCGAGGGGACGGGGATGCACCGGATGGATCGCTCCATTCGCTCGCCGCTATAGCCATCAGGCGTGGCTCGAGGGGCAGCAGCCGCGCCATGATCCGACTCGACGCCTGCTCCACACCGACCGTCGATACACGAGCGGCCCGATCCGTACTAGGACACTCGTAGCATTGTCAGCAATCGGCATCGGGCCCGACACGATGATGATATCCACCGTACGTCGGCGGGCGACACGAATCCCGGCCAAACCATCGAGGGGAGCGGTGAAACACGCCCTAGGCGCGCTCGCCGGCCAGACGACCGGAGCCCCAGCCCTGAGGGCCCGGGACCACGGGCCTTTAGCCGGCGTATCCAGAGAGCACCGTTCCCGTAGCGTTTCTGACCACCCGCCAACATCACCAAGTACACCGGGAGACAAACCCAGGCATTTGGCTTGAAGACTTCTGGCTCGCCTGTCGGGCCGGAGGAATGGATGATGACTATTTCATCATTCAGTATCTTCCCACTTGCGTGGGGGAACATGTTCGGGCATGGCTTGAGTTCCTCCCGCACGACAACATCCGCGACTGGGTGGACCTCAAGAGGGTCTTCGTCAGAAATTTCCAGGGGACGTATGTCTGCCCTAGAAACTCCTGGGACCTCAAGAGCTGCCAGTAGGAGCCCAGCGAGTCCCTGCGGGATTACATCCGTAGGTTCTCCCAATGATGTAACTCCCTCCCTAATGTCGTCGACGCAGACGTCATCAGCGCATTCCTCTCAGGGATAAATTGCGAGTCCCTGATCCACAAGCTTGGCTGCCTGAAACCCCATACCACCCGCGACCGGCTCGACATCGCCACTAACCACGCCTCTGGCGAGAAGGCGGTCGGAGCAGTCTTCAGCGGAGGCCGGGACAAAGGCAAGGCCAAGCGCGTGGACCCAGACGAGGGCCCCTCCACACAGAGGGGCAAGAAGAACAAAAAGGATCGACGCTGATCGGACAGCACCACGATGGTCGCTGCGGCTGATCGCATGGGCAAGCAGCCCCAACAGGGGCTGCCTGACCACTTCAACAAACTCATGGATAGTCCGTGCAAAAACCACGCCTACTCCGTCAAACACCTCTATAAGAACTATGAGCTCCTCAAATGTTTCCTCCGACAGGTCGGTGGGCCAAAGGAGGGAGACGGCAAAGAGGCGGCAGCCAAGAAAGGAGGCGTGGTAGGCAAGGACGGAGATGGTTTCCCTGATGCTGACAAATGCACCATGATCTTCGGCGGATCCGATGCCATCTGGTCCAAGCGACAGCATAAGGTTCGCTATAGAGAGGCATGCACCGCTGACACGGCCATCCCCTCCTTCCTCAGTTAGTCGGAATCTCCGATCACCTTCGATCAGAGGGACCATCCCTCCCACGTCATGAGACCAGGATGCTACCCGCTCGTCGTTGACTCCATCGTCCGCAAGAAGCGCCTTACCAAGGTGCTGATGGACGGAGGCAATGGCCTCAACATCCTATACATCGACACCCTTGATGCCATGCGCATCCCCCGATCGGAGCTCCGCCTGGCGGGCTCCCCCTTCCACGGGGTAATCCCAGGAGCGCAGGCATACCCGCTCGGACAGATCGATCTGCTCGTCACGTTCGGCAGCCGGGCCAACTTCCGCTCGGAGGTCCTCACCTTCGAGGTGGTGGACTTTCCAGGGTCCTACCATGCCATCTTGGGGCAGCCATGCTACGCAAGATTCATGGCAATCCCCAACTATACCTACCTCAAGCTATAGATGTTGGGACCAAACGGCGTCATCACCGTGAGTAGCGCCTTTTCGCATGCCTTCGCGTGCGACCGTGAGCACTATGAGCTCGCCACTGCGGTCGTCAACTCGTCCGAGCTCCCGCGGCTCGGGGAATCGTCAGCCCCGGCAATCCTAGACTACAACAAACCAACCTCGGTGGCTGTAACAGAACCGACCAATTATACGAAATTAAGTAAGAAAATCATCCACCAGAGCAGACGATTGAGCAAACTTAAGCCCGTATAACCCGGTAGTCCGTGAAATCACGAAGGATTTCAAACCAACTCGTGTCCCAGCCATGATCGTAATAAGTTTAGCGGTCACCAATCACATATTACATAAAAGTTTCCATAACAGATACATCAGAGTTTAAACATAGTTATTACAAAACAAGTTCGAATAAAAGTAGCGGAAGTCATTTGTTTAAAACCACACACACTCACACGTAGTTCAAATATAGTGCCCGGTGATGATCATCTCCAACAAAAGCATTAGGCGAGACGTAAGGAATGACCATGCCCATGGTCCTAAGCATCACCATCGCAGGATACTGGTGCGGTTGATACAATAGCCATAGTACATCCGCCCATCTCGCAACAAGTGGGAATAAAACCACGAGTACGAGAATATACTCGGCCGGACTTACCCGACATAACCGAAAATAAATGACACCAAGGATTATATGGGCATTATAGTAGGGTAGTGACTCATTTGCAAAAGAAGCATTTTAGCATTTCAAGAACCTTTCTAAAAGCATTATTGTCAAGTTAATTATTATTAACTCCGTCGACTAGATTTGCACCTATACTAGAGTAAACATGTGATTAAGCAATTAATGATAACCACCGATCTTTAAACAACTTCCATATTGTCATATTCACTATAAGCTGTCCAAGTGTTCCATAAACATTTACTACGATGAAGTAACTCAAGTCAAGTGCTCACTATCCGGGAGGCGATGGCGATTCGAATCGATTCCTAACCGGTGGTGATTTATTCCTTACACAAATCTCACTCACCCGCTAAAGTGAGATATTGATCACCGAGTCAACTTTCCGGTATCTCGAGTTTGCCAGAACCACATGTACCCGGGGCCGACCGATCGCACTTTGGTCTTATCATCCCGCCCGTGTCCTACCACACACGCCCTGCCGAGTCAAGGCTGCGGGCAATCTACTCGGCCGAAAAATCTCCCGGCCAGCGGTCGGAAGGTACTTTATCCGCCAGCTAAATGTAAGGCATCGTTCAACATGACTCGAGGCCCAACAACGGTTGGTCCTAATAACTGACGGAAACACTACGGTCCAAAACCCCGCAAGTCTCCTCCCCGGTCTCAACTTCATTTAACACTTAGTTATACCATGACTTCATAGCCATCCAAAGCAGATCCAGTAACCACCTATAGCTCGCGGTGACAGAAATCACCCGACTTCTACGGTCTAAGCCAGCCTAAGCATTGACTCGACTACGGATACCAGGGTAACAAGGATATAGTATAACAAAGGTAAACAAGGTATAATGCAGCAACGGTTGCAAACAACTCCTGAACGTAATGCATCAATTTTAAGTAAAGAATTTAACGAAATCATTGCAAACCGGGAGAAAGATGCTCCGGGGCTTGCCTCTCTCGAAGGAGCTCGGACGGTGATCGGGGCACTCCGGAAGTTCCTCAACGTCCTCCTCGTCGACTTCTGGCACTTCCTGCGGCTGTACCTCGAACTGCTCCTCGGGCTCCTCGGGTATGACGACTGGGTTCTCGGTTTGCGATCCTGTATGATGCAATGCGTGTAAGTGCCTATGCAATCGGTGCATCGAAGGAGATGAATGCAATGAATATGTTGAAAGGCAAGGTAGACAACATCATCCAAGAAACTATGCTACAAGCACATGTCATCTACTGCATTCTCTTCTACTACCAATATGTTAAGTCAACATATTTTATTAAATGCTTCAAAGATACACCAAAGCTTTACTAATTTCTTAATCACACTTAAGGCAACACTTGCTTAAACCTTAATTAATAATAGGTTTGAATAGCAACCTATATTTCTGATGCTCCTAAAAATCTGAGAAAATTACAGTAGCATAATACTACCCTAAACAGACTACCATAAAAATTTCATGGCATTTGGATAAGTAAACTATCCTACACAAAAATGACAAGCTATAGCATAAAAATGAGCACGAAATTACTTTGTACTATGAAAAGTGTCAAACAACAGAATTAATATTTTTCCTAGGTTCTTCATGGTATATAATGACTGTACAAAAATTGTCACATGCATGTTTTATACAAAATTTGTGCTCTAGCAAAAATAACAAAAATCAGCCATTAAAGGTACTTGAACTACACCTCAAATTTTTCCCACAGCACATGCATGAAACATATTTTTCCTAGGAAGTACATGACATAAGAAGATTAACAAACTTAGAATCATATTTTTCTGAAGGCTATATATTTTTCTACATATTTTTCAAGTTATCAGCAATATTCAAGATTAAATAAAATCCTATAGAAAAGTATCTCAAAAATGACATGCACAATTTTTCCCAAGTAGATCTGATGATAAGGAACCTAGCAAAATTTGTTTCAACAAATTTGGAGCAAATTTGAATACCCAAACATTTTTCAAACCATTTCAAATAAAGAATAAATTGAAATCATTTATTCAACGCCATCTTTGGGCAAAGCCATTGAAATCAGTCTGCCCCACGGTTAACCGAACCTCCTGCGCGCCCAAGCTTGAGGAGGAGGCTGGCAATGGCTGGCAGAGGCTTTGACCCACGGGTGCTTTTGCCTGGCTTACCTATTGGTCGGGAAGGCAGAGGGCTCGGCGGTGCTTGTGTGGTGCGCGGCAATGGTTTCGGCCACGAGGCCAGGGCTGGCCATCTCCGCCACACAGCGAGCAGGCGAGCTAGCGAGCGCCACGAGGTTCGCGAGGCAACCGCGAATGCGATCAGCGCTATTCATGAGGTGGAGAAGAAGGGAGGAAGAGGCGCCCACGGCGGCGAGCAGCGGCATGGCGCCATGGACGTCGGTATAGGCGCGGGGAGGCTCACCCAGGCTCGGAAGGCGGAGTAAGCTCGAGCGCGACCTCAAGGAAGGCGAGGCGGAGTTGCGGGCGCGAGCAATCGGAGAATGGCGCGTGGTGCGGGAGTTTGACGTGAACTCGAGCGCGGCGAGGCGGAGCTCGGGGCTCATGGCTCTGGCGGAAGAAAAGGCAAGCGGGAGAGAGGAAGGTAGAAGCGCGTCGATTGGGCAGGGCGCGCTCTCTTCAAGCCCGCCATGTGGCTGCGTGGTCGAGCTAGCTAGCCGGGGCGTGGCGGACACGCTGGCGGGCGTCGCTCGCGACGCAGTCGATCGCGTGATGATGGCAGACGCGGCGCTGGAGAAGAAGGCGTGCCATGGAGGCAAGCTGGTGGGTGGAGGGCTGGGTGGGGCCGAGGCGAGGAGCGGGTGCTGGGGCTTCATTGGCGGCTTATGGCTGGGCGGAAAGGAGGCGGCGTCTGGCCAAAAACAGAAAAACTCTTTTTTCATTTATATTTTCAAGAACTTTTTAAAAGCCAGCTTTCAAATCTTATTTTGAGTAAGAAGATGACCTCTTTTGAAAATGTACCAAAAATGAAAGTTGCTTAGAATTTAATTCTCTACAACTTTCCTTTTAGGACCACTGACCAAATTCTTTCTAGATTTTGAATTGGAAGATCAAAGTCCACGTTTAGCTCAAAACCCTAATTTTTGGAATTTATTTTTGAAGCCAAATTTTGAATTAATTTGAATACAAACATTGCTCCAAAAATTGAACTAAACATTGCTAGATGATTTACAATAGCAGCCAAACATGTTCTACTAACCTAGCAAGCAAGAATCAGAGCAAAACAACTCTAATATGTGTATGCATCATTTACGTTTCACAAACATGTTTCGTATGTTTCGAAGTAATGTTTCAGTTATTATATGCAAGATTATGCATGTATGATTAGGATGCTTGATGATGCATGATATGCATGATTGCAGTGCCTAAATGTAGGCATAACACCGGGGTGTTACAGCCCTCCCCCCTTATAAAAATCTCGTCCCGAGATTTGGGTCACGAACCATTTGTTATAAAATTCTTCATAAGCCTTTTGTAGATACTCTCCTGTTTCCCAAGTTGCATCTCCCTCATCATGATGATCCCACTGTATCTTGTATGTTTTCACCACACTATTCCGAGTAGCACGTTCCTTAGTGTCTAACACCCGCATTTGGTTGTTCACGATACACCAAATCTGATTTGAGTTGGATACCTCGAGGTTCTATTCTTTCCTCCGGAACACATAAACATTTCTTGAGGTGTGAGACATGAAAAGCTGGGAAAAGCTGTACTCATTGTCTCGTGTAACTCTAACTTGTAGGCTACCGGACCTCGTTGTTCTAAGATCTTGTATGGTCCTCTGAATCTCATGACAAGCTTTCTTGGATTCCAAACCTTTTCTTCTTCATTGGCGTGACTTTCAGATAAACATAGTCACCAACTTCAAATACAAGGGGTCTTCTTCTTTTGTCTGCATAGCTTTTCTGACGTGATTGGGCCGCTTTCATATTGTAGGACACGTGGACGCCTAAGAGGGGGGGGTGAATTAGGTAACTTAAAAATCTAACTCAAAACTATGGCCTCATTTTCTACTTCTAGCAAAACCTATGCAAAAGATAATCTATCTAGATGTGCAACTACGGTTTTGCTAGTGTGTTGCTATCTCTACCGCAAATGATAATAATATGATCAATGTAAATGCGGAAGCTTAAAGAGCAAGGTAGAGATATGCAAACTCCCGTCGACGACTCCGGTATTTTTACCGAGGTATCGAGAAGCGCGCAAGCTTCCCCCTAGTCCTCGTTGGAGCCCCTCGCAAGGAATCCCTCGCAAGGGCCAAGCTCCCGGTCGGGTAACTCCGTGGATAGCCTCGGGCCTTCCCCACGCGCAAGTGGGTCTCCGATGTGCCTTCCGGCAAGCCTCTCCCGGATGCTCCCCGCCGTCTTCACTATCAAGCTTTCGGCCGAAACGCCGCGGGCCTTGTTCCTCCGAGACACAGTGGTGGCGGCCACACCACAAACGCGGTTGGTGTGATCTCGCAAGACTTCAAGCCCCTCCGATGTACAACACTTGTGCTCACAAGCACGGGGTGGCAAGAGGTATGCAAACCTCACTTAAACACTAGGCAAACACCTAGAGCAAGCGCATAAGCGATGGTCTAATCAACCTAAGCACTTCGCAAAGCACTTATGCTAATCACCTAATAAAACACTAAGCACTATGCATGTGGAGATCACTCAAATGGTGTATCAACACTCTTGATATATTTCCTCGGCTCCACCCTACTCAAATGGCGGTTGGGGTTGTATTTATAAGCCCCATCGAGAAAGTAGCCGTTGGGGTCGAACTCCCGCAATTACACATCGACCGGACGCTGAATCGTCCTGACCGGACGCGTCCGTCAATCCCGACTGCCGTTGTAGCCGCTGAACTACCGATCGGACGCGCCGGCGTCGTCGCTTCTGCCGGACGCGTCCGGTCGCGATTCAGCAGCGCTGAACCTCTTCAGACTTTCGATCGGACGCTGCGTTTCTGCGTCGTCGGTCGGTTGCCGCCAGCGTCCGGTCCTTGCGTCCGTCGCTTTCTCTCACCGAGCCACGGTCCGGCGTCGTTCGGTCGCGCTTCCAGCGTCCGGTCCAGCGTCCGATCGCCTCTCATGAGCTCGTTTCTTTGCGATCTTTGCGCACGGCTTGGTTCCTATCTTCATGCTTGGACTTTGCTTGACATCTTGGGTCTTTTCTTGTGCTTCTAAGGTCTTGCTTGAGGTGTTGATCATCGGATCATCACGTCGCCTTAAATCCAAGTCACGTCTTGCACCCTATTGGACTACAAAACAAACACTTGCAAATTCATTAGTCCAATTTGGTTGTGTTGGTCATCAAACACCAAAATCCAAAGTAAATGGGTCAAGGATCCATTTTCCTTACAATCTCCCCTTTTTGGTGATTGATGACAAACACGACCAAAGCAAGCAAATGATAAAAATTTAAATTTAAAATTATCTACTTGCTAGGATGCAATGCAAAGAGCAAGGTTTTATGATACTAATTGATAGATACCAATTAAAACTTTACTCAAAAGCATGTCTTGCCCTTGCAAATGTCCCCATGTGATATTATGGATTAGAGCCTATCTTTTTTTAAAAAAAAATCAATTAAAAAAAATTTCCATTACATAGACTAATCCATAATTCACTTTCCTCCCTTTCGGACCATTACCACTTGTAGACATCAACTTGATGCTTGCCTTTGGTCCTTCAAATTCTCCCCTTTGGCATCAAACACTAAAAAGGAAGACATTAGTAGCACAAGGGAGGGTCAAATTTCATGATCCTTTGTGTATAGAGTGAAATGGATCACAAAATTTGACTCTCTCGCATTATATAGACTAAGCTCCCCCTAAATATATGCATACATATGGTAGAAAGCAAAGCATATGCATAATTAGCAAATTGTTGCACGAGAGAGTTTAATCTATATAATGCATGGAGAAAGCATATAAATATGAAATGAAATCAACATGATGATGCCAACTGAAGAACGATGCTTCTCTTGAGAACTCCATTTTCCTTGCAATGAGACCACTACACACATGATAAACTTGAAAAAGGTGTTAGTCTCAAAGCGTCCATCTTGTAGATGATCCTCCCCCTAAATTTGTGCATGGAGACATGGAATACTTGTAGTACTCATGCACAATTGATTTTGGAGTCAAAATACCACTTGAAAGATGATATTTGGGAGAAAATTATCTACAATTTGGACTTTGGCACATATTAGATAAACAATAGTAAGACAAGCTATGTGCCATGCTCCTAAGCAATTTTAAACCATGTAGGTTTGCTCCAAGGGTTACAAATGAGACCGAGCAAGCCTACCATATGAAATACCTAGTCTATGCATGACAAAAGATATAAGCATGCAAATGCAACCCTAGGCATGAAAAGTAACTAGATGCTTAAAGATATCAATTGTAGGAAAAACTAATTGCAAGATGTACCAATTAAAAAGTAATAACATCTAGTTACCTAACATGGGAAGGGGAATTTGGGTCCATAGTATTCACTAACCCACTTGGCAATGATTTTGTCCATCATGATGCACCCCATGAAATGCACCCATACTTTGCCAAGTCTCCAAATTCCCGTGGTCCCGACGGACTTCTTAATTCCTTTCGGGATCCAAACCTTCTTGGTGCTCTTCATGTTGGAAATGATTTCCTTTGGCACCCAAAAGCGTTTGACCCCATTGTTTGCTTGCTTGTTCACCTTGATGGCCACCACCTTGTCATTTTTTCTTCTTCTTCAAGAGATAAGGTGTGGAGGCCTTCTTGTCCACCTTGTTGGTGTAGGTGTTGGAGAGCTTGCTTGTTTGCTTTTTTCTCCTTCTTCTTTGCTCCTTCCCCATTCTTCACCTTGCACTCATAGGACTTGTGGCCTTTTTTGTGGCACACATAGCAAACCACGATTTGTCCTTCATCAAGCTTCTTCACTCCCTTGACGGTGTTATCTTGATGAAGTTGGGTTTGCTTCGCCTTGCCTTTCATTTGAGTCAAGTCCTTGGTGAGGCGAGCTACTTCTTGCTTGAGTTGCTCATTCTCTTTGCAACCTCTTGTGTGCATGTATCTACAATCACTTTCTTAACACAAACTTGGTTGCACAAAGGTGAGTCTAAACATAAATCATTGCAAGAGGTAGATGCATCCTTTTTAATTATGTCATTTCTTTTAGATGCCTTGGTGGGGGTATTTTTTACGGCCTTAAGATTAGCAACTTGATTTGTTAGCTCATCACAATGTTTGCACATGATTTCCATTTTAGCAAGCAAACTTTGATAATCATTTTGTGAGCTAGCTAACTTTTCTTTTAGTTTTCATTTTTCTTTTCAAGTTGCTTATCATTAATTGTGCATGCACTTGTTGTTGCACTAGCCTCAAGTTGCTCAATTTTAGTAGATAGTTCAACATTGAGATTTGCAAAGTTTTCATATTGTTCAAGCAAATTCTTGTATGCTTCTTGTGAACTACCTAGCTCTTCTTTTAAAGTTTTGAGCTTCTTTTGTTGACTAGTGCAAACTTTAGCATATTTAAGATTTTGTTGCACAATTGTATTGTAAGAAGGCAAGTCATCATCACTATCACTCTCACTAGAGGATGAGCTTTTGTTACCTCGTGCCATAAGGCACACACGAGAAGAGCTTGATGATGAGTGCTTATGACCTCGCCTTTTGTGATGGTTTTCTTCTTCACTTGAAGAATCATCCCATGACCTTATTGTTGTGAGGGCTTTGTTTTTGCACGCCTTCTTCTTTGTCTTGGGTGTGGGCTTGTTTGGACAAACTTCCACAAAGTGCCCCATCTCGCCGCATCCAGTAGCATCCTCTCTTTCTTTGCTCATTTCTTTGATTGGTGAAAATGAGATCTTGAATTTGGATGGGCACACCCTTGACATTGAGCCTTTGGATCATCTTCTCCACCTTGTTGATTAATTTGATTGATTCTTCATCAAGGTCGGAGGTGGAGGAGGAAGATTGATCATCATCACTTGATTCTTGTTCATCATCATCATCATCCTCATCTTCTTCTTCTTCACTTGAGGAGCTTGAGCTTGAGCTTGACTCAACTTTCTTGCCCTTCATCTTTTTCTTTTCGCTTACAAGCGAGAGCTTTGCCTTTGCTTGATGAAGATGCTTCTCCTTGACCCATCTTACGTTGACATTTCAAATGCCACTAGCTTGCCAATGACAATGCCCGGGGTCATGGTGCTCAAGTTCTCCATGTTGTGAAGGATGGTGATGATGCTTGCATATTTCTTTTGTGGTAGAACGGAGACGATCTTCCTCACGATGTCCGCATCATCTAGCTTTAATAATCCTATTGAATGGAGCTCATTGATAATTAGATTCAATCGAGAATACATATCACGAACAAGCTCATCATCATTCATAGCAAAGGAATCATAATTTTGCTTAGCTAGACAATGTTTTTGCTCACGGACATTACTTGTACCGTCATGGAGCTCTTGAAGTTTTAACCAAATTTCATGTGCCGTATTTAAGGTGAACACTTGGTTAAACACATCCATGCTAAATGATTCAAACAAGCAATTCTTAGCTCTAGCATTAAAATGCATTTCTTTTTCATCACTCTTTTGTGGTTTTTCGGGATTCTTGATGGGTTTCATACCGTCACGAAAGTGACTCTCCATACACCCAAATCAACCGCCTCAAGGTGACAAGCCATTCTAGCTTTATAGTATGGGAAGTTAGAGCCGTCAAATTGTGGAGGCCTAGCGGTATCCATCCCAACCACTCTACAAGCGTCGGCTCAACGGCGGTTAAGCCAAAGGTCCAAATATGAGCCAACCGGCTCTGATACCAATTGTAGGACACGTGGACGCCTAAGAGGGGGGGTGAATTAGGTAACTTAAAAATCTAACTCAAAACTATGGCCTCATTTTCTACTTCTAGCAAAACCTATGCAAAAGATAATCTATCTAGATGTGCAACTACGGTTTTGCTAGTGTGTTGCTATCTCTACCGCAAATGATAATAATATGATCAATGTAAATGCGGAAGCTTAAAGAGCAAGGTAGAGATATGCAAACTCCGTCGACGACTCCCAGTATTTTTACCGAGGTATCGAGAAGCGCAAGCTTCCCCTAGTCCTCGTTGGAGCCCCTCGCAAGGAATCCCTCGCAAGGGCCAAGCTCCTGGTCGGGTAACTCCGTGGATAGCCTCGGGCCTTCCCCACAGCGCAAGTGGGTCTCCGATGTGCCTTAAGGCAAGCCTCTCCCGGATGCTCCCCGCCGTCTTCACTATCAAGCTTTCGGCCAAACGCCGCGGGCCTTGTTCCCTCCGGACACGGTGGCGGCCACACCACAAACGCGGTTGGTGTGATCTCGCAAGACTTCAAGCCCTCCGATGTACAACACTTGTGCTCACAAGCACGGGTGGCAAGAGGTATGCAAACCTCACTTAAACACTAGGCAAACACCTAGAGCAAGCGCATAAGCGATGGTCTAATCAACCTAAGCACTTCGCAGCAAAGCACTTATGCTAATCACCTAATAAAACACTAAGCACTATGCATGTGGAGATCACTCAAATGGTGTATCAACACTCTTGATATGTTTCCTCAGCTCCACCCTACTCAAATGGCGGTTGGGGTTGTATTTATAAGCCCCATCGAGAAAGTAGCCGTTGGGGTCGAACTCCCGCATTCGCTTTCATCGACCGGACGATGAATAAATCCGACCGACGCGTCCGGTCGTCCGACTGTTTAGCCGCGAACTACCGATCGGACGACCGCCCGGTCGTCGGTCGCTTCGCCACCGGACGCGTCCGGTCGCGATTCAGCAGCGCTACTGAACTCTCTCTTCAGATTCGACGGACGCTGCGTTCTGCGTCCGGTCGGTTGCCGCCAGCGTCCGGTCCTTGCGTCCGTCGCTTTGTCTACCGAGCCACCGGTCCAGTCGTCGGTCAAGCGCTTCCGGTCGTCCGGTCATTCGTCCGGTCGCCTCTCATGAGCTCGTTTCTTTTGCGATCTATGCACGGCTTGGTTCCTATCTTCATGCTTGGACTTTGCTTGACATCTTGGGTCTTTTCTTGTGCTTCTAAGGTCTTGCTTGAGGTGTTGATCATCGGATCATCACGTCGCCTTCGTCCAAGTCACGTCTTGCACCCTATTGGACTACAAAACAAACACTTGCAAATTCATTAGTCCAATTTGGTTGTGTTGGTCATCAAACACCAAAATCCAAAGTAAATGGGTCAAGGATCCATTTTCCTTACACATATTCTGCTGAATAATATGAACTTTCTTCTCGGCTTCTTCTACAAAGTCAATGCCATAATACCTTCTATCTCCAGGTTCGACCCAATTCAATGGTGTTCTACATTTTCTGCCATATAAAGCTTCGAATGGGGCCATCTTGATGCTTTCTTGATAGCTATTATTATAAGAAAACTCAGCTAACGGTAACCATGACTCCCATGATCCCTTAGAAGACAATACACAGGCTCTTAACATATCTTCCAAAACAGCATTCACTCGTTCAGTCTGACCATCTGTCTGAGGATGATAAGCGGTACTGCGAATCAAACTAGTTCCTAAACCTTTGTGTAAATGTTCCCAAAAATGAGCCGTGAACTGTGAGCCTCTATCAGATATTATGGTCTTTGGTATACCATGCAACCTCACAATTTCTGCGATATACTTCTCGGCATATTGAGGTGGTCGATATTCTGTTTTTACAGGCAAGAAATGAGCGGTCTTGGTAAGACGATCCACAATTACCCAAATCGAATCATGTCCTTTTTGAGTAGTGGGCAAACCCGTGATAAAATCCATACTGATATCGTCCCACTTCCAACTAGGGATTGATAATGGTTGCAACATACCGGCAGGTTTCATGTGAATGGCTTTCACTCGACAACATGTGTCACATCTGACAACATATGCTGTAATTTCTTTCTTCATTTTGGTCCACCAATAACGAGATCTTAGTTCTTGATACATCTTACTACTTCCAGGATGGATAGATAGCTTAGAAAGGTGAGCTTCATCCATGAGTTTATTTCTAAGCTCTAGATCCTTGGGAACCACAAGACGGTTGTCAAACCACAACACGCCCTGTTCATCCACTTTAAAGTGTTGAGACGGTTTCTGTTTTATTTTCTCTTTGATGTGGAATATCCCCTTGTCAGTTTTCTGACCTTCTATTATCTTACTCTCCAACGAGCAACTAATCTGAATACTATGTAACACAGCAGGATGCATTAGATCGAACCCATCTTCAAGTAATGGCTGCACATTCAAGTAATGTGACTTTCTGCTCAAAGCATCTGCCACTACATTGGCTTTACCATGATGATATTTCACATTCAAGTTGTAATCCTTGATCAATTCCAACCATCTACGCTGTCTCATGTTTAGCTCTGGTTGGGTAAAGATGTACTTAAGACTCTTGTGATCCGTGAAAATGTTGCACACATTACCCAAAGAGATAATGTCTCCAAATTTTCGTATGCGTACAATCGCAGCAAGTTCAAGATCATGTGTTGGATAGTTGACCTCGTGCTTCCTCAATTGACGTGATGCATAAGCAATGACTCTCCTTTCTTGCATAAGAACACATCCTAATCCGGTCTTTGATGCGTCGCAAAAACACATCAAATGGTTTCTCGATATCTGGTTGGGCTAGAACAGAGGAGCGGTGGTTAATGATTTCGCAAAGTGTGGAAAGTCGCTTCACACTCCTCCGTCCACACAAACTTGTGATCCTTTTGTAGGAGGCTTGTCATCGGCTTGGCAATCTTCGAAAAGTCCGGTATAAAGCGACGGTAATAACCCGCTAGTCCTAAGAAACTTCTAATCTCAGAACCGAGGTCGGTGCTTTCAATTCATAACTTCTTGCACCTTACTTGGATCATTTGAAACTCCATTCTCTCGTGAATGTGACCAAGGAAAGGAACTTCCTTCAACCGAATTCGCATTTGCTAAACTTAGCATCGGTGATGATCTCTAAGTCCGGTCAAGACGGTTCTCGAGATGCTCTTCATGATCTTTCTCATTCTCGAGTACACCGAATGTCATCGATGAACACTACCACAAACTTATCCAATTTCGCATGAAAACTGTATTCATCAAAACATAAAGTATGCGGGAGCATTTGTCAAGCCAAAAGACATGACAAGATACTCATACAACCCAGATCCGTGGAAAATGCGTTTTCGGTATATCCTGTGGCCTTATCTTGATCGATGATAACCGGATCTCAAATCTATTTTTGAGAACACCTTGGCCTTGGATAATTGGTCAAAGCGAACATCGATATGTGGCAAGGGATATTTATTCTTGACGGTCACATGACATTGAGTGGCTCGTAATCTCACGCACATTCTCAACGTGCCCTCTTTCTTCTTTTTCACAAACAAAGCGGGACATCCCCATTCAGACTTGCTTGGCCGAATAAACCCCTTTTTCGACAAATCTTCTAATTGCTTCTTTAGCTCAGCTAACTCATCTGGAGGCATCCGATATGGTCTCCTTGAAATCGGAGCTGTTAGGGTACTAGCTCAATTCCAAACTCAATCTCCCTATCAGCGGAAGACCGGGTAACTCATCCGGGAATACATCCGGAAATTCACACACTACCGGAATCGATGAATAGGAATGATCGTAGTAGCACATGTAACACTTATAAGGTCTGTTTCTCCGAGGCAATGGTACTTGGAAAGTACCTCACCCGAGGGATCCTTAAGGGTAAGTACTCGACTTCCAAAGATCTATGACCGCTCCCCAATCTTTCATCCAATTCATCCCTATAATGACATCCAAGACTAATCCAGCATAACTATCAAGTTCACTCGGAACTTTTCGCTACCTAATTCAAGGGTTGCCCTCGAACCATCCGGTTAGTCAAAACATCACCCCTATTTGAACTTATATACAGTACCCATACCCCAATTACGTGCATAGTTGTCCATGTTTACGTGCAAATGCTTGACTCATAAAAGAATGCGATGATCCAGAATCAAATAGAACAAGCTGCGGGGTTTTTTGATTGTGAACTTTACCAGCAAAGGATGTGGGCTCCCTCCGAATTTCATCCCTTGTTGTATTGTGCACTCTAGCATTATAAGTCCGCCGCTTCTTCTTGGGCGGTACGGACAAAACCTCGAGAAATGACCGGGTTGATCACGAGTTATAGCAGTGGTCCTCTCATCGTGTCGGCAGATCCCACAACTCCTTTGAATCGCCTTTGTACCGCATGATTCTTGGCCGCTTTGTTGGGTTGTACTGCCATCTTGTACGGCTTTTGAGGTCCACGGAAATTTTGGCTTCTTGGCTGAGGTGGCCTGAATCTAGCGCCAGGTGCCGATGGGCGATATGGAGGACGACCTCCCATAGGTGTTCTAGCTTGAGACGGCCCACCTTCAAAGGCTCTCTTGCGTGTCTTGGGCTGTAAAGATCTTTGGCGTTGTTATTCTTCTTCTGCTTTAGACAATGTTGATGAAGTCATTGAATCGACACGGTTGTTGGTACCAACATGCTTCATCATTTTTGGATTGAGTCTCTCTTGAAAGCGGCTATTCTTTTAGCATCCGTGTCAACCATGTCGGGAGCATAGCGACACAAGTTGTTGAAGGCATGCAGGTATTGCGTCACGGTTTTGGTGCCCTGGTTTAATGCCAGAAACTCTCCCAACTTCATTTCGGTCAGCCCTGGTGGAATATAGACTCCACGAAAAGCCTCAAGAAACTCTCTCCAAGAAATCTGAGCATTTGGAGGGAAGGTGGTGCGATGGTGCTTCCACCACATTCCCGCCGGTCCCTGCAATTGAAGTGCAGCATACTCCGTTTTTAGAACCTCGGTCATCCTCAACACACGGAATTTATCTTCCATCGTGTTGATCCATTCCTCAAAGATCGAGTGGCTCTGTGGCTTCCTTGAATACGGGTGGCCTGGTGTCCATGAAATCCTTGAAGCTGCTATATTGGTTCACTCCCATGCCACCACCTTGATTGTTACCACGTTGAACGTTGTTGGCGATGGTGCGCAGAAAATCTTCCATGTTCTTCTGGGATTGTTCCGCGTTGCGCTGACTCCCGAAAGCATTTGTCGAGAAACATCTCGGGGTAAACGGGGAGGAGGTGGCAAATGCGGTTCATGGGGAGGTTCATTGTTGTTGCCGTGGTTCCCACTCCACCACCACCACCACCGGTCCCCCGCACCGTTAGCACCGGTCTCGGTGTGGCCAGACGTGGTTCGGGCAAGTGTTTGTCATCTGCATATTTCAGCAATAAGTAACGATTGAGTGAAGTCTGTAATGATTGCGAGTGTGAAGAAAAATTATGCCGTCATCGATTTTCTTGGAGAGAATAAATTCATGCAATAAAACAGAGGCACAACAATCTCATCCCAATTAAGACAACAACACTAAATCGAATTACTTCAACGGCAAACATCGCATTCATACAGTCACATTGCCAGCATACATACACTGGACTTTTTATGCGTTCAGATCTCGCATTGAACATCAAGTTCCAACCACATGCCAAGTCTCATATGTTGAAACAACATACGATAGGTTACATGCCAACAAAAGAAAGGTCTTCGCGACAGACCTAGATACTAGCGCAAGGCAACTAGCCTATTCCTCGGGGCCATCGTCGGGATCGGAGACATCACCATCGCCTCCGGTGAAACTACGTGCTCGCTCGGTTGTCGTCGTCGATGTCCATGCCGGCAAGCGTTTATCGGAGCATATGGGCCAACCCCATTGTAGAGAGCGCGTGAAACTCCTCGTGCGGGTTGCCGTTGTATTCCTCTAGCTCATCGACTCTCTGCAGTGAGAAGGTTTCTTGCGTTCCGTGCTTCATTCCTCTCTCGAACCAATTGTCCAATCATGCGGTCTGCATTGTTGTTGGCTTGAGTCAACGTATGCACTTCATTTGATAGCTCTATCACCTCTCTCAACCTCTTGATCTCACAGAAGTTCATATCACCCAATCGCTGCTCCCGCAAGCTAGCTATAGCTCGTGCTCTGTCTCTTCTTACGCTTCTTCCTTTGAGCTTATCCTCACTCCGCAAACCTACCAAAGTCCGTAAGTACTCTCGAGACCTTCATACGCTCCGATGGCGGCGAACATAGCACTCATTTTGGTTGTCACTAGCTTTGTCCCTCATTTGGACCTCTCACCAATGCACTTCCACGAGGTGAACCCAAATGGCATCGCGAGGATCATCCCTAGGAAAAGTACCGGCTAGAGCGCAAGCAAGCTCACCGGGAAATCTGCTCATAATGTCCCTCGATGACACGGAAGGCTGCTCCTCTCTGCACCCTCGGTGGAGTACGACCCTCAAACTCCAAATGCCAACCATCCCAACTGGAGCATCACCGAGAGCAGGAACCGTGATCTCCACCACCGCAAGTCCATCATCCGCCAAGCGGCTCTCATTCCAAGAGTACACACGGCTCTTGACCCTCTGGGTACCCCACATCATGGAGCACTCTCCAAAGCAAAGTTGGCATGCCAAACTCGCTCAAGAAGGTGTCCGTGGTGCGGTGCTCCCTCAGGCCAACGGACGTCGGGGTGCTCTTCCTCCGGTGGACTTACTGGTGGTGCGCTTTGTGCGGGCCATCTGTAGCAAAAAGTTCTCTTATTACTTGGGAAACATATTTTAGGTGATACACTTTTATCAAAATGAGATAATCAATTTATAAGGGAGGTATGCATGAGATGAATGAGATGCACAAGTAACATGATGTATGTATGCGTGCGTGCGTTCTCACAAACTTAGGAAATAAATAATTTCTAACGACGAGTTCGGTGGCATACAACGATCTCTCAAGACGTAGTTAATACGTTCTACACGATAAGCGTTGTTATGTACTGCAGAAGATTCATTTCAGCCCAATTCCCAATGAATGCATAAAAGCGAAGAAAGTTTTATCTACACGCTCTACACGAATCCCCAGACACGTGTACAAGCAGTAGTAACTACCGAACCATCGCCCTATTGACGGCATCGCCTCCACCGACGGAAGACCCATACATGGGATACCTTTGTAAAACATGCGTAGAACATGTAATTACTCCAGCATCATAAAAGCATTCACCCTAGATCGGCGGTGTATCCGATCATGCTCTCACAACTCACACTTACCGAGGCGTAGAGGCAAATGATCCATTCATTACCACTCAAATAAGTGGCACTCATACAATAGCACGTACCGTATGAGCTGATTTAAAGAGAAATATGATGCAAGAACCCCAAGTCGATTGCTTAATTAAGCCACCTAAAGTCCTTAATCGGGCATAAAGGATATGATCACCGCACACTTTATAGTTTTAAAATCACGTTTTCCAAATGCCTTTTTATTTTAAATACACTTGTGAAAAAGAACACGCTAAACCATGCTCGATGCCACGGTAATGTGAACCGACCAATTATACGAAATTAAGTAAGAAAATCATCCACGAAAGCGCACGATTGAGCAAACTTAAGCCCGTATAACCCGGTAGTCCGTGAAATCACGAAGGATTTCAAACCAACTCGTGTCCCAACCATGATCGTAATAAGTTTAGCGGTCACCAATCACATATTACATAAAAGTTTCCATAATGAGATACATCAGAGTTTAAACATAGTTATTACAAAACAAGTTCGAATAAAAGTAGCGGAAGTCATTTGTTTAAAACCACACACACTCACACGTAGTTCAAATATAGTGCCGGTGATGATCATCTCCAACAAAAGCATTAGACGAGACGTAAGGAATGACCATGCCCATGGTCCTAAGCATCACCCATCGCAGGATACAGGGAGTTGATACAATAGCCATAGTACATCCGCCCATCTTGCAACAAGTGGGAATAAAACCCTGAGTACGAGAATGTACTCAGCCGGACTTACCCGACATAACCGAAAATAAATGACACCAAGGATTATGCGGGCATTATAGTAGGGTAGTGACTCATTTGCAAAAGAAGCATTTTAGCATTTCAAGAACCTTTCTAAAAGCATTATTGTCAAGTTAATTATTATTAACTCCGTCGACTAGATTTGCACCTATACTAGAGTAAACATGTGATTAAGCAATTAATGATAACCACCGATCTTTAAACAACTTCCATATTGTCATATTCACTATAACTGTCCAAGTGTTCCATAAACATTTACTACGATGAAGTAACTCAAGTCAAGTGCTCACTATCCAGAGCGATGGCGATTCGAATCGATTCCTAACTAACCGGTGGTGATTTATTCCTTACACAAATCTCACTCACCCGCTAAAGTGAGATATTGATCACCGAGTCAACTTTCCGGTATCTCGAGTTTTGCCAGAACCACATGTACCCGGGGCCGACCGATCGCACTTTGGTCTTATCATCCCGCCCCGTGTCCTACCACACACCGCCGCGGACAAGGGGCTGCGGGCAATCTACTCGGCCCGAAAAATCTCCCGCCAGCGGTCGGAAGGTACTTTATCCGCCGGCTAAATGTAAGGCATCGTTCAACATGACTCGAGGCCCAACAACGGTCGGTCCTTAATCGACACACGACGGAAACACTACGGTCCAAAACCCCGCAAGTCTCCGCCCGGTCTCAACTTCATTTAACACTTAGTTATACCATGACTTCATAGCCATCCAAACAAATCCAGTAACCACCTATAGCTCGCGGTGACAGAAATCACCCGACTTCTACCGGTCTAAGCCCGGCTAAGCATTGACTCGATTGCGGATACGGGGTAACAAGGATATAGTATAACAAAGGTAAACAAGGTATAATGCAAAGGTTGTTGCAAACAACTCCCGAACGTAATGCATCAATTTTAAGTAAAGAATTTAACGAAATCATTGCAAACCGGAGAAAGATGCTCAGGGGCTTGCCTCTCTCAAGGAGCCTCGGGACGGTGATCGGGGCACTCCGGAAGTTCCTCAACGTCCTCCTCGTCGACTTCTGGCACTTCCTGCGGCTGTACCTCGAACTGCTCCTCGGGCTCCTCGGGTATGACGACTGGGTTCTCGGTTTGCGATCCTGTATGATGCAATGCGTGTAAGTGCCTATGCAATCGGTGCATCGAAGGAGATGAATGCAATGAATATGTTGAAAGGCAAGGTAGACAACATCATCCAAGAAACTATGCTACAAGCACATGTCATCTACTGCATTCTCTTCTACTACCAATATGTTAAGTCAACATATTTTATTAAATGCTTCAAAGATACACCAAAGCTTTACTAATTTCTTAATCACACTTAAGGCAACACTTGCTTAAACCTTAATTAATAATAGGTTTGAATAGCAACCTATATTTCTGATGCTCCTAAAAATCTGAGAAAATTACAGTAGCATAATACTACCCTAAACAGACTACCATAAAAATTTCATGGCATTTGGATAAGTAAACTATCCTACACAAAAATGACAAGCTATAGCATAAAAATGAGCACGAAATTACTTTGTACTATGAAAAGTGTCAAACAACAGAATTAATATTTTCCTAGGTTCTTCATGGTATATAATGACTGTACAAAAATTGTCACATGCATGTTTTATACAAAATTTGTGCTCTAGCAAAAAATAACAAAAATCAGCCATTAAAGGTACTTGAACTACACCTCAAATTTTTCCCACAGCACATGCATGAAACATATTTTTCCTAGGAAGTACATGACATAAGAAGATTAACAAACTTGGAATCATATTTTTCTGAAGGCTATATATTTTTCTACATATTTTTCAAGTTATCAGCAATATTCAAGATTAAATAAAATCCTATAGAAAAGTATCTCAAAAATGACATGCACAATTTTTCCCAAGTAGATCTGATGATAAGGAACCTAGCAAAATTTGTTTCAACAAATTTGGAGCAAATTTGAATACCCAAACATTTTTCAAACCATTTCAAATAAAGAATAAATTGAAATCATTTATTCAAACGCTCTTGGGCCAACCACCATTGAAATCAGCTGGCCCACGGGCAGAATCGCCCACTGCTGCCCAAGCCGAGGAGGAGCGCCATGGTTCGGGCAATGAGGCTTGACCACCTGGTACCGCTTTGCTGGCTGGCCGGACCTTTGGCCGGGTGAAGCAGGAGGGCTTTCGTGCATGGCTTGTGCGACGGCCATGCAGCTCGGGCCACGAGGCCAGGCGGCCATCTCCGCCACGGGCGAGGCGAGCTAAGCGAGCGCACGAGGTTCATGCGAGGCCTTTGGCGAACGCGATCGAGCAGCTAAGCAGGTGGTGGAGAAGGGAGGAAGGGGCGCCCACGGCGGCCGAGAGCAGCAGCGGCGCCATGGACGTCGGTGGCGTAGGCGCGGGAGGCTCACCCCAGGCTCGGAAGGCGGAGTAAGCTCGAGCGCGACCTCAAGGAAGGCGAGGCGGAGTTGCGGGCGCGAGCAATCGGAGAATGGCGCAGTGGTGCGGGAGTTTGACGTTGGCGGAGCTCGAGGCTGGCGAGGGCGGCTTCGGGGCTCGCGACTCTGCCAAGAAAAAAAGCGGTCTGGGAGGAGGAAGGCAGAGCGCGGCGATCGCGCGCAGGCGCTCCTCTTCAAGCCCGCCAGTAGCTAGCGTGGTCGAGCTAGCCGGGCGCGTGGCGGACACGCTGGCGGGCGTCGCCGACGCTGTCGACGACGGCGCGATGCGTGGCTGCCAACCTGCTGCTGGAGAAGAAGGCGCGGCGCGTGGAGGCAGGTGGGCCGATGCAGCGGCGCTGGGCCGGGCCGAGGCGAGGCGCTGGCTGTGGGCTTGCTGGGCCGGCTTATGGGCTGGGTAGGAAGGAGGAGGCGGCTGCCCCGAAAACAGTAAAAACTCTTTTTCATTTATATTTTCAAGAACTTTTTAAAAGCCAGACTTTCAAATCTTATTTTGAGTAAGAAGATGACCTCTTTTGAAAATGTACCAAAAATGAAAGTTGCTTAGAATTTAATTCTCTACAACTTTGCTTTTAGGACCACAACCAAATTCTTTCTAGATTTTGAATTGGAAGATCAAAGTCCACGTTTATCTCAAAACCCTAATTTTTGGAATTTATTTTTGAAGCCAAATTTTGAATTAATTTGAATACAAACATTGCTCCAAAAATTGAACTAAACATTGCTAGATGATTTACAATAGCAGCCAAACATGTTCTACTAACCTAGCAAGCAAGAATCAGAGCAAAACAACTCTAATAAGTGTATGCATCATTTACGTTTCACAAACATGTTTCGTATGTTTCGAAGTAATGTTTCAGTTATTATATGCAAGATTATGCATGTATGATTAGGATGCTTGATGATGCATGATATGCATGATTGCAGTGCCTAAATGTAGGCATAACACCGGGGTGTTACAGTGGCCTTCCGTCCGCTCGAGGAAACCAAGGCGGTGGGAATCGACCCCACCAACCCAACCAAGATGGTTCAGATCGGGACCCAGCTCCTGGCCAAATAGGAATGCGAGCTCATCGACTTCCTACGCGACAATCGCGATGTCTTCACATGGCAGCCTTCTGACATGCCAGGCGTACCACGGGAGGTCGCCGAGCACGCAATGCGCCTTATCCTAGGCTCAAAGCCCGCCAAGCAGCGCCTGCGTCGCTTCGACGGCGAAAGGCACAGGGCCATAGGCGAAGAGATCGCCAAACTCCTGGCAGCCGGATTCATCAGAGAGGTATTCCACTACGACTGGCTTGCCAATCCCATTCTTGTCAAAAAGAAGACCGGGAAGTGGAGAATGTGCGTTGATTATACTGGACTCAACAAAGTGTATCCAAAGGATCACTTTCCTTTGACACGCATAGACCAGATAGTCGACTCCACCTCGAGTTGCGAGATCCTCTCCTTTCTAGATGCCTACTCAGGCTATCACCAGATAGCGATGAAAGAATTCGATCAGCTCGCAACCTCGTTCATCACCCCGTATGGTTCATACTGCTATGTGACCATGCCTTTCGGCCTAAAGAACGCTGGCGCCACCTACCAAAGGTGCATGCAGTAATGCTTCGCTGACCAAATCAACCCGCTCGATCAGCCTCATCAAGCCGAGTGGCCGAAACCAACAATCACCGTCTATGTTGATGACATAGTAGTCAAACAGCTCAAGCTTGCGACCTAATCGCAAACTTGGCCGCAACATTCGTGAACCTCCGAAGGTTCAACATCAAGCTGAATCCCGAAAAATGTGTTTTCGGGGTTTCGAAGGGGAAGTTGCTTGGATAAATCGTGTCCGAGTGCGGCATCGAGGCCAAACCCGAAAAGATCATGGCCATCTCCAACATGGGCCCCATACGCAACGTCAAGGGCGTGCAAAGGCTCACCGGCTGTCTAGCTGCCCTGAGCCGCTTCATCTCCCGGCTCGGCGAACAGGGAATGCCACTCTACAAGCTCCTCAAAAAGACGGATGCCTTCGTCTGGACTGAGGAAGCCCAGCAGGCTCTCAAAAGCCTCAAAACATCCCTGATGTCAGCCCCAATCCTCATCGCTCCCGAACGGGGAGAACCCCTCCTCCTTTACGTCGCGGCAAGCTACCATGTGGTGAGCGCCGCCCTGGTCGTCGAAAGGGAGGAGCCGGGACACGAGCTCAAGGTACAACGACCCGTATACTTCATCAGAGAGGTACTTACCGACCCCAAGGTCTGGTACCCCCAGGTGCAGAAACTGCTATACGCCGTGCTAATGGCAACCAGGAAGCTCCTACACTACTTCACCGACCATGAAGTTGCGGTCGTCACTTCATACCCACTCGAAGACATCATCTGCAACAGCGACGCCGTGGGACGAATCTCCAAGTGGGCACTCGAACTCATGGGCCATGACATCAGGTATACCTCGCGCACCGCTATTAAGTCTCAGAATCTCATGGATTTTGTCGCCGAATGGACGAAGGTCCAGCTACCGACCCTGGACGTCACCCACGAGTACTGGACAATGTACTTCGATGGGTCCGTAATGGCGCCTGGCTCGGGGGCTAGAGTGGTTCTAATCTCCCTGGACGGGAGTAGACTTCGCTACGCCATCCGCCTCTATTTTTCAGCCTCAAACAACACCATAAAATACGAGGCCCTTATCAACGGACTACACATCACCATTGAGCTCGATGTTACGTGACTCTACGTTCACGACGACTCGGAACTGGTCGTTGATTAGGTCATGAAGGAGTCATCCTACAAAAGCCCCCTCATGACAGCATATTGCCAAGAGGTGCGCAAGCTCGAGGACAAATTCTAGGGGATCGAACTGCATCATATCCCTCGAAGGGACAACGATGCCGCCGATTTCCTTGCAAAATTGGCCACCAGACGGGATCCATCCCCGAGCGGGGTCTTCATCAACGACATCCACGAGCCGTCCGCCCGCATCCTGGAAAGTCCAATCCAGACACACCCCAACGTCCAGCCAGTGCTTGGGGGCTTTGATCCCAGTACCTCTATGACGACGTCACCCGCGAACATTGTCGTATTGGCACTCGATCAAGCCGACTGGTGAGTACCGCTACTCGCCTACCTCCTCGAGGAGGTTCTCCCGCCCGAAAGGACTGAAGCCCGATGGATCGCTCGATGCGCCAAGACCTTCATCGCGCTCGGTAATGAGCTCTACAAACGGAGTCCATCAGGGGTACTCATGAAGTGTATCCCTGCCAACCAGGGGAGGCAGCTCCTCCTCGAGGTCCATGCTAGGATTTGCGGACATCACGTGGCCCCGAGGTCACTGGTCGGAAAAGCCTTTCGCCAAGGTTTTTACTGGCCCACCGCGCTGCGAGATGCAGAGGAGGTCGTTCGCAGGTGTGAAGGATGCCAGTTCTACGCTCGGCAAACCCATTTGCCGGCACAAGAGCTCCAAACCATCCCCATCACCTGGCCATTCACGGTTTGGGGCCTCGACATGGTGGGACCCCTCAAAAAGGGCCCAGGCGGTTTCACTCACCTACTCATAGCAGTCGACAAGTTCACCAAGTGGATAGAGGCCAAGCCCATCACCAACATCCGCTCGAAGGAGGCAGTCAAATTCTTCCTCGACATCATCTACCGGTTCGACGTTCCTAACTGTATCATCACTGATCATGGGACTAACTTCACCGGGAAGAAGTTCCTAGACTTCAGCGATGGATATGGCATCGGGATCGATGGGGCTTCGGTCGGACATCCACGAACTAACGGTCAGGTCGAATGCGCCAATGGCATGGTCTTCTAAGGACTTAAGTCATGCATCTTCGACCGACTCAACAAGTACGCCGGGCGATGGGCTGTAGAGGTCCCAGCGATCCTCTGGAGCCTAAGAACGACCCCAAACCGATTCACAGGGTTCACACCCTTCTTCCTGGCCTACGAAGCTAAGGCAATATTACCCTCCGACCTCGACTACGGTGCCCCAAGAGTGAAGGCTTTCGACCGCGACCCAGCCCGAACACTTTTAGCTCGAGGCGCTCGGGGGCTTCATAAGGATACAATATCGAATATTACCTCTCTTTTCCTTACTATCACATGATAAACAACTTTGTCCCCGAACAGAAGCACATTCCATTCCTTTGATTACCCTACATGACTCTGTTCTTACTCCCAACCAAACGCACCCCCGCCACGACCTACGGTTACAAGCAGCCGAGCCCCGCGAGCCACGCCCAGGCTCTTAACAGCTGTGGCCTACGAAACTAACGAGCAGGTGAGAGAGAGAGAGAAAAGGATAAAAACGAAAGTCATGCTAGGATAAAAACAAGGAATAGATATCGTGGTTCTGTCACAAAAGCAGTACTGATGTATTCATTGATACAAAAAACTGTTCACATGAGGACTCACCCACAAACTCAACTATTACATTTTCTACTACTATAAATACTACTACGGCCGCTCGACGACATGGCCTGAATGCCAAAGGAGAAACCACGGCACGCTACGCTAGACATAACCACAACCGCGGTAGCCCCGCCCAGTTTCGCTCCCTCGTCTTCGACGAGCGCAATGGGTACCTCAAGGGACCCGCCCGATTTCGCTCCCTCGACTGCGGCGAGCGCAACGGGTACCTCAAGGGACCCACTCAGTTCCGCTCCCTCGACTTCGGCGAGCGCAACGGGTACCTCAAGGGACCCGCTCGGTTCTGCTCCCTCGACTTCAGCGAAGCGCAACGGGTACCTCAATGGCGTCGCACCCATAGATGCTCAGTAGAAGAGCATGGAGCTCCTGACCTTCTCATGCAGTCGAGGCAGCTCCTGGCTACAGATACGGAACCCTCCACCAGCATGATCTTGAGCAACTTCCCCTCTGACAAAGCTTGCTCGGTGAAGATCCACCGAAGAAAATCCACACACGGCTCCATCCCAAAAAAGGCCCCGCAGATTAATCCAGCACCACCCGCGGCAGTCTCTAGTTCGACATCACGCTCCGGGTTCACGAAAGGATCTGTAAGTCCTCCCCCTCGCTCACCCCCTCTCTCACTTAGGGACCGCCATGACATACATGCACTCTCGGTGAGAAAGAAGAAGGAGGAGAAACAATAGTGGAAGAACAGGCAAAGGACTGCAACGAAGAGTCCTCTCCCTCCCCCTATTTAAGGAAGAAACATGGCAGCCGAAGAAGGATGAAAGATCAGAGCGAAAAAACTCTCCCCTTACCCCATTCAATGCGGATGGGAAATGATGGGACATGCCCTGACCGAAGGGACGCGCACTGACCGATGGAACAACGCCGGGTCAGACAGAATGCTGCCTGGCGAGACGAAACATGGCCTGGGTATGGCCCACCACTATCACACGACCGGGCGTGAAAACCGAAGCGTCACCACACGCAGGCAGCTCTCCGCATCCCCGGGCAGGACTTGGAAAAATCCAAAATGGGATCTCCGCTGGGAGAGACCATCGGGCTTCCCAAGTCGATCGAACGGCTCAGAAAGACACACCGAGACACAGGTAGGAAGCGAAGGGGCGCCCCATGTAGGCTATGCCGACTCCGTCACGAACGACGAGCACGGGTCCCGGTCGGACATTTCCGACTGAAGCTCTCCAAACCCCATCACTCAAGTCACCAAGGTGAGCACTACCAACCCCCTCTATTTTCTTTATTTAAAACATTTTCATACATCCATACGCGCATTCATCCCATACGCCCATGCCTCCCGGACGATTCAGGCCCTGAACCGCCTGGGGGCTTGGGAACTAAGCATCGCACGTGCGGCGAAATGCATCACAACACTCCGTGTTGCGTCACGAAGCGGCGGTTGCCTCATTCAACATGAGCAACCAACAGAGCCAGGGGAGAAAAACGTAGATGAGCCCCGTGTGGCCCTTGCCCGGTCTGGCAGACTAGGTCATCTCATCCTTCTCGTTCGATCCTGAACCTCTCGCCAAGCCCACAGAATCTTCATCGAGGGGAGGCCATTAGGCCACCCGGGTCGGTCTCCGGAACGACCCAGGCATCTGCCGGGTTGCAGGTAAAGTAGTAGTGGAATGTCACAAGAGGGCTATGCCGACCCCGTCACAAACGACGGACTCGAATTCCACTCGATCACACCCGTTAGCGAACTCACCGAGCGCGTCACTTGAGCCCGAGCGATCGGGACAAGCGACAAAACTCAGCCCCTCCGGTTGTGAGGAACCGAGGATGGGGTAATGCACACCACTCACACCGACCACCACTAAAGCCCAATAGGGCTCGGGGGCTCAAAACACCAAACACCTGGGTCTGTGACCCCAATCTCGCCCCATCCGGCTACGCTTCTGACTACGCTCCAAACACCTGGGTCTACGACCCCGATCTCGCCCAATCCGGCTATGCTTCCGACTACGCTCCAAAGCACCTGGGTCCGCGACCCCGATCTCGCCCCACGACTCTAACTCACCCGATCTAGCAGCGCGTATCGACGCTAGGATCAGTGAGCTCTGTCTCGTCCAAACTGACTCCATCGCTTGAACCCGCGGCGCGCATCGACACCAAGATCAGTGAGCTTTGTCTCATCCAAACTAACTCCTTCGCCCGATCCCACGGCGCGCATCGACGCTAGGATTAGTGAGCTATGTCTCGTCCAAACTAACTCCCTCACCCGATCCCACGACGCGCACCGACGCCGGGATCAGTGAGTTTTGTCTCAATCTCTCAAACAACTAAACGCCTCGGCTGCACAACGACGCCTTGATTAAACAAACTCCGTCTCAAATAAAAACACGCACGCACGCCCGCTACCGAACACCCTAGACGGTTCTGCCCGAACCGCCAGGGGGCTCGGGGGGCTACACTCGCGGGTGCGCTCGCGCGCACCCACCGACAAAACTGTAACCTCCCCCACCGACAACACAGAAAACCCCCCAGACGGTTCTGTCCGAACCGCCCGGGGGCTACACCCGCAGGTGCGCTCGCGCGCACCCACCGTCAAGATAAAAATCCCTCAGACGATTCTGCCCGAATCGCCTGGGGGCTCGGGGGGCTCCTGTCGGGTTCATAAACCTAGGGTCCCTCAGGGACCGGCTTCCACGCCAAGGCTCGACCCAAGCAGACAGCACGCGACTCATGGGACAGCCCAAGAGTCGAAAACAACAGACCGAAAAGGCGGTCCAGTCACCGACCGGAAGGTCTGGCCGAAGAGATACAACGCCCGCTCGTCAACTACTTCGGCCCACCTCTCCGACCGGAGCGCTCGCTTAGGACTCCAGCCGTCTCCGGACGGCCTCTCTGATCGGAAGGCTTGGCCCAAAGCACTACTTCCGACTCTGACCCCGCGTCTCCGATCGGGATTCGCAGGAACCCTGCTCACCGCTCTTCTCCGACTGGCGCGACCAGAGCTCTGAGGCCATTCGACCGAGGATGCCCGCTCGGAAAGGACCAGGGGACAAACAGAGAAAGCAAGCTAGGGTGCACAAGTCAAACCACAATACCAGGGACCATATCCTGTACGCCTGTAGGAACAGTACTCTGCAACCGCCCTGACATAAACAGTATTATAGGCGCCGACACTTTCCCCTACAGTGTTGTGGGCGCCATTAACTCCCATACGGTAAATCTCCTCACACGCCTCTAGGCATCAATAGTGTTGTGGGCGTCGGGATTTACCATACCAGGTGAACGTGGTGAAACTCCTCACATGCCTCCAGACATCAACAGTATTTACAGGTACCGACATCTACCATTCCTGAAGAAGGCAACACAACCTCCCACATGTATATGACATTCTATAGTGACATCATAAGTGTTGTGGGCGCCTACCATTATCTTGTACCCACCGGTATGGGCAACAAAGCTTAGTAGCATACGTACCCTTATCCTCTCACTTGTAAAGCCATCCCCTTTATCTATAAAAGGGGATGCGCTCCCTCCAACATAGGAGAGTTAGTTTTTGGAGAGTCCTTTGAGATTCATTAGACCGATCAAGTTCACTAGTCCACAATCACAGAACCGTCGGATTCGAACCTCAAGCACACGCTTGAACACTTAGCGCATAGCGGAGCTCCTGTCGCTCTCGGCCCTTCCGACCGGAGCCAACCGAGCCTCTTGTACACCCCATCTTTCTCCTTCTCGTTTGTAACCCCACTGCAGACTTCGAGCACCTGGGCTCAGGAATAAAGTTACCGACCGACTCAAACTGGACGTAGGGCACGTTACCTGAACCAGTATAAACCATGTGTCATTGAGTGTCAGGCCACCTCCGATCATAACATACGGCAAAACTACAAATATTTACTAGTTGGTCATATTCTGCACCGACAGGACTGGTGTCGATTCCTCGCGAATTTTCAAAGTCACTTTGCGTGTTTTTATTTTAATACGGAGTACCAAGAAGTTTGGAACTGCTTTGATCGAGAACAACTTCAAAAGTTATACTAGTCCACCCGTTCCAAAATATTTCCACATCTCATTTTTACGAGAACTCATTTTTTCTAAACTTAACTAGATTTATAGAAAAATATTATTAACATTTATATATCTTAATAGTTTTATATTTACTACCTCCATCCTAAATTAAGTTAACCTCTAGAGTTGTGCTAATCAAACTATTAAACTATTTTAAGTTTAACAAAATTTATAAAAAAATATCATCAATATTTATGACCTAAATATATGTTTCACGATATATTTATTTGCTTTTATAGTTGTTATTATATTTTCTATATACTTAGTTAAATTTAAGATACTTTAGTTTAAATAGTTTTAGGAATTAATTATTTGGGACAGAGTGAGTAGTATTTAAAAAATTTGACTACTCGAAAAATGAGATGAGTAATTATTTTGGAACAATAAAGTAACTTGCTACTTTGAAATTTGAAAAAAAAAACAGACGTGCAATGGTAGCCAAGCAACACTAAATATCATGCGCAAACATGCAGGTTAACTTAAGCTTGCAAGGGCTGTCAGTATAGATAATTTCGTTCAACGAATAGTTCGATTATCAAAAAAAAAAAAACACGAATAGACCAGCGCTTCCACTCCAGCAGAGGACTTGCCTGGCCCCGTTGCCCGTTGGCCATCTGGAACTGCAAGACATGTGCGGCGGCTTGCGACCGCTCCTCCTGTTACTTTTCTTTCTTCCTTTTCACGCCTGCTTCTTCACCTCCCTCCTTCATCTCCTCTCCCTCTCCCTCTCCCTCCCCTCGCCTCCTCCAAAGCCCTAAACCCCACCCCAGCGCAGCTCGGTGTGCCAGTCCACTCGCCCGCCCGGTCGGCGCCGCACCCCTCTCTCGGTGAGCGCCCCCCTCCGTCTCGCTCCAGGAAGCGATCCTCTCTGGCTCTCTCTCTCCCCCCTTCCCGTATTACTTTTTTTCCCCATTGGCATTATGTTTTAGGTTCTGTTTGCTGCGAGTCGAGTTCGCTCGCCGTTGCGTCGGTGGTTCGGCGATGATCCAGGGATGGTTTGATGAGTGGGATCGCCAATCAGTGACTCCGCATGCTGCTCTTTGTAATTTTTAATTTTTGGCCCTTTTTTGGGGAAAATTTCAGTGGCGATCGGTGAGTTTTGGGCATTTTGGGGGTCTATGCGGTAACGAAAAGGACCGAATTGAAACTGTGCTTAATCGCTAATTGATCCCAGTGAGTTAATTTTTAAATTTTTTAATGTACAAACCACGGTGGCACGCGTCGTTGTCTCGTTGCTGCCCCTTCCTTTAGGTACTGTTTCCGTACTTCACCTGTTCCTTTGTTGTTCAGTCGCTTAGGCTGGTTAGACTAATACGTGCCTTCCTGTTGTAGTCTGGAACTGTTGAACTGCTGCTGATGATAAAAGTCTGTTTTTTTTCTGTTGATATGTGGATAATCATCAGATTCCTCAACGAGATCAGCAAAAACGAAACTTTGGCTAAGTAGAGGGGCTCGTGTAAACGTGAAATAGGAATTTCTTGGAATGGTTGGCTACTGATCTCTATAGTCCATCTGTTACTGATGTTCAGGGACTGTTAGAGGAAGTGCTCTCAATGGTGTCAGAATTAGTTCACAGTTGACCCATGACAGTTACTAGTGATAAATCTGGACAGTTGAGGCAAATAACAAGGGTATTCTTATTTAACTTCTTACCAGCATCTGAGAGAAGACTCTAGATATTTGTCCAGCTGGGGATTCAAAATTTACATTTTCTAAAACTAAATGCTGAGGTCACATGCCAAAAGGAAAAAACAAATTGCAAACTTATTTGTTGTAATGCCTATGATTGGATGAACTATGCCAAGCTTGGACACTAATTGCTTTAGTGAATTAGCCTAATGGTTCTTATGAATTACTCTCTCCGTTCCAAATTATAAGTCGCTTTGACTTTTTTGGTTCATCCATTTTGCTATGTATGTAGACATATTATTATATCTAGATGCATAGCGAAATGGATGTACCAAAAACGTCAAAGCGACTTATAATTTTGAACGGAGGGAGTAGTTGCTAGCTTCTTGTTTTTTCAATAATTATATTTTTAGGCAATTCAAGAGAACTGAACATTCGGTTCCATTAGAACAACATCCTAGGATTCCTTGAAAATTGTTGTTATATATGGTTGTGAAGTCTTATTGCACCAAGCACCTGTTCTTTGCAACTATTTTATTTCTTTATGGGAATAATCAAATCTTATGCTTATGTTTGGACAATTAGACCACTTCAGGATTCTACCCTAAAAGGCATGACCTTGGCCTTCCCATCTGGAGATTGAGTAACAATCAAGTATGGCTTCAAGAGCAATCACGAGGAGAAGGAAATATCTTATCGATCATGTTAAAACACTTAACCTCTCATCTTCATCCTCTACCTTCCAACATGGAAGAATTGGTTCTGAGGCTGAGCCAAGAATAGCACTACAGTTTCTGGAGCAAAGCTCCGGAGACTCAAGATCTGAGAAGGAGCAATACAGTGTGAATTTGACTAAAAGGAATTTGGCAGGTCTTGCTAATAGATTTCTGCGATGTCCAGCTCATGGGATATCTCTTTCATATTATGGAATTGGAAAGAATGACTTTGGGTTGCCGCTGGGAGCTAGATCTATTCTGCAGTCAGTTCGTGCATCATCAACTGCAACTGCAGGGCAACCTAAGTTGGATATTGATGATGAACAGAGTGAGGATCAGAAGCAAAATAGAAAGAAAAAAGAGGCATCCCCAGAGGAATGTGATCAGGCTGTGGAAGGCCTAAGTACTGCAAAAGCTAAAGCCAAAGCTAAACAGGTCCAAGAATCTCCGAAGGCTAGCCAATCAGTTATGCAGAAATTCTGGGCAAGGCTTCTGGGTATTGGCCCTGCTCTGCGAGCTGTGGCTTCAATGAGCAGGTCTCAGTTCCTTCCTTTGTACCTAAATGCGTACATATAAGAAGAATGATTGGTCTGTTTCTTTCTTAACTTATGAAACTTTACCTCTTTGTTTGTCAAGGGCTGATTGGGCTGCAAAGCTTAAGCATTGGAAGGATGAATTTGTTTCTACACTGCAGCATTACTGGTTAGGGACAAAGCTACTATGGGCAGATGTTAGAATCTCATCAAGATTGCTGGTGAAACTTGCCGGTGGAAAAAGCCTTTCTAGAAGAGAGAGGCAACAGCTGACACGCACAACAGCTGATATCTTCAGGCTGGTACCATTTGCTGTGTTCATCATTGTTCCTTTCATGGAGTTCTTACTGCCAGTGTTCCTGAAGTTATTTCCAAACATGCTTCCATCAACTTTCCAAGACAAAATGAAAGAAGAGGTACGTGTTTGATTGGTTTCAGAACCAGAGATTATACTGGTTTGGTGGTGTTACATTTCTCGTCATGCGAATAGTACTCTGTATGTCACAAACTCACTGCTGCACATTTGTTATTAGTGTATTAGTTCCATGGCACAGCATTCCTTACTGTGCTCTTGTTGCTGTAGATAGTCATTTTTGCGTCTCATGTTTGAACTGGGTTTCCTGTGCCATTTTGTGTCATGACTACAGAGTGAAGACATTATCATAGTGCAAACTGATTGGCTTAAGGACATGATTCATTTTACTGTGCAGGAAGCATTGAAAAGGAAACTAAAAGCAAGGATGGAATATGCAAAATTTTTGCAAGATACAGCAAAAGAAATGGCAAAGGAAGTTCAAACATCACGTAGTGGGGACATAAAACAGACTGCTGAAGATCTGGACGAGTTTTTGAACAAGGTATATATTCTTTCCATGCTCCAATCATTACTGTAATTAGTTATCTATTGTAACAAGGTATAGATTCTTTCTATGCTCCAATCATTACCACAATTAGTTATGTATTGTAAACAGCCGTTTGCTATTCTGTGATTGGATAACATACCTAAATTTTGCTTAGGTAAGGAGAGGTGAACGTGTCTCTAATGACGAAATCTTGAGCTTTGCGAAGCTTTTCAATGATGAACTTACTTTGGATAACATGAGCAGGTTCGATGTTCTTTTATCTTACCTGTATAAATTGATCATCAAGCTATCAAAGTTACACCGGTGACTAAACAGTTGCTTGGTATTTTTTCTGCAGACCACGCTTGGTAAATATGTGCAAATATATGGGTATCCGGCCTTTTGGTACAGATCACTACTTGAGGTTCATGCTTCGCAAAAAACTGCAAGAGTAAGTATTTAAATTGATACTGTAGAAATGCTGGTTTAATTTGCATCTGGAGCATCTATATACTATTCTGATTGTATCTACTTAAATGCCAGTGTAACATTGGCCTCACTGTACACAAACTTGCTTTCCTACCTTAATTGAAAGGCAGAACTCCTGCCACCCCTTTAAAAAAAGCCAGTATAACAGAAAATGTTCAATTTTGTAGATCAAACTGTGATGAGGCTTGTGGCCTATCTTTACATTAAGTAGTTTCAAGTAAATATTTCATATTAGTCAATTCACGATGGATGTGCAAGCTTACCAGAATTTAGAAATCTCTGAAATGGATTTAAGTGGTGTTTAGGTCGAATAGTAGTTCAGGTTCAGCAGTACACCTTTTTTTAAAAAAATAAATAAATGATAGAGCATCAAGATTCTTTTCTTGTTTCACAATTTGCTAGTTCTTTTGCCCTTTGTCTTGTTTCTGTTTGATTTAATATGCTACCATTTGAATTTTGAACTGTCTTCTTATAGTGCTGCTTATTATTTTGGTATCGGTACCTATCTTTGCAGCATTAAGAATGATGATAAGATGATTCAAGCTGAGGGTGTGGAGTCTCTTTCTGAAGAGGAGCTTCGGCAAGCCTGTCGGGAACGTGGTCACCTAGGTCTACTGTCAACTGAAGAGATGAGACAGCAGGTTTGCCCACTTAATCTTATAACATGAAATAATTTTAGACTTCCAAAAGTCGGAAAGAAAGGGCTGACTTCCCTCACCATCCTTGTGGTTAGGGAGATACGGAAACATCTCAATGCTTGTGTGTCTGAGGGGTACTAGGCCTTGTATTTCAGTAGTCTTACAGGCAGTGGCAAATGAGAGTAGTTTGTGGTGTTTGGCTGGTTCGTCAGCTGTCCATGAACTACTCATCAGGTCGCTTAACCTTGACACCTACGTCAAGGTCTGTTTGGACGTGGTTGAGTCTCTATTGTATGTGGTGCGTATGTAACTTGTATTCTCTCTTAATGAAATGACACGCAGCTCTCCTGTGTCATTTGAGAGAAAAAGAAAAAAAAAAGACAGCAACACCTTTAACTCAGGGGCAGATCCACAGTGCAATCAGTGGTGTCCTGTGACATCAGTGGCTTGAGGAATTACCTTTGTAACACTACCGTTATGCAACTCATAGGCTACTGCTTTAGCAAGATAATTGACTGGTGGCACCACTGAATTGATTTCCTAGATCAGCCCCTACCTTAACTCGTTATACTATGGAATGGAGTAGTCATCCTGTATTCCTATGATAGAGTTGGGCTATGCTCCATCCATTTCCATGTAGATCCTGTTTTGTGTTCTTCACAAGAATACATGATACTTTTCTTAGTTCATAGCTGCATTTAAGCACCTTTATGAGCTATAAAGTGCCATGTTTACGTTTCCTAGTAAATATCATCTTTTTCTTTAATCTTTTTTAGTTGACACTTTTATGTCCTTGTTACATTGTTACATTTTTCAAGTCTGATGTACTGTTGAGGAAATGTTATGACAGCACTTAGCTTGCACTTTCAATCAAACACAACTGATATTGAGGGATTGCACGGCCTTTGAGTTTAACTGCAAGTTCAAGGCAACTATTTATATAGAAAAAAATTAACTAATGCCATATAAATGCATATAAAACTATGCTAGTAACATTCATCTTTTTTGCCAGCTCCGGGACTGGTTGGATCTCTCACTAAACTATGCAGTGCCATCTTCACTTCTCATACTTTCAAGGTAAATTTAGTAAACATTTTCCCAGTTGTCATGCTATTTTTATGCTTGCATTCTTATGTTTGGTAATTCTGTCAGAGCTTTTACTGTATCTGGGAAAGTGAAGCCTGAGGAAGCTGTTGTAGCAACACTATCTTCACTACCGGATGAAGTTGTGGATACAGTTGGGACAGTACTGCCATCTGAAGATTCAGTTTCTGAGAGGAGGAGAAAACTTGAATTCCTTGAGATGCAAGAAGAACTTATCAAGGTGACGTGTACATATGCATCTTTTTATTTCTCTAGAGAGAGCATATAGATTGTAATAGTTAAACGATGTGTTTTTTTTTAACCTCCCATTGTGCCAATGCAGCCATAATCTTTGGGGACATAAAACCACTGTAATGATAAGCTGATAGAGAACTTCCCTCCACTGAATGTGTACCTGCTGGCTTGTAGTTTGTAACCTATGTTTTATGATTAGTCGAAAAAGCTAGAGTTCAGCCACATATTTAATTTTATCTAACCCAATGCGCTGTTTCAGATTTTGAAATTCCTACTTTCGTGCATTGTTATTCCATATGTTTCTGCTCCCTAGTTATACATCATGATTGAATCCTTAGTTGGATCCTATGTGTAAACTTCATAGGAGATCCTGTTCATATCTTTGTCACGTGTTAGATGTTCAGATGAGCACAATTACTTAGCCTTTGTTTCGATTATAGAGATTAGGTTTAATCTCATGGAATCGGTAGGGAATTGAACTAGAATCCCTTCATATTCAAAGGAATCTATCTAGTCCCTATCCATTAAAGTTTCTCATTACGTGGTTTATGCAGTTTCATGGTTAGGGAGAAGATGTTCGATTAAGAGAATCTGAAATGAAAATGTTATTACAAATTAGATTTCATAATTGATATCCCTGCCTGTATTGTAAGTTTGTAACTCGAGGCATGCTTCCAATTTGTGTAGCTTCTAATCCCAATGCTGTCATCTTATCTGGAGTACTTAAAGACTCGCACTGTAATTATGGCAGATTTGTTCTCTTTCACAAATCTGCATACACATTTTACTTGATAATTATCCTATGTTTGTCGGAACATGTATTTTTTTATATTTAACCCAACCATTTTATTTTGTTAACGTAATGCTGCAAATCTATTATTGATTTTTTAATGCAAAAATATATTCAGGAGGAAGAGAAAAGGAAGGAGAAAGAAGAAAAAGCAAAACAAGAGGAAGAGGAAAAGACAAAGCTCAAAGAACCAGAGGGTGCTGCTGAAGATTTAGCTTTGAAAGAAATGACTGATGCTACTGCTAGGGAAGAAGAACTGCGAAAGGCAAAACAACACGACAGGGAAAAACTCTGTAATATCGGCCGAGCATTGGCAGTGCTCGCATCTGCATCGGTATGCTCCTATACAATCAGTATTTTTCATTTAGTAACTATACACGTTGACAGTAACAACATCGTAGCTATGGAACACTAGTGTCTCCTCATTCCATCCTCTCTGTTTGATCATTTTTGTAACCTGTATTTGCAGTCTGTAAGCAAGGAGCGTCAGGAGTTCTTGGGACTTGTCAACAAGGAGGTATAATATGAAGTGGATTAGACAAACAAATACTCATGCAGGCATCTTTCATGGTATTTGCATATATAAATATGTACACTGGATATTTAATAGGACTTTTGTCCGCATGCAGATAGAACTATACAACTCAATGCTTGAAAAGGAGGGTACAGAGGGTGAAGAAGAAGCTAAGAGAGCATACATAGCTGCTAGAGAGGAATCAGACCGTCATGCTGAGGCTGCTGCAGAAGAAAAAGTCTCATCAGCACTTATTGAGAAGGTAAGGAATCCTTCGGGGCATGCCCCGTAGTTGAGCAGTGTCTACCTAAAATCTGTTTATATTTCCCATATTTTATTGCTACTACTCTTGGAACTATGCTGCCTAAATAGCCTTGAATATCGACAGTGAAAACTATAAACAAATATCTAAAAGTTGGAGATAAGAGTGCAAACTTTTACTTGCAAATTGTAACTAAGGTCTATATTGACAAGACTTGGTAACTAAAAGGCCTCTGATTTTCATTCTGATGATGTAATCTTAGAAAGCCTGCCTGAACTGAACCCCTCTTTTGGCATTTTAAAAGTGCTGCAAAGGAAACAAGCATCCACATGCTTTTGTATCTTCACTATGTTGTTGGCATATGTATGCTATTATATCCCTTGTTTGGTTGAATATTTATGATTCATGGGTTTGCTGTTCACATGAATCACATATAACTATGACCTTTGCTGCATTCAGGTTGATGCTATGCTCCAAGAATTAGAAAAGGAGATTGATGATGTGGATGCACAAATTGGAAATCGTTGGCAACTACTTGATAAGTAAGTCACTTGTATGTATGGATCTTTTTATGTTGTGTGCTTGTCAGCCAGTGCATTTTGTTACTGAGTTCTCCCTGATAGGGAAACTTAATGCTATTTTTTGTTAATTTACAATCGGCGGTAACTCTATTGCCCTGTCAAAACACAGTTCTGTGTCAGGTGTTTCTGTGATCTACCTAACCATATTCAGATGATTGTTTTATGAAATGCACTAGTTCATAAACTCATCTTCCTTGTGGAGTCCCTGTAAAAGCATGGTTGCTGCTTCCTATTATCCTAAGATATGTGGGATGGCCTACTTTATCAAACAGAGAAGTCATTTGTAATATGCCACCATAACCATTTTGCACATAGTCCTCAGCATTATGATCCAATTTGCACACAATTTTCAGGGACCATGATGGCAAAGTGACACCTGAAGAGGTGGCGGCCGCAGCAGCCTATCTCAAGGACACCATAGGGAAAGAAGGCGTGCAAGAGCTCATCAGCAACCTTTCTAAAGACAAAGGTTCGTTTACCCATGACACCTACATGCTGCTCCAGTGTTACATCTGCCCAATTTTCTTGTATTTTTCTGAACGTTCTCTTTATGCACGCCTTCAGAAGGAAAGATCCTTGTTGAAGATATTGTGAAGCTAGCATCCCAAACAGAGAACAATGAAGAGGAAGAGGAAGCACGGCAGTAGCTGGAACAGTATTCGGAAACATAGGGCTCGTTTAGATAGGTGGCCTATTATTATATATATTATTTCAGCAGTCAGAACTCAGAAAATTCAAGAGACCTCAGCTACCTAGCGGCAGTATCATATGTATTGAAAGGCAATACGGCCATTTTTTGCAATTAGTAAGGTGGATAGACTTGCTGTAGAGATGCTCATGCTGACATGCATTTAGTTAGGCGTGGTTTGGCAGGTAAATTGCAACCGAAATTTCACCGGCTGCTATGGACGTGGAAAATACAGATCAATTGTTATGGTACTATGCAATCCTGAAATATTGAATCTGTTTTAAATTCATAAAATGTTGGTGGATGTTGGGGTAATTTATTGACCATAAAGTTTATGGAATCATTATGGTGTTGGCTGATTTTATCATGACCAATTATGATCTGTTGTCTACATGCCTACGTGGTTGGAGTCAATTTTCATAAGTTGAAATTTAAAATTGTGAATTTGGACCGAAATGGGCGATCAGGAAACTCGGGCATGGGAAGTTGGAGCCCTGGGCTGTTGGCCCCTACATTTACACGCTGTCAGCCATGTTGGTTGTACAACAAACAATGTGTGCAGTGAAGTAATTGAATGTCGCATTCTGCAGCTTGTAAAAGTTTTGGGAGTATTCATTTTTTTCTTTTTCATTTCTTTTGTGTCGGAACCTGCTCACCAATCTGCAATCTTCTAATATCCTTAAGAACCTTGAGCAATCCAATACAACACCAGTATATCACTATGCACTATTTCTTTCTTTCCAACTTCTAAATTTTTGAGACATGTTGCATGCTCCCTAAGAGTAAACTATATTACCTACTTCTCTGTCCCAAATTATAGGTAAATTGTATTACCTACTTCTCTGTCCTGAATTATAGATCATCTTTGGCTTTTCTAAGCACATATCCACTATGTTAGATACATTATGCATACCATACATTATGCATACCATCATTCTAAATTGTAAGTTGCTTTGGCTTCTCTAGGTTTATAGTTTTTACAATATATATCTAAATGCATAGCAAAAATTATGACTTGCAATTTAGAACAGAGAGAGTATATCTCTAGAAAAAACAAAAAGGCCTATAATTAGAAACAAAGAGCACATTTTTCACAGTTATGACAGGTTTATTAGTTTTGAATTAATTAGCTGTCTTAAATATCGAGAGAATAACTTAATTTCCAACAGAGCTCTGCTTTGGCATGTCTTGCTCCATGATTGTTGCCAAAGTACCCAGTGACCACAGTCAGGAAACGCTTCCACCCTCTTGCTTTTATATTTCTATAATATGCATTAGACATCGATCTGGTGCATCGACAATGGGAATTCAAAGGCAACTGACACTGTACTCATGAGCCATAGAGCTATTCCAAAAAAAAAAAAATCATTTACATATCATAAAAAAGGACACGGGGACTTGCACATTACAATAGAACCGTGGATACTGGATATTCCCCGAGTGCAACCTGTCTTGCTGAAATCAGCAAAAAAAATGTGTGAGAACTAAATTTCCATTCCTGGGCTAGATACCTTGGATCACATTCAGCCTGTTCGCTGGTTGGTTTCTGGGCTGATAAGCCCGGCTGATGCTGGATTGTTGTGAGAGAAAACAGTATTGACTGGCTGATAAGCCTTGGCTGAAACAACAAGCGAGCAGGCTGATTGAGGTAATTGTTAGTGCCGGCGTCCATATGTAAAATTTCTCACGGCAGGAAGTCAACGTATGTACAGAAATCCTGGGAAGAACAAATACAGTTGCCACAACTCAGGTGAGGTGACTATAGTCGAACAAAGCATACCAAGTATTAGGAGTAAATCAGGAGAACCTGTTCTAAATGTTAGCAGTCCCCCCCTTGCCAGATGCAGATGCTGGGGTTCCATTTGCCTGTTGAGACGTCTCTGTAAGCTTCTGACCACGAGGTCGCTTCCTTTTTCCGTTGGCTGAAGTATCTTGCACGGTCTCATTTGGCTTCGGAGGCACCTAGCCATACCACCGTGCCATTGAATGCCATCAATTTATGCCAAAAAAAAGTCCATGCAAGATGAATGGAACTTGCAAACAAACATAAACTCAAACCTGGAACATCTGCTGGTACATCACCGGCATCAGAACATTTCCAACAGCATGTGGGTCAACACCACTCTGAAATTTTAAATCAGCAACAGTCAGTAGCATATTCCTACAGAATAGAATCTGCCTCAAAGTAAAAATAATAAAGAAAAAACTTGAAAATAAAGAACAATTACTGATTAATAAGTACTCCCTCCATTCCAAATTGTAAGTTGTTTTGGATTTTCTAGGCACATTGCTGTGCATCCGCTGTCTAGATACATAGCAAAAACTATGTATCTGAAACAGCCAAAATGATTTACAATTTGGAAATTGGAATGGAGTGACATGATTTATTTTTGTTAGAAGATTCAATTTTTTTACCAACTATAGAGAACGATGAATAATTACTGTTTATTGCAAATATTCCTGATTTAATATGCAAGAAAGCATCCAAATATCCTGGAAGAGTATGGATTTGGCACCCAGGGAGGCTGGCACCCTCCTTATCTGGAGCGGACATCTTGGTAAAAATAAACAGAAGAAAACAGAGATAATGGAGCCGTCTTCCTCTTACTCACTGCCACTGCGCCACACAGCCCGCACCACCGATCATCTTCCTCACACCGCCAACAAGCATGCTAGCCATGGGCCTGCTCCCTTGTGACCCCCTTTGCGCCTCCCAGTCTCCTCCTAGCTCCAGCTGCCGCATCACGGGGGAGGAGGCACAGATCTACTGGCTTCTTGCACCGCTGCTTGACCTCGATCATGGGCCGGCACTCAGTCATGGACACAGTGCTCATGGGGGAGGAGGTACACGCTCACAGTCACAAGGGAGGCGCGCTCTCATGGAGAGGCGCATGCGCTCAGGGGGGAGGGCACACTCGTGGAGAGGCGCACACGCTCATGGGGGAGGGTGTGCTCATGGGGCGCGCGGACGGGAGCGGAGGAATGTGAGGCCGGGCACGTCACGGACACAGCACTCATGGGGGAGGGCTGTGCTCATGGTGAGACACGGACAGAAGCTGAGGAACGCAATGCGAGGAAGAAGGTGGAGGAAGAAACACCATCACAGCCTGTCATCACAGCCTGTCGTCAAAACAAATCTCAGTGATGCCAGGCAATGACTCCAGATAAGGAGGGCGCCAGCACCCCTGGGCGCCATACTATTTTGGTATCATGGAAATTTGGTTTTCTAGTGCCTGTGGGATTTAGTCAAAGATACGAGTCAGCATATATGACCATCTGTTCTGACATACCGGTACCATGTACACAATGCTTGGCTGAAATGCTGCTTGACTGCCTACAAATTGCTGGATATTAGCTGGTACTCCAATGTAGCCAGTAGGAACTATTCCTTTTTCTGTCCCTCCCTGGAGTAAAAATAGCAACCAATCAATATCTTCTTTTTAAGGAGGTCTCTGATATTGGAAGCATATAGTCTTACAAACCAATCAATATCCTCAGAGCCAAATGTGTCAACTAAGGATATAAAATTAACTAATGCTTAGTGCAATCTTACCTTTTGGATTTGCGGTACTTGCATGACTGCTGGAGCCTGCATATTGCAAAACAACCCATTTAAGCAAATCATATGGACTATCGATTCTAATTTCCACAAAGCTTACAAGCAAACATGTGTATATAAGATTTATTATAGGTCGAACCAGTACCTCTGGTCCTTTGAGACCATCATTTCTGTTTCCAGTAGCTGCACCCACCACGGTTTGACCAGTCACTGTATTTGGTTTATTTACTTTAGGAACACGAGACTTGATCCTTGGTTGTGTATCATCATGTGTGTTGCTATTTAGCAGAAAATTTTCTGTCTCCCTTACCAACCTCAAAGCAAGGCGATACTTATCTGATAGGACTGCGGAGTCAACAAGTTGCAAACATCTCATTGATATATAGTCATATCGATCCATGCGATTGTTGGGGACAAGATCGCTTGGAGGGCGTCTCTTCACATGCAACTGTCTAAAATCCTTTTTCCACCTATCAAGAATATAATGTTGTGGAATTTCACGAACCAGTTGAAACTTGAGCATTGAGAGACTATGCCTACATAGTATGCCACTGAATTGGAAACCTCCACATATACAACTAATACTCTTTTCGTCCGCTTTGTATGTCACTGCAAAAATTTTACTCATGGTCCTTTTACCATCTTCAAGGAAAATGCACTCCTTGACATTGAATGTGGAGACAGGCCCGTCAACACCAATTAAAGATACGTGGCAGTACATTATGGCTTCAATCTCATCTTGGAACTTCTTGAACATATTATGCGTGTATACCTTTGAGAGCTGCTCTTCCATATAGAATTTTGATACCGGTGGACGTTGCTTATGAAATGTCTCAAAATCTGCTTGGGCCTCCTTCTCATATTTACTCTGCAAAGCCATCTCATACTTGCCAAGAAAATGCTTCAAGGTGGTTTTTAAATCAACATATCCATAAAAAAAAGGAGTGGTTGTTTCATTTCTTTGTGTAGCAGACATTCCTGCCCAAAATGTATCTTTAATGAAAACAGGAACCCATGAAGATCGGCATTCATAAAGTGATCTTAGCCAGTCATTGCCCTGAAGCCCACTATATGTAATTAAAGTATTCCATTCCCCTTCAAACTCATCGATGGTTAAAGAATCATACACAGCCTTATGCATCGCCTTGTTGATAGCTCTGTACTCTGACAGCCCACCTAAACGTTCTGCGGCCTTCCTCATTATCTGAAACAAGCACATTCTATGACGGACTCCTGGAATAACCTCAGCTACAGCACTTTGGATGCCCCTACAATAGTCAGTGACAATAGCCTTCGGAAGATTGCCATACATACATGCTATCCAAGCCTTAAGTAGCCATGAATAGGTTTCTGCTGTTTCATCAGAAAGCAGGGCACACCCCATCAAGACAGATTGTCCATGATGATTCACCCCAATAAATGTTGCAAGAGGCATATCATATTTACTAGCCACATATGACGTATCAAGTGTGATGACATCACTATAGTACTCACACATGGCTCTTGACCGTGCATCTGCCCAGAAAACATTCCTGGTACAGCCTTCATCGTCCAGGTCAATGACATTGAAAAAGTTGGCATTTTTGGCCTGCATCCGAGTGAAGAAAAGCCGAAGGGCCTCCGAATCTCCAGGTTGGAGCTTCAAACGACCCCTCTCCACAAAGCTGTGGTGCTTGCTCTCGCCAAAAAGAAGCTGCTCAAGCTCCCCCAGCTTATCCATGGGCATCTCGCTTGACTCTTCAACAGGCATAGCCCCAGGGCCACCCATACGCAACTGCTTCTTCGCAGGGCCAGAGAGCTGCTTATAAGAGTTCAAAAACCTTGCCATTGCTGGGCTCACTGGATGATTATGATCGAGGATCGCCAACTCTACATGCAACAATTTATCTCCCCACAACTTCACTCGGATCTTGGCTGGGCAGTTAGTGGTCGATGAAGCCCGTTTCCGAAACTTTGGCTCATAACGTGGCCGCCCTCCTTTGCAGCACATAAGCTCGAGATATAAGCAGGTCCCTTCTTGTGAGAAAGAGGACCTCCTTACTGAGACACCAAAGCCAACACGGCGGGCATACTTGCGGTAGAATCGGTTGACTTCTGTGTGATTATTGAACACCATGCCAACTTCTGGAACACCAATATCCTCCCCATCGGACTCCTCGATGCTGGGATCCTAAAAAAAAATACTTCATCATGAAACCACTTACATTGCAAACTACCGGAAATTTCTTTAAGTTTTTCAAGCTAATACAAAGTGAAATCAACTTAAAATTAACTTTTTAAAACATAGGAGCAGCATGAGTGACTGTGAGCAAATCGAGCGTCCTGAATGTAGGTATTTCAGGATGGCATGACACTAACATTTGGTTTCAACTGCTGGTAAATGCTCCAATGACCACCAACTAAGCAGTGCTATTATCAATGCCTCCAAAGCAAAGGCTATCCTAAATTAGAACCTCAAGCCCACAGTGATGAACAGAAATACAGAATTACTAGACACTAGACCGCTTACCAAAAAAACAAATGCTAGTCCACGTCACGAAAATAGAGTTCAAATACGAAATAACTATCCATCAAAACTAAATGAATCAATCAAATCCAAACCCTAAATGACAACCACTGTCTGCCCGCCCACTTCTAGTCTAGAGTTCAAAATGAAATCTGAATCAATCAAGGAAGGAAATGGAAATTTCCCCACACCGACAAGTTAGCACATATCAAACTCTACGCTCAGGATCACAAAGGCGATAAAAGGATCATGAACGACAGAAGAACAGGAGGGACGGGGCGAGCCTGACCAGTGCGTTGAGGTCCCGGCGCCTTGCACGGCGGGGGTTCTTGGACGTTAGGAGCGGCTCCTCCACCTCCATCGCCGGAGGGCCCGCCGCCGACGAGGTAGGCTAGGGTTTCGGACGGGTACGGGGGAGGCGGGTGCAAAGTTCGGTGACAAATGAATTAGGGGCCGCTACGGCGCTACCTCTGCGCATCTGCACAAGGGCCCGACCCGAGAGAGAAGTGGGGCCCGGCCGCTCCTCAGCACCTCGGGCGTCTCCCGCGCCGCGCGCCCCGCGCCCAGACGGCACACGCCCGTGAACGCGATCCAGCAGCTGTCGCGGATTCACTGATGGTGATGGGCCTGGCCGCTCGCAACACATCCGGCGTGGCAATGGCTGATGTATATACTAAGTAGCAACTAAAACAATACACGGTGTATTTTGGTCCGTAACGCTGGTGAGCCAAGCCAAAACTTGGCAACTAGGCATGGCATGGTCAAAACAATGGGAGAAAAAAAAAGTTGTATTTGTACGCGTCGATGGCACCAGGATTGGTCAAGGAAAAAAAAAGTGTGCTCCTACGTATGCGTCGAGATGAGGTGACAGAGCGAGGGAGTCGCGGTTACAGATGGATAGGGAGGCAACGGAGAACGGACGACGCGTATGGGCGGACTATGAGGTACAGTACACGGTGCTGGCGACTGGCGAGGACGTCTTGGGCTACAGCCGCGCCCCCCTCGAACAAACCGAATATGTATGGAGTAAACCGAACAAAATGAATATGAAATAAGCCTACTAGTCTGACTTTTGTCTGAAACTAACCAATAAGCTACACAATACGCGTCCTCTGCCACATTATCAAATCTGGCGCACATCAAGACAAAAAAAACTATTATTGATCTTATAATCCGTACTTTTCGGCTTATCTTTTCAGTCGAAATAGTATTTTTTCTCTAACAACAAATTAGCCGAAACAATATTTCAACTTGTTTTTTCAACGAAGCGAACGGAGCCATAGAGCCAATGTTATGTACAGTTTGAACATTCATCCTAGCGACAGCAGCTAACAGTATCATGTAACAAAAATGTTTTGATCCATTGGACCCTCTGCCAAGTTCTTGCCATCTGGAGTGCCAGTGCCACGTACAGCCTCGGTATCCTTAGGTTAGTTCAGGACTCAGGAAGTCATTACAGGAGCCTGAGACGTCATGGTGCCTGAAATCACACACGGAAACCTATTAAGGACGGATAGCTGGTATACCGGTACTGATGCTAACCAAGGTTTTAAATTGCAATTTTCACAGCCGTAAAAGCCAAGTTCAGAAATTTGCTATAGCGCAACTTTAGCCAGCTATTTAAAACATCGATGCTACATAGCTAGTAAGAACCATTGCAGATATATGTTTTATATAATTGTAAATTATTATCTAAGAAAGCAAACTACTGTGTTTCTGCTTTTGGAATCAGTTTAAAGCAGGAACTGGCTATGAAAATCTGATACATATTGGGAATGCATGCATCCTTACCAAGCTAATGAACCATTGGCACAGTATATAATTATTATTAATTGAAACAAAGGTATTCCATGCAGATCCATAGTGTCGGTGTTTTCGGACCATCGAAGAGTAAATTTGTATTTACGCGTCTGGCTCGGATGGTGTGCTCGGAGGAAACAAGGGTTTATACTTGTTCGGGCGGAACGTCCCTACGTCCAGTTCGCTATTGCTCGTGTTCCCGGCATTTTGGTTGCAGTAGGGGTTACAAACAGGCGAGAGAGGAAGAGGATCCCAGGTCTCTGGTGGAAGGAGTGAACGGGTGCTGAGAGCTCGCTTGCCGCTCAGCCGTGTGCTCGTGTCATGCTCTTGTTTTTCAGATCTCCCGTCTAGCTCAACTCTTCATGGGGCGACCTGCTTCTCCTTTTATAGGCGAAGGGAAAGCGCGGGTTACAGAGGAGGAAAAGGAGAAGGAGAGAGAGAAGAAGGCTTCCAGGGTTGCCGGGTCCTTCTCCTTCATGCGGGCCCCGCCGATTCTGTAGATGTCAATAGGGATGGCTCCATGTCGCGGCCCTGCTCGTCAATGGCACCATGCGCAGACGCCATCTGCCGGTCATGGCGTTCCACTTCGTCCCGGCAGGACGTCGTGGTGAATTGACGCGCCTGTCAGCGTCTGTACGAGGATTAGGCAGAACAGCACCGGCACGCCCAACACTGTTCTTGATGTGAATCCCCAGGTATGGCCCGTCATAGCCACGGGTTACATCGAGACGTGCCAGCCTCTTCCCTGGCGTCAGAGTTTTGACCCAGGCCCATACGCTTGGACCTGGAGTGGTTGGCGGCGGTATGGGTCCCCGTCGGACGAGACGGAACCCGCGTCCTCGAGGTCGGGCGAGACGGAGCCCGCAGCCTCGAGGTCGGGCGAGACGGAGCCCGCGACCTTGGGGTCGGGCGAGACCTTTTAATACGTCTCGAGCCATCCGGGAAAGTCAGCATGGGCGCTAACTTCCTTACTTTAGGTATCCTTAATATCGATACCCGACACATAGTTTCACAAGGGTACAGTGTATGATCAAAGTTCATGTTATAAATAAAGCCTTGGGCAAAAAGACAACACTACAATACTAAACAACAATTAGGCTCAAAAATCATGTCTTAGTGTATGACTGCATGTTCGGTCATAACTATATGTGAAGCTGAGAAATCATCGCTGAACTCAGGTGTAAAGAAATTATCATGGTAAAAATTTATGTCTAGAGATGCATGACTACCATAACTAGCAATTGATGGTATAACAATTAACAGCAGCAAATAGTGTAGGTAATACAAAATAGTGAAGTCATCATGTGATAAACCATGGCGATCAGTTTGAAATAAGCTCTATGGCTCCATGCCAGAAAAAAATGCAGAAACTACAAGGATCTCTTCTTCCCTCATCACATCTGTGAGCGTGACCCAGACATGGCATATAGCACACTCAAGTGCTGAGTACTTTCGTAGCAATGCAAAATAAACTTGAAGTGGTGGTTTTTTCTAATGAAACAACAGGGGCTCTGATCTTGATTAAAAGAATTGGTGGGAAAAAAATACTGATGTTACTGAGTTTGTGTATAAAAAAAATATTAGAACGAGTGATGAAAATGCATCACAGTTCATGTGTTTTGTTCAAGTCCTTCAAACAAGAATTCGTATTTAGGTCCCTAATCTTGTAAAGGAGTGTCGGGTTAAGTCCAAACCCAACTTAAATTATTAACTACAGTGTATAAAGTTAAAGTGTAGCTATACTTTTGCTGGATAATATTAAACAATGCTATATAAACATACCAAAAACATGTAATAGTCTGTCCACATTGAAAGATGTTCGGTTTTTCTATTTATTCCGCACGATGACCATTGGTCAGAAAATAATATAGATAGATTGAAAACTCTAAAAGAAAACAATATAGATTGAACCAAAGATGTTATGTCAAGACCAATTAAGCAAATTTTGGACCCCATTGACAATATAACACAGTTAAGGTGTGGGACTCAATTCTTCAAGAACCCAGTGGCATACCCATGCAAGTTAACTCAAATACCTATATATATCAAAGTAAATAAGGAATAGCATTTCTCACAGAATATGCATGGGCACAATTCTGAACCAAGAAAAATAAAAAGTCTTAAAGGTTGGCACTTGGAGGATGATGGAAAAATTAAACGGGACACATAGCTACATGGATAAGAAAAAGCTGACACCTTACCTAAAGTTTAACTGAAATAATTGGAGCAATGAATATGCACTACCCTGCTCTTCGTGTAGGAGTTCTTAGCACTGGATTATCCTGCAACATGGCCATATGAGTCATTTTCAGACAGATATCCATAGATAAACTTCAAAGTCAAGAACCAAGATTGACTAGAAATACCTGCAACATTGGGTGGTAAACCCACTGATTCCCAAACCCATGTGGTTCTGCCTGCACCTAAAAAACAAGGTGTAAAAAAAAAAATAGTTGCAAACAAAGACAACTATACGAAATTATCAAGACATGGCCAATTGTATGACAGAAACCTGTATAAAATTGTTCTGCTGCATCCTTTGGTGGCTGGGCACTTGATGCTGGTGATTAATATCCATTCCAAAATGATTACCAAATGAGAGATTTGGTATTCCTTCCTGTGTAAGTTTGCAGCGAGACTTTATCAAATATATGTAGTATTAATAGCAGCGGCAAACAAAAATAATAATGTGTACCATTAAATCAATGCCTCCTTGCACTCCCATGTGAGAACCTTCAAGATGGGAGGAAGAAGACGGCCCTTGGATCATATTTGTATTGTCTCTGACAAATGATGACCGTAGGAAATCCTGCTCAACAAGAATATCCATGAACAACAAAAGGTGTATTCATATTATATTAACTGAAGTGTGGGTCTGAGGCTCATGAATATACTCTTGAGAAAAAAGGGAACTGAGACTGACCTGTTCTTTATTTGGCTGTGTTACGGTGTCATCATTAGATTCTGTCACTTTCTTCGGTGGCCGACCACGGCGCTTTGCATGGGCTGACTGAGAATTCTTTACTCCCTCTGAAAACTGAGGACTAAAAAGGCCTTGACCATTTTCTGGTGCATCAGCCTCAAAGGAAAGAAGCATTGGCTGCCTGTCTCTAGCAGGCAGTCCATCATCCAGAAGAGATCTTTCCGCTTCTCTCAGTAACTTCAGAGCAACAAGGTACCTACTCTCAGATACAAACCCTAGATTGAGCAGCTGACTACATTGTGTGAACAAATAATCAGAGCGTTCAACAATGTCACTAAGGGGCATTTCATTAGGTTTCTTTGCGTTAGAATATAATTTCTTATAATCCCTTCTCCAGCGATCAAGAACATAATCTTTTGGGATCTCAAATATCTCCTGCAACTTCAACACAGACAGTGCATGTCTACACAGGATGCCAGTGAACTGAACAAAACCACATTCACACTCAATTTCAACTTTGGGCTCTTCTTTACAAAAGTAAACTTCATAGGTCCTGCTCTCTGTGTCCTTTCCATCTTCCATGTATGAGCATTCTTTCACTTCAAAAGTAACAAGTCGGCCATCAACTTTAATTGGCATACCATCGCAATACATTGTTGCTTTCAACTCATCTTGAAATTTTCTGAACATGTTTATTGTGTAGGCTTTGGCCAGCTGTTCTTCCATGTAGAATTTTGTTACAGTCAATGGAGACCTATGGGAAGATTCTTCATCTGCTTGCCACTCCTTCTTGTATTTGTTCTCTAATATCATCTCATATTTACTGAAAAATTGCTTCAAAGAAGTTTTTGGGTACACAAACCCATCATAGTACGAGGAAATAGACTCCCCACGCTGTGAAATAGACATCCCTGCCCAGAATTTATCTCTCAGATATGCAGGTGCCCAGAGTTGGCGATGCTCATAAAGGGAACTGAGGCACCCGTTTTCTCCAAGTCCATGTTCCTCGATAATCTTCTTCCAGTCCATTTCAAACTCTGGGATCTTCAAAGACCCATATGTTACTTTCTTCAGTGCTTTCTTGATTGTTTTAAACTCTGCATGTTCTTTCAAGTTCTCTGCTACATCTTTCATAATTCGATACAGGCAAAGGCGATGTCTAACTTCAGGGAGAACTTCTTGAACAGCATCTAGAATAGCATTGTAATGTTCAGTGATGATTGCCTTTGGGCAGAGACCCTTCATACATGATAAAAAAGCTCTAAATAACCAAGCATAACTATCAGCACTTAGATCTGATAGTAAACCAGTACCAAACAGAACAGGCTGACCATGGTTATTCATCCCAGTGAAGAAAACAAGTGGCAAATCATATTTTTCTGTCAAGTATGAGGTGTCAAAGTAAACAACATCATGACCAAAGTAATCATTCGCTGCCCGTGACCTAGCATCACTCCAAAATAAGTTCCTCAAACGGCCCTGATTATCCAAATCTACTGAGTAGAAGAAGTAAGGATTCTTGTTCTGCATATTCCCAAAAAACTTCTGGATATATTCATCGTCACCTTCCCCAAATTTAAGCCTTCCTATCTCCGTGAAGTTCCCTTGCTCTTTTTCAGCTGGAATGTTCCTGCGACCCTTCAGTCGTGAGGCAGATCCCCCATTCTTGGCATCTGTTAGCTTTTTATAACAATTAATGAGTGATGTAGAGGACTGGTTTAGTGGATGGTTGTGCTCGAGCTTAGCATCATCAATATGAAGCCATCTATCTTGCCTTAACTTCAAAGAGATCCTTGCTGGACAATTTATCTTGGTCGACTCTCTCGATAGATAGCACGCATTTGCTCTCCCTCTCCCAGCTCGACTACATCCAATCACCAACCTTCGGCACACCCCTGACTTTAAATACGACGACTTCAGAATGATCGCTGAAAACTGAGAATCCTCAGCATATTGTTTATAGTACTTGAGAGCATCATCATAAGTTTTGAATCTCAGCCCAACACGCGGTGCGTTCTCATCCACCTTACCCTCCCCATCATCTTCCTGCCCGCTGTCATTATCATCCACGAGTATCACCTCCTTGCCCTCATGCAGCGGCACCTCCTTGGGCGAAATCCCTCCCAAATCCTAGTGAACAAAGCAAAGCATTACAAGTTTCCATAGCAGTCAGCACCAAAAATAAACATTCAAACTAACCTACACCTCTCTAACCTGGGGCACCTCAACTCTTTTCAGCACTGCGCCATTGCCATGTAACTCTGCGTCATTACCATGTACCTCTGCGCCATTGCCATGTAGCTCTGCGCCATTCCCATCCACAAGAATAGACACATCGGCGAGTGTTGCCTCCCTCGCCAACTCTTCTAACATGGGGGCGGGCACACCATGGGACATGAGGGTTCAGTTTAGCTGAACCCTAAAAATGGAAAAGTGCAACCACACCTGATTGACCTTGTGCCCTGAAGAAGAGGAAGAACAGATTCATACCATAAACTGAACGGGATTCAGTAAGCAGGCAAACCATGCTGCAATCAAATTAGCAAACAAAAGGCCGTCAGAATAAGACCAACCCTAGGGAAATCCCTCGAAGCAAGTCTTCTGGCGGCGCTGGCGACCTCCGGCTCGGCTGCGGCTGCGGGCTCCGAGTACTGGCGGCGAGCCGGACTGCGGGCCACGGTCGGAGTCGCAGGGGTACGCGGCGATAACGGTGCAGAGGGCGGCTGCGGCGGAGTCGCGGGGGTCGGAGGGCGGCGGCGCGGGTCGCGGGGGTCGGAGAGCGGAGTCGCGGGGGTTCGGAGGGCGGCGGGATGCGAGAGGCGACGGCGAGAGGGTGCGGGAAGAGGATGGGATAAAGAAATGAGATGTCCACTGTGTATCCGATGTTCGATGATATATATTCTATAATGCTCACATATTGCACATGTGATGTCGTATTATGTAATTTATAATGTTTCTATAATTTTTTATTCTCTTACGTATATATATGTATATATATATATATATATACGTAGTGTGTATATATGTCCTATCATGTATTTTGTTATGTTCACGTTACATAATTGTTACATAATTGTGATGTTTTGTAATTATCTTTAAGTGAGATTTAATAGAAGAACATTTGTCTTATATAATGTATTTTATTATGCTCCTGAAATATTTTATTTTTAAAATTTAGAACATTTGTCTTTAGAGGGCCTAGAACATCGTATATGCTTAATAAAAAATATTATATCTTCATCAAAAAAATTATTTAATATTTTTTAAAATATAAAGTGAGATCTTATTTTGAAGGATTTATTGTAAGAAACATCATTGTGCAATCATAATTTAAATTTAAAATTTGGTTTAAGAAATAGAACTTTTAAAACTTTGAAACGCGATATGGATGATGTGAGCAAAAGTATTCACCTGCATGTGCTTTTCCTGTATGCGTGCTGCTTAGCGACCTGCTTTTTTTTTACACGGCCCAAGTATAGTCTTTCGACCTCTATAACAGACCGTAAGCATTATTAATTTCTAGTCGGCGCATGATTGGGTGCCACCCTGGTCGGCGCATATCAGCCCCCGATGATATCGCCTTCCTAATCTAATCTAACGCTATATTTCCAAATCAAATAGATCTAGGATTTGCCCACTAAAATTCCACATCAGCCCACCCAACTCACATAGATTAAGTTGAAACATGGACATCCAAACAAGCTCTAAAAAAAGTAAAAATTGATGTAGGTTCCGATAGATCTCCACTATACTAGCGCCGGTAGAAGGCTAGGTAGAGGAAGAGGGTGAGGCCTCCCGATGAGAAACGATTTTGGGTTTCGGTGAAGTAGGCATGGCTTCCCATTGGTGACCGAACTAAGGTGGATCGATGATGGCGGTGGGCGTGGGATTTATAGTTACATTCTCATACAAGAGATAATTGAAATACAATTGATGAGGTTTTGTTGCCCAATAAACAAGACCTCCAGATGTGATGGTTTGACTCAATGTGAAAGGTTTTCATTTTCAACACAACCTGCGTAGTTTTCAAAATTCTTCAACACAAAGAGCTTCTCTTGTCTCTGAGTTTATGGTTTTCTAGTGTATTTTTTAAAAAAGAAAGAGAAATAGCTTAGAGCAACTCCAAGAGTCTCTTTGTATCATTTCTAATTTATTGGAATGGAGATGTTGGTGAAAAAACTCTAATTGGCCTCTTTAATCGGTTCTTCGAATATAGACATCATTTATTTCAGATTTTTCGCTAGCCATGGAGAGCGAGGATGGCTCTTTAGAGTGCACACCAGATATAAAAAAGCTAGATATAAAGATATAAAAAGTGATTTTTTACTCAATTGACTCTCTAATTCATGATTTAGAGAGAAAATTTTTAAAAGACTCTTAGAGATGCTCTTAGAGCATAAGATTACTTTAGAAACCAAAGCCACTATGGAGGAGTATCCCTCCTAAATAGGACCTTAGAGTATCTCCAAGAGTTTCCAAAACCCACTCAATCTTGATTTTTTTGGGTAAGATAAAAAACTGCTCTCCAACAACTCCCTACCTTATATCATCTTCAAGAGCCTTTTTAAATCTCACTATCTAAATCATCATTTGGAGTCATTCGCATAAAAAATGATTTCTATATCTTTTCACTCTCTTACAATTTTTTTATATCTCGTGCGCACTCTAAAAAGTCATTCTCATCTTCTATTTTTGGCTAGTAAAAAAAACAGAATAGAAGATGGCTATATTTGGATGATCATTCGGAGAAGCTGTTCGAGGGTAGTTTTTTCACCAAAATCTCTATTCCTAGCATTTATGAATGATATGATATAGAGAGTCTCTTGGAGTTGCTCTTAACTCCCAATCTTTTGCACTTGGGAAATTTGGCCGCGGAAATATACGCGTGCCTATCGGTCTGCCAATTTGAAGGTAGAAGATGCGGGGGAAGAATAAAGAGTTGGACAAGGTTCCGAACGTAAATATACAAGCGAAAAAAAGTATAAAAGCGGTTAGGGTGATTGACAGTAGTCTAGGATTCATGATACAAAATTGTATTATATATTTTAGGAGCGGAATTTTGAAAACTATCGAAGAAGGTCAACAAATATACACCCAACTTTTTAAGCCGTTTGGAAAACTCATTGATTTTTTGAGAACTATTGCAAATGCTCTTAGATGTTAACCTACTTCTTATTTTTAATTTAGGGTGGAAGGATTCATGAGGCCTAGTGCGGAATTTTGAAAACTATCGAAGAAGGTCAACAAATATACACCCAACTTTTTAAGCCGTTTGAGAACTATTGCAAATGTCTTCTTATTTTTAATTCAGGAAGGAATCACAAATGGTGGAGAGCTGTCTTCTTGAATCGTCATGGGTTTGAAGCAGCCTTGGATTCATTTTTGTTTGGATGTAGTGACAGAAGCATAAAATTTTTGTATATGGCCATTCAGCAGCGGGTCTGAAAACGTAAAGGACAATGAACCATGTATGTGCACATATTGCAACAAAATTATGTGTTTTTACACATAGGGGCAGCACTGCAATAGTAGGAGCAATGTTGGTCTCGCCAACGGCAAACGTAGCTAGCTGGCAAAATATTAAAGCTACATGTTAGCTGACCAAAAGGCGGATGGCTCTGTCTTGTTCTCTCTTGACTCAAGGACGATTGCTTGCTATGTAGATACCTAAAATGAGGCCACCAAAACATATGGAATAAATGATTTGAGGTTAAAAACAGCCTTGTACTGACAAAATAGTTATGGATGATGTCATGAACAATTGTACAAGGAAAATTATTACCTTATAAGATGTGGAGCACGTATTATATATCATGGAACAAAAGGGATCTGTAGAAGGGGAACAAAGGCTTTGCGATCCTTACATGGATGGCATACAGTATGGATCAAACCTGAAGTAGAAAGAGAAACATTAGAGAATAGATAATTAGAGACAGCTGCTGTTAGAAAGAAATTAGTACAGCGGCAACACTTGGTTAGGCTAAGCATAACTATTAGAGGAAATATTATTAGCCTATATGCAAGGTGCTGTTTAGTAGCATGAATCATAGGAAAAGGCGCAATTTAGACATTGCATAAAGCCTGTGCAACTCTTACATGAGGATATGTTGACTACTACGGGCACGGATACGTTCCTCATTCCAAAACAGAGCAGTACAAATAAAGAGGTGAGGAAACCGTGCCTACAATTTGTAGAGCAAAGAAAGAAAGGAACTAATAGTTCAGAGATAATAGAACCAAATTTAGATAGTTGGCTGTTTGCGCTCACCAGCATGAGCGATGGCCATAAAAATCGATTGCGGCGATGATCAGCCAGTATATAACAACGGATTTAGCCCCCACAAAGAAATCTCAAGTGTAACGACTTTGAACAAACATGAATAACCACAGCCTGCTTTGACTTCAAACACATAATACGATTTTATTATCCCGAAAGAGTTGGATCAAATGCCCCTAACTGATAAGCTTCACATTGTTATATAATCTTTGAATTCCATTCTGTTTAAATACCCTGCAGTCTTTATCTTCTATGTTTCCGAAGAGAACTCCTTTGACCCCAGGAAACATGGTTGGAAGGTATCGGTTTTCTTGATTGATTATTAATAGCCTGTATCTATGCAGCGGTCTGCAAGCTTCAGTATAAAAAGAAACAGTGCATGTAACATGGACCATTATAAGGGGAAAAACATCCTTAAGACTCAACATGTTGAGTAAAAATTCTAAGACTTTGAAGATATATACCCTTATCAACAGTGTTACTTGACAACATTAAAATGTACCTATATGTTCAGGCATCATAAGTAACAAATCCCATAGATTACAAAGCGTTCTCACTACAGAAATGTATGACCATGAAAAGATATGTGAAATGTGCAAAATGACATTCACCTAAACATTTGAAAGAATATGAAAACACAAAAGAATCATGATAGCTTTGTTACCAAGAGAAGTTCATGAATGAAGTTTTTGCGGCAGGTTAAGGGCTAACCTTTACTGCCATGCAGTCACTGGATCCATCGTCCTTTTGTCCTATAAACATCAACCTCTCATTGCTTTTCAGGTTCAAATAATCAACGTAAGCACAATAAGTCAATAATACAATGACAACGAGATGGTTAGGCATGCAAAAGCCCTCATGTACCAAAGAACTGCTAGACTCTTGATTTGCAATAATACTGATGGATGAAGTATTATAACAAAAGCACAAATTCTGGATTTGAAAAAGCTACCAGACCACTGGTAGTTGGCAGTACCCATGTACTTATTCATAGCTGGTTACCACAAAATAACTATTTCCAAGAGGTGCTGAGCTGGGATTTTTGTAAACAAAAATAGAAGAACAGTAAGCTGTTGTGGTTCGGTATGATTTTCCGATATTATGGCACCTAATGGCAGTGCCCATCTAGCAGGGAATGAAATAATATTGCAATGATGGTTTATTTTTGGGGAAATAATTAACCTGAAACCTATAAAACATTAATGCAAGTCTGAAATAAAGGAACTGGTGTGGTTGTTTTACCTTTATACTCAGAAGTTGCAAGGAGGCATATCCTTTTCAGTTTGCTTTAGGCAGCCATATAATATTTTGTTGCCATTGCTAATTATGAGGAGCGAACAGCATAGTCAAGGTCTATGACAAGTAGAGAATGAAACACATTCAGAAGAAGATTCATGGGGCTAGTGAGGCATGAGACATTTATCCAAATTTTCCGGAATCTGACCTTTCATGGCCAAATCCAACAGGGGAAATCATATACAAATACAAATAGAACAAAAGGGATGGTGTGAAATAAACAGGACCTGCAAAGCAGCGTGTATGTCTCCATGAAGAAAGATGAACCCCAGGCTGAGATCACTTGATTGGATAACAATTTTCGGGCATTCACTGTCCAATGACGTGATTGTGAAGTAACATCCTTTAGCAACATGGTCAGGTTTCAAATAAGCTAAAAATCCTCAGGAAAGCAGACCCTGTAACATAGGTTACCTTGAGGGTATTTCGATGAACACATGGTGGGCGCCGTCGATGTGGGTCTCCGAGTGGCCCAGATGGCTGGTGCAGCGTCGGGTCTGAGCGATGTCTTGGCCTCGACGCGGGAGGACCCGAGTGCGGAGCGGACGTGGTCGCCGAAGAAGCCGTGGAGTGGCCCAGATGGCTGGTGCAGCGGCGTCTTGGCCTTGGCGCGGGAGGACCCGAGTTTGGAGCGGACGTAGTCGCCGAAGAAGCCGTGGAGGAAGACACGGCGGAGGAGCTGGTTTGGCCGAAGAAGCCACCGGCCATGGAGGTTAGGCCGGATTTGGTCCCGGCCATCGCGGGCGCCGACGCCGCTGCTGGAAAGGGCCGGTGGGGCCACGACAGCTTTGGGGCGGGAGAAAACCTGCCTACCGTCGTGGTGGCGGCGGCGGCGGCGCTCCGATGGGGTCGCGTCGCAGGCGGCGGAGGTAGGAGGAGCGCTGGGTTTCGTGATTCGTCGCTGCCGTCGCCGCTGCGGCGTTTTTTTTTATTATTATTCTGGGAACCCCGCGCTAAAAAACGACGGTCAAAGTAAACTCCTCTGATCCAATTTCGGTTTTTTATATAAATAGGAGCCATCGGAGTAAGCGTCGCCAGCGCTGAAAAGCGTAACGTTTTGGCTATTGATTTTAGTTCAAGTGGTGTTTGATCCGGTTAAAATTGGAAAGGTGTCACATGAGGGTGTCATATGAAGTATCCAAATATTAATAAAAAAATAAATTACAAATTCATCAGGACTCCACGATACGAATTTATTAAACCTAATTAATCCATCAGCATCACATATATTGTAGCACTACATTGTCAAATCATGGACTAATTAGACTTAAAAGATTCGTCGCGCAAATTAGTCGTAACCTATGCAATTAGTTTCGTAATTAGTCTATATTTAATACTTTATATATGTATCCAAACATTCAATGAAACAACGACTAAAGTTTAGAAAAAGAAACCAAACACCTTCTTATTTTAACCATAAACAACTTATAAGCTATACCAAATAGACCCACTGCAAGAGTGATAGATGCGTAAGAGCATCTCCAAGAATTTGCTATCTTAACTTGGCATCCATATAATTTTGGAAAAATAAGAAAAAATAGCCTTCAACAGTTTGGCAAAACAACTTGGCATCAATAGCAACTTAGTAAATCTTTCCTCCGCACGCGCAAATATACGCGCGCCTATACGGCTTGTCATCCGGGGCTCTTCGTTTCTTAGCGGGGCTCTTAGTTCGTTTAGCGGGGTTCTTCGTTCGCTTAGCGGGCATCTTCGTTTTGTTAACGGGTTTTTTTATTTTACCAAGTCAAAAATGCCAAACTCTTGGAGATGGATTGTTTTTTTACTTGACATATAATTTTAGGAGTTGACAAATCACAAGATTTGCCAAGTAAAATTTGATAAACTCTTGGAGATTCATTTTGGTTTGGATGTAGTGACAGAAGCATTAAAAAATTTGTATATGACCATTCAGCAGCGGTTCTGAAAACCTAAAGGATAATGAACCATGTATGTGCGCATATTGCAACAAAATTATGTGTTTTTACACATAGAGGCAGCACTGCAATAGTAGATGGGTGAGGGAAACCGAGTGTTAATGTGTGGCTACAGTTGGTTCACCGAAAACAAAGATCTTTATAGATTACAGCGGAACAACAAACACCCCGTTCGCTGGTCTGAACTTTGGCTGAAACTGGCTGAAAACACTGTTCCGGCTGAATTGTTGTGAGAGAAAAACACTGTTCCGACTGAAAAAATAAGTCGAATAAGTCAAATTTAAGACAAGCGAACGGGGCCAAAGTAAGTACTCTATGTTGTAAATTATCAGCATGTTCGCAGGTTGATTTCTGAGCTGATAAATCCGGCTAGTACTGATTTATTATGAGAGAAAAATATTGTACCCTAGCTAATAAGTCCTGGCTGAAACAAACAAGCGAACATGCTGTATAAATGTTTTAGGTTTTTTAGATACACTACTTTTAATACTCTCTCTATTTTTTATTATGTCATATTACCTACCGGCTATGGTCTGAGGACTAAGGACCCTCTCCCCTTATTTCCTGGTTACCTGCTGATGTCGCTTTCCAAGCACCTAGGGTGGAGCACTACGATGAAAAGAACTCCGACCAAGCTCGGCTTGTTGATGTTGATCGCTTAGAAGAAGAGCGTCTGGTCATATGTTCGGACGGCCAAATAACTAGAAGGCCTGCGAAGGTACTACAACCGTAATGTCCAAGAATGTTCTTCGTGGTTGGCGACCTAGTTCTCCGCAGAAAACATAAGACTAATGAGATGCATAAGCTTTCATCACCCTGGGAAGGCCCCTACATCGTTAAGGCGGTCATCCGACCTATGTTTTATAGACTGTGCGATCTGGATGAAGTAGAGGTCCCCAACTCCTGACACATCGACCTACTTAGATGTTTCTATCCTTGAAACATTTCATAAAAAAATATATACCCTTTATGTTTTAGTATTAAAAAAGTTTCACCATGATGTTTCTCCTTATTGTTCTCTCCATGATTATTCTTCAAACGATTTTCCTCCATGTATCTCCTTCTCCTATAACTAAAAAGAATAAAGTGTGGATATTTTTTTATACGACATTTGTTTTGGTTCGTCTATCTACCCACGCCTGCGATCCCACGATATCTTCCGCATGCACATTGATTACAGGTTAATCTTAATTACTGATTGATCGTGCTATTCTTCTTGATTGAATATTATCTGTCATGTGATAGAGGAATCACGATAAAATAGGAAGTAGAAAATTATTATGCTATCCATATACACATTGCATGTTTGTATGCACCAGCATATATGGCAACGAGCAAAAGAAAAGAGAATTAACATAGAAGGAAAGATACTTAAGACAAAAGGAACATCTTTGTATTTCTGAGAACCTTGCCAAATCTGTCTACATTTAATTACTTCCTCTTTTTGCATTTGCAAAAGGAACAACTTTTTTCTCCTTTCATTTGGTTTCACGCTCACGTGTTCCATCGCCCTCGCTTGTTGTTTCTTGCTGAAATTGTCCTTGGGTCTGTTTATTTTGAATCCTTTTTCCATATCCCCGTTCCTCAATCCATGATCCATCACGATAGTAGACACCAGACACCATTTCTTTTTAATTAAACTAGGTAGCGTGTCCGTATGTTGCTACGGGATAACTAACAATTTATACTAAAAACACACGGATCGCACGATAAGATAATAATACTGTAAAAATTAAATAACAACGTTAAAGTGACATTTAATCCAAACAGCAAACTTTATGAATTTAACACAGTCACGGAGTGCGCGGCGTCGCAGACTCATAAACTCTACTTTATAGACATTTCCGTGATGCGACTAAGATAATGTTTTATATTGGCAGAAAGAAATCTCCGATATCCATTTCTTTCATTGTAATCCATTTATCTGGACAATGTTTGAGGTGAGGGCACGGTTACAGTTTTTAGTAGCTTTGCGATATTGTCCGAAGCTATGAGATGATTGATGTCTTGTAATGATCCTTTCATTAATTTAGTTTTCTATCTACGTTTAATTGTTTATTCAGTCTATTTTATAGGCACACTGGTAGATAATGGATGACAAAATTCAAGCATCCATAATTTATCTCTTTGACTTTGAGCATGAGTTTTGTTTTTATTTTTTAATTGATATATTGTCCTTTTGTTTTTACCGTAGCGTTAGCACGGGCATGCATGAAAAACAAAGATGTCTTTACACTGCAGAAATTTTTTAAGAAGATCATGCATAGATTATTCTTGTATTGAATATTATATATATACAATCACCTAAATATTCTAATTAAACTATAAAATTTTGAATTAGGATACGAGGTAAGACATACAAACAGATATTTTAAAACTACCTATAAAGTCCAAAAAACTTAATAAATAAATTCTTCTGGATGCAATATAAATTCTCTCTAATCTTTTATTTGGTGTAGTTAGTGTTATCATAATACCCGCATGTATTCATGGGAAATAAATCGTAGACAAAACATGGATACTTTTTGGTGCGACATTCCAACATAGGTCCATCGTCCTGCCAATATCCTTGAGGCAGCTCATATAAAGGATGTGAGTTCTTCTATGAGATTGCTTACAAGAGATTCAAACTTATATCTGATCATAGTAATGTTGAATTGCTCTGCATCAAAAGCATCGACAATTATAAACAGGGACATAGGTTTTAGTATGTATAGTGGAGGAAAACTCAACATTGGTCTTCTCAGCAGCTTTTCTGAGCCTTTACAGTGCTAACATGTCCTTACTCAGATAGTCAAGAGGTGCACCATAAAATTATACACCACTAAGAAAAGTGTCACAATTGGTTGCCTTGACCTAAAAAATGTGTCGAAATTAAGAATTACAACACCTAATTCAACATCTTGGAACAGACACAAGTGGATATCTTATTCTACAATATATATCTGTGTGGAATAGTCTTAAAGCCACACATATTTATACGGTGAGTACAACATACTTTGTTTTAAAAATTTATGAGAGATTTTTTAAGACACGTAGTATTATTCATGTGACAGGCACTAATATTTACATATATACTCAAAACTATGTACAGGATTATATGGAGATGCAGCGGAACTTATTCATGAATTTATTGACGCATGAAAGAAATGGATATCAGAGAATTTTTTACCCGATATAAAATATTATCATAGCCATATCACGAAAAAGTCTATACAGTACAGTTTGTGAGCCTGCGACGTCGTGCTCTCCGTGACTGTGTTAATTTCATGAACTTTGCTTTTTAAATTAAATATCAATTTAACATCGGTATTTAATTTAACAGTATTGTTATCTTATCGTGTGATCCGTGTATTTTTAGTACAAAAGATTTAGTTGTCCCGGTAGCAACACACGAGCACGCTACCTAGTATCATCTTAAAGATGGCATATGCTTTCGCCTCGACGGCTCCCCAAACATTATAGAGTATGCACTTGAATCAAACATTAGTATCTTTGACCAATGATTTTAAAACTACATAGATTTGTGTCATATGGTTTATGTTTTTAGTTTCACTATGAGAAATACTTCCATAATATATAATTTATATGTTGTAAAGCTATAATAATTTTTTTAAATAGTTGGCCAAAGATAATAAAAAATAATGGAAGGAATTTATATGTAGACATAGGCTCCGTTCGCTTCGCTGAAAAAATAAGCCGAAACACTGTTTCGGCTGATTTGTTATGAGAGAAAAACACTGTTCCGACTGAAAAAATAAGCTGAAAAGTACGGATTACAAGAGAAATGAATAGAGCCTATAGTGTATATATAGGTGCGTAGAAAAACTATGTATATAAAAAAATAAAATGTCTTATAATTGAAAATGAAGGGAGTAGGAAATACCAACAACTTTGTATAATCATTTTTAAAAAATATCTCCACACATATTTACCAATGACATATATCATTACGAACGTAAGAATATTGTAAGGATAAATGACCTCAAAATGGCAAAGCGAGCAGACGGTGACGGAGGGAGCACTCAGTCTGAGCAACGGTGGCAGCCACTAATGTTTGGCCCGTTTGGTTCCATTCCATAGACCAATTTTTAGTCCATCACGACGGATGTTTGACACTAATTTAGAGTATTAAATATAGAGTAATTATAAAACTAATTGCATATATGTGGACTAATTTATGAGATGAATCTATTAAACCTAATTAGTCCATTATTTGATAATGTGGTGCTATAGTAAACATGTGCTAATGATGAATTAATTAGGCTTAAAAGATTCGTCTCGCAAATTAGTCTTCATCTATGTAATTAGTTTTATAATTAGTTCATTTTAGTCCTCCTAATTAGCTTCTGAACCTCTGATGTGAGTATCTGACAGAGACTAATTAGTCCCTAGATCAAACACCCCCTTACAGGAGACGATCGCACGTGCGAGGGCCGACCACTAGGCCTACGCGAGTAGAGGCAAGGACATGGATGTGTGGAAGCTGGGCAGAGATGAGGACGCCAGACATGTGGAAGTCGGGCAGAGATAAGGATGCGGGTGCGAGGAAGTCGGGTGAAGATGAGGACCCAAGCGGGAGAAAGTTGGGTGGAGAATGAAGACGAAGGGAAGAACACATTTGTATGACGTGTTGGCCCGTAGCTGACGGGGTTAACTAATCTGCTACATGGTTTGTCCTACCTCTCTAAGCAAACACAAAAGCAGAGCCACTATATCATCCTACCGACCAAACGCTAGAATGGAATCATCCCGCTCCCAGAATCAGGAATGGAAACCGTTTCATTCTACCTTGCTCTCCAACCAAATACACCCTTTTAGTTTGAATTTTAGATTTTGTGGTAGTGTTCATCGTTAGATGCACTGTGGATGAGCAAAAGTTTTTTTTCGATAACTTCTTATTATATTATTGAATAATATTTTCATGGTTGCATCGAAAATGGTTTTCACTTAATATTTTTCCAGGAAAGAAGCCTACAAGCCGTTTTCCATCACAGAAGAGAAGGAAACAACCATGTCGTTCAATCTATTCACAACTTCATAAGCTGGTTTTTATCGGATTTACCCAAAGTCATCGTTTGTCGGTGTTTTGAGTTACCACCGACGAGTAAATTTTTAGTATTGTGCGTCTGGCTCGGATGGTGTGCTTAGGGGACACGAGGTTTATACTGGTTCGGACAGAAAGTCCCTACGTATAGTTTGTCGCTGCTGCTCGTGTTACTAGCACTAAAAGTTTGTAGTGGGGGTTACAAACAGACGAGAGAGGGAAAGGATCCTAAGTCTCTAGTGGAAAGAGTGAACGGGTGCTGAGAGCTCGATCACTGCTCGATCGTGTGTTCGTGTCGTGTTCTTGTGTGTTTATCTTGTGTTCTGATCGGTTCGGGGTGATTCGATCGGCCCCCCTTCAGGGGATGCCCCGCTTTCTCTTTTAAAGGCCAAGGGAAAGCATGGGTTAGAACAGAGGAAAAGGAGAAGAACGAGAGATAGAGAGGAAAGTTTCTAGAATCGTTGGGTCCTTCTTCTCCTTCATGCGGGTCCCGCTGACCCTGTAGATGTCAATAGGGACAGCTCCACATCGCGGCCCTGTCCGTCACTGGCGCCACGCGCAGGTGTCGTCTGCCGGTCATGGCGTTCCATCCCGTCTGGCGGACGTCATGATAAACTAACGCGTCTATCACCGTTCGTACGAGGGTTAGGTGGAACAGCACCGGCACGCCCGATCGCTGTTCTTGATGTGAATCATTAGGTATGGCTCATCATGGCAACGGGTTACATCGAGGCGTGCCAGTCTCTTCCCTGATGTCATAGTCTTGACCTAGGATCATACGCCTAGACCTAGAGTTGTTGGCGGCGGTATGGGTCTCTGTCGGGCGAGACGGAGCCCGCACCCATAGGGTTGGGCAAGGCGAAGCCCGCCCCTAGAGGTTGGGCGAGGCGGAGCCCACCCCAGAGGGCAGGAGAGGCAGAGCCCGCCCCTAGATGGTTAGGTGAGGTGGAGATCGTGGCCTAGGGGTAGGCGAGGCTGAGATAGCGGCCTCGAGCTTGGGCAAGGTGGAGCCCACCCCCAGAGGTCGGGCGACGCGGAGCCCGCGGCCTCGGGGTCGGGCGAGGCGGAGCCCTTCGTTAGAGGTCAGCGAGAGGGAGCCCGTATGCCTGGGAGTTAGTTGGAGCTGTAGTCGAGCTTTTGACTGCTCGGATGAATCAATATTAATGACCATTAGCTCCTCTTCGGGTACCCTAGTATTTGTCCCTGACAGTAGCCCCCGAGACTACGGATGAGTAGAATACTCCTTCGGAGGCTTTTCTAAATAGGAGGACCCTGAGGGCCTTGGCCTTCTTTTGTCGCCCACGGTGTGACCTGGGGACGGTGATTCCCTTTCGTCGAGATTGGACCCCTCGGGGGTATAGCCGTGAGATTTGGTGGGTCAGAAAAGGTCTTTCTTGATTTTAACCCCTACGGGGGTCTGTCGTTCTGCGACCGTGCGTTCGATCTTCGTGCTTGTCCAGCTTTCCTCGAGCCCCCACCTAAGTATGGGTCCGGTCGAGGATCGGCTCGTCTATGCGATTGTCTTCCCTCAAGCATTTTTTTGATAAAAATAGAGGGGTTGAGCCATGTCATGATTTTTCTCTATGGATGAATCATGGTGCTTGGTGAGCGGTTAATGGGCTAGTTCGAGTGGGGCCCGACATCCTGTTCGTGGGGATCCGACTTGGGTCAGCCTGGTGACCGACTCTAGATTCTAAGTGGTCAATGCATATAGTTTTTGGGTCCATTCGACCGGTCCCGAGGGCTTTCTGCCTTTCTTCGAGGAAAAACCATGGATCGTATATGGCCGAGACTCAAACGTGGGCCGGGATGCCCGCGGCGCTCGTGCGCCCGGGTTCTGGCCACTAGCGGGCCCATCCCTTTCCACCCCTCACTCTAAAGGTGCCCAGAGCGGTTATCGAACCCGTCGGTGGGCCTACCTTCGAACTCCTAGGCCTAGACGGGCCGTAGGAGCGTTTTTAGCTCCGTATCCCTTTTACCTATGACGGGCCATGGCCCATTCAGGGAGGCAAAATGTCCGGCGCGTTTTCCAAGGGGACAGCCATAGGTTGCGTGCGCTCGCCCCGCGATGAGTCATGGTGACAGGTCATGGCAAGCATGGAGATCTAGGTGGACGGTTGGTTTTCTCGCACCCGTCACCCCTATAAAACCAAAGGGCTAGCCCTCCATGTTTCATACACACGTCTGCATCCCTACCTCCACAGCCACGCCGCCGCCGCCAACGCTTAGGTTTCCTGCCTCTGCATCTCCGTCGCCGTTGAGCCCGCATGCATCCGCCCCACCTCCAATGGATCCGTGGTGCCATTCTGACATCATCTTCCAGCGCATGGAGGGCCTCGTCCGTTGTGGTCTTCTCCACACGCAGACCTCAACCAAGGAGTGGTTGCTGTCCGACGACGAGGATTTGTCGTTGTCGCCCGACGGCTACGTGGTGTCATTCGCCCACTTCCATAAGGGTGGGCTCGCGACCCCCGCCCACAAATTTCTTCAGGGGCTGCTGCACTACTACAAGATTGAGATGCAGCATTTCAATCCCAATGGGATCCAGCACATGGCAGCGTTTGTTGCGCTGTGCGAGGGATTTCTGGGGATCAGCCCCCACTTCGACTTGTGGAGGCATTTCTTCACCGTCAACCTCTAGAAGAAGAGGGAGAAAAGCAACAGGCAGGAGCTGCACATGCCGATGGGGTGCGCCGGCATCCAACTTCGGAACAATCGGGGCGGTGAGTACCCATCCATGCAGCTCTCAACATCCAACAAGGGGTGGCACTCGTAGTGGTTCTACCTCAAGAATGACGCCTCGTGCACCTCTACCAGAGTTCATCGGGCACCTAATCGAAGAGGCCCTAGAGCAGTGGAGGAAGTGGGGCATCCCGGAGAAGGATTAGAAGAAGATCCGAGACCATATCGCTGCCATCCACATCCTGAAGGAGAATGGTCTAAAGGGGTCGAGCGTCATCAGGGCTTACCATGCAAGGAGGGTGGCACAGTTGATGACGCGGGCGCTCCCGCTATACGCGATGGTGCCCAAGGCGTCGTTCGACGGAATGACGCTCGGCGAGGGAATGCTCCCCAACTCCGAGATCGCGCAAAGCCTCAAGGAGGCGATGGAGCCTTTATGGGATGACACGAGTGCCGCCCTCGACTTCGTCTACCCGGTGCCGAGGCATCCTCCGATGCGGTCGGAGCCAAGCTACGTTGTCTTTGTAAGTTTCCCTTTCTCTTGCCTTCTCTTTAATTGATTTCCCGACCCTGTGATACTAATTTTGAGAGGGGCGGGACCAGTCGAGGGACCTCATCCTCATGGATCACCCGACGCTATTGCCGAGGGATTCGGCCATGAGGACGGCAAATCACGCCGAGGGCGAGCGGCTGAGGAAGGCGAAGGAGGACAAGAAGAGGAAGAAGCAACGAAAGTTGTAGGTGCGGGAATGAGGGGAGGACACCAACGATGATGATGATGACGACGATGGTCATGACGATGAGGTGATGGAGGAAGAAAAATCGGTAGCCGACGATATCGAGTGGGACAAGCTAGAGAACGAGGATGTGCTGACAGGCGTCGATTCATCCTTGCAGGCATCGGGACCCGTCCCGTTCTATGGAGGGGAGGGCACCTCAGGGGAGCCAGCGGGGGTGGGACGTACCGTTGGCATGCGCCAGCACCCAATAGAGTTGGGTGGCTCCGTAATCACGCCCAAAGAGCCAAGGGGAGCGAGGCGTTCCGCCAGTGTGCCCCAGGAGCTACCAGGGGCAAGCCCCTCTACCCAGGAGCACGGGGTGGGCTCGAAATGGCCTCATTCTGATGAGGCAGAGCAAAGGTCAGGGGTTCGCCCCCAAACGCATTTGCCGCCCGATGGCGTTGAGGTGAGTTATCAATTCCTCTGTTTTTCCTATTTTAGTCGGATTTCATCGTGACTTATGTTTTTTGTCCCTTGCAGTGTTGATAGGCAGCAGAATCCTTTGGCGCTGGCGCCGAAGAAGTGCATCGCCCTCCAATTGAGGGGGCAACCGTCGGCTGGTGTCACGCCCTTATCGGGCGGGAGAGGCGCCAGTGTGACCGCGTCGCCGACCGGTCAGGCGCTACCCACGATGGCGCCTGTGCCCTTGGCAGGACGGGCAGACGCGGGCGTTCATGGGGCACCTTTGGAGGTCACGGAGCAGCCGGTGATGGCCGCGATACTTGAAAGCTCTAGTTTGGTTTTGGTGAATTGATGAAACCCTAAGTGCTAACGTAGTTTATCAAAGTGATTATGAGATAGGTAGCACTACTCAAAGTGGTGAAGCAAATGAAGATCATGACATGACAAGGGTGTTGCCATGGTGATGATCATGTGCTTGGACTTGGAAAAGAAGAAATAAAAACAAAGGGCTCAAGGCAAAGGTATAAATGGTAGGAGCCATTTTGTTTCGGTGATCAAGACACTTAGTGAGTGTGATGACATTTAGGTTTGATAGCCGTACTATTAAGAGGAGTGAAACTCGTATCGAAATACGGTTATGAAAGTGCCACTAGATGCTCTAACTCATTGCATATGCATTTTAGATCTAGTGGCATGCTAACACCCTTGGAAATATTTTGTGAAAATATGCTAACACACATGTGCACAAGGTGATACACTTGGTGGTTGGTACATTTGAGCAAGGGTAAGAAACTTCACCGACGGAGTGTCCGCCCATAGAGTGCGAACGGTCCAATGGTGCCACCGGCGCACTGTACGAAAAGATAGGGTTTCACAGAGTGCACCGGATGCTGGCCTCAACTGGACTGGCGCGTCCAGTTAGTGGAAGCGGTGAAGATGCTGGCATCGGTCTTTGACCGACGCTGGGTCACTTTGTGACCGAACGCTGGCGGGATGCGTCTAGTCCTGCTGACGTGGCAGTGCACAGAGGAGACAGTGAGTGACCGGACGCTGGGTGAGTCCGGTCAGGCATGACCGGACGCGTCGGTCGTGAGTGGAGGCTTACTGGAAATGACCGGACGCTGGGGTCTTGCATCCGGTCATGATCAAACTGTCGCGTTCGGTCATAGCTAGAACCTTACTAGAAGTGACCGGACGCTGGGGTCCTACGTCCGGTCATCACTTGACCATTGGGATCAGGCGCTCAGTATTTGAAGAGAGGGCTGATATGGCAGCCATCCGTTGGCCGAACGCTGGCAAGGTGCGTCTGGTCGATCTGATCGGAGCATCTGGTCACCCCAAGCCGTGCCCAGTGAAGGGGTACAATGGCTCTATTTCGTGGGGGCTTCTATTTAAGCCCCATTGCTGGCTCTAGCTCACTCTCTTGGTCATTTGCATTGATGTAGCAACCTTGTGAGCTTAGCCAAAGCCCTTCCATTCATCTCCATCATTGATTTATCATCTTTGTGAGATTAGGAGTGAATCCAAGTGCATTGCTTGAGTATTTGCATCTAGAGGCACTTGGTGTTCGTGTTTTTGTGGGATTCGCTTGTTACTCTTGGTGGTTGCCGCCACCTAGATGGCTTGGAGCAGTGAGGATCATTGAGCGGAGGTTGGTGATTGTCTCCGGCTCCGATCGTGGTGATTGTGAGCGGTTCTTGACCTTTCCCCGGTGGAGAGCCAAAAGGTACTCTAGTGAATTGCTCGTGGCTTATGTGATCCTCATCTTGTGTTGGTTGTGCAGCACCCTATTGAGGGTTTGGCATGTGATGCCAATTAGCGCGTGAACCTCCAAGTGAGTGAATCGCCACAACGAGTACTAGCTTGCTGGCAAGCAAGTGAACCTCGGTAAAAAATCATTGTGTCATCATTTGATTCCGAGGTGATTGGTCTTCATTGGTATTCATCCTTGTGATTGATTGGTTCACTCCTCAACACGGTGGCATAAGTATCTTTCTCACTCTCTTTACAATACGCAAACTAGTTGTCGAGCTCTTTAGTGTAGCTAGTTGTGAGAGCTTGTTAGTTTGGTTAGTGTGGCTCTTTAGTTAGCATTTGAGAGCGCACTAACTTAGTGTAGTAACATAGCGATTGTGTGGATAGAAACTATATAAACTAGAATTGTGGTAGGTGGCGTAATTTTAGTAGACTAGTGCCATACTTGCTTCGCCTTATAATTGTCTAACCGGTTTGCTAAGTGTTGTTGTAAAATTTTTTAATAGACTATTCACCCCCTCTAGCCATTAGGACCTTTCAATACTGCTGTCGATGGCGGGACGGACGAGGCTGCTGACCTCGCTCGTGGCGTCGACTGTGGAGGGCACGGCGTAATCGGTCGTGACCCCGCTGACACAAGTGGAGGTGGCGGCGACCATGACAGATGGGTCATAGCCGAGCGCAACCGCAACGGCGCCTGAGGCACTGGCGTGACCTGTGCCATCGACGGCCCAAGCGATGGCGCCGGATAGAGGGGGACACGGCCAAGGGGTCCCCGGGAGTCATGGTGCTGGGAGAGAGGATGACGTCTGCAGTGCTGACCCCTTCCATCGCCGGAGGGGCGTCCCGGTGGGGACATCATGGCGAGAGGGATCGGCGACGCTTGGAGCCGGCGAGGAGTCATCCCTGGACTTGACGTCGGTGGGCAGCGGCCTATCCGCGCGGGGCAAGCCCCTGCTCTAGTGGGCGGATCCACAGGATCCGGCGTCGCTTTTGTCCCTGGACGCTGCCGTAGAGAGCATGGAACGGGAGAGCCTCGATGTAGGGGCCGCGTCCGTGCTCAAGGCCCTAGACCACGCCGCGAGAACATTGCATGATGTCGTTGTTCACGCCGGCCAGGTATCTTCCTTTATGTACTTTTTGTATCCTAACCATTGTCTTTCTGTAGTCCCTTATAGCTCATAGCTGTGGGAAATCTTGGTTCCTTCATCAATAGAAGGAAACCTAGGACCGCCTCGTCGAGGAGGCATGGCTACGTGTGGAGGTGACAGCTCAACCTGTTGCCGCCTAGTAGAGGGTGGCGAGCTGACTCCCCTCATCGAGGAGGCAGCCAATCTTTCAGTCACGAGTGAGGCCCATCGGGATGCTGACGAGGCCGAGAAGGTGTTCGAGGCCCTATCGGCGAGGTCGTGGAAGGATGATGAAAAAGCCGCCAAGGTCAGGAAGGAGCGGGATGAGTTGCTCTAGAAGGACGCTGAGACCCGCTAGTGGATCCTTGACCTTCTGGGTGAGGTTGAGAAGGAAAGGGATCTGAAGCTAGGGGCCGAGGAGAAGCTCACGACCCTAGAGAAGAGGGCGAGCCTAGATGCCATGACGGTCGCTCAGCTGCGCAAGGAGCGGGATGAGTTGCTCCAAACCATGGAGAGGCTTCGCTCAGAACATGGCGCGGCTCGTGAGGAGCTTGACCAGGCTTTCCAAGAGCATGACCAGGCCTACCAAGAGCACGATGACACACAGCAGAAGGTCGGCTCCCTCTAGGCTGAGCTCAAAAGCGTGATGACCTAGAAGCTGGAGGCCAAGAGTGTTTCTCCCGGGCTAGCTGTGGACCTCGCCGAGGTGAGGAGAAATCTTTAGGAGGAGAGTGACAAGCTCGATATCCTAGGCATCGTCCTTGGAGTGGTCTGCGATGACCTTGACGTGGTGCGGTCAGAGGGGACCAGCTTGCTCACGGCTCATGCCATCGAGATCACGGCTCGGGTGCGCCTGCTCAAGAGGAGTGCCCTCCTCACTGGGGTCAATCAGTCCTTCATGATTGCTCATTCTCATTATGGGGACAACATTGATCTGGAGGCGATAAGCCATGGCTACACGCCCGGTTATGAAGTCCATGAGCTGGAGGAGATGGAAACGGCGGTGGCTCCCCTTGTGCAGGACCTGGTGGACAGGATAGATGGCATAGTTCTCCCCCGGAGGGGCTAGTTAGTAAAATAGGTTGGAAGATCATTTTTGTAATAATTGGACAAGCTTTGACCCTTGTGTTTTGTTTGAACAAGTCTGTTCTTTTATTTTAGTGTGAACAAATTTGTTTTTCTCCCTTTTTATGTATAAAAGGGGTTAATGTGTTCTGACCCTTCCGTTTGTTAAGACCGTAGAGTTCGGGTGCGGCTGAACAAACTCTGATCATCGCTGGTAAGCAAGAGTGCCTTAGCCGCTAGGGCATAGGTCTCTTGCAGTCCGACTAGCCTTACTCAGTTGTTCATTTACGCAAACCTTGCCACTATGTTTTTTAACATGATAAAGGGTCAGGCATGGCGACTATTATAGAAAGGGTATATATATACCCCTATCAGCCCCCGAGTGAGGCCTGACCCCTACCATTGCTGGGGTCAAGTGTCACTAAAGATCGAGGAGAGGATAGCAAAACTAGTAGGAGAAAGTGTCTCTTGTTTTAGAAACGTTATTCTTAATTTTTTCGCGTACCCCCTCCCTAGGATCTGAGCCTTCGTTCTACGACCGCGCATTCGGTCTCCTTGTGAGTCCAACTTTCCTTGAGCCCCTACATGTAGCGGGGGTTCGATCGAGGGTCAGCTCATCTTTGTGATAGTCACCCCGTCCGCAGTTTTCGCATCCGAAGGGGTTGAGCTAACGTCACTTGCCTCGATGGCTCGAGTGATGCTCTCGGTGAGCTCGCTAATGGGCATGTCTGAGTGGAATCCGGGTTCGTCATTCATGATGGGGTTGGCATAGCCCTTATGTGGAATTCCATTGCTCCTTAACCCGCCTCCTGGCAGATGCCCGAGTCATTCTAGAGACCGACTCAGGTGGTCCACTAGCCTCCCCTCGATGGAGATTCTGTGGGCTTGGCTCGAGGTTAGGATCGAACGAGAAGGTTGAGATGACCCTGTTTGCTTCTAAGCAGCTCGGGGAAAGGCCATTGGGGCTCATCTGCGTTTTCTCCCCTAGCTCTGTTTGATGCGAGGCGGCCTCGAGCCCTTCGTGGGCCAGCCTTTGAACCTCGGTCGGTTGGATTCTTGAGTTGGGGTCGGGTGGCTCGAGCCCCCGAGCCCCATTGGGCTCGGTAGGGGTCGGCCGTGTTTTATGCGTCACCCCGTCCGTGGTTTCCGTAACTAGAGGAGTTGAGCTAATGACACTTGTCTCGATGGCTCGAGTGCCGCGCTCGGCGAGCTCGCTAACGGGCATGTCCGAGTGGAATCCGGGTCCATCGTTCGTGATGGGGTCGGCATAGCCCTCATGTGGCATTCCACTGCTCCTTAACCCACCTCTCGGTAGATGCCTGAATTGTTCCAGAGACCGACTCAGGTTCTCCCCTTGATGGAGATTCTATGGGCTTGGCTCAAGGTTAGGATCGAATGAGAAGGTCGAGATGACCCTTTCCACTTCTAAGCGGGTCGAGGCAAAGGCCGTTGGGGCTCATCTACATTTTCTCCCCTGGCTCTATTTGACGCGAGGCAGCCTCAATCCCTTCACGGGCCAGCCTTCGAACCTCGGTCGGTCATCGCTCATATCGAATGAGACGACTACCGCTTCGTGACGCGACGTGAAGCGTTGTGATGCAATAATTGCATATGCGATGCTTGGATATATGGGATGAATGTATGGATGAATGTATGAATGAATGTATGAATACATGCATGAGAATGGATGAATGGATGATCATGCACTGGAAAAGTAAAGTGGGGGATGGTAAAGTTACCTCGATAGCTCGAGTGACGGGTTTGGGGACCTCTTACTGGATATGTTCGAGTGAAATCCGAGTCCATCATTCATGACAGAGTTGGCCTAACCCGCGTGGGGCATCCTGCTGCTCCCTACCTGTCTCTCGGCAGTGGCCCGAGCGATCCGATCGACTTGGGTGACCTGCTGGCCTCTCCTCGATGGAGATTCCATAGGTGGGCCCCTCCAAACCCTTCCTGGGAAGGTGGAGGCTAAAGCTCGGGGTGTGGGCAACAAACTCTGATCACGCTAGTGAGTAAAAACACCATTGCCGCTGGGGCGTAGGTTTCTTGCAGTCCAACCAGTTTTACTCAGCGTTTATTTGCGCACACCTTGCTTTAGGTTTTAGCGTGAGAAAGGGATCATGCATAGAGAATGTCTATTGAATAGACACTCTTGCTAGCTCCCGAGTGAGGCCCGACCCATTGCCGTTGCTAGGGTCGGGTGTCACTTAGAGACGACCCGTCTCTCGATAGCGGCCCGAGCCGTCCGATCGACTTAGGCGACCTGCTGGCCTCTCCTTAATGGAGATTCTACTGGTGGGCCCCTCCAAACCCTTCCTGGGAATGCGGAGACTAAAGCTCAGGGTACGGGGACAAAAACTCTGATCACGCTGGTGAGCAAAAACGCCATAGCCGCTAGGGCGTAGGTTTCTTATGGTCTAACCAATTTTACTCAGTGTTTGTTTCTGCAAACCTTGCCTCTAGGTTTTAGCGCGAGAAAGGGTCAGGCATAAAGAATGTCTACCGAATAGACACTCTTGCCAGCCCTTGAGTGAGGCCTGACCCCTTACCATTGCTAGGGTCAGGTGTCACTTAGAGATGACCCGTCTCTCGGTAGCGGCCTGAGCCGTCCGATCGACTTGGGTGACCTGCTAGCATAGAACTTTCCTTGCTGGCTCGAGTGACGGGTTCAGAGAGCTCTTACCGGATATGTCCGAGTGGAATCCAGGTCCATCGTTCATGACAGAGCCAGCATAACCCACATGGGGCATCCTACTGCTCCTTACCCGTCTCTCGGCAATGGCCAAGCCATCTAATCAACTTGTGTGACCCACAGGCATAGGACTAACCTGCGGCGATAGAGGATGAGATCATCTCGCCCAAGAAATTAGTTAGACAGATAAGCCAGGCGGCAAACTTGTAATAAATGGATAAGCTCTTAAATTTCATTATGGCCAAAAAGATTTTTAGCCCTTCTCCCCTTTTTGTATAAAAAGGTTAATGCGTTCTAACCCTTTCCGTTGTTAAGGCTGTAAAGCCCGGGGTGCGGGTGAACAAACTCTAATCATGCTGGTGAGCAAAAACGCCATAGCCACTGGGGCGTAGGTTTCTTGTAGTCCAACCAGCCTTACTCAGCGTCTGTTTCCACAACCCTTGCTTCTAGATTTTAACGTGAGAGAGGGTCGGGCATAGAGAATGTTTGCCAGGTGGATATACTCTTAAACGCGTACCGACTCTTTCCATTGTTAAGGCTAGAAAAGCACGTGGTGCGGAAAAAACTCTGATCATGCTGGTGTGGAAAAACTCAAAAATGCCATAGCCGCTGGGGCGTAGGTTTCTTGCAGTCTGACCAGTTTTACTTAGCGTCTGTTTCTATAATCCTCGCTTCTGGGTCTTAACATGAGAAAGGGTTGGTCGTAGAGAATGTCTATCGGATAGATATGCTCTTATTAGCCCTCGAGTGAGGCCTGACCCTTTGCCGTTGCTGGGGTCGGGCGTTACTTAAAGATCGGGAGTCGATAGCGAAACTGATAAGAGAAAGTGTGCGTATATTAAGGGTAAAAGTGACGTAGCTGCTCGATGTTCCAGACATTGATGAAGACTTCGTCGTTGATGGTCTTGAGCTTGTAGGTGCCTGGTCGGAGCACCTCCGCGACGACGTACGGTCCCTCCCACGGCGGAGAGAGCTTGTGGCATTTCTTGTTGCTCTGGACAAGGCGAAGCACCAGGTCCCCGACGTTGAAGGCCCATCCCCGCACTCAATGGCTGTGGTACCGGCGCAACGCTTGCTGGTACTTGGCCGAGCGAAGGAGGGCCACGTTGCGTGCTTCATCTAGCTGGTCCATGGCATCCTCGAGGGATGCCTCGGCTCCCTGTTCGTCATACGCCCTGACCCTTGGCGCTCTATAATCGAGGTCGGTCGGGAGGATAGTCTCGAAACCATGGACCATGAAAAATAGTGTGTAGCCGGTGGCCCGGCTGGAGGTCATCCTCAGGCTCTAGAGCATCGCGGAAAGCTCCACGACCCATCGTCCGCCCAACTTGTTCAACCGGTTGAAGATCCTAGGCTTGAGGCTGTGTAGGACCATGCCATTTGCGTGTTCGACCTGCCCGTTCATGTGGGGGTGCGCCACATCGGCCCAATCAACACGGATGTGGTATTCATTGTAGAATCGAAGGAACTTCTTTTTGGTGAACTGCGTGCCGTTGTCCGTGATGATGGAATTTAGGACCACAAAGCGATGGACAATGTCAAGGAAGAACAACATGGCTTACTTAGACTTGATCGCGGAGATCGGTCGAGCCTCTATCCACTTTGTAAACTTGTCTACGGCGATAAGCAAGTGCGTATAGCCCCCGGGCACCCTCTTGAGAGGTCCGACCAGATCGAGGCCCCAGACCACGAATGGCCACGTGATGGGGATCGTTTGGAGTGCTTGGACCGGCAGGTGGGTTTGCCGAGCATAGTAGTGACACCCTTCGCAGATGCGCATAATCTGTTTAGCATCGGCTACTGTGGTCGGCTAGTAGAAGCCCTATCGGAATGCGTTTCCGACCAGGGTCCTAGGCGTGGCATGGTGCTCATAGACCCCACCGTGGATATCAGTCAGCAACTGCTTCCCTCGTTCGATGGGGATGCAGCGCTATAGGATCCCGATGTGGCTTCACCTATAGAGCTTGTCTTCAATAAGGACAAAGGACTTGGCACGACACGCAAGCCACTGAGCCTCCATTTTGTTCATCGGCAGCGCCTGGCGGAGGAGGTAGTCGAGGTAAGGAGTCCACCAGTCGGCCAGAGGGTTGAGCTCTATCGCTGTATCCTCCTCAAGCTCCATGACTTTGGGGTCAGATGGAACCGTCGATTGGTTAGGCCCCGAGCCCAGGGCAGGCGGCCTGTCACTAGCATGTTCTGGATCCTCATAGCAGACCGAGGGCTTGTATTGATCGCTAGCGAAGACACCCGTTGGCATCGGCTCTCGGCCGGACGCTGTTTTTGTCAATGCGTCGGTTGCCTCGTTGAGATGCCTCAAGATGTGATTGAGCTCGAGACCGTCGAACTTGTCCTCCAGCTAGCGGACTTCTTGGCAATACGCAACCATCTTGGCGTTGTGGCAGCTTGATTCTTTCATGACTTGGTTGATGACCAGCTGGGAGTCGCCCCGGACATCGAGCTGTCGGATACCCAACTCGATGGCGATGCGTAGGCTGTTGATGAGTGCCTTATACTCGGCCACATGTTTGGAGGAGGAGAAATGGATGCGAACCATGTACCTCATGTGTACCCCGAGGGGCAAAACGAAGACTAGTCTCACGCCGATGCCTTTCTTCATTAGCGATCCGTTGAAGTACATCGTCCAGTACTCTTGGTCGATGACTGCTGGCAGCATTTGGACCACGGTCCACTCTACAACGAAATCAGCCAGCACTTGTGACTTGATGGCCGTCTGAGGGGCATATGAAATGCCTTGACCCGTCAGCTCGAGTGCCCACTTCGTGATTCTTCCTGTGGCATCCTGGTTTTGGATGACCTCACTGAGGGGGAAGGACGTCACGACCATCACCGGATGTGACTCGAAGTAGTGGCGTAGCTTCCTCTTGATGATAAGAACAGCGTACAATAGCTTCTAGATTTGGGGGTAGCGAGTCTTGGAATCAGACAAGACCTCGCTAATGAAGTATCTGGACGCTGCACTTTGAGGGTGTGTCCCTCTTCTTCACGCTCTACCACCAGGGCGGCGCTGACCACTTGCGTGGTGGCCATAATATAGAGCAGAAGCGATTCCCTATCGGTCAAAGGGACTAGGATCGGGGCCTTCGTTAGGAGCTGCTTAACCTTGTCTAGTGCCTCCTAGGCCTCAGGCGTCCATTTGAAACGGTCGGCCTTCTTTAGGAGCCGATAGAAAGGGATTACTCGTTCACCGAGGTGTGAGATAAAGCGGCTGAGTGCGGCGAGCACTCTGTAACTCGCTATACCCCCTTTACGTTTTGAATCGGGCCCATCCTTGTGATGGCCGAGATCTTCTCTGGGTTGGCTTCGATGCCACGCTCGAAGATGATAAAACCTAGCAACATACCCCTTGGGACCCCAAAAACTCACTTCTTGGGATTGAGCTTAATGCCGTTTGCTCGAAGTTTCGTGAAGGTCTGCTCTAGGTTGGCTATGACCTGGTCAGTCCGTTTGGACTTGACCACAATGTCATCTATGTAGGCCTCAATGGTTCGTCCGATGAGGTCCCCGAAACATTTGAGCATACAATGCTGGTACGTAGCCCCCGCATTTTTTGGACCAAACGACATCGTAACATAGCAGAACGATCTGAATGGGGTGATGCAAGATGTCGCGAGCTGATCAAACTCTTTCATCGCGATTTGATGATACCTAGAGTACGCATCAATGAAGCAAAGGGTTTCGCACCCAGAGGTCGAGTCGACTATTTGATCTATGCGTGGCAAAGGAAATGAATCCTTTGGACATGTTTTGTTGAGACCTGTGTAGTCAACACACATTCTCCATTTCCCACTCTTTTTCGTACCAGAAAGGGATTGGCTAACAACTCGGGGTGGTATACTTTCTTGACAAACCCGGCCACCAAAAGCTTCACAATCTCCTCGCCGATGGCCTTGCGCTTTTCCTCATCGAAGCGACGTAGGCGTTGCTTCACCGTCGTGGAACCTGGCCTGATCTTCAAGGCATGCTCAGTGACTTCTCTCGAAATGCCTAGCATGTCCAAGGGTCTCCACGCAAAGATATCTCTGTTGGCGCGGAGGAAATCAACGAGCGAGTTTTCCTATTCGGAGGAAAGCATGGTGCCAATGTGAACTACTTTGCCCTTAGAACCGCTAGGGTCTATGAGGACCTCCTTGGCGCCCTCTATAGGCTCAAAAGACTCGGCCGACCGCGTTGGGGTCGGGTGCTTCTTTGGCGACCTCCTTCCTGATGGCCGCAAGCTCCTTGGAGGCGACGATTGTTGCGGCATGTTCGTAGCACTCGACCTCGTACTCGTAGGTGCACTGGAAGGAGGTGCCGGTAGTGATGACCCCATACGGTGCCAGCATCTTTAGCTTTAGATAGGTGTAGTTGGGGATGGCCATGAACTTTGCATTGCATGGACGTCCCCGAATGGCGTGGTAGGTTCCATGGAACCCGACCACCTCGAAGGTAAGGGTCTCCATCCTATAATTGGTCAGATCCCAAAGGCGACGGGCAGATCGATCCGCCCAAGTGGCATGATCTACTTTCCAGGCACGATGCTGAGGAAAGGTGCTCCGGTCGGTCGGATGCGCGGTCGGTCGATGCCCATGGCGTCGAGCGTTTCGACGTACATGATGTTGAGACCGCTGCCTTCATCCATTAGCACCTTGGTGAGCCACTTTGTGCCGATGATTGGGTTGACCAGGAGTAGATATCTTCCCAGCTGTGGGACGCTTTCCGAGTGGTCGGTCCGATCTAAGGTTATGGCAGACTCTGACCATCGAAGGAAAGCAGCGCTTGGAGTCGTAGGCCACCGTGCCTTCGAAGATCATGAGGCAGCCATCCAGCATTAGAAAGCCACCGTCCTTCCCCTCAGCATTGTCTGTGGTCGGCTTAGGGTTTTTCCTATGCTCCCCCTTGTCGGAGCCTCTGGACAAAAACCACTTCATGGGACCACAGTCCTTGTATAGATGCTTAACAGGGAAAGCATGGTTCGGGCATGGCCCTTCGAGCAGCTTCTCAAAGTGGTCCGGGGTACCCTCGGTGGGCTTCTGACCCCCCTTGCAGTTGGTGGCGGCCACGAGTGAGCACTCATGCCGTTGCTTGTTCTTCTTCTTGATAGGAAAATTGGAGGCGCCTTCATCGGCGTCCTCGTCCCGCTTTGCCTTGCCTTTGAGGCGGTCAAAAATCGCCCCGATCGCCTCCTCGCCCGAGGCGTGGCTGGTGGCGATGTCAAGGAGCTCCTTGGTGGTTCGCGGGCCCTTACATCCCAGCTTGTGAACCAGGGACTCGCAGGCGGTCGTAGACAGGAAGGCTCCTATGACGTCAGCGTCGGCGACGTTAGGCAACTCGTTGCACTACTGGGAGAAGCACCGGATGTACTCACGAAGAGTTTCCCTGGCCTTGTATTGGTAGTTTTTGAAATCCCATGGGTTCCTAGGACGCGCGTATGTGCCCTGGAAGTTTCTAATGAAGATCTCTTTCAGGTCCGCCCAACTTTGGATTCTGTTGGGAAGAAGGTGTTCCAACCACGTTCACGTCGAATCGGCTAGGAACAATGGAAGGTTACGGATAATGAAATCGTCATTATCTACTCCACCGGCTTGGCAAGCAAGCCGATTGTCCTCGAGCCACAGTCCAGGGTTCATTTCCCCGGAGTATTTCAGGATGTTGGTCGGCGATCGATACCATGGTGGAAAGGCGGTGTTGAGGATGTGTCAGCCAAACGCCTAAGGTCGCGGCAAGTCAGGGCTCAGGCTTCGGTCCTTGCCGCTGTCATAGCGTCCGCCACGACGAGGGTGGTAGCCGCGGCTAGCCCCTCCCACATGTCGCCACGAGCACAACTATGGGCATCGAGGGTGTCGCGCGCGTCACGGTTGCGTCTGAGACGCTCATGCACCGGGACCACAGCGCGCGGCTTAATACCTTGCCGCGCCTGGTGGACTGATAGGTCCATGTTGGGCCGCGCTAAGGGCGTGATCTAGTGCCGCACGCTCGAGTAGTGTGCGAATCTCGTGATGGGCCCGACGATCCTCGGGCATCGCGAGCCCCAAGAGCCCCCAGAGCAAGGCCGCTGCGACGGCGATGTTCTGGCTTGCCCGGGTGAAGTGTGGGAGGGCCTCATCGTCCTCGATGATCCTCCGGCTCACATCACGAGCCATGGCGCGTGCACGCCCACCGTCTCCATGGCGCTCGATCTCTTGCTCGAGCTCCGTGTGTTCCTGCTCGAGCTGGACTCATGCTTCCTCAAGCTCTTGGTGCCGAGCCTTTAGCTGCTCCACCCGTAGGTGAGGTGGGGCCCTTGCATCCCCCTCGACCTCGTCGTCAAGGTCGTTCGATAGGGTAGCCTCTCCCTCGTGAATGCTTTCGACGTGTCCCTCAGGGGTACCTGCCATGAAACATTCATGAGAAGGGTGATGGCTCCCCCCGCTGGAGTCAGAGTCGGAGGGCGACCCCGACTCTCCCGCGAGGAGGTCGTGGAAAGATTATGCGACATATTCAATCATTCCCACGAACTCATCGTTCGCGGGGGATGGAGGCGTGCGTTGCGCCACAAGGTGCCCAATGGTCTCTGCGGCGTTGCGGAGATCGGACGGGAGCGCTGTCGGAGCGATCCGAATGAGGTATTCCAGGGAGAGCGGCTCCCCTCCGGCGAGCTACGTCACGACATTGGCGAACGTGAAGGTGAGGTGGCGCAGGCCCTCCCGGGACGGTCGGGGTCCTAGGAAGGCGTCGAGCTAGCGCTATAGCCTCCCGTATTCAAAGCCGAGGAGTTGGTCGCTCCTAGGGGTGCGGGCCTCCGGTGTGTGCAACAGCTCCTCAAGCGCCTCGGCGATCGCGTCGAGACCGGTGAAGTGGAGAGGTTGGACGGCGGCGGGAGCCTGGACCAACCCTCCCTCCGTCGTGACAATGAAGTCTAGGTTCCCGAAGCGCACGTGCACACCTAGGACCAAGCTGACGCCATGACTAACGATCCGAGGCCTAATGTGGACGTCGAGACGTGCAAAAGACCCCTACCTGGCGCGTTAACTATCGGTGTTTCGAGTTACCACCGATGAGTAAATTTCTAATATTGCGCGTCTGGCTTGGATGGTGTGCTTAGGGGACACGAGGTTTATACTGGTTCGGGCACAAAGTCCCTACGTCTAGTTCGTCGCTGCTGCTCGTGTTACTAGCACTGAAAGTTTGTAGTAGGGGTTACAAATAGGCGAGAGAGGGAAAGGATCCCAAGTCTGTGGTGGAAAGAGTGAACGGGTGCTGAGAGCTCGATCGTTGCTCGGCCGTGTGTTTGTGTCGTGTTCTTCTGTGTTTATCTCGTGTTCTGATCGGTTCGGGGTGATTCGATTGGCCCCCCTTCAGGGGACGTCCTGCTTTTCCTTTTATAGGCCAAGGAAAAGCACGGGTTACAACGGAGGAAAAGAAGAAGAACGAGATAGAGAGGAAAGCTTCTAGGATCGTCGGGTCCTTCTTCTCCTTCATGCGGATCCCACCGACCTTGTAGATGTTAACAGGGACAGCTCCACATCGTGGCCCTGTCCGTCACTGGTGCCACGCGCAAGCGTCATCTGCCGGTCATGGCGTTCTATCCCGTCCTAGCAGACGTCGTGGTGAACTGACGCGCCTATCACCATTCGTACGAGGGTTAGGCGGAACAGCATCGGCACGCACCCGACGCTGTTCTTGATGTGAACCCTCTGGTTTGGCGCGTCATGGCCACATGTTACATCGATGTGTGTCAGTCTCTTCCCTGATGTCATAGTCTTGACCCAGGTCCATACGTCTGGACTTGAAGTGCAAACCCAAGAAGTCAGACGAGACAAAGCCCGCACCCACAGAGTCGGGCGAGGCAGAGCCCACCAGCCGCCTGATCTGGAAACCAGCCAGGCGAACGGAATATGTCAACCGTGGAACTTATGGCTACCACCGTTTGTTTTGCTCATTTAACGACTACCACAGTAGATGAGTAACCACATGTAGACGAAAGAAAAGCACACCAGAAACCATGAGCGGCTAATGGTGACACCGCACAAGTCTACGGAACTGACGATGCATCAAGCTCGAGCTGTGCCCGCAGGTTGCCTGGGGCCGTAGCCGCCGTGCCCGTACTGGGGAGGAGCAGGGTTAGCCATAGGCGGCGGGTAGGGCGGCGGAGGACGCCGTGAAGAAGATGCCGCTCTTGAGCTCGGTGCAGCCGTAGTAGTAGGCGCGGTTGAAGCGCCAGCCCGGCCTGCTCGTCGTCGAGAGGCCCCGCTTCATCGCCGCGCCGTACAGGAACATCACCACCGCAAACGCCACCGCCGCCCTGACGAGGAGGCAGAGACATATACCGACCAATCACAACCAGAATCTCCCAACAGGCAATTGAGCGTCGGCCGCCTCGCGCAGAACGGCGGGCGCAAGGTGCTGCGAGTTCACGACATGCGGTGGCTTGATCTAGGCGCGTACGTACCAGGCGTTTTTGCAATACTTGACGGCGACGGCGCGCCTGAGGCCGGTCGCAGGCGCGTCGGGTCCGAGACACTCGCTGGCCGCGGTGGCGACGGCCACCCCTGTCAGCGCGAGCAGCGCCGCGGCGACGCCGCAGCCGAGCGCTGGCGTGCGCCGGTACACGCAGTGCTGCTCGTCGAAGGACTCGAAGCTTACGAAACCCTGCGCGGGCGATCGATCGATGGATCGAAGTGGACAGGTACAAGCAGTGAGCCCGCTGCACAACTCAGATTCGAAGAGCAGGGATGAGGCCATGAGGGGTAAGGCGGATGGAGTGTGTAGCTTGCCTTGGACTTCTTGGTCGCGACGACCCGCCGCGCTCACCAACACCACGCGTTTCTGCATCCTGCAATGTCACACCGCTCTGCCTCTCCAACAACGGATGGAATGGAAAGACAACCGGAGGCCGGCCAAATATCTGCTCAGCTAATCAGTTGCTACTCTACCACGAACGTCTGGTGTGAAAACGAACGGAGCAGTGCCCGCGTACACGGCTGTGCCCTAGGCTGTGCTGTCCTCTGCTGCAGTTCACAGTTCACCTGACTTCCAAAAGCTTTGCCGCGGTTCACCTTTGCCCTTGTTTTATTGGCGAAAAGTTTTTTTAAAAAGTGCTATAGTGCCTATTACATTAAATTTTGTGATATATATGGAGCATTAAATATATATGAAAAAAAACTAATTGTACAGTTTTATTAAAAATTACGAGACGAATGTTTTAAACCCTAATTAGTTCATAATTATAAAAACGAAACTGCTTCCGTAATCAAATTTCAACTTTCCGCGGACGGGCTTTGGCTTGGTTGACTCTGAAAAGATGCGACAATGACACAAGCTGTGCTGCAACCCTTCTGGTCATCTGGTCAGTGTACTGTCCTCTTGCGTGTGCTGCAGCTGCTGTGCGTCCGGCGCGTGCGTCGATGGACGCTTCTGGAGGCCGAACGTGGCCGCGCGGGGCTCTGCGTGGTTCAGGGGTAGGGACGACTTTTTTTTACCCCGTGCTCGAAAGCCTTAGTACGACTACTGAGCTAACAAATAAATTTTAGCCCACTCACTACCAGGATTTTATCATATGCCACAGGCATTTGATAAAGACAAAAAAAACACTTGACAAAGGTTTTACGAGTGTAGCACTCGACAAACAGTATACATCATCTACAGTGTCGGCAAACAACTATTTGCCGAGTGTTTTTTATCGCGTACTCGGCAAATGATTTGTCGAGTGTCAAATTTGACACCGAGGAAAAAAATAGTGGTTCGTCGAGTGTTTTTTCAAAATACACTCGGTAAATGAGCATTGTTTGCCGAGTGTTTTTAGGAATTACACTCGATGTTTTTGGGAATTACACTCGACAAACCTACTTTACAAAGAAAAATAATAATTTTTTTCTCAGCATATTTAAGTTTAATAGCTGTCATACAAAACACTCTTAGTACACCATATCTGCATGCACATCATGCTCCTGGCAACATAATTCTCATAATAATCACATGGACATAGAAATAAAGATGACAAATTTAAGAGAAGAATATTTTCGACCCCCTAGCTTCTTCCTCACCTGGAGCAAAAGAACAAGAACAAAAGAACTCGAGAATAGCTCAGATTTACCCATTAGCAGCATGAAAACTGTAACTTAATTTCACCTAGAGCTTAATTTAATTCTCTCTCTCTAATGAGAATTAAACTGGCCACAGAACTAGTTGCTTGTACTGGTACAAGCCATCCTAGTTAAGCAGCAAATAGAACAAAATATCCCCAGTACCAGTTCATAAGGTGCTAAAGTGTAGAAGTTCTCTAATGGAAACTTGATTTATCACAGCCACTCAAGAGTAGTATAAAAAAAAGTCACAAGGCATGGTTATGGAAGGGGAGAGCAGGGCGGCACGAGGCTGTTCCAGCGTCCTGCAGGTGCACCAAAAGGCCTTTAATTCATGTAGCTAAGCAACAATTTGAAAACAATCCCCTTCAGAAAACACAGGAAATAGGCCATTGAACAAGAAATAGGGCATGTTTTACATCGATTGGAATCACTAAGTACTAAAATTTCTCACTGTATGGCTCACTGTGCAGCAGCAGGGGGCAACCAGGTAAGGGCAGAAGAGCTAGGTTGTATGGTATTTCATCATGTAGATAGTTGTAGGATTGGTTTTACAGCTATTTCATGATGCACATATATTTAAAATCAAAATCATTGTCTTCTGAATAGCTCAATATCGAACACTTTATTCACCTCATAGTTAGTGTTTTCCAGGAGAAAAATGAAAGGTCCAATGATTATATTATCCTCTTAGGAACCAGTGAGGACAAAAAAAATGCAGTGGACACCAGAATTCAATTTTGCTACTGAAGCAACATACATAAAGGCTACACAGATGGATCAGAGGAGCACTTTGTCCACTGAAAATCAAAACATCAGCACGCTGCTATATCATGGATCAGAGGAGCACTTTGTCCACTGAAAATCAAAACATCAGCACGCTGCTATATCTAACTGTTGTTGTAAGTCTGAAACTGAACAATTGAAAAACACATCACCTAGTTGTGAAATAATTCAGATTAAAACCAAAACAATATCTATTTTAGTTGAGCAAAGCAAGTTATTGTAAACTGATAATGGGCTGCTGCTGCTCTGAACTGAAACAGTAAAGCACTGAAACACTACACAGGACTTAAATGAAGTAGCCATCCAGCCACTAAGTGAACTGATAAAATTGTACACTAATATATCAGAGAAATCTTGTATCATTAATCTGAATACACTTTGCTAGTTATTTCTTTCTCTGAAATATTTACTAAAGAACAGCTGCGAGATGTCAATAGCCTCAAATCAATTTTTTTGATAGGCCTTAAGCAAAATTAACTCTTTGACCCACTCATTGTTACATCCTGGAATATTTTAGAAGATACAACATAGAAAATAGAACTTGTTTAGAAGTGAACTTGTTTAAAAGTGCAATGCAATACAGCATAGAAGATACCTCCTAGAATATTTTAGATACAGGAGGCAGGCCACCATTAATCCTAGAGAGGAGCCTGAACATCCTTGAAAGATCTTTAACCTACAGTAACGAATATATTATAAAAATTTCAATAAGATTATACCCCTAAAATTTATCAACTAGTTATTAAGTCAAGGGATATCGAAACATAAAGCATCCATACAATATAAATTAGTCGTGTGGGCACCATAACACTGCATCGAAAAATAAAGTATCCATACAATATGGCTCTGTTCGCTTGGAGGAATTTGGAGAAATCCGGATGAATCTGGAGGAATGTGTGAGAGGAAACCATCTGTGCACAGTAAAAACCATCCGTGAACCGTACTTTTTAAGACCATCTGAACGAGGCCTATATATGGAGCATGGACGGGGTTATTATGGACATGTTTTGATGAGCTACAGTCAGTAGTTGAGTTAAAAATTAGCTCAAATTAGCTAAGGTTGATTAGCTATTTAGCTAACAACTAATTAAAGACTTGTCTAAAAAAATAGTCCACTTATTAGCCCTCCCGTATCTCTCATGCTTGACGCAGCAGAGCGAATTTAGATTAATTTTTATTCCTTGTTTGGATGGATTAAGGTTACTAATTAGCTGACCAGTGATTAGTCCAACCTGTTTGGATCGCGGCTAACAAGTAGAACTATTTCAACACAATGACTGATGTACCCTGACTTGCTTTTCTAAAGGAGTTTCCAACGGTGCTTGTGTTTGCGCGCAGCCGTGCACTTGTTCGTTTTTATTAAAATAATGCTGCAGTGCGCGCGCTCACATGCACTTGTTTTTTTTTCTTCTTTGAGACTCACAGACTCATTCGTTCCAAAGAGAACAGAAGTTCATACAAATGAAATTGTTCATACAAATTAAATCGTTGATAGTATCTAGAAGATTTGTCTGCGTTGATTCAGCCCCCTACCCCTTGCTCCCGCGTTGTCCATACAGGCGGCTCGAGGGGCGACCCAGCCACCGTTGTCGGACCCCGCCAAGCCGGCTCCTCGGTTGCCGTCGCCGCTCTCCAGCTAGTGGTGGGCGCCCCACTGCGGCGCCCAAAGACACCCAACGCCTTCCCTCTCCTCTCCTCCCATTCTCTTCCTCAATCGAGATTTGAATTTTCGGGCAAGGATGGCCGGCGGCGACCAGCAAGCACCGGATCCAGGCCACCCTAGGCCTAGATCCGGCCCGCAACCGGCGAATAGGCACGGCGGCTGGCGGTCGCGTTAGCCGGTGCTGTGGTCGAACGACGCGCCGCCCTGCTGACGCGTGATGGCTCACTCCCGGATGCGGCTCCCGACAGCGGTGCCTCTGATGAAATGAATCTCGTGCATTCTTTGATCATTTTGTAAATAGGTACTGCATCTTAGTTGCACGTTTACATTCCTAAGAATAGCTAGCTGCATGTGAGATGAGCGGTGTGTAAGCCAGAACCGTGCTGCGTTCACGGTGCGGCCAGGTGTGATCGCCGCCATGCCGCGCAGAAAAAAACCGTTCCCGCGCACAAGGCGGGCACGACGCAGCGTGAGCGCGCATGGCGGGGAGATCGTGGGTCTTAGACCGTGTAATCACCACAAATAAAGAGTAACAACGACGACAAGAAAAGCTGCAACGTTTGGCAGCGCCATTCTCTCGTGTCCGTGAGTTCTCTGTGATTACGAGTTTGAGAGGGTGAGCGACGTCGTGTCCGTGGTGAGCGCGGACGCCGAAGCGTTGTAGATCGCCGTCGGTCCAGCCATTCCGGCAGCCGACGCAAACATCTGGTATCGGAGCCGCGTTGTATGTTCTACGGTGGTGGTTCCGTGAGCCCACCGCGAGAGCCGCCGAGGAAGAAATGCGTGATCCCACGCAGAACACCGGAGTCGAGGAAGATGGCCGGTGACGACATGTCATCGAGCACGGGACTTGGCAGCGTCAGGGAGAGTTCCTTGATGTGGCCAATGCTCACCCGATCCAACTACACCGAGTGGGCCATGTTGATGCAGTGTAACTTCGAAGCGATGGAGATATGGGAGGTGATCGAGCCTGGCGGCGCCAATGTCAAGAGAGCGCGCGACAGGCAGGCTATGGGGTGCCTCCTCTGCTCTGTCCCGAAGGAGATGTGGCAGATGCTTGGGGCCAAGAAGACGGTGAAGGAGGCGTGGGAGGCAGTGAAAAGCATGCGCGTTGGAGCTGAACGTGTGAAGGAGGCCAACGCCCAGCGTCTCCTGAAGGATTTCGAGAACATCGCCTTCAAGGAGGGCGAGTCCGTGGACGACTTCGCGATGCGCATTAATGCCCTGGCAGCGGATCTGCGCACCCTCGGCGAGGCCGTGGAGGACACCAAAGTGGTGAAGAAGATGCTACGTGTTCTACCTCAATGCTACGCCCAGATCGCGATCGCGATCGAGACTTTACTCGATCTGAAGCAACTGTCGCTGGAGCAACTCGTCGGTCGTCTCAGGATGGCCGAGGACCGGATGGAGATCGAGTCCATCACTGACAAGGCCGGCAGGCTCATGCTCACGGAGGAGGAATGGGTGTCGAGGAACCGCCATCGTCTCCTCCCAGAATCCTCGTCATCCGGTGGAGGTGAGAAGAAGTCCGGATACACTCAGGGCAAGAACAAGAGCGGCGGGCACACTGACAAGAAAGAGCCCGTTGTCCAGCTCACATCTGAGGGCACTCCGAGGCGGAAAGGGCGCTGCAGGAACTGTGGCATCTACGGCCACTGGAAGGAAGACTGCAAGAAGCCGCCATGGAAGGAGCGCAAGGAGGAGGCGCATCATGTGCAGGCGGATTCCGAACAGCCGTCACTGCTGCTGGCGACGGTGAACGTCGTGCGCGTCCAGCCGCACGACGTCGCGCCATCAGATGTGAGCGTGACGCGACAAGTCGTGTACCTCAACGAGAAGGAGGTGTTCCCTGCCGATCGTGAAGAAGACGATGACGTCTGGGTCCTAGACACCGGGGCCAGTAACCATATGACCGGGCGGCGTGACGCGCTCGTGTTGCTGGATGTGTCTGTTGGCGGCACGGTGCGGTTCGGCGATGGATCATTCGTCGTGATCGAGGGCATCGGATCGGTGATGCTCCAAACAAAGCAGAACGGCCACAAGGTATTGACTGAAGTCTATTACATTCCCAAGTTGAAGAGCAATATTGCCTGTCTAGGCCAACTAGAGGAGGGAGGCTGCAAAGTTGTGTTAGAAGATGGTTTCTGCAGTGTGTTCGACGTCGAGCGTTCACTACTGGCTCGAGCACCTTGTGTTGGGAATCATCTGTATTTGCTGAAAGTGCAGCTAGCTGCTCCTGTCTGTCTGGTTGCCAAAGGGGATGACAAGGCGTGGTTGTGGCATGGCCGATTCGGCCACCTCAACTTCCGGGCGCTCCGAGAGCTCGGCGTGAAGGGAATGGTAGAGGGATTGCCACTGCTAGATCATGTCGAGGAGTTCTATGATGGCTGTGCTCTTGGCAAGCAGCATCGACAGCCGTTCCCACAAGTGGCAAACTACCGTGCTAAAAGTCCTATGGATCTATTCCATACTGATCTCTGTGGTCAGATCAAGCCAAAAACTCTAGGGGGCAAGAGCTATTTCCTACTCATAGTGAATGATTATTCTCGGTATATGTGGATTGAACTTCTGACAACCAAAGATGAGGCGTTCAAGTGTTTCAAGTGTGTTAAGGCACTGGCTGAAACCGAGCGTGGTGGGAAACTTCGTGCTTTTCGCAGTGATCGTGGAGGCGAATTCAACTCCATAGAGTTCAAGGAATACTGAGATGAGCGGTGTGTAAGCCAGAACCGTGCTGCGTTCACGGTGCAGCCAGGAGTGATCGCCGCCATGCCGCGCAGAAAAAAAACCATTCCCGCGCACAAGGCGGGCACGACGCAGCGTGAGCGCGCATGGCGGGGAGATCGTGGGTCTTAGACCATGTAATCACCGCGAATAAAGAGTAACAACGACGACCAGAAAGCTGCAACGTTTGGCAGCGCCATTCTCTCGTGTCCGTGAGTTCTCTGTGATTACGAGTTTGAGAGGGTGAGCGACGTAGTGTCCGCGGTGAGCGCGGACGCCGGAGCGTTGTAGATCGCCGTCGGTCCAGCCATTCCGGCAGCCGGCGCCAACAGCCTCCTCTTTGCACTATGAGGATCACCGGAGCTCGGTGGGCAGCGCTCGCTTCCTGGTGGCCTCCTTCCAGGTGAAGCGGTACGCGACCCTTGCGGACGCGGCTGAGGCACTCCTACGCGCCGCCACGGAGCTTCTCCAGCCGCAGCGCGTCGCTCTGGTGCATGGTGAACACCTTGAGCACGTTGAGCAGCGCCGCCACTAGCCACAGCACGCTCCCACCAGGCAGAGCCACGACGGCTCGTCACCACCGCTTGCGGAGACGGGCCGCGGGTCGGAGGCGAGGCACGGCTAGGGGCTCGCGAGTCAGGGACGGGGCCCAGCCGCGTGCTGGGGACCAGACCTTGGCTGAGGCTGGGGCTTGGCCATATGCCTCTCGAGGTGCTCCACCAAGCGGGCCTTCTCCTCGGCGGCCATGCCCACCAGCGCCGCTAGGAACACGGCGCGAGCAAGGCTGAAAGGCTCCAGCATCGCTGGTCTACTCGTCGTCGGCAAGTTTGGCTTGGATGGACTACTGCAGTCTGCAGGCATGAGGAATCTGGGTGAAAACCCTGTCTGGCTGTTGCTTCAGGCTAGGGACAATGGCCAAGATGCTTGAGCGGTCGAGCTTGGCTGCGAACCTACGACTGGGCGTGATCTGTCACTGTCAGTTTCACTTTCATGAGATTGCCCTTTTTTGAAACAACTAATGAAACACCGGCATTTTCGTTTTTAACAACCACATGCCTTGCTCACACACTAACCTAATTCTCCAATAATACGTAGGAACACGGTGGATACCGTTTCTATGGAATTTTTTTTCCCGAGAAACGCGTGCCGCGCACTCTCTCTCTCTCTCTCAGACTCTCTCGCATGCTGCAGCATGCATGCACTGCACCACTGTCCTCTCTCTCTCCCTCTCTCACGCTGCATGCAGTCGACGGGAAGTGGCAGCACGGGAAAAAAAATTCGGTAGGAATGGTTCTCACCGAAACACAGTGATGTGCAGCTGACGTGTGGACCATGGAGCATCTGATTTACCATTCGTTCGGTTAGAATGATGTGTGAGGGGGCACGGAGGTTGCGTCGAACGGGAGCCGCGTCCGGACGCAGGCATAGGGCCATACGTCCGAGCACTAGGCTTGCCGGCACAACAACGTACCTGTCCGAGTCAACTAGAAGACTGATCTCATCTTGTTACAATGGATAAATATACGCCTAGTAACTTGTCTAACGAATGAGATTATCTCAAGCCAGTCCTTAATCAAGTTGTTGCTACTTTGCATTGCTACATGACACGATGACAACCTGTTCGTCTCACCAAGTCCCTCAATCACAACCGTGCACTGTAGGCACTGGCGGCACTAGCTGCCCTCTTCACCTTACCGGTTGCAGATCCGTGCTGCCTCAAACCGCACACGTCGGCTTGCACCGCCCTGCCACCATGGCGGACTCCATCCACCAGCATCGGGCAAACGAGGCAACATGCCAGAGGAAGCTCGAGGCCGGCTGGGTCCGAAATGACTAATACTACTGTACTGGTTTTTACTAGTTTTTTTTTTATCAAAAATGACTAGTACTAGTGCTAGTACCAACGAGTCCGGATCTCATGCGGCCCCGTTCCCTCGAGAGGCCTGTTCCGTTTGTGGTCTTGTATACATTTACACAGGCCGAGGCCCGAGGTCGGCTAGCCTAGTTTGGCCCACTGCTGAATTAGACGTAACTCCATATAGCTGTTGTGTTTGTTAGGCCCAATTCGATGGAGCTCTAGCATGTTGCAGCTCATGTAGCTACACTATAAGCACGTGATTAGTTCCAAGCCAATTTTTGTCATGCCAATTTTAGGGCAAGCCAAAATGTATTCACACCAATATTAGGGCAACCAATATTTTGGTAAGTCAACCAATATTGGCACTTGGTTTGCTACAAGAGAGAAAGATCTTGTTTTGCCAACTTTTTGGAAGGTATTGCCAAAATTTTGACACCAAACCAATTGACTGCCAAATTTCTTAAACTTGCCCATATTTTGGCTTGGCAAAAATTGGCTTGCAACCGATCAGCCCTAAAACCACTAAAAAAAAGCTACACTATAAACAAATGTAGCTACACTATAGCAAATAATTTTTAACTCTTCTCCTCATAAAAAAATTATCTCTAACATAAAAAAAACTAGAAGCTACTAGCAACAACTACTACTTTTGGCTTTATTGGCTATGTCTCCTCCACGCACTTAAGTAGCAAGCTACGCCAAACCTTTATTCTCTCTCTTCTTCTTATTATTATTACTTTTCTAACATCATTACAAATAGATTCAAAGGCCCTCACTGTCACTGATCACAGCGAACGATGAGATTTTCCACTAGGTTTTCACACGATCAGCACAATCATAGCCAAAAACAAAAAATAAAAAAGTTACTGGTCCATAGAACAAAGCACAGCTATTTGCTCCAAAGAGAGGCCAAATGTTCCCAAAATAACAGAGGCCGGACAGAATTTAGTTACGATGGAATAATAAGCAAAAATTCCATCTGCAATGCCTTAAAAAGAATTTATTAATGATGGCATAAATAAGCATTATGGTCTCTGCGTCAGCGATGCATATGGACGCTTATTGCAACGAAGTTTTAAACATATTGTAGTTCAACAATGCTAGCAAACAACACACCTCAGCGTTACACAAATGAAAAAAATACTATATACGTGAGGAATGCATGCATCTTAAGAAATTCCTGAGATACTAACAGATTGTAAAAAAACTGAATTGCATCTGTGAAATTCGTAGCTCTGAACCAATCGCAGAAAATAGCAAGGGTGGCAAAGGGTAGAAATAACTTGCATTGTGTTCATAGTCCTGTTCGCTTGTCTTATAATCTATACTTTTCAGCTTGTCTTTTCAACCGAAACCGCATTTTTCTCTCACAATAAATTAGCCAGAACAATATTTTAGTTTTTTTTTAGCGAAGCGAACGGGCCCATGTTACCACCTAGCAGCATCAACTTCTTTCAGCCTAGAAAGAACGATGTGCAAGCGGTACGAGTACGATCAGAGAGACAGAGATGTTCTGCCCGCGTAGACCTTGTCTGGTTTTAAAATTTAAAGGACCAAGGCCGCTGAAAAAATTTCAAACCGATGAATAGTACTACTTTCGTCTTATTTGATAAATATTGTCCAATCGTGGACCAACTAGGCTCAAAAGATTCATCTCGTGATTTTCAACTAAACTGTGTAATTAGTTATTTTTTTCACATACATTTAATACTCCATGCAAAGCGGCTAAAAATTGATGTGATGGAGAGAGAGTGAAAAAACTTGGAATTTTGGTGGCATCTAAACAAGGCGCAATTGGAAGATTAGGTTAGCTTGTGACCAAGGCATGTGGTTATTAAAAAACGAAAACGCTCCCTGTTTTGTCAGTTGTTTCGAAAAAAAAAGGAAATCTCGTGAAACTGACAGTGACAGATCGTGTCCAGTCGCAGACCAGCTCGATCGCTCAAGAATCTTGGCCGCCCTTAGTCAAACTGATAGGAACCGGGAAATACCAAAGAAATTTCCGGAACGTATATTGACGTTGACCAACGCCTATTCTCGCTCTCGTATGGTTAGCTTAGCTGCATATATTGTACGGATCCTTTATGTTTTGCCGTGTTGGGTTGGCCACACGGCTAATCTATCTCGTCAGATTTAGGGGTTGTTCGGATTCGGTGACTAAAATTTAGGAAGTGCCACGTGAGGGTGGCGCATGAGTGTTCGGATATTAATAAAAAAAATTATAGAATCCGTTAGTACTCCACGAGACGAATTTATTAAGCCTAATTAATCCGTCATTAGCATATATTTACTGTAGCACTAAGTTGCTGACACCGATGCCGCCCTCATTTTCAACGGAGCCACCATGGAGAAAACATGAGCAACTTCCTCGGCATGACGACACGAAGACTTGGTTTTCCGAACGACGACATTAAGGCAAATATGATGTCGCTGCCATGGAATAGTTTTCTCCGCTCTCAAACCAAACACACACTTACAATACCAACTTAGAGCATCTCCAAGAGTTCCCAATAAAACCTCACAATATAGGATTTTTTGGCAAGAATGAAAAAACCCATCTCCAACGGTTCCCAATCCCACCTCAATCTTTCCGCGCTTGGAAAAATAGATCGATGGCACGGATATATCCGCGTGTCAACCACGTGCGTATCCACCAACCAATCTAAAGGGGGACAAGCGTGGGAAAAAATAACAAGTAGAAAATGGTCCATGATGCAAATGTACTAGAGATAAATAATTTATAGAAGTAGTTAGTATAATTTATAAATAGTATAGAATTACCGATGTAAATTGTTGGAAACTCTTGGAGATGCTTTTGGTCGGCTTTTACCAGATGATTTTTTTTTCAAAGTCGCCTTTTCTTGATTCAGACTGACATTCATATAATCCAATCTATTTATTAGTTTCTTATTGAATTCTTTCATTGCCATGCTCAATTTTGATTTTGATAAGACTCAATGTAAAAATATGTAGGTCTAACTCATACATGTAACGATTTTATTTTTAAGAAAAGTTCCGTAGCAACGCGCAAAATATGCTTAGTATATGGACAAAAGAAAAGCACAAAAGGTGGAAACCATGAGCGGCTAACGGTGACACCGCGCAACTCCACGGAACGGAACTGACGATGCATCCAGCTCAAGCTGTGCCCGCAGGTTGCTTGGGGCCGTAGCCGCCGTGCCCGTACTGGGGAGGAGCAGGGTAAGCCATAGGCGGCGGATAGGGCGGCGGAGGATACGGCTGCGCCCACTGCGGCTGTCCCATCGCGACGCCCGGCGCGACGAACTGGCCCGGAGCCGGCTCGTCCGTCCGCTGGAAGTAGACGTAGGCCGCGATGGCGCACCCGGTGGCGACGGCGGACAAGACGGACGCCGTCGCGAAGACGCCGCTCTTGAGCACGGTGCAGCCGTAGTAGTAGCCGCGGCCGTAGCGCCGGTCCCGCCTGCTCTCCGAGAGGTCCCGCGTCCCGCCACGGTTCATCGCCGCGCCGTACAGGAACATCACCGCCGCCACCGCCACCACCACCCTGACGAGGAGGCATGGATATATGACGACCAATCACAACCAAGACGTCTAGCAAGACGCGATTGAGCGGCGGCGGCGTCGCGCAGAACGGCGAGTTCACGGCATGCGGTGGCTGGATCTAGGCGCGTACGTACCAGGCGATGGTGGACAGCTTGACGGCGACGGCGCGCCTGCGGCCGGTCGCGGGCGCGTCGCGTCGGAGACATCCGCTGGCCGCGGTGGCGATGGCGAGCCCCGTCAGCGCGAGCAGCGCCGCGGCGACGCCGCAGCCGAGCGCCGGCGTGCGCCGGTACACGCAGCGCTGCCCGTCGAAGCCTACGAAAGCCTGCGCGGCCGATCGATAGATGGATCGAAGTCGAACCGGGTACAAACTGTGAGCCCGCTGCACAACTCAAATTCGAATAGCAGAGATGAGGCGGATGGAGATGGAGTGCGTAGCTTGCCTTGGACTTGGTGCTCTCGGCGACGAACCCCAAGGCGGCCGCGGCGAGGCCGAGCACGGCCACCGCCGCGCTCACCAACACCACGCGTTTCTGCATCCTGCGATGTCACACCGCTCTGCCTCTCCAACAACTAATGGAGAATTAAAGACAACCGGAGGCCGCCAAATATCTGTTCAGCTAATCAGTTGCTACTCGACCACTATGTGAGCCGGATTAGCAAGTCAAATGGGACAAGATAGATTAGCCGTGTGGCCAACACAACACGGCAAAACATAAAGGATCCGTACAATATAAGCTAAAACCATGCGAGAGCGAGAATAGGCGTTGGTCAACGTCAATGGTCCGGAAATTTCTTTGATATTTCCCGGTTCCTATCAGTTTGATTAAGGTCTTGTTTAGTTGCCAAACTTTAGATGTTTAAAGTTGGCAAAATATACTATAGCGTCACTATAGCATTTCGTTTGTATTTGGTAATAATTGTCTAACCGTTGACTAATTATGCTCAAAATGTTTGTCTCGCAAAGTACAACCAAATTGTGCAATTAGTTTTTAATTTCGTCTACTTTTAGTATTCCATGTATCGCAAATTTGATATGACGGAGAATCTTCTTTTTACATAGTGCCAAAGTTTGGAGTTTAGGAGAAACTAAACAACAGGTGTAAGGGCGGCCAAGATTCTTGAGCGATCGAGCTGGTCTGCGACTGGACACGATCTGTCACTGTCAGTTTCACGAAATTTCCTTTTATTTTCGAAACAACTGACAAAACAGGGAGCGTTTTCTTTTTTTAATAACCACATGCCTTGGCCACAAGCTAACCTAATATTCCAATTGGTCCTTTAAATTTTAAAACCAGACAAGGTCTACGCGGGCAGAACATCTCTGTCTCTCTAATCGTACTCGTCCCGCTTGCACATCGTTCTTTCTAGGCTGAAAGAAGTTGATGCTGCTAGGTGGTAACATGGGCCCAGTTCGTTTAGCTGAAAAAAATAAGCTGAAATATTGTTCCGACTGATTCGTTGTGAGAGAAAAATACTTTTTCGGTTGAAAAAACCAGCCGAAAAGTACGGATCATAAGACAAGCGAACAAGGCCATGAACACAATGTAAGTTATTTCTACCCTTTGCCACCCTTTCTATTTTCTACGATTGGTTCAGAGCTACGAATTTCACGGATGCAATTCAGTTTTTTTACAATCTGTTTGGAACTCAGGAATTTCTTAAGATGCATGCATTCCTCACGTAAAATAGTAATTTTTTTTTCATTTGTGTAACGCTGAGGTGTGTTGTTTGCTAGCATTGTTGAACTACAATATGTTTAAAACTTCGTTGCAATAAGCGTCCATATGCATCGCTGACGCAGAGACCATAATGCTTATTTAGGCCATCATTAATAAATTCTTTTTAAGGCATTGCAGATGGAATTTTTGCTTATTATTCCATCGTAATTAAATTCTGTCCCGCCTCTGTTATTTTGGGAACATTTGGCCTCTCTTTGGAGCAAATAGCTTTGCTTTGTTCTATGGACCCAGTAACTTTTTTATTTTTTTTGTCTTTGGCTATGATTGTGCTGATCGTGTGAAAACCTAGTGGAAAATCTCATCGTTCGCTGTGATCAGTGACAGTGAGGGCCTTTGAATCTATTTGTAATGATGTTAGAAAAGTAATAATAATAATAAGAAGAGAGAGAATAAAGGTTTGGCGTAGCTTGCTACTTAAGTGCGTGGAGGAGACATAGCCAATAAAGCCAAAAGTAGTAGTTGTTGCTAGTAGCTTCTAGTTTATTTTGATTTTTGATGTTAGAGATAAGTTTTTTATGAGGAGAAGAGTTAAAAATTATTTGCTATTGTGTAGCTACATTTTTTTTATAGTGTAGCTTTTTTTTGAGTGGTTTTAGGGCCTGATTGGTTGCAAGCCAATTTTTGCCAAGCCAAAATATGGGCAAGTTTAAGAAATTTGGCAGTCAATTGGTTTGGTGCCAAAATTTTGGCAATACCTTCCAAAAAGTTGGCAAAACAAGATCTTTCTCTCTTGTAGCAAACCAAGTGCCAATATTGGTTGACTTACCAAAATATTGGTTGCCCTAATATTGGTGTGAATACATTTTGGCTTGCCCTAAAATTGGCATGACAAAATTTGGCTTGGAACTAATCAGGTCCTTATAGTGTAGCTACATGAGCTGCATCGAATTGGGCCTAACAAACACAGCAGCTATATGGAGTTACGTCTAATTCAGCAGTGGGCCAAACTAGGCTAGCCGACCTCGGGCCTCGGCCTGTGTAAATGTATACAAGCCCACAAACGGAACAGGCCTCTCGAGGGAACGGGGCCGCATGAGATCCTGACTCGTTGGTACTAGCACTAGTACTAGTCATTTTTTGCTAAAAAAAACTAGTACAGTAGTACTAGTCATTTCGGACCCAGCCGGCCTCGAGCTTCCTCTGGCATGTTGCCTCGTTTGCCCGATGCTGGTGGATGGAGTCCGCCATGGTGGCAGGGCGGTGCAAGCCGACGTGTGCGGGTAGAGGCAGCGCGGATCTGCAACCGGTAAGGTGAAGAGGGCAGCTAGTGCCGCCAGTGCCTACAGTGCACGGTTGTGATTGAGGGACTTGGTGAGATGAACAGGTTGTTATCGTGTCATGTAGCAATGCAAAGTGGCAACAACTTGATTAAGGAATGGCTTGAGATAATCTCATTCGTTAGACAAGTTATTAGGCGTATATTTATCCATTGTAACAAAGATGAGATCAATCTTCTAGTTGACTCGGACAGGTACGTTGTTGTGCCGGCAAGCCTAGCTCCCGGACGTATGGCCCTAGGCCTGCGTCCGGACGCGGCTCCCGTTCGGCGCAACCTCCGCGCTCCCTCACGTAGGCTGCACTAGCGTAATAGGAGAGCGCCCGCCCGCCGCGCCTGCGCCCTTGCTCCCAAATCGCGACGTACACAGCCCCCTCGGCCCAACGCCCATCCCACTCCGGAGGCAGTGTATGTCCGTCCGGAGCTCCCTCACTTGCGCCCGACGCAAGTAGCTCCCTCGTCCCGCGCCCATCGCACATCCCTCATTCGTATGGATGCCCTGCCGGCTCGGGGAGAGATGATGCAACAGAAGGTGGGAGGAGGAGAGGTGCAACATCAGATCTACTTTTAAAACATCTAAATACTACGGTTGCAACATACGTCTGAAGGCAGTTGCTTATGAAATACTTGAAAAACACATGTGAAACACACTTGAAAACCATTGCAACCCATACGCAACATCCGAGTAAAACACATGCAACATATGTGTGAAATATATGCAACATCCAGATAAATACAATTGCAACATATGTCCGAAAAACCCAGATAAAACATACCTCTCAAACACTCAAAACATACTATTACAACATGACTCTGAAAATAATTGCAACATAAGCAACATGTGGAACATCCACGATCTACTTTTGTAATATTCAAATGATTCAACTGCAACATACCTTTGAAACGTCTGAAACAATTGAAACATACAGTTGCAACATAGGGGGGAGAGAGCCCGACGCAGTGAGTGCCATGGCCGCTGGATCTACGAGCATTGGGGGCTCTCGATGCTGGAGCAGGCCGCGCACCCACGCCGGATCTGCGCCCCCACCGTGGCCGCTGCTAGGGTTGCGCCCATCCCCGCACCGGAGTTGAGGCCAGGGGTGGCTGGCCGGAGAAGAGGAAGGGGTCACGGGGGGTGGCCGCATGGATCAGAGCTCGTGCTCGTGCCGGGGACGCCGCCGTGCCAGAACAGGCGAAGGAGGGAGAGGGAGGCAGCGGGACGCGCGGCTCATGTGATGCGCGTGGGGGCGGGGCTCGGCTCGGCTCGGTAGAGGAGCGTTGCGGTGTGGGTGCAGCGGGTGCGGAGATGCCGCGGTAGGGGAAGGGCGCGGGAGGAATGAGCGGGTGCGAAAACGAGCGGACGGAGGCGTCCGTCCGTTCGGACATCTGGTATGTATCATTATCGTTGTTGCACCCATGTAACAATTTGGTATGATTGGTCGCTCTACATAAACATGTAGAAACACACTGTAAGCCAGAACGATCTAGGCGGAGTCAACCCGGAGATCTGCTTGGCTTCAACACAGGACCAGTCGATCCTAAAAACCCCGAAGGCGTGCCAGTCAATTTGACCTGCAATTGGCACGGAGAGAAATCTTATCAGTAATTTGGGGGTGGAAAATGCCGGTTTTGCCCAATCAGTTCCAACTAGGCTGCTTCGGGAGCAGCCCAACAGAGGAATCGACTAAATAACCGATACGAGAAGAAATCGACTGTTTAGGGACTGTGATGCTCATGGGTCATGATTAGTTTATGATAACAAGTACAATACACCCATATATAAGTAATATAAAGAAACATCATCAGCTAGATGGATATAACCAGTGTAAAGCATTGAGCCGATAAGTTTAACAAGAAGAGATATAACATGCGAATAAATCGACTGTCTAGTACAAATAAATCTACAAACGTCCAGAATCTAATCTGTTACCATCAACAGCGAGGTTCGACTGGATCAATACATCTATGATAATGAGAACAAATTAAAACCAAAGAATCTATAAACCATCTATATATCGATAGGTTTATGAAAAACATGCTATATGTGTGAAAGCACAGGCGAATCGGCTAAAATAGCCGATGCATACATAGCAAACAATTAGAGTACATATCTCGATCATGAACAAAACCACTAATCAATGATCTCTAATCCAAAGTCTTATCAGTGAAGTTCAATCGGATCGATGCAACTATGGTAGTGTTATTAGATTAAATCTCATTAACTTGTGAGTTTATCCAAGATTAAAATATGTCTTTGGATGCGTACTATATTTGATTGGAATAGAAATAAAATAGCCGATCTAGCAGAATTAAGCCATCAGTTATGAGATTCAAAGCATGATAAGACTAGAAGACGACCAATTGTGATGATATGATGCTGATCTATCTCTATCTCAATCAGGTGATTTATTATAATAAGATCGATAACTGGTGAATCAGACAAAAATAGCAAGGAAAATCTTACTAATCTTAGCAGATTTAATAACTGGTAATATTGTATTAAACAACAAGTTATTTAACACAAGACCGATAACTTTGATCTATATTATGATTTGTAAGAGATCAATCAGCTGATACAGCCTTACAAACAATGATATAGATCAATAACTAACTTATATTATACTCGTAAAAGATCAATCGACTGATGTAGCTTTACAAGTATGATACAAGTCGTGACGGTACTCACAGATAAGCCGGAGGTCGATCGGTCGATGCAGCCCTACTTGTTGAAGAATTCGTCGAGATCTACAGTACTCCTACTTCTAAGGGTTGGCGTGAAACCGAAAAAGTAATTGTGTTGATTGATTGTGTTCCTCTTTTTACAATAGCCGGGGTCCAATATTTATACCCGGAACCTAAACATGAATCATACTCAAATACGACCCATTACAATTCTTGGAATAAAAGAAAATATTTCTAACTTAAGATAAATTGAATCCTAATGTTTTCTTTTTTTAGAGTCTGACATATTTTTCTCCGACGCCATCCGTACATAGTTCATTTACGTTGTCTGCTGACGTTGTCTATAAAATAGCCGATTCCGATACTGTATCAAAACCAGCCGATATCGATTCTCATCTGATCGATTCCTTGATGATACAATCTTAGAAGCTTTAAGTTCCCGCGTTCTCCCTGTTAAATTTTGGTGTAAATACAAATGAAGATACATTTTATATCAAAGTTATAGCCCTTAGTGATATCTACAAGTTTATAGTTTTGAGTTTTCATATTTGAGGTCGTTACCGTACTCTAATAAATAATATATAGTTTTAGCGGCATATTAATCGTGTATCAAAGCTTATCTTTTTAGAAAAATCGTATATTTCTTATTTGATGTCACATAAAAATACTTTTTAATGAAAGTTGTAGATCACAATGAGAGCTCCAATTTTTATATAAAAAGTACCTTAATTTGATATGATAAAAAAATAATATTATTTTTCTAATGCGACAAGCGCTAGTACGCGATTATTATGGTACTGAAATTTTATATTATTTTTTAGCATCTTAACGACTCCAAATGTTAAAACTCAAAACAATAAAGTTATAGATCTCATTGAGAGCTACAACTTTTATGTAAAAAATATCTTCATTTAACAACATATAAAAAAGATATTATTTTTCTAATGCGATAAGTTGTATACGGTTATTATGCTCCTGAAATTTTATATTATCTTTTTAAGCATCTTAACGACTTCAAATGTTAGAATTTAAAATTATAAAGTTATAGATCTCATTGAGAGCTACAACTTTAATGTAAAAAATATCTTTATTTGACAACATACAAAAAAGATATTATTTTTCTAATGCGACAAGTACTAGTACACGGTAATTATGCTCCTGAAATTTTATATTTTTTTTTGTGCATCTTAGCGTCCTCAAATAAAAAAATCAAAACTACAAAGTTGTAAATCTTATTGGCAGCTACAATTTTCATATAATTTTCATCTTCATCCAATGTCGTATCAAAGAGTTATGTTTTTTAAAGATTTTATCTTGCCACGCCACTTCCGGTGGCGTGACATAATAATGCTGTCACACCAGCGGGAGTGGCATGACCGCGTTTTCCACGTCGGAAATGCCGTCTAACGTGGTGGACGTTGCGGCGCCAAGATTAGATCCACATTTTTTTAAGAGTGATTATTATTAAAATATTAAATAAAAAAGATTAAAAAAATCCCTCTCGCAGCCTGTACATCACTGTAGCACGCACATACAAGTAGTTGGTTCATCGTCAGCTGTCAATGGCACTGTAGTGGCACTAGTGCAGTACCCTTCTCCTTGTGTAATTTGCCCACTCCATCCTCTGTACGCGCCAACCGAACTGACTCTGCCCATCCATCCTCTTCCTCTCCCTCTCCCAGCCGGCCCTGATCGAGCCAGCTACTAGTTGGCGCCGTCGACGGCGACCGTCGGCCAGCGGCGGGCCTCGGCGACGACGGTCGCTCGCACCGTTTATTAAGTTTCTTGGATGGGCGGATGACCATTATTCCTGTTTGCAGTTTGTGGTTAGGCAAATAATCATGCAAAGGACATGCATGAACCAGTGAACCACCAGACACGCACGCACGCACACGCACACTTAAGGCTTTGTTCGAATGCATGGATATTCGCTTCAATCCACATGTGATAGAGTAGAATCGAATGAAACTTAGTTTAAATCCCACTCCAATCTACTTCAACACATATAAATTGAGATAAATATATGCGTATTCAAACAAGGTCTAAGTCAGGTGCAAACTTGTGGTGGAAGAAACTGATATGCATGTGTACACAAACATAAGTATATAGATCATTACCCATTCTTGCACGGTACTAAAGCAAGCTTTTGGTGACAATGCTGCCTTTCCCAAGCTAATGGAACACACGGCACTATGCATATGCGCATCGTCTGATGCCTTTTCTCTTTCATTTCAGATATACGTCCTGTTCGTATTTTTTCAGTCAACGAACATTATTTTTCTCTCACAGCAAATCAGTCAACAATATTTTTAGCCATGACTTATCAGCCAAGCGAACAGGGCAATTGTGTGATGCTTCCTGTAACACCCCGGTGTTATGCCTACATTTAGGCACTGCAAATCATGCATATCATGCATCATCAAGCATCCTAATCATACATGCATAATCTTGCATATAATAACTGAAACATTACTTCGAAACATACGAAACATGTTTGTGAAACGTAAATGATGCATACACTTATTAGAGTTGTTTTGCTCTGATTCTTGCTTGCTAGGTTAGTAGAACTTGTTTGGTTATGATTGTAAATCATCTAGAATTGTTTAGCACAATTTTTGGAGCAAGGTTTATATTTGAATTATTGCCAAATTTTTCTTTAAAAATAATTCTCAAAAATTAGGGTTTTGAGTTAAAATTTAACTTTGATTGTATAATTTAAAATCTAGATAGAATTGGACTTTGGTCATAAAAGCAAAGTTGTAGGGAATTAAATTCTAATCAACTTTCGTTTTTAGTCCATTTTAAAAAGATGTCATTTTCTTGCTCAAAATAATATTTGAAAACTGTTATTTGAAAATTTATTGAAAATGGAAATTGAAAAAAATGTTCTCTGTTTTAGCGGGTCACGCCGCCTCGCCAGCCCGCCAGTGAAGCTTGGCCCACTTGAGCCTCCAGCGCCCGGTGCCAGCCTCTCGCCCCATTGACCCAGCCTTTGCTGCCAGCCCTACCTCCGCTCGCCTTGCATTGATGTGTGCTGTCAGGTTCTCGACCCTTGTCAGGCGCGCTGGGCTCGTCGCGTCAGCGCCGCCTACCGCTAACGCTTACGCCCTTGGCAGCAGCAACACGGGCCTGGCTCCACCTCCACGCTGCGCCTTCCGCCCTTGTGTGTTGCCTCCTCCCCATTCCTCCTCCCGCTCTCTCAGCCGCAGAGCAACAGCAGCAGCTCACGCCCGCGCGCACCACGAGCTCGCCACCGCCGCCGCCGCTGCCTCGACGGCAGCATACCCCTCCCACGCCTCCATTCCCCGATTCACGCCGCTTGGCAGCTCGCTTAGCCTCCCCGCCGCTTGCGTTCGCTTGCAGCCGTCGTCGTCGAGGTAAGAACCAAGCGCGACCGCCTCCTTCCTCTCCGGCGAGCGCACTGCCGCGGCCAGGTGGCTCGTCACGCCGCCGGGCCACCTCCACCATCCCAGCCGTTGCGGCTCGGCATGGCGTACACGCTGGCACCACCCGCGCCACCGGGAGGGCTTGCCACCGGTGAGCACCGGCCGGCGGAGCGCCTCCCCTGCTCTCGGTCGCTGACCAGCAGGGCCCAGCCGCAGTGGCGTGGCCTTTGCCCGGCCGAGCTAGGCCAGGCTGGCTTGGGCCGAGCCCCGAGCTAGGCCGCCGCTCACCCCTTCGCTCGGACTGAGCAGGCCGGCTGTGGCCGTGGGCCAATTCATTTCCACGGGCCGGCCCAGTAGAGTTTGAAAGAATTGTTTTCAATTTATTCTTTATTATTTGAAAACAGAAATGGTTTGCAAAATGTTTGGATACTCAAAGTTGCTCCAAATTTGTTGAAACAAATTTTTCTAGGTTCCTTATCACCAGATCTACTTGGGAAAAATTGTGCATGTCATTTTTGAGATACTTTTCTATAGGATTTTATTTAATCATGTAAATTGTTGATAACTTGAAAATGTGTATAAAATATATAGGCTTTAGAAAATATGATTCCAAGTTTGTTAATATTCTTATGTCATGTATTTCCTAGGAAAAATATGTTTCATGCATGTCTGTGTGGGAAAATTTTGAGATGTAGTTCAAGTACCTTTAGTGGCTAACTTTGGTTATTTTTGCTAAAGAGCAAAATTTGTATAAAACATGCATGTGGTAATTTTTGTACAGTCATTGTATGCTACGAAGAACATAGGAAAAATACTAATTCTGTTGTTTGACACTTTTCACAGTACAAAGTATTTTCATGTTCATGATCATGCCATAGCTTGTCATTTTTGTGTAGACTATTTTACTTATCCAATTGCCATGAAATTTTTATGGTAGTCCATTTAGGGTAGTATTATACTACTGTATTTTTCTCAGATTTTAGGAGCATCAGAAATACAGAGTTGCTGTTGTAGCCTTAGTTTCAAATGAAATAAAGTAATCCTCTTTAATGCAAGTTAGTTAATAATGTTAGCTTTGGTGTATCGTTGAAGCATTTAAAAGATGTGTTGACTTAACCTATTAGTAGTAGAAGAGAATGCGATAGATGACATGTGCTTGTAGTATATTTTCTTGGATGATGTGACTACCTTGCTTTTCAACATATCCATTGCATTCATCTCCTTGATGCACCGATTGCATAGGCACTTACACGCATTGCATCATCTGGGATCACAAACCGAGAACCCGGTCGTCATTCCCGAGGAGCCCGAGGAGCGATTCGAGAATGCCGCGAGAAGTGCGAAGCCGACGAGGAGGACGTTGAAGAACTTCCGGAGTGCCCGATCACCGTCCGAGCTCCTTCGAGAGAGGCAAGCCCCGAGCATCTTTCTCCCGGTTTGCAATGATTTTATTAAATACTTTACTTTAAATTGATGCATTACGTTTCGGGAGTTGTTTGCAACCGTTCTTTGCATTATACCTTGTTTACCTTTGTTATACTATATCCTTGTTACCACGGTATCCATGATCGAGTCAATGCTTAGGTGGCTTAGACCGGTAGAAGTCGGGTGATTTCTGTCATCTGCGAGCTATAGGTGGTTACTGGATCTGTTTGGATGGCTATGAAGTCATGGTATAAGCGAGTGTTAAATGAAGTTGAGACCGAGGCGGAGACTTGCGAGTTTTTGACTGTAGTGTTTCCGCTCGTGTCGATTAAGGACCGACCGTTGTTGAGCCTCGAGTCATGTTGAACGCATGCCTTACATTTAGTGGGCGGATAAAGTACCTTCCGACCGCATGGTGGGAGATTTTTGGGCCGAGTAGATTGCCGCAGCATGACCGCTGCGAAGCGGTGTGGTAGGACACGGGCGGGATGATAAGACCAAAGTGCGATCGGTCGGCCCCCCGGTACATGTGGTTCTGGCAAACTCGAGATACCGGAAAGTTGACTCGGTGATCAATATCTCACTTTAGCGGGTGAGTGAGATTTGTGTAAGGAATAAATCACCGGTGGTTAGGAATCGATTGAATCGCCATCGCTCACGGATAGTGAGCACTTGACTTGAGTGACTTCATCATAGTAAATGTTTATGGAACACTTGGACAGTTATAGTGAATATGACAGTATGGAAGTTGTTTAATGATCAGTGGTTATCATTAATTGCTTAATCACATGTTTACTCTAGTATAGGTGTAAATCTAGTCGACAGGTTAATACTAATTAACTTGACAATAATGCTTTTAGAAAGGTTCTTAAAATGATAAAAATGCTTCTTTTGCAAATGAGTCAGCTACCCTATTATAAAGCCTTCATAATCATTGGTGTCATTTATTTTCGGTTATGTCGGGTAAGTCTGGCTGAGTACCTTCTCGTACTCAGGGTTTTATTCCCACTTGTTGCAGATGGGCAGATGTATTACGGCTATTGTATCAACTGCCTTTATCCTGCGATGGGTGATGCTTAGGACCATGGGCATGGTCATTCCTTACGTCTCGTCTAATGCTTTTGTTGGAGATGATCATTCGCTGGCACTATATTTAAACTCCGCGTGAGTGTGTGTGTGGTTTGAACAAATGACTTCCGCTACTTTTATTCGAACTGGTTTGTAATAACTATGTTTAAACTCTGATGTATCTGAGATTGCGAACTTTTATGTAATATGTGACGGTGACCGCTAAACTTATTACGATCTTGGCTGGAATGGAAGTTGGTTTGAAATCCTTCGCGATTTCACGGACTACCGGGTTATACGGGCTTAAGTTTGCTAAATCGTCTGCTCTGGCGGATGATTTTCTTACTTAATTTCGTATAATTGGTCGGTTCTGTTACAGCTGGTATCAAAGCATGGTTTAGCGTGTTACTGTTCACAAGTGTATTTAAAACAAAAGGCATTTGGAAAACGTGATTTTCAAAATATAAAGTGTGCCAGTGATCATATCCCTTATGCCCAGTTAAGGACTTTAGGTGGCTTAATTAAGTACTGACTTGGGGTTCTTGCATCATATTTCTCTTTCGTCGCTCATACGGCGTGCTATTGTATGAGTGCCACTTGTTTGAGTGGTAATGAATGGATCATTTGCCTCTACGCCTCGGTAAGTGTGAGTTGTGAGAGCATGATCGGATACACCGCCGATCTAGGGTGAATGCTTATATGATGCTAGAGTAATTACATGTTCTACGCATGTTTTACAAAGGTATCTCATGTATGGGTCTTCCGTCTGTGGAGGCGATGCCGTCAATAGGACGATGGTTCGGGTAGTTACTACCGTTGTACACGTATCTGGGGATTCGTGTAGAGCGTGTAGATAAAACTTTACTGCTATTATGCATTCATTGGGAATTGGGCTGAAATGAATCTTCTGCAGGTACATAACAACGCTATCGTGTAGAACGTATTAGCTACATATTGAGAGATCGTTGTATGCCACCGAATTCGTCGTTAGAAATTATTTATTCCTAAGTTTGTGAGAACGTACGGTACGTTCATACATCAAGTTACTTGTGCATTTCATTCATGTCATGCATTCCTCCCCTTATAAATTGATTCTCTCATTTTGATAAAAGTGGTATCACCTAAAATATGTTTCCCGAGGTAATGAAAGAACTTTTGCTACTGAGATGGCCCTTGCAAGCGAGACCGCCGTAAGTCCACTTTGGAGGAAGAGCACCTCGACGTCCGTTATTACTGAGGAGCACCGCACCACGGACACCTTCTTGAGCGAGTTTGGCATGCCAACTTTGCTTTGGAGAGTGCTCCATGATGTGGGGTACCCAGAGGGTCAAGAGCCGGTGTACTCTTGGAATGAGAGCCATTAGCGAGAAGATGGACTAGCGAGTGGTGGAGATCACGGTTCTGCTCTCGGTGATGCTCCAGATTGGGATGGTTGGCACTTGAGTTTGAGGGGGTCGCACTCGGTGAGGGTGCAGAGGGAGCGACCTTCCGTGTCATTAGAGATATTATGAGCAGATTTCCCAATGAGCTTGCAGCAGCTACATTGGTACTTTTCCTAGGGATGATCCTCGTGATGCCATTTGGGTCAAAGCCTCGGGGAAGTGCATTGGTCGAGGTCCAAATTGAAGACGAGCTAGCGACAACCGTGCAATGGGTGCTATGTTCACTTTGCCATTAGAGCGTATGAGGGTCTCGAGAGTACCCTCTTGGACTTTGACCGGCTTGCGTAGTGAGGATAAGCTCAAAGGGAAGAAGCGAAGAAGAGACGAGTACGCGTGCTATAGCTAGCTTGCAGGAGCGGTTGGGTCGATATGAACTTTCTGGCGAGATCAAGCGGTTGAGAGAGGTGATAGAGCTATGCAGCGAGTGCATACGTTGACTCAAGCCAACAACAATGCAAGACCGCATGATTGGACAGTTGGTTCAGAGAGGAATGAAGCACGGAGCGCAAGAAACCTTCTGCAGAGAGTCGATGAGTTAGAGGAATACAACGGCAAACTCGCACGAAGAGTTTCACGCGCTCTACAATGGGGTTGGCCCATATGCTCCAAGCAACGCATTGGCATGAACATCGACGACGACAACCAGAACGAGCCTGCAGTTTCACCTGGAGGCGACGGTGACGTCTCCGATCCCGACGATGGCCCCGAGGAATAGGCTAGTTGCCTTGCGCTAGTATCTAGGTCCTGTCGCGACGACCTTTCTTTTGTTGGCATGTAACCTATCGTATGTTGTTTTGAACGTATGAGACTTGGCATGTGGTTGGAACTTGATGTTCGAATGCGATATCGAACGCATAAAAAGTCCGATGTATGTATCTTTGGCAATGTGACTGTATGGATGCGATGTTTGCCGTTGAAGTAATTCGATTAAGTGTTGTTGTCTTAATTGGGATGAGATTGTTGTGCCTCTGTTTTATTGCATGAATTTATTCTCTCCGATGAAATTGAAGACGACATAATTTTTCTTCACTCGCAATCATTCTGACTTCACTCAATCGTTACTTGTTCTTTGAAATATGCGGATGACAAACACACTCGCGAACCACGTATGAAGTCGGCGAGACCGGTGCTAACGGTGCGGGGAACGGTGGTGGTGGTGATGGTGGGAACCACGGCAACAACAATGAACCTCCCCATGAACCACATTTGCCACCTCCTCCCCCGTTTACCCCCGAGATGTTTCTCGCACAGCTGCTCGGAAGTCAGCGCAATGCGGAACAATCCCAGAAAAACATGGAGGATTTTCTGCGCACCATCGCCAACAACGTTCAACGTGGCAACAATCAAGGTGGTGGCATGGGAGTAAACCAATATAGCAGCTTCAAAGATTTCATGGACACCAGGCCGCCAGTATTCAAGGAAGCAACAGAGCCACTCGATGCTGAGGAATGGATCAACACGATGGAAGATAAATTCCGTGTGTTGAGGATGACTGAGGTGCTAAAAACGGAGTATGCTGCACTTCAATTGCAAGGACCGGCGGGAATGTGGTGGAAGCACCATCGCACTACCTTCCCTCCGAATGCTCAGATTTCTTGGAGAGAGTTTGCTGAGGCCTTCCGTGGAGTCTATATTCCACCCGGGTTGACCGAGATGAAGTTGGGAGAGTTTCTGGCGTTGAACCAGGGCACCAAAACCGTGACGCAATACCTGCATGCCTTCAACAACTTGTGTCGCTATGCTCCTGACATGGTTGACACAGATGCTAAAAGAATAGCCAGTTTCAAGAGAGGACTCAATCCAAAAATGATGAAGCATGTTGGTACCAACAACCGTGTCAGATTCAATGACTTCATCAGCGACTGTCTGAAGCAGGAGAAGAATAACAACGCCAGCACTGCAGCCAAGACACGCAAGAGAGCCTTTGAAGGTGGGCCGTCTCAAGCTAGAGCACCTATGGGAGGTCGTCCTCCATATCGCCCATCGACACCTGGCGCTAGGTTCAGGCCACCTCAGCCAAGAAGTCAGAATTTCCGTGGACCTCAAAAGCCGTACAAGATGGCAGTACAGCCCAACAAAGCAGCCGCAACTGCAGTACAAGGAAATTCCAAGGGAACTGTGGGATCTGCCAGGACAGTAAGAGGACCCTGCTATAACTGTGATCAACCCGGTCATTTCTCGAGGTTTTGTCCGTACCCGCCCAAGAAGAAGCAAAGCAGACTTATAATGCTAGAGTGCACGATACAAAGTGGATGAAATTCGGAGGGAGAGCCCGTCATCACTGCTTTGGTAAGTTTCTCATCTTGAAAACCACAGTAGTTGTTCTATTTGATTACGGATCATCGCATTCTTTTATGAGTCAAGCATTTGCACGTAAACATGAACAACTATGCATGTAATTGGGTTATGGTTTACCGTATAAGTTCAAGCAGGGGTGATGTTTTGACCAACCGGATGGTTCGAGGGCAACCCTTGAATTAGGTAGCGAGGAAGTTCCGAGTGAACTTGATAGTTATGCTGGATTAGTCTTGGATGTCATTATAGGGATGAATTGGATGAAAGATTGGGGAGCGGTCATAGATCTTTGGAAGTCGAGTACTTACCCTTAAGGATCCCCTAGGTGAAGGTACTTTCCAAGTACCATTGCCTCGGAGAACAGACCTTATAAGTGTTACATGTGCTACGGCAGTCATTCCTATTCATCAGATTCCGGTAGTGTGTGAATTCCCGGATGTATTCCCGGATGAGCTACCTGGTCTTCCGCCAGATAGGGAGATTGAGTTTGGAATTGAGCTAGTACCCGGAACAGCTCCGATTTCAAGGAGACCATATCGGATGCCTCCAGATGAGTTAGCTGAGCTGAAGAAGCAATTAGAAGATTTGTCAAAAAAGGGGTTTATTCGGCCAAGCAAGTCTGAGTGGGGATGTCCCGCTTTGTTTGTGAAAAAGAAGAAAGAGGGCACGTTGAGAATGTGCGTAGATTACAGGCCACTCAATGCTGTGACCATCAAGAATAAATATCCCTTGCCACATATTGATGTTCTGTTTGACCAATTATCCAAGGCCAAGGTGTTCTCAAAAATAGATTTGAGATCCGGTTATCATCAGATCAAGATAAGGCCACAGGATATACCGAAAGCGCATTTTCCACGGATCACGGGTTGTATGAGTATCTTGTCATGTCTTTTGGCTTGACAAATGCTCCCGCATACTTTATGTTTTTGATGAATACGGTTTTCATGCGAATTGGATAAGTTTGTGGTAGTGTTCATCGATGACATTACGGTGTACTCGAGAATGAGAAAGATCATGAAGAGCATCGAGAACCATCTTGACCGGACTTAGAGATCATCAAGCTGTATGCTAAGTTTAGCAAATACGAATTACGGTTGAAGGAAGTTTCTTTCCTTGGTCACATTCATCGAGAGAATGGGGGTTTGATCGATCAAGTAAGGTGCAAGAAGTTATGAATTGAAAGCACCGACCTCGGTTCACGAGATTAGAAGTTTCTTAGGATTAGCGGTTATTACCGTCGCTTATATACAGACTTTTCGAAGATTGCCAAACCAATGACAAGCCTCCTACAAAAGGATCACAAGTTTGTGTGGATGAGGAGGAGTGTGAAGCGACTTTCCACACTTTGCGGAAAGCTGTTAACCACTTTGCTCTGTTCTAGCACAACCAGATATCGAGAAACCATTTGATGTGTTTTGCGGACGCATCAAAGAGGCTGGATTGGGCTGTGTTCTTATGCAAGAAAGGAGAGTCATTGCTTATGCATCACGTCAATTGAGGAAGCACGAGGTCAACTATCCAACACATGATCTTGAACTTCTTTGCGATTGTGCACGCCCTAAAAATTTGGAGATATTATCTCTTTGGGTAATGTGTGCAACATTTTCACGGATCACAAGAGTCTTAAGTACATCTTTACCCAACCAGAGCTAAACATGAGACAGCGTAGATGGTTGGAATTGATCAAGGATTACAACTTGAATGTGCAATATCATCCTGGTAAAGCCAATGTAGTGGCAGATGCTTTGAGCAGAAAGTCACATTACTTGAATGTGCAGCCATTACTTGAAGATGGGTTCGATCTAATGCATCCTGCTGTGTTACATAGTATTCAGATTAGTTGTTCTTTGGAGAGTAAGATAATAGAAGGCCAGAAAACCGACAAGGGGATATTCCACATCAAAGAGAAAATAAAACAGAAACCGTCTCAACACTTTAAAGTGGATGAACAGGGCGTGTTGTGGTTTGACGACCGTCTTGTGGTTCCCAAGGATCGAGAGCTTAGAAATAAACTCATGGATGAAGCTCACCTTTCTAAGCTATCTATCCATCCCGGAAGTAGTAAGATGTATCAAGAACTAAGATCTCGTTATTGGTGGACCAAAATGAAGAAAGAAATTACAGCATATGTTGTCAGATGTGACACATGTTGTCGAGTGAAAGCAATTCATATGAAACCTGCCGGTATGTTGCAACCCTTATCAGTCCCTAGTTGGAAGTGGGACGATATAAGTATGGATTTTATCACGGGTTTGCCCACTACTCCAAAAGGACATGATTCGATTTGGGTAATTGTGGATCGTCTTACCAAGACCGCTCATTTCCTACCTGTCAAAACAACATATCGACCACCTCAATATGCCGAAAAGTATATCGCAGAAATTGTGAGGTTGCATGGTATACCAAAGACCATAGTATCTGATAGAGGCTCACAGTTCACGGCTCATTTTTGGGAACATTTACACAAAGGCTTAGGAACTAGTTTGATTCGCAGTACCGCTTATCATCCTCGCATGGATGGTCGGTGAACGAGTGAATCTTTGTTTTGGAAGATATGTTAAGAGCCTGTGTATTGTCTTCTAAAGGATCATGGGAGTCATGGTTACCGTTAGCTGAGTTTTCTTATAATAATAGTTATCAAGAAAGCATCAAGATGGCCCCATTCGAAGCTTTATATGGCAGAAAATGTAGAACACCATTGAATTGGATCGAGCCTGGTGATAGAAGATATTATGGCATTGACTTTGTAGAAGAAGCCGAGAAGAAAGTTCATATTATTCAGCAGAATATGAAAGCGGCCCAATCACGTCAGAAAAGCTATGCAGACAAAAGAAGGAGACTCCTTAGGTTTGAAGTTGGTGACTATGTTTATCTAAAAGTCACGCCAATGAAGAAGAAAAGGTTTGGAGTCCGAAGAAAGCTTGCCGCGAGATTCGTAGGACCATACAAGATCTTAGAACAAAGAGGTCCGGTAGCCTACAAGTTAGAGTTACCTGAGACAATGAGTACAGATTTTCCTAGTTTTCCATGTATCACATCTCAAGAAATGTTTGCGTGTTCCGGAGGAAAGAATAGAACCTCGAGGTATTCAACTCAAATCAGATTTGGTGTATCGTGAACAACCGGTCAAGGGTGTTAGACACTAAGGAACGTGCTACTCGGAATAGTGTGGTGAAAACATACAAGATCTGATGGGATCATCATGATGAGGGAGATGCAACTTGGGAAAGCAGGAGAGAGTATACGCAAAAAGCTTATGAAGAATTTTATAACAAATGGTTCGTAACCCAAATCTCGGGACGAGATTTTTATAAGGGGAGGGGCAGTAACACCCGGTGTTATGCCTACATTTAGGCAATTGCAAATCATGCATATCATGCATCATCAAGCATCCTAATCATACATGCATAATCTTGCATATAATAACTGAAACATTACTTGAAACATATCTGAAACATGTTTGTGAAGCGTAAATGATGCATACACTTATTAGAGTTGTTTGCTCGATTCTTGCTTGCTAGGTTAGTAGAACTTGTTTGGTTATGATTGTAAATCATCTAGAATTGTTTAGCACAATTTTTGGAGCAAGGTTTGTATTTGAATTATTGCCAAATTTTTCTTTAAAAATAATTCTCAAAAATTAGGGTTTTGAGTTAAAATTTAACTTTGATTGTATAATTTAAAATCTAGATAGAATTGGACTTTGGTCATAAAAGCAAAGTTGTAGGGAATTAAATTCTAATCAACTTTCGTTTTTAGTCCATTTTAAAAAGATGTCATTTTCTTGCTCAAAATAATATTTGAAAACTGTTATTTGAAAATTTATTGAAAATGGAAATTGAAAAAAAATGTTCTCTGTTTTAGCGGGCCGCCGCCTGCCTGCCAGCTTGCCAGAAAAGCCGGCCCAATGAGCCTCCCAGCCTTGCGCTTGCGCGCGCCTCGCCCATTGACCCAGCCTTGCGCCTTTAGCTGGCCTCCGCTCCTCGCCTTGCGACGTGGCCAGTGTGCGTGTCGTGCCCGACCGCGTCGAGGCGCGCTCGCACATCGTGGCCGCCTGTGGCCAACGCAACGCCTTGTGGCACCACGGCACTGGCTCCACCTCCACGCTGCGCCTTCTTACGCTTGCATGTTGCCTCCTCCCCATTCCTCCTCCCGCTCTCTCAGCCGCAGAGCAACAGCAGCAGCTCACGCCCGCGCGCACCACGAGCTCGCCACCGCCGCCGCCGCTGCCTCGACGGCAGCATACCCCTCCCACGCCTCCATTCCCCGATTCACGCCGCCAGCAGCTCCGCCTAGCCTCCCTGCTTCGCTTGCGTTCGCTTGCAGCCGTCGTCGTCGAGGTAAGAACCAAGCGCGGCCGCCTCCTTCCTTCCTCCGTGGCGCCTTGCTTTGCTGCGGGCGGTGGCAAATCACTGGCAGGCCACCTCCACCATCCCAGCCGTTGCGGCTCGGCATGGCGTACACGCTGGCACCACCCGCGCCACCGGGAGGGCTTGCCACCGGTGAGCACCGGCCGGCGGAGCGCCTCCCCTGCTCTCGGTCGCTGACCGGCAGGGCCCAGCCGCAGTGGCGTGGCCTTTGCCCGGCCGAGCTAGGCCAGGCTGGCTTGGGCCGAGCCCCGAGCTAGGCCGCCGCTCACCCCTTCGCTCGGACTGAGCAGGCCGGCTGTGGCCGTGGGCCAATTCATTTCCACGGGCCGGCCCAGTAGAGTTTGAAAGAATTGTTTTCAATTTATTCTTTATTATTTGAAAACAGAAATGGTTTGCAAAATGTTTGGATACTCAAAGTTGCTCCAAATTTGTTGAAACAAATTTTTCTAGGTTCCTTATCACCAGATCTACTTAGGAAAAATTGTGCATGTCATTTTTGAGATACTTTTCTATAGGATTTTATTTAATCATGTAAATTGCTGATAACTTGAAAAATGTGTATAAAAATATATAGGCTTTAGAAAAATATGATTCCAAGTTTGTTAATATTCTTATGTCATGTATTTCCTAGGAAAAATATGTTTCATGCATGTGCTGTGGGAAAATTTTGAGATGTAGTTCAAGTACCTTTAGTGGCTAACTTTGGTTATTTTTGCTAAAGAGCAAAATTTGTATAAAACATGCATGTGGTAATTTTTGTACAGTCATTGTATGCTATGAAGAACATAGGAAAAATACTAATTCTGTTGTTTGACACTTTTCACAGTACAAAGTATTTTCATGTTCATGATCATGCCATAGCTTGTCATTTTTGTGTAGACTATTTTACTTATCCAATTGCCATGAAATTTTTATGGTAGTCCATTTAGGGTAGTATTATACTACTGTATTTTTCTCAGATTTTTAGGAGCATCAGAAATACAGGTTGCTGTTGTAGCCTTAGTTTCAAATGAAATAAAGTAATCCTCTTTAATGCAAGTTAGTTAATAATGTTAGCTTTGGTGTATCTTTGAAGCATTTAAAAAGATGTGTTGACTTAACCTATTAGTAGTAGAAGAGAATGCAGTAGATGACATGTGCTTGTAGTATATTTTCTTGGATGATGTGACTACCTTGCTTTTCAACATATCCATTGCATTCATCTCCTTCGATGCACCGATTGCATAGGCACTTACACGCATTGCATCATACAGGATCACAAACCGAGAACCCAGTCGTCATTCCCGAGGAGCCCGAGGAGCGTTCGAGTGCGTACATGAGAAGTGCGAAGCCAAGCGAGGAGGACGTTGAAGAACTTCCGGAGTGCCCCGATCACCGTCCGAGCTCCTTCGAGAGAGGCAAGCCCCGGAGCATCTTTCTCCCGGTTTGCAATGATTTTATTAAATACTTTACTTTAAATTGATGCATTACGTTCAGGAGTTGTTTGCAACCGTTCTTGCGCATTATACCTTGTTTACCTTTGTTATACTATATCCTTGTTACCCGGTATCCGCATGATCGAGTCAATGCTTAGTTGGCTTAGACCGGTAGAAGTCGGGTGATTTCTATCATCACTGCGAGCTATAGGTGGTTACGGATCTGTTTGGATGGCTATGAAGTCATGGTATAACCGAGTGTTAAATGAAGTTGAGACCAAGGCGGAGACTTGCGAGTTTTGGACTGTAGTGTTTCCGTGCGTGCCGATTAAGGACCGACCGTTGTTGGGCCTCGAGTCATGTTGAACGCATGCCTTACATTTAGTTGGCGGATAAAGTACCTTCCGATCGTGAAGTGGGAGATTTTTTGGGCCGAGTAGATTGCCATGACGCCTTGACTTGTGCGAAGCGGTGTGGTAGGACACGGGCGGGATGATAAGACCAAAGTGCGATCGGTCGGCCCCCGGTACATGTGGTTCTGGCAAACTCGAGATACCGGAAAGTTGACTCGGTGATCAATATCTCACTTTAGCGGGTGAGTGAGATTTGTGTAAGGAATAAATCACCAGCTGGTTAGGAATCGATTCGAATCGCCATCGCTCCTGGATAGTGAGCACTTGACTTGAGTGACTTCATCGTAGTAAATGTTTATGGAACACTTGGACAGTTATAGTGAATATGACAGTATGGAAGTTGTTTAATGATCAGTGGTTATCATTAATTGCTTAATCACATGTTTACTCTAGTATAGGTGTAAATCTAGTCGACAGGTTAATACTAATTAACTTGACAATAATGCTTTTAGAAAGGTTCTTAAAATGCTAAAAATGCTTCTTTTGCAAATGAGTCAGCTACCCTATTATAAAGCCTTCATAATCCTTGGTGTCATTTATTTTCGGTTATGTCGGGTAAGTCTGGCTGAGTACCTTCTCGTACTCAGGGTTTTATTCCCACTTGTTGCAGATGGGCAGATGTATTACGGCTATTGTATCAACTGCCTTTATCCTGCGATGGGTGATGCTTAGGACCATGGGCATAGTCATTCCTTACGTCTCGTCTAATGCTTTTGTTGGAGATGATCATTCGCTGGCACTATATTTAAACTCCGCGTGAGTGTGTGTGTGGTTTGAACAAATGACTTCCGCTACTTTTATTCGAACTGGTTTGTAATAACTATGTTTAAACTCTGATGTATCTGAGATTGCGAACTTTTATGTAATATGTGACGGTGACCGCTAAACTTATTACGATCTTGGCTGGAATGGAAGTTGGTTTGAAATCCTTTGCGATTTCACGGACTACCGGGTTATACGGGCTTAAGTTTGCTAAATCGTCTACTCTGGCGGATGATTTTCTTACTTAATTTCGTATAATTGGTCGGTTCTGTTACACTTCCACTAGACACTTTTGCTCCTCTGATCATTTACACAGGAACCACGATTTATTCAATTTAAACCCTAGATTAGACGAGGGAGGGTCTCCGCTCCTCACCTTCGGTGAAGCTGTCACATGGAGGGGACCGGCGTTGATGGTGCACGCAGAGGAGTTTACTCCCTCTAGCCCTTTTTTTTGGCCTGTTTGTTTGGAGGAATCTGGATGAATCTGGAGGAATTTGGAAGAGAATGAACAAGGTTTTTCAGCCAAGCACAGTGAATTCCGGCTGGTTTCTTGACCATCCGAACGGCCCCTTTATATGGTATTTATACTTATCTTTCTTAAGTTTGACTAATTTTATAGAAAATATTTATGACATTTATATCTTCAAATAATTTTATTATAAAAATAAGTTCAACGATCTATCTAATGATAGTACTCCCTTCGTTCTTTTTTACAGGTCATATTAGATTTTTCCTAAGTCGGACATTACTATCGTTTACCACCCATTTTAAAAAATCTTTATAGGTTTGCAACATATGAGTTATATATTATGAAACTATTTTTCATAGTGACTAAAAATATAAATCCTATACCATAAATCTATCTATTGATATTTTTTGAAAATCGATGGTCAAAGATATAAATGTTTGATTTAGGACAAACCTAATATGACATGTAAATAAAAACAGAGGAAGTAATTATGTATCATAAATATTAATATTTTTTTGTACATATTTGATCAAAGTTAAGTATGTTTGATTTTTTTATAAAAGTACATTTAATTTATCAGGAAATGCGATAGTTGAAAAGGAACAGAGGAAGTAGGGCGGTGGACATAGTGGGGGAGCAGCGGCAGACTATCTGTTGTGGGAGGCCTTCTTTAGTTCTCCTACTTGGAGTATTATTAATTGACCGCTCCAAGGGTGTGATGTCAGTTGTCACTGTGTGTGGACGTGGAAAAAGGCAATACCCCACCAAATAACAACCCAACACTAAAGGCTAGAGACGAGAAAAATAATACCACTCTCTCCACCATCTAGACACAAATACTTGACACTTTGATTACTATATATGGGTCAGACCTGACTTTGATCACCAATAGTTTCAAAATATTTCGTTTATTGGGAACATGAAGTTTTACTTCGCAAAAAAATTATAGTTTTGTCTTGTAAGTTATACCAGGTAGCGTGCCCGTACGTTGCTACAGGGTAGCTAACATTTTATACTAAAAACACACGGATCGCACAATAAAATAACAATATTGTAAAAATTAAATACCAACGTTAAAGTGATATTTAATCCAAAAAAATAAAGTTCGTGAAATTTACACAGTCACGGAGAGTGTGACGTCGTAGGCTCACAAACTCTACTGTATAGATCGTTCCGTGATGCGGCTAAGATAATATTTTATATTGACAGAAAGAAATCTCCGATATCCATTTCTTTCGTGCACCATAAATCCACGAATAAGTTCCGCCGCATCTCCATACCATCATGTATACATATTTGAGTATAAATGTAAATATAGTGCCTGTCACATGGGTAATACTACATGTCTTGAAAAATCTCACACAAAACCTTAAACAATGTTATACTTACCGTATAAATATGTGTGGCTTTAGGATTATTTCACGCAGACATATAATGTAGAATAAGGTATCCACTTGGGTGTCTGTGTCAAGATTCACCATCAGCAATATGTAAAAATAGTAATATCATAGGTATTATTATTGCAAGCGACGGTGATTCTAACTTAGTTAACCATCTATATCATCTGCAATGTTTTTTTACGGATGAATTTTCGTTAGAAGATATCCTCGTTCCATCTAGGAATATGTACATTCATTGCGGTCATGTACTGCAAGTTAAATCCAAGAGTTTGCCTAGCATACATCAGCACTGATGTGTCTTTACATCACTTTTCAACAGGTCTAGAGTCAATCACATATGTTCTTGTTTGTTTAGAAACTTCTATTGTTAGCTTTCTAATATTACGACAATACGAGAGATAGCCCCATGCATGATTTTATTTCAACATACCAATACGGGGTAGCAAGCAAAAACATTTACAATGAGTACATGGCACAATATGCAAGTCCATTATATAGCGAGTCCATTACCAAATTAGGCATTAAAAAATCAATCCTCCACTAACATATATCGAGCAGGGTTTATAAACGTGGTTAAAACAATATAGTGGCTCATTGGATGATCTCCTTGTGCCAACCGTTGTAAAGGGTGAAGGCGGTGCAGTGGTGCACTACTATTTCTCTCTTTCAAAATTGTCTTTCTGTCAAAATCTAAGTAGTTTCATAGTATCATTTTAATTTGACAGGTAATGTCATTGCCCCATGTTTCATTAATGGAGTTTGCTGGTACCTTAGGAGCACATCAGCTAGTCTTCATATACATGAATTAAACAAGAATAAATTTAACCCCAAATTTCCCAGCAGCCTGGTACCTTAGCAGCACAGTTAGTCTTCATATACATGAATTAAACAAAAATAAATTTAACCTAAATATCCCATAAGCACTGCTGATTAATAAATCAATCTTGTAAGAACCAACACTACCCCAGATTTTCACATCACTGTCGGTTCAAAACCCCCCTTCATTGACGGATTTTGAACCGATAGTGACATACCAGCAGTGATGGGGGTTTGATATCACTGCCGGTTCTTATAAACTGACACTGATGTGAACCGACAGTGATGTGGTTTCTAAGAAAGCCAAAAAATACATTAAAAAAATAGGAATTTTTTTAATACCGGGAGAGGCCCTACTGGACAGCCACACAGTCGCGCGTCGCAAGTCCCTAAAGCGAAAAATGAGCGCTTGAACCCCAGACCTCTTGCTTCGCGTCTTCACCCCCTAACCACTCCACCTATAAGTTGTTTGTGCCCAAATGAGATTTTCGTCCTAGCCATTTTATATTCATCTGATTTTGAAATGAGTATTTGAGACCTTAAATGAATTCAAATGAAAAAGTTGTTAGCTACAAAGTTTTATAACTTTTCAAGATTTATAACTTTTATTTTGATAGTTTCTCCATCCGAGGTCGTTTACAAAATTTGAATTTTAAATTTCAAAAATTCAAATGTAGTTTTCCATGATAAGATGATTTCAAATCAAAAAGTTGTCAACTATAAAGTTTCATAACTTTTTGAGATCTACAACTTTCGTTTTTGCTGTTTGTCCATCCAAGGTCATTTTAAAAATTCAAATTTTAAATTTTTGAAAATTTAAACATAATTTTTCTTGACAAGATGATTTCAAATCAAAAAATTATCAACTACAAAGTTTCATAACTTTTTGGATCTACAACTTTCATTTAGTTAGTTTCTCCATCCAAGGTTGTTTATAAAATTTGAATTTCAAATTTTAGAAATTCAAACGTAGTTTTCCTTGACAAGATGATTTCAAATGTAAAAGTTGTCAACTACAGAGTTTCATAACTTTCTAAGATCTATAACTTTTATTTTGGTCATTTAATCATTTATTCATCGGACATAGTGGTAGTAACATTGTCCACAAATGTTACATATCCCTCTTATTGTTTATGAAACTAAAAGAGAGATATGTAAATTTTATAAACAATGTTACTACCACTTTATCGGATGAAAAAATGATCAAAATAAAAGTTGTATATCTTGATAAGTTCTACAACTTCTATGTTTATGACTTTTTCAGCTGAAATCATTTAGTGTTCCAAAATGACATTTCAAGTTACCATTTTTTGAAATTTAAAATTCAAATAGATAAAACACAATCACATGAAAAGATGGATAAAATAATAGCCGTAAGAACACAATAAATTGATAGAGCATGATTTTAGAATTTTTTAGAAAAAAAATCATCAATTCGAAGTTAGTATGAGGGAGAAAGATTAGTTACAAGTTTTAGATAGAGATTAATTCTTCGATAATTTCAAATTTTAATTAAAAATAGTATTTTGAAGTAGTAAATAATTTTAAATAAAAGGTTGTCAACTATAAAGTTGCATAACTTTTTGAGGTTTACAACTTTTGTTTTGGACGTTTCTCTATCCGAGGTCGTTTGAAAAATTTAAATTTTAAATTTTAGAAATCAAACTTATTTTTTGTTAGATAGATGATTTCAAATAAAAATATTTAGACATCCAAACAATCTCAAATTAAAAAAGTTTGGACTTCAAAGTTGTAGATTTTGTCGAGTAATACAACTTTAATATAAAGTTCGTCTTCATCGGACATCATATGAGAAACTTATAAAGTTTTCTTGCAGCATATCACTGTCGGTTCCAGCCACGAACCGACAGTGATAGTATTAGTGTCGGTTTTTGGCTAAAACCGGCAATGATGACCCAATATCACTGCCGGTTCTTAGCTAAAACCAACAGTGATATGAACCGACAGTGAAGACCCGAATATCAGTATTGGTTGTTCCTATCACTACCGGTTTTAGCAAAAAACCAGCAGTGATGGCCCATCACTATCGTTTTCTTAAAATCCGACAGTGATGAGGCCGACAGTGATGTCTAATTCTGTAGTAGTGCAAATCTAGTTGGAATTTGAGTGCCACAACCACATACCTCACCGTGGAATTTGTAGGCTGGCATAAATCCAGAAATAACTTGCAATGCCTTGAAGCAGATTAAAACATTTGATTTGTGATACAATTTGACAGTGTGTCCGCATAGCTAGTCATGATCTGCCATTTTGACAAGCTTGCATAGGCTGCTGGTTGCAATCAGCGACCTTAGTTTTAGAAAGGGATAATAATAAAAATGGTTGCACAAGTAAAAACAAGGACATAACAGTGAGAAATTAATGAAACAAATAAAAGCTAATGAAAACCAAATTAGATACATATTAGTGAATCTGATGGTTAGCACATTTATATTACTCTCAGAATGTTAAGAAGCTTCAATTTGACAGTGAGAAAATTAATATACACCCTCTCCAACCGAACCAAATATATATAGCTCAATGCATCACAAAATTTCACCTCTACCGAAACAATGAATCATAAATAGTCAATCCATTCTCTAGTTAATTTTTTAAAGTTACTACCAAAATCAGAAGTACCTTGAGAGGTAGATTTCAGTTTCACTCACAGGAACTGTTGTGAGCTCATAGATTGGGTCCTAGCAAGGACATCCTTGCTGCTTCATGATTGGAGATGTGAGCGACCTTGCTTGCAGGGTTAACCTCCTTCCAGGTTCATGCTGCGTCAGCCTCCTCGCCCAGGGCCACCTTCGATGCGTCCTGCCCGAGGTTACAGTTTCAAACATTACATATTACCTTTTTTACGGACACTAATGGCACCAGATGTCTGGACATTCTAGTAAAAAAATGAAATATGTACTTGTATAAAACCAAAACCACTATCTAAAGCGATATTTTGAATTAGATCAAATTCGATACTTATCTTTGTGTTTACGTGCCTTTTCTGCATACAGTTTTCATATTCATTATACCATGTACTAATAGAATAGCTGATATCTTGACATGAAGTTTTAAAGGATAGCCACAATACAAGCAACTACAGATTTGCTAGTGTATTCCACGGCTGAACCATGTGGTGGAGATGGTAGTTAATGAGAGAGGTGAACTGGCACAAACATGTGTTCTAAATCAAGAGGGCTAATTTAGCATCTAGTTATGGGTAGTCATTTTAACAAACACAACAGGTAGAATGTAGCTTACACTGCACTTGGCCACTGCCGGGTTCATGCTGCAGCGGCTGCCCGCCTCCTCATCCATGCGGAAGAATGGAAATGACAAGCCTGATATGTGCCATGTCAGCACATGTAAACAATTGGTCCGGTACAAATGAAAATTATATATGACCATACACATACAAGATATCATGAATATCTCCACAGGGCACACTCCAATTCAACGATAAAATCATCTAATGTTGCATAATTAGAAAGATACTAAGCATTCCTTGATTTCTTTCATTAATTTCCACATTATGCAAAGCTGTCAAACAAGCACACTTCAGTTTCATGATGATAAGGTAAAAATCACTACGATTTTGCACTTTTTTCCTACTAATAACAGTAGGCGAACCACCTCATCAACAAACCTGCTCGAGTAAATCTCCTGAACTAAGGACGAGACTTAACTGAACATGGACATCGAATGGAGCCAATTCGTTCTAGAATAGGAACAGCACAAGAAAATAGAGGAAATTAAACTGAATCACTGTACCTTGCCTTTGCTTACCTCAAGGTAGGCCCTCGTGGCGCTAGGCCGCTGCTTCCCATCAACCATCCTAGGTAGGATTGGGAGCCCGCCCACCGCCGCGTGCTCTTCCTCACCCACCGCTGCCTCGTCCTCCTCGATGCTGCGATCTCTGGCGCTGATAGACTGACAGCTCCTCCGCTTCTTCCACCCGTGCTCGTCCAGTAGGTCCAAGTCGCCTTCCAGCATGGTTCATATACCAATTCGTCCAGCATGCTCGAGTCATCGTCGTCGCTAGGTCCAGCCACGCCGTCGACACGGCGAGCGCTAGGACTACGAGCAGCAGAAGCGCCCCAACCCGTTGTGCCCACCTCGTGCTCAAAATGCGCGGCGCCGTAGCCTCCCTTCCCTCCTTGGATATCTCCTTTCCACTCCTCCGAGATCTGGATCCAGCAGAGCCAGCCCGCACGAAGCATCACCGCCACAACAGAATCGAAGGGATCACAGGAAGGTGGACGGGAGGCGTGCGCCGCGATGCCCTAAGCAACGCGGAGGCTGACGGGGCAGGGCATGGTCGGGGCTCTTGCTGGTTGGAGCGGCGGCGCGATGGGAGGGAGAGAGGAGGCATCGGTGCGGGCGATGGCGATGACTGCCGCCCGAGATCAATGACTGCTGCGATGCTGATTGGCCGCGAGGTTTCCTTTTGGGGGACGAGGCACGAGGTTTCACTTTTGCGTGCTCCAGCAATGGTGGCATTTGTGCGAGCTTTCCTTCTGCGTGCGCGTGCGATCGCGGGATGGAGTCGCGGTATCGCACGTCGTCGGCAGAAAGACGACCCGATCAAATGTCTCATGAAACGGTGGTCTTAGTTTTGTTTTTTTAGTTGTAGGAGATAGGAGATAGGAGATAGGAGATAGGAGAGGAGAGGAGAGAAGACAAGAGATAGGAGATTACCTTCGTAATACATGATGATTATTAGATATTGAAACTATATTTTAATATAAGGTAAAATAGTAGTCAAAGGTAAAACTCAAATGACAGTAAAATTAAAGTAAAAAACTACAAATATTTATATAGCAGGAGAAAGAAGCACCGGTCTATCATCTCCGGCCTAATCAAGCTTAGAGACTAGCAGTTTATTAGCTACACACACTCATTATGTTATACCGGCATTTCCAAATCGATCACGATTCACGTGGTCGGTGTCCTGTTGCCATTAAACAATGCGATAGGATATATACTCGTTATAAGCCTAAGTATGTCACGGTCTCAACTCTCTCAGTCCGAAACTATTAAGCAGTGCTATAGTAACTGAGCTTTCGTCTGACGCCTAACTTTGCCCTGTTGTGCTCAGGGCTTTGTGTGCATTACCAAAACTCTTAGGTCTTGACAGGACTATATATATATGGGAGCTCTATGTTGTAATAATCAATATTCGGAGAAATAAAGAATAGTCTCTCTATCTCTTGTGTCTATGTGTTCTACTTTCATCTACTATGTTGATCATGAGAGACGGAGAGGGAAATGTCATAACCGCTGGCAACATGTTTTATAACATGTTATCAGTACGACAAGCTCTACGTCGACATCGTCATTAAAGCCGCCGCCGATTGTCGACATTGACACTTGTACCAATGTCTCGCCACGACTACTTCGACGACGATGTTGACATCCTGACGTTGTTAGAGGAATGGATCTGCAACCTCTACCTGTATCTAATTTCACTGCATCGACATGCACCATCGTCATCAAGCAAGCAGCTCTATGACAATGCCAAACGCCCTACGCGGTATGTATTTACTAATCATTGCCCTATGCGGCATGTGAGGTATATCAAATTGGCATCCTGTATCAGGTATGAAAGAATCGCATCTCGTAGATTGCGTTTATTCCTAGCCATCGAGTTGGGTAATCAATTTTACCGTACGTGCAGTACCTATATGTTTGTACTTGAAATACACATGCATATACACAATACATATAAACATATTGTGTATTTAGCACCTACGATTGTGGATTTTTTTTTAATTTTAACACTTTTTAAAAATTAATTTTAAATCTAACACTGCATGTTTTTTTAAACTAACATTTTTGGCCGCGCCTATTGCCCTGGCGTGGCCAAATGGCTGTGCCGCGCCATGCAAGGTGGCGCGGCAGAGGGCTGACGTGGCGACGACCAGAATCGCGATCGTTGACGTTGCAAGGCTCTGCCGTGCCACCGATCTTGGCGCGGCAGTGCCGCGCCACGACACATGGCGCGGCAGGGCCAAATAAATATCGCGAGCGAGCCCGCCCGCCCGACAGCCGCACGTGCCCACCGCTAGCCGCACGCGCCCCGCCGCCGCGCAGCGCCCGCCCACGCTCGCGCTCGCCCGCCCACGCCGCGTCCGCCCACTGCCCAAACAGCGCCCGGGTCGGCCGCGCCACAAACGTCGGCGCGTCAAGGCCGCCCGCTTCTAAGGTACCTCCCTCTCGATTTCATGTTATTTTGATTATTATTGATCTAGGATAATTAGTGATTTAGGATAGTTAGTAATTTAGGATAGTTAGGGTTTTATAATTGTTATTGATTTATGATAGTTAGTGATTTAGAATAGTTAGTGATTTAGGATAGTTAGGTTAGTGAATTTGTTTGTGATTTACGTACGTAGTTTTTAGGTTTGAGGTTGTGTGTTCTAGTATAGTTAGGATTTTGGGTTTAGGGATTGATTAGGTATTTATTATTTAGTTTATAGTTAGTTATTTAGTTAGGGATTTTGGGTATATATACTAGTTTACAAATGTCGGTACTTACTAGTGCGTGATACGTCGATTTTGATGACTTCATGAAGTTTCGTCAAATGCTTATATTCCTAGTGAAGTTGTTTATGTTACTAGTGCGTGATATGTCTGTTAATGTTACTTTGAATATATACATGTGCTTTCATATTGTGTTCGTGTTGCATAATAAGTAGTTCAAATTTTGTAATGCTACATAATGTTAATTTGAATACTCTAATGCTTTGTTTATCAATTTGTAACAGGATGACCCCTCCCACACAACATCCATTGTACCCTATTCTTGAGGTGGAGTACGACGACCAGCACCGAGCACACATGTTGAGTGACAACGACGCAGAGGTGGCCTTGCCTACTTTGAGGCCCCACACGCACACCAGGGCGTACCAGTGGGACGAGCGTTACGCGCCGTACATACGACGTGCTGGCTTCCTCGAGCTTATCCGTGTTGTCAACCACGGTCTTCCGCCCTTTGACCCAGCACTACTTACTGCAACTGTAGACAGGTGCGAGTGCATTCTTTGTACGTAAACTTTCTTGTCACAAATTTTAGGCAACTAACAGTCGTTCTATTCTTATAACAGGTGGAGGCTTGAGACCGACATGTTCCACCTACCTTGTGGCAAGATGACCTTGACCATGTAGGACGTGAAGGCTATTTTTGGTCTTCGGTTGGGGGGACTTTCAGTGACAGGGATAGTTGACAACGATCACTGGAGGGAGCTGGTGGCTTAGTTTACTAGCTTTCTTTCACCGGACGACGAGGCTTCTAAGAAAAATAAGTGAGAAATTCAAACCTATTTAATACTTGCATTGCTTTCCTGCAGCCATCGGTTCTCATTTTCTTTGGTAAATTTTAGGAAAACTTTCGGTGTTTCATCGTCCAGGATCACAGAGCGCTTTGATTACTTGGACCCACAGGCTGAGGAGGCTCAGATCAACAGGTTCGCTCGAGTGTGGCTCTGGCACTTTCTTGGTGCTTTCCTCTTCCTAGACGCCTCGGGCAACACCATTAGCTAGATCTTCCTTGACAGACTATGCCAGCCGTGGGAGAACATAGCGGCGTACAGCTGGGGCAGCGCAGTCCTAGCATGGACGTATCGATAGCTATGCGTTGCTTGCCGTCGCACCTCAGGGTATGCGAACCTTGGGGGTTGCTTGTACCTACTCCAGGTTTGGTGTTGGGAACGATGGCCCGTTGGAAGGCCCCTTAATACTGGTTTGCCGGTAAGTACTTCGATTCATTATATTCTTCGATATGGTTACATATGATGAGTTTATTAATGGCTAATTCATTATCGTATTCAATGCAGCAATGGAACGGGCAGGATACACTCCCTACAGCTCTGTTTATCTGGATCGAATCAGAGTTAGTTAGAGGAAATATGAGGCGCAAGTATAGGGAGTACACGGACGGTCTCGACGTCCTGACACAGCACCAGGTTACACTCTCTTTACTATCATACCTGTGTCTTGTTCGATCTACACTATAGCACAACCTAACTCAATTATGAAATGTTCAGGTGCATTGGTGTCCTTGGGATGCTTCGGAGCTCCAGTACTATCTCAGTCTTGTCACTAGGGACGAGTCAGAGGAGTATCGCTGCAACGTCCCTCTTATTTTCTTCCACGTGGTCGAGATTCACTTGCTCGTCAGGGTCTACAGACAGTTTGGAAGAATGACAGGCTGCCCACCACCGCTTTACTCCACCAACCAAGGATTGCACGGGTGCGTTATCGATTAATAACAAAGCTATAATTCAGAGGTATGTGTGGTACAACTAACATCATTTTGTTGTAGGTATGACCGCAGGAAGAGGTACAAGACCAAGGATTGGCGCGTGACACACAACGCGCACATCCACTTGTGGGAGACCAGGGAACGACAGTCGGTCCATGCGGGTCCTCCACACGACCAGCACACCTTCGACGAGTACCTACGCTGGCTTCACAGGTCTACTAGGACACATATCAAGCCCTAGTACACTGAGGAGGCGATTGACGAGGACTCAGAGGAAGATGTGATCGAAGATGTGTACGACGTTGCCACTAGAGAGGACACACAGCTATAGAGAGCCCCGCTACAAAGATACGTGGTAAGATACTTGAATGATACTATTTGTTATCCATTTGGTATTAAGTATGTATACTAAAACTGTTCAACCGCGTTTCTGTACCCAGGCGACACAATTGTCGATGCTGTCCAACGAAGCAGCGTTTTGGCTTCACGAGTCTAGAGGGCAGGGGCCAGGCGTTCTCGAGGCTTTTGTGGAGGTAAACATAAACTAGTCCATTCCGAAAATGTTTCTTTAGTGTATATGCGTTTAGAAAATACACTAACTTTAACGTCTATTTATGCAGAAGGTGAAGAAGAGCTGCAGGAAGCTAGCTCAAAAGCTGAGCTGCATGGACACTCCTTATGAGAAACCGCCACTCTCGGCTCGGTCGGGTGGCACGTCTTCAGCCTCTTTGAGGACACCAGCCGACTCTTCTCAGCCGGTGATAGGTGCCACTTCCGCGGTGCGTACACCACCACATCATAGCGTTGAAAGGAACCTGCAACCGAGGACGACGATGACGACCCCTCGGGCTTCCGCAGACAGCACGACCAGTGGGACGATTGGCCGCAGGACGAGATCGGCATGTCTCAGCTAGGTGGTGCCCCGCTTGATACCCAAGGAGCCTCACAGGTACTAACAAAGGTAGTTTCTTTAAATACGTAGGCTACATGAACTAACGATCATAAAGAATTCTAAGTAATCGTGCATATCATATACTTGCAGGGTACGAGCCGTACGCACCGGTGACGCGACCACACCGACATTGGCTACACTCCCTTGGCTACACTCCCAATATGTTGCCACCAAATCTAAAGAGACAGAGGCGTCCGAGTGATCCTTACACTCCTGGGTCTTAGTTTGTTAGGTCAAATTATTATTGGCGTCCGAAACTTGCAGACTTAGTTGGTTATGTTATGTCGAACTTATGTCAAACCAATAAAAATGTTATGTGGCAGCTTGTCAACTTACGCACGGACTTCATTTATTTGCTTCATATTCGTTTCAATACGTCGTGGCATCACTGCATGCGAGATTAAGTAGCAACTAGTTCGGAAACCGGCAGTCTCGGGGTATCTCGACGCCGGTGGCCGGCGCCTTGCACGAGGGGTCGAGGAAGCCGGGGTCCATGGTCGCGTCGCCGCCGATCCTATTATATGGGGCCAAAAAGCCAAATAAATAAGTTCCCTTAAAAAAATATTCGTTTCAATACGATCCAATTTTTCGTAATCGATTAGTTAACATGGTTGTTAACCGTATTATGAAAGATAGAAAAAATTATTGGCTTATCAAATTCTCTATTCGGCCGTGAAAAAAATTCAACAAAAGACATAAACAAATCCACTATTGATTTTACGTCAAACAATATTTAGAATAACTCCCACTATCGGAGCGACGCGTTTCGATTAAACCGTCCATGTACCGCCGAGCGGGCGGCGGGCGCGGCGGCCAGGCGGGCTTGTTGCTCGGGCAGGCGGGACTGGCCGCGGGGTTTTATTTGGCTCTGCCGCGCCACAGATTAGGGCACGACACTGCCGCGCCAAGGTCGGTGGCGCGGCAGGCCCTGCCACGTCAACGGTCAGCGAATCCAGTCGCCGCCACGTCAGCCCTCTGCCGCGTCACCATGCATGGCGCGGCACATGCATTTGGCCGTGCGAGGGCAATAGGCGCGGCCAAAAGTGTTAGTTTTAAAAAAAACAGGCAGTGTTAGATTTAAAATTAGTTTTCAAAAAGTGTTAAAATTAAAAAAAATCCGATTGTGCGTGTGCTAAATCTAGGGTTTATTAATGGGGAAACCACAACGCACAACAGAGCCTCGACGTGTGTCAAGTTCTAGCATGAGCACGTGACCATGCAGCCTGCATGCAAGCCAGACAGCAGCACGCTCCCATCTGCGATCTCCGCGTGTCCTTGGAGTACCCAACGCTGCACCTTACCGGTGAGACACAGAACAATAGCCTGTAGCTCGCGTGCCAGCACACGCAAGGGATCAGCTCGCCGTCGCCAGCTGCATGCGACCCGAATGTGGCCATCAATCTGCTACTGGCGTCCGGCGTCGTGCGCTCGGTTGTGGTCCACACGACGTAGGTCGCCGCTCAAGCGGCCTGCATGCCGCTGTCACCGTACCCTAACCTGCAGCTAACCACCAGCTCTTCCGGCTTGAACGCCGGTCGCTTACTTGTCCACCCACACGCGGCTCGCAGCCAGCTACTTTTCCTCGCATTGGTCAGCAACAACCCTGAAGGGCGTTGCAATACACAAGGCATGAAAACCGTGGCTACACGTACATTGCCGGCTCAGCCTCGAAGCTGCTGTATTGGAGCACCGCCTCGTATGTGTAATGTGTTCGCTCACTCCATGTGCCTCGCTTATAGATCCGAGTCCCTACTGGCACTAGAACAGCCACCGCATGGCTGCCAATTCAGCGTGCCACAACAACTATTCCGCCAGCCTGCAGCAGAGCCGTAGCTCATGGCCCGTATTGTGACATCCTGGCTAGCAGGCCGAGCAGGCCTATGAACTAGAGGGAACCAAGAAGTTTCAGTTAAATTAAGAATTTTTGATGGACCAGAAGAAAACAATACAAATTTTCAAAGAATATTGTGGTTCGCATAATAAGCAAATAAGCCTATAGAAAAACTTGATTTTCCTGAAGAAAATTATATGTAGGCATTTTTAGGTAATACATTTTCGTTCGAATACATTTATATGTCTCCCGTTGACATTTTTATGCTCTTTTGAATGCATTTATTTATCACACATCACACATTATGAAATATATATACCATGTAATAGCAATAATATTTTTTGAAGAATTACACTAGAAACATGGTATAGGGCATATGAGCTCTCTATAAATTCTGCAGACCTTAGACTTATCACCTTTGAGAGGCTCATATTTGTTTTTCCTAGCATAGTGAATTTTTGGGATGAATGAATGGTTGGTATTAATTATGAAAATTTGCATATCCATAATCCTGAAAAATGCTAGGATGCTTCTAAGAGTATTTTGTATAACCATTCGCTATCTTTTTTGCAATTTGCCACTTGTTTACATGCAGTAAACTCAACGCACATGATGATTCCAGTAATAATAATATATGAATACCTTCATGAAGAAGAAATATCCTGGATTTATCCTGAATGACAAAATTATATAACATGGTCATTTATTAAATCCTAGTAGGATATTCTACTGCCACTGAAGTGGAGTTGACCTTAAGCATTATAGTTCCTTATATTACTCTAAAAAATGAGTATGTGACTAAGCTAAATCTCGAAGGTCTTATGGGACTCACTGAATGAGAAATTTTAGAAGATATCCTACATTATGATTGCATAATTTCAGAAATATTGAAAATGAATTTTCAAGCTATATGACCATATGGGATATAATGCTGCTCTATAAACAAATACAATGGCTCAAAGCTTTGTATTAAATGTCATAGAAGACAAGATGGTAAATAAGATTTTATCGATGAATATTCTCAAAAAAATGTCTCTTGTATATAGAATATCAAAGAGCAATGTAATACATGAAGTATTTAAATTTATCATCATAAATTACTCAAATAGAAGTTGAGTTAGAATTTTTAGACAGCTCTATGAACTAGGATATATGATTCACATATGTTACACTCCTAGAAGGATCGTGATTACATATCACCACTATGAAATAAAGCATGCATGAAGCTACTAAATGTCAAGCATAGAAGCTAAGACATGTAAGAATGGGTAACAAATTTTTAAGGTTTCTCTAGAAGAAGTTAAATCATGTGCTTACAGACTTGTTTTGTCTTTAAAATTACTATATCCTGAAGTATTGGTAGTAGTGGTGGTGGTGCTTTAAGTTTTAGTTCCCGTTGAATTAAGTAGATTACGTAAACTCATAGAAGAGTTAATGATTACTTTATTAGTTTGAAGACTAATATGAAGCATTTATATTCTTAGTTGAAATTCTTACTTGCAGTAATATATGTGAATCTTGCATGAAATGAATTATAGATTTATATGTTTCACATATAAACAAATTGCCTAGTTTGCCTATCTAAATAATTGTTGCAATGCTTTTATCCACTAAGAAGCCTTAATCAACCATGAAGGTTATAGTTCTTTGTGCACTACTACCATGTAGGTAGAAGGGAAACTGAATTTCTAGAAGCACATGAACAATTGGACTATACTGGCATATGAACTGATCTTAGAAGGACCAATTTAGCCAAGAAATAGTATAATCCATAAAACTAAGTTTTAATACTTTAGCCGGAAACCTAGAAGTCTATATCCTACCCTGAATATGTTGTTGTACACTAAATAGTACACTTGATATGTGAAATTCATACCATAACCAATGAATACTAGAAGTATGATTGGATTCTATGGAACATTAGAAATGATTATTCATAGATGATGCATGTAGCATATTACTACTTGAAGTAATTATGGTATGAAAAGGTGGAGGAATTTTGGGTAAAGATATAAGAAAATATGGGTAATATATATTTAATAGGCATAACCTTTCTAAATCTATCTTTAAGTGCATGTATCAGGGTTTGAAGTCCAAGCCACGTCTCTACATTGCACTAATTGCAAGCAACCTTATAGCTTTGTATTTTGTTATCATCTATTACGTTGGGTTGAATACTAATATTTCACATTACACTAGAATTTGTATCACTATGTTGTGCTCGTATCGAGCTGCAACTATCTCCACTCCTGCATGAATATTAGCATAGCAGCTATATTTGTAGCTAGTAGCTACCTTGCACTTCCCTCATAATTAGATTGGCTAGCTAGTACGCTATGTCTATAGTTTCAGTTGAACTAGGAAATATCTTGCTTTTAATGGATCACATGTATAAGCAATAAATTGGTCTAGAGCCAAGTAGCCTAAGATCAGGGGAGTTGCTTAAATTGAAATTTGCTAAATGGAGAAGTGACCCAATTGAATGGGATGGATTATAGTGGAAATTGAGTTGATAGATAAAACACTTACGATGATTTAGGATTTACGAAGAAAAGGCATTTTGGAAAATTTTGCATTAATGGCAATTATAAAATTCTAGAAGAAATTCCATATGAATTTGAATGTTGCGTATTTTATACATTTAAAGTATATGGTCCATTTTTTATGTATGAGTAATTGGATCATTTTTCGGCTAAATAATAAAGAAGCTAGACAATTAAATAGTTTTCTTCACTATGATATGTGCAGATTAGGGGGAGAAGATCCTTGAGTTTGTAGGAATGTTGAACATTCTTTATTGCACTTTATGTATTCTAGCTCACTGCATATAATATATAATAACCCCCATATTTAAATGTGTGCGTGAATATTTCCCATAAAAATTTATCATAGCATACATGGATGGGCCTCCGCTTGTAGTCGGAGATACATAAATTTGAATTATTTTAAGCCCATGATAGGGGATATCTTTTGAAGTATGTTATTAAAGATCTAATATTGGCATTAGGTTGAGAGAGCCTTTGTTGAATGCCAAATGTTATTTCTATAGAAGGAAAATGGTCTTAAGAGACAAATATTCCTTGAAGCTTCAAACACAAATAGTATCACACACTAAATCAAACAGTAGTTTAACTAATGCTCTTGTGAAGCATGAAGCGGAGCATATGCCAGATATTTTTTTAAAATGAGAGGAGTAACTTGAAGTTATAAACCAGAAGTTGTGTTTACTAGTAGTAAACTAAATGTTGTATACTATCAAGCTAAAATCTACAGGGACGCCTGTGGATTCTAGTTTAGTGTATACTTGTTAAATAGAAATAAAATGAAAATCCTCCATTCTCATGAAGAGAACACCTCATGAAGAAGGTTAATCACCTCATGAAGAGGATCACCATGAAGATGAAATCCAACACACTAAGCGCGCACATCATAGTGTTGGGTATGTAGAACAATAAATTATCTATTGTTTGGGAAATGACAAAGAGATAGAATAATCTCACATTGTGAGAGTGTTGGGAGAAAATAATAGTTGCCGACAACGCTACCTCTACAATTGCAAATGTTTCTCTTATGAGAACCTGGATCTAGAAAACAAAGTCCATGGCAAAATCGCCTATAGCGATTATATCGGGTCAATGAAGAAAGCAATTGAGGTTTAATCTTCTACTAAGAAGAAATAAATGTTCTGTTATATCTCTGATAAATGAAATGAATGAATATGAAATATGCAGTTAGTAAGTGGATTTTGAAAATCCTTATAGTTCCTAAAGAATAGAAATTGTAACATATGGAAATTAAATCTCATACTAAGTATCAAGAAGTCTAAGGTCGAATATATATTCTTGTATGAATATTGAAGTCTCAAGAAGAGCATATCCTAGAAGGAAAAGAATCATCGAATGACTTTGTAGTGAATACCACTATCTCTATGTGTATATCACATGATAATCTCTCATGTAGTAGAGAATATATCTCATAGAAGAGTGAAAGGACCTTGAGGGGGGTGAATAGATCTATTTAAAACAAACTCGCAGCGGAAGTTAAATTCTAGGTGCGGCACTGCTGCTCCCAAGGTGCAGCACTGCTGCACTACGGCACTGCCTCACTAAAATGCGGCACTGCCGCGCCTGCAGACAAGCTCGAACTACAATTCAAAAACTACCCAAGGAAAAGTAGGTCGAGCAAATTACTGATGTTCCTAGGTAGTGTGGAGCCTATTCCACCACCTGGATATTGGCAGAAGTGCACAAGAAAGTAGATCGAGACCAAACCCTAGAATCACCACAAATACAAGTATAACAATGCAAATCACAAGAACACAAGTGAGACACCGATTTATCCTATGGTTTAGCTCGCCACTAAGGCTGGCCAATGTCCACGTTGTTGAGGTAGCCACAAAGGCTTTAGTCTCTTTCAACCTTATTGTCGGGGACCTAATACCGGGGTACCCCAAAGAGGAGGAATCAATGAACCATCGAACGGTAAACACTCCCGAAAGCGCGGTTACATCTCTTGCCCGACCAAACGGAAGTCTTGTTCCGCCTCGCCCGAGCGCCCATGTGCCCTTGGGACCCGCTCTACCTCACCCGACGGCTGAAGGGCGACTCCGCCTCGCCCGACGGCTGGAGGGCGACTCCGCCTCGCCCGACGGCTGGGCTCGGCTTCACCCGACCCCCAGGGGGTACGCTCCGCCTCGCTCAACCCCCGAGGGCTGGGCTCGGCTCCGTTCAACGGCCGGGGGATGACTCCGCCTCGCCCGATGGCTGGAGGGCGACTCCGCCTCTTCCGACGGCTGGGCTCGGCTTCACCCGACCCCTGGGGGTGCGCTCCGCCTCGCTCAACCCCCGAGGGCTGGGCTCGACTCCGTTCGACGGCCGGAGGACGACTCCGCTTCGTTCGACGGCTGGAGGGTGACTCCGCCTCGCCCGACGGCTTGGCTCGGCTTCACCCGACCCCCAGGGGATGCACACCGCCTCGCTCAACCCCCGAGGGCTGGGCTCGGCCCCGTTCGACGGCCGGGGGACGACTCTGCTTCGCCCGACGGGTAAAAACTATGTTTTTACCTTATCCAAATGGCCAATGACGAATCTCGCCTCGCCCGATATCCAGAGGCTGGCCCAGTCTCACCTGACAAACCGCGCCCTGTACCCTCATGATGACGATTGTAGGGTAAGACAAGACGTTCGGGTCAACCGCAGCGTTAGACGCCATGCCCTACACCCCTACAGGGAAGTACCGTCAGGATGTGACCAGGCGAGCGCTTGGACCCCTCCGGGCGTGGCAGAGCCTGAACAGGGTTGCGGGCGCCTGCTCTCCGTCCTACAGTGTTGTAGGCACCGCCCTCAGCCTCCAGACGAAGAACCCGACACAGACATATGACAACCACTACGTTCCAAGGGCAAACCAACAATCACCGCGCCTCCCGACCCCCACGGGGTCGGGGCTCGGCAAATCCTATCCGACACGCCGCCCGCAGGGGTGGGATGGGACGTACCCACTTGCTAAACAGTGGCCGTGGCGTGGCCCACGACGGTCCACAATCGCCTCAATCCTGACACGATCTGCCATGATGGGTAGATCAGGCGTGGGGAAGAAGGAAGGACCGGGTTCCTCGAAGGACCTTCTATGCTCTTAGTGTTTTCTTCTTCCCCGTCTATAAAAAACCCTGCTTCCCCTTGATCTATAAAAAGGGAGGCAGGGCTCCCCACTAAGGGACCGATTCTGAACAGGTTAGCGCACACACACACGCACCACACGGCCAAGCGCCAACAGAGCTCTTGGCGTCCTTCCAATCACTCCATCAGGGACTTGGGGTCTCTCCCTCTCCCAACCGTTTGTACCCCCTACTACGAACCTCATTCGGTGCTAATAACATGAGCAGCAACAGACTGGACGTAGGGACATTCAGCCCAAACCAGTATAACCCTTGTGTCCTTTAGCGCACCATCCGGGCCTAACGCGCATTAATTACAAATTTACTCACCGGTGTTTGTTCGAAACACCGACAGTTGGCGCGCCAGGTAGGGGCCTTTGCGCATTCCAAACGAGTCCGCGGATGGCTAACCACGACATTAGCTGGGTCCCAGGCGCACACGTGCGTTTCAGGAGCCTGGATTTCATCGTCGCAGGGGGAGGAGAGTTGTCATGGTCACACGCCGCCATCCAATCTCTTCCCTCCAACGGCCTTTACCATGAGAGGCTTGGGTGTTAGCTCGACGTCTCCCATGGACCATGGGAGTGCTGGGAGAAGCAGCATCGCCTCGCCATCGCCAACGGCGACAGCATGGCGCGACCTTCTGGAGAGAGACACATCTCTCCGGAACGACACGTACGGAGCGCCCCGACGGTGCTTCCGTTCGGTCTCCGCAACACCGCGGCGACCGCGAGCCATCTTCTGGCACTACGCATGGTTCTAACGCCCACGGACAACGAGTTTGTGGGGGTGATTGAACACGACACGGAGTCTCTCCACAAACTCCTCGCCGAAGAGCCAGAGTCATCCTCTAGCTCCGACTCCAGCAGGGGGAGCCATCGTCCTTCCCGGGGATGCTTTGTGACGCAAACCCCCGAGGGACACGTCGAAAGTGTCTCCGAGGAGGAGACTACCCCCGCATTCGACCCCGCCGGGGCAACCCAAAGAGGAGCAGCGGCCCCGCCCCATGTGGGGGTGGAGCAGCTAAGAGCCCGAAGGGAGGAGATCGCTGAAGCCAGGCAACAGCTTGCCCGGGAATACGAGAAAGTCAATAAGGAGATCAGACGCCACGGAGATGGTGGGCGCGCACGCACCACTGCCCGGGCTGTACACCAAAGGATCCTCACCGACGACGGGGCTCTCCCACACTTCGCTCGGGTGAGCCAAAACATCACCGCTGCAACGGCCTTACTTCACAGTCTCCCAGAGGCCGCGACGTTCGAGGATCGCCGGGCCCGCCGAGAAATCCGCACATTGCTCGAACGTGCGGCGGCACAGCAGGCAGATTACTCGTTGTCTCGGCGACGCGAGCTCGACACTAGCCAGCGCATGCCCTCGGTGCGTCCCGCCAAAGATGCGTCAGTTCACCAAACGCCACCAGACAGCAGGCGAGACGCTACAGTCCCGGTGCATGGACGCCTCAGCCACAACCGCGACGCGCGTAGCACCATCGACGCCCGCAGACGTGCCTACCACGACTCAAGAGAAGGAGCCAGACATGGCTACCACCCTCGGTGCGGCGGACGCTACGACAGCGGCGAGGACCGGAGTCCGAGCCCCGGCCTCCCAGGACCTCAAGCCTTCGGCCGACACATCCTCAATGCCGCTTTCCCATCAAGGTATCGACCGCCCACCAACGTTCCTAAATATTCCGGTGAAACTAACCCCGGGCTCTGGCTCGAAGACTATCGGCTTGCCTGTCAAGCCTGTGGCGCAAATGATGACCACTTCATTATTCGCAACCTCCCACTGTTCTTGGCTGATTCGGCGCGAGCATGGTTGGAGCACCTACCGTCCAACACCATACACAGTTGGGCGGATTTGAGGGAAATCTTTGTGGGAAATTTCCAGGGCACATACAAACGCCCCGGGAACCCATGGGACCTTAAGAACTGCCGTCAGAAGGCCGGTGAGACTCTCCGCGAGTACATCCGGCGCTTTTCACGGTAGTGCAACGAGCTTCCCAACGTCGCCAACGCCGACGTGATAGGAGCCTTCCTATCGGGGACGACCTGCGAGTCTTTAGTTCACAAACTAGGACACAGGAGCCCGCGAACAACCAAGGAACTCTTGGACATCGCGACCAGTCACGCCTCAGGGGAGGAGGCAGTCGGAGCGATCTTCGATCGCCTCGATGGCAAGGCCAAGCGGGACGAGGACGCCAGTGAAGGCGCCTCCAACCGTTCCGCCAAAAAGAAGAACAAGAAGCAACGGCACGACGATTCGCTCACAGCCGCTGCCGACCGCAAGGGTAGTCAGAAGCCCACGGAGGGCACTCCGAACCACTTCGAAAAGATGCTCGAGGGGCTGTGTCCGAACCACGCCTTCCCTGTGAAACACCTACTCAAAGACTGCGGTCTCATGCGCAAGTTCTTACTCAGGAGCACCAACAAAGGGGAGCAGGGGAAGGCACCTGCCCCCGCCACAGACGATGAGGAGGAGAAGGACGAAACCTTCCCAACGCCGAGCGGCGCCCTTATGATCTTCGGAGGATCAACGGCCTACGACTCCAAGCGGCGTTAGAAGGTCGCGCGCCGCGAGGTCTATACAGCCAGACCGGCCACGCCGGCCTTCCTCCGGTGGTCGCAATCTGCCATAACCTTCGACCGGACCAACCATCTAGATACCGTCCCACACCTGGGAAGGTACCCGCTTGTTGTCGACCCGATCGTCGGTCCAAAGCGACTCACAAAGGTACTGATGGACGGGGGCAACGGCGTCAACATCATGTACGCCAAAACACTCGACGAGATGGGTGTCGACCGGACGAACCTCCGCCCCATCCGAGCGCCTTTCCATGGCGTCATACCTGGCAAACAGGCCATACCACTTGGGCAGATCGATCTGTCCGTCACTTTTGGGGATCGGTCCAATTACAGGACTAAAACCCTCACCTTTGATGTGGTAGGGTTCCCTAGAACTTTCCTTGCCATCTTAGGACGACCATGCTACGCGAAGTTCATGGCCGTTCCCAACTATACGTACCTCAAACTAAAGCTGCCGGGACCCCATGGGGTTATCACCATCGGCACCTCCCTCCAGCGGGCCTACGAATGTGAGGTCGAATGCTGCGGCCATGCAACATCAATCGTCGCCTCCGGGGAACTCGCCGCCCTCAGGGAAAAGGTCACTTAAGAGGCGCCCGACGCCGAGAAAGTAACCAGGTCGTTCAAATCAGCAGAGGGCTCCAAAGAGGTCATCATAGACCCCGGCAGCTCCGAAGGAAAAACGGTGCGCATCGGCACACGCTCTCCCCCGAATAGGAAAGCGCGCTCGTCGACTTCCTCCACGACAACAGAGACGTCTTTGCGTGGAAACCCTCGGATATGCTAGGCATTCCGAGGGAGGTCACCGAGCACACCCTAAAAATCCATCCAGGCTCTAAGCCGGTGAAACAACGCCTACGCCGCTTCGACGAGGAAAAGCGCAGGGTCATCGGCGAAGAGATAGCCAAACTATTGTCCGCCGGATTCATCAAGGAGGTACACCACCCGGAGTGGCTGGCAAACCCCGTCATTGTTCGAAAGAAAAACGGGAAATGGAGGATGTGTGTTGATTACACCGGTCTCAACAAAGCGTGCCCGAAGGATCCGTTTCCTTTGCCACGCGTAGATCAAATAATCGATTCCACCGCGGGGTGCGAAACCCTCTGCTTCCTTGATGCGTACTCCGGCTACCATCAAATTGCGATGAAGGAATCCGACCAACTCGCGACCTCTTTCATCACTCCCTTCGGGCCGTTTCGCACGTTTCAATGCCGTTTGGCTTGAAAAACGCGGGGCAACGTACCAGCGATGTATGCTCAGATGTTCGGAGACCTCATCGGGCGAAACCATTGAGGCCTACGTCGGCGACATCGTGGTGAAGTCCAAGCGGGCTGACCACCCGTTCTCGATCTCGGCAGATCTTTGCGAAACTCCGAGCAAACGGTATCAAGCTCAACCCCGAGAAATGCGTTTTGGGTCCCGAGGGCATCTTTGCTTTCGGCTTCATCGTCTCGAGCGCTGCATCGAGGCCAGCCCGGACAAGATTTCGGCCATCATGAGCATGGGCCCAATCCAGAACGTAAAGGGGGTACAGCGGATCACCGGGTGCCTTGCCGCCCTCAGCCGATTCATCTCACACCTCGGCGAATGAGGTCTCCCCCTTTACCGCCTTTTGAAAAAAGCCGACCGCTTCAAGTGGACGCCTGAGGCCCAGGAGGCACTTGACATGGTCAAGCTGCTTCTGACAAAGGCCCCGATCCTCGTCCCCCAAGCAACGGAGAGGCACTCCTGCTATACGTAGCGGCCACCACACAGGTGGTTAGTGCCGCCCTGGTAGTAGAGCGGGAAAAAGAGGGGCACGCACTCAAGGTACAGCGTCCCGTGTATTTCATCAGCGAAGTACTATCCGACTCCAAAACCCGCTACTCCCAGATCCAGAAACTCTTGTACGCCGTCCTCATCACCAAGAGGAAACTACGTCACTACTTCGAGTCACACCCCGTGATAGTCGTAACATCGTTTCCCCTCGGTGAAGTCGTCCGGAGCCAGGACGCCACAGGAAGAACTGCGAAGTGGGCACTCGAGCTGATGGATCAAGGCATAACATATGCCCCACGAACGGCGATCAAATCCCAAGTATTGGCTGACTTCATCGCAGAATGGACCGAGATCCAAACGCCATCAGCGATCGTCGATCAGGAGTACTGGACAATTTACTTCGATGGGTCACTAATGAAGAAAGGCGCAGGGGTGGGGCTGGTCTTCGTATCACTCCTCGGGGTCCGAATGAGGTATATGGTCCGTCTCCATTTCCCCTCGTCGAATAATGTTGCTGAGTATGAAGCTCTCGTCAATGGCCTACGAATCGCCATCGAGTTGGGCATCCGACGCCTCGACGTTCGGGGCGACTCCCAGTTGATCGTCAATCAAGTCATGAAGGAATCAAGCTGCCACGATGCCAAGATGGCCGCGTACTGCCATGAGGTCCGACGGCTGGAGGACAAGTTCGATGGCTTGGAACTCAATCACATCCCGAGACGCCTCAACGAGGCAGCCGACACGCTTGCGAAAGCGGCATCTGGCCGAGAGCCGGTCCCCACGGGAGTTTTCGCCAGCGACCAGCACAAACCCTCGGTACGCTACGAAGGGTCGGGGCGGGCCGACGATGGCCCATCCGATCCTACCCTGGGGGCTGACCAACCAGCAGCTCCGCCCGACCCCGAGGTCATGGAGCTTGAAGAAGGCACAACGCCCGACCCTCCGAACGACTGGAGAACGCTCTACCTCGACTATCTTCTCCACGACACTTTACCAGCGGATAAGACGGAAGGCCGACGGCTCGCACGCCGCGCCAAGTCCTTCGTTCTTGTAGAAGGCGAACTCTACAAACGAGGCCACACCGGGATCTTGCAGCAATGCATTCCCGCCGAACAGGGCAAGCTTCTGTTGAGCGACATCCACGGCGAGGTCTGCGGTCACCACGCCGCACCAAGAACTCTGGTTGGAAACACATTCCGACAGGGCTTCTACTGGCCCACTGCAGTAGCCGACGCCGAGCAAATCGTACGCACCTGCGAAGGGTGCCAGTACTACGCTCGGCAGACTCACCTCCCAGCCCAGGCACTCCAGATGATCCCCATCACGTGGCCCTTTGCGGTCTGGGGGCTCGATCTAGTTGAACCTCTTAAAAAGGCACCCGGGGGCTTCACCCACCTACTTGTCACCATAGACAAGTTCACCAAATGGATCGAAGCTCGGCCGATCTCTACGATCAAATCCGAGCAAGCCATGCTGTTCTTCCTCGACATCATCCATCGTTTTGGAATACCAAACTCCATCATCACGGACAACGGCACGCAATTCACCGGCAGGAAATTCATTCGATTCTGCGATGAGCAACACATCCGGATCGATTGGGCAGCCGTCGCACACCCCCGGACGAATGGGCAGGTCGAGCGCGCTAACGGCATGCTCCTACAGGGCCTCAAACCCAGGATCTTCAACCAGTTGAACAAATTTGGCACACGATGGGTCACCGAGCTCCCTGCTGTGCTCTGGAGCCTGAGAACAACTCCCGGCCGGGCCACCGGCTACACGCCCTTTTTTATGGTCTACGGTGCCGAGGCCGTCCTCCCGACGGACCTTGACTACGGAGCACCAAGGGTCAAAGCATACAATGAAGAAGGAGCCGAGGCATCCCACCAAGACGCCATGGACCAGCTGGACGAAGCCCGCGACACCGCCCTCCTCCATTCGGCCAAGTACCAGCAGGCGTTGCGACGGTACCACGGACGACGGGTATGGGACCGAGCCTTCAACGTCGGGGACCTTGTCCTCCGCCTCATACAGAGCAACAAGGACCGCCACAAGCTCTCCCCGCCCTGGGAAGGGCCATACGTCATCGCGGAAACACTCCGGCCAGGCGCCTACAAGCTAAAAACCATCGACGGCAAGGTCTTGACCAACGCCTGGAACATTGAACAGCTATGTCGCTTTTACCCCTAAATAAACGCATACTTTTCCTTATTAGTCTTCTGTCTTTACAAAATCCCCGAACTTTAAGTGACGTCCGACCCCCAAAACACAAAGGGTCCGACCTCACTCAGGGGCTGATACAAACTGGTACAAATCGACTACGACTACTACTATGGTCTCCGTGCCAATCTCGTCAGGCACAAGCACCAGAAGGAGCTCTTCGTCGCCATCGAGGGCGTGTACACGGGCCAGTACATCTACTGCGGCCGCCGCGCCACTCTCTCCATCAGCGACGTCCTACCGCGCCACAGGATCCTCGAGGACGCCATCGTTCGCAACGTCGAACATCACGACCGGCGACTGTGGTGTCCCGCCACCAAGGCACCCGGGGACTACGCCATCGTCATCAGCCACAACACCGACAACGGCGCCCGAACGAGGGGCACCCCCAGCCGGAGGAAGGCCACAACGAACCACGGCAAGGTCAACAACGCTCGACACCCTCCGGTGCTCCCCCTCCTTCGGCGGCGGTGGCAACCTCTCCTCGGCAAAGGCGGCCCGCACCATCTCATCTACGTCGGATGACCTCCAGCTCGACATCACGCTCCTGACTCACCGACGAAACTATGAGTATCTCCCTCTAGCATTACCCCCTCTCTCACCTAGGATCCACCGCGACGCACGAGCGTATTCGGTGGAGAAGAAAAGGGAGAAGAGGTAGCGGCTCAGGGGCACAATGAGAAGCGGATGAGAACCCCCTCCCTCTCCCTATTTAAGGAAGAGGACCAACAGATAAGGAAAGGCGAAAGGCGGGACCGAAAAACTCTCTGCCTTCCCCCCTATTCAATACAGGTGGAAAATCAATGCGGACAGGAACCCGATGGGACACGTCGGGACCGACGGGACACCGCGCAATTAATGAGATGCCGCCTGACCAAGTGGGCATGGCCCACCACCACCCACCGGGCGCGAGGACTGGGGCACACCCGCACAAGCGACTCTCCGTTCCCCCAGGCAGGACCGTGAGACGACCCAACAACGAAACCTCCGTCCAGAGGGAGCCCAGCAGGCCTCACGGGCCGATCGGACGGCCTAGGTAACACAACGGAGAAACGACCGCTGAAAGATAAGTACCTCTGCTTACTTACTTTAAGCAATAATTTCTTCACCGAGCCACCGACCCCAGCAACGGCCTGGGCACGGACATTACTCAGGGGGCTGTCGAAGGCGTCTATTTGTTTAGACACTCTCTTTGCCCGACCCCTTATTGCAACTAAAAACCAGGAACACGATGTGTGGGTATAAAAACTTTGAAAACAACTGGACGAACCATCAGACCCCACGCCTCGACGGCTACGGTGTTTTTTTTGTTCACCAGCATAAATCGAACTCATAGTTCCCCGCACCACTAGCCTCGGCTCTCACCTTCCCGAGAGGGGTTTGGAGGGGTCCCCCTGCAGAGCCTCCTTCGTGGAGAGTCTGTCAGGACGACTAAGTCAATCGGGCGGCTCGAATCGCCACCGAGAGACAGAAACAAAAATTACGATGCTCGTGCAGGTCACGCCAACCCCGTCGTAAACAACGGACTCGAAACCGCGCGGACACATCTGATAGGAGCTTCCCGTCGCTCACACCACTGAGGTAACATTAACGAACCCTGTTTTCGTTTCAAATTTATCAGATATTAAACTCATGCAAACGCTGCATCGCAAAACTTCATGTCGCGTCATGAAGTGGCAGTCACTTCGTCCTATACGAGCAACGAACGATCGAGGTTCATAGGCCAGCCCGCGAAGGGCTCGAGGCCACCTCGCGTCAAACAGAGCTAGGGAGAAATAATTGAGACGAGCCCCAGCGGCCCTGCCCGACCCCGCTCAGAAGCGGACAGGGGCGTCTCGACCTTTTCTTATTCGAATCTAACCCCGAGCCAAACCCACAGAATCTCCACCGAGGAGAGGCCAACGGGCCCACTGAGCCCATTGAAACGGCTCAGGCATCTGCCAGGAGGCGGGTTGGAAAAAAGTGAAATGCCACTAGCAGGCTCTACCGACCCCATCAGCAAATGATGGACCCGGATTTCACACGAATGTACCCGTTAGCGAGCTCATTGAGCGCGACACTCGAGCCGTCGAGGCAAGTATCGTCAACTCAACCCCTCTGGTTGCGAAAACCGAGGACGGGGTAACGCACGAAACATGGCTGACCCCTATCAGACCCCAATAGGGCTCGGGGACTCAAGTCGCTCGATCCGACATCGAGAGACCGAGGTTCGTAGGCCGGCCCGCGAAGGGCTCGAGGCCGCCTCGTGTCAAATAAGAGCCAGGGGAGAAAACGTAGATGAGCCTCAAACGGCCTTCGCCCATCCCGTATTAAGGCGGACAGGGTCATCTCAACCTTCTAAAAAGTTCGACCCAAACCCCCTGCCGAGCCCATAGGATCCCCGTCAGAGGGGCAATCTGTTGGAAGGCAGGCCAAGGGGTAACGAAACCCCGCCTGGGGGCTTTGCCGCAAAGCAGCCGGACCAGGTTTTTTCGTCTTAACACCCCCGTTAGTAAGCTCATCGGGCATGTCATTCGAGCCACCAAGGCAAATAACGCCGCCCCAATCCCTCCAAACGTGAAGAAAGATGGGCGGAACGAACACCACAAAACGAGCCGGCCCGTCTCCAGTAACATCCGACCCCCACAAAAACAAGGGGTCAGATCTCACTCGGGGGCTGGTAAAGGTACGAATACCTCCTCTCTCTTACCGAAATAAGTCTCTTTTTTGCCAAAAGGAAAGAAGGTAAGATCAAACAAAACAAAATGATGAAGCAAAATCATAAAACTGTTTCCGAACACGACAGTACCGACATTGAGTTCGCATATTACATATAACTACTCATCAAATTTATTTAACTAACTACTTCCGCAAAGGAAGAGCCATCTCTTTCAATCTGTCCGCCAGGTCCCGCGCAAAAGGCGCCACCGCCTTCTCCATCTCGTCCAGCTCAGGATCTTCATAAACAGGTGCGAAGCCTTGGCTTATCACCTTCAGGTTAATCTCCTTATCATAATGAGAATGGGTGATGGTAAAGGCTTGGGTGATCCCGGCGCAAAAAGCATTTTCCTCAAGTTGGCTCACTCGCGCCGTGATACCCGCAACACGGGCCGTGAGCGGGCTAGTCTCCACCGGCTCCACCACCTGCAGGGCATCAAGGACTTCCCCAATGGTGATCTGCAGAAGGTCGTGCCCATCACTTTCAGCCTGAAGCACCCCTCGCACCTAGGCGAGCTCCCTTTTTAGTCCGGCGGAGACATTCTCGGCAGCCTGCTTCCGGGTTATCGCGGTTTCGAGATCCACACGAAGGGAGTCCGCCACCCGGCGCGCCTCATCGCGCTCCCTGATGACCCGGTCACGCTCCTCACGAGCCGCGCTGCCCTCTGAGCGAAATCTCTCCTCGGACTGACGCGCCTCGTCCCGCTCCCCGCGCAGACGATCGATCAGCACAGCGTCCTCGACCACCTTCTTCTGAAGGGCCATGACCTCGCTCTCGGCCTTCCACCTGAGGTTCCGCTCTGTCTCCAGCTCGTTCTAGGCCTCGACAGCCCACCTACTGGCCTGAGCATCCTTCTCGAGCAGCTCGTCCCGCTCCTTCAGAATTCTGGCGGCTTCTTCCTCTTCAAGCTTCGACCTCACCTTCAGGTCCTCGAACATCCCATAAATCTCCTCCGCATCCCGACATGCCTCGTCCTCCCGCTCCTGAGCGGCAGCAAGCTGCGCGGCCATATCTGCTCGCAGCCGGGCCTCTTCGCTAAGGCGGTCCCACTCCACCTTTTGCTCACGGAGGAAACGGGATTTATCCCGGCTACGAGCAGCGATAATCTGCAAAAGGAAACCAATATCAGAAGTTTGAAAAACACAAAAACATATGAAGAAAGAAGAAAACAACGAGGAAGATCAAGCCGATACCCGGGTCGTGGGAACAAAGACCCCACGTAGGACTTCTCCGGCCTGGTTCAGAGCCTCCATCATGCTCAAGATCCCAAAGTCAAGGCTCTCCCGCTCCATGCTCTCGGCATGATCGTCAAGCGAGAGGGCAACCGACGAGGGATCCCGAGGGGACATCCACTGGAGCGGCCGCTCCCCCCGCGCAGGGGAGCGCACGCCTCCCGACAAGGGGGCCGGGGGCGGCTCCCTCCTGGTCCTATGCGCCACCACCACGACGCCCGACGACCCTTCCGGCGGTGTCCACCTCTATCCGGCCCGCCTCATCCACTACTATCGGGGCCGCCGGTGGCACCGACTGCTCCATCCCCTCGGACGCCAATGCGGCAACGTCCAGCCCCACCGGGCTTGGAGTGGTCGTGGCCATCTCCACTTGGATCTCCGATGGCGCGAGCTCTGCTCCTCCCCCCGACACCACCTCCGCCGGTGGCGTCGGGCCCATGGCTGGCTGTACCGCGCCCGTCTCGAAAGATACCGCCGGCTCGACAACCGCCAAGGGTGCAGGCTCCACCACAGGCGTCGTCGGATCAGCCAGCACAGCCTCGACATTGGCGCCGTTCCTGCCCGAAACAGGGGCGACGTCGGGCAGCACCATCCGTCCCGCCTGAATGGCGAGACTCTTCTTGGGCGCCAGCCCTAGGGAGTGGCCCGTCCGCAAAAACCTACACAAAGGTAAGAGGCGTCAGGTCAAAATAGAAAGGTAAAAGGATGAAAAAACGGGGGAATCAGCGGCTTACGCGGACGCCTTCGGTTGTCGGGAGCGCTTTGGGGATGAACCCCCAGGACCTTGCCCCAACTCATCTAGACGGGGCCTTTTCGAGCCTGCCCCCTGCTCCGAGGCAGGGGGGCTCGTCTCCCTTACCGCAGGGGGCACGGCACCAGAGCCGCTCCTCTCCACCATCACCATAGGGTCGGCGGCGGCAGGCCCGCCTTCCTCCGTCCACCGATCCTCGCCCAGAACGCCGTGCGAAGCGGCGAACTCCCCGGCTTCCACCAACTCGCTTCCCTCCGCGTGGAACGCGAAGGGTCCCTGCGTAGACGGGTGGGCATCTGTCAGCGTGCCCTCATCCTCCAGGATGTCCCAATCCACACCAACGGCTACCTCGCCATCGTCGTCGTCGTCATCATCATCATCATCGCTGCTCACGTGTTCCCCTCGATCCCATGCTTCTTGCTTCCATCGCATCTCCTTCTTCTTCTGCTCCCTTGTCTTCTTATCCAGTTCAGCCGCAAGGCGATTCCCCACTGCTAGGGCCTTATTCTTCGGCAGCGGAACCAGACTGTCTTTAAAGGCTAGCCTCCTCGGCTGGTCCCAACATCACAAAAACAAATATCAGAACCAGGGAGATTCAGGAAAAAGGAAAGTCACGGGGAGATAAGGCTTACAAATTCAAAGAACATAGGTTCCGGCCGCATTGGGGGATGTCCGGGCACCAGATACACAATGTCTAGGACGTCACCAGCAGAATCCTTCGTCAGCTTCGTCGCCTCCTTAACGCGCTGCGCCACTTCGGAATAAGGGAGCGCCTCGTCAACAAGTACCGTCCCCTCGAATGACATCCCGGGCATCATCCGATACAGGGGAAGCGCGCGCGCCATCAGCGGCGCCACCCTCCTCGCGTGGTAGGCGCCAATGATCCCCGCCCCCTTTACACCCCGTTCCTTCAGAGCTTGGAGACCGGCAAGAAGGTCGGCAAGGTGCTTCTTGTCTTTAAGCTGGACGCCCCAAGTCCATGACCCCGGAGCCTCTTCGATCAAGCGCCCGGTGTACTTAGGCAGGGTAGCACTCGGGTCATCCCTGACGTAAAACCACTGCGAGTGCCATCCCTTGTTCGAGGTCGCCAGACGCATGAGCGGGTAATCCCTCGACCGGGTATGGCGCAGATGAATGTTGGCACATCCCATCGGCACATTCACCTCCTTCCCCCCGATCCGCCTCTTCGACAAACTAATGGTGAAGAAGTATCGCCACAAATCAAAGTGGGGATCGATCCCTAGGAAACCCTCACACTGGGCAACAAACGCCACCATATGTTGAACCCCATTGGGAGTTAGATGCTGCAGCTCCACATCATAATAATCCAACAGCCCCCGAAGGAATCTATGCGCAGGTATGGCAAAACCCCGCTCATGGAAAACGGCGAAAGACACAACATACCCTTCGGGTGGCGCCGGCTCAGCCTCGTCACCAGGCAGCAGACACTCCTGGACGGCGGACAGCGGACGGAAAAAGGCCGCGGTGGACAAGGCCCTCCAAACGTCGGGGGGTGATGCCGAATTTACCCCACAACTCCATCGAGGTGATTGGGAGAAAGGGGGGCTCGAGCTCGATGGCGGCGGCGGGGGAGCAGGAGGCTGAAGGCGAACTAGCAATGGAGATCCCAGATGCGAAGATGAGAAGGCGGGGTACAGGACCCCGGGGGCGAACCCCGTGGTTTTATAGGGGCGACAGGTGTGAGAAGGGCAACCGCCCGCCTCGATCTCTGGGCCTGCCACGCGCGCCGTCCCGTCACGCCGCGGGACACGCGCCCGCAGTTCCTATCTTCTCTCACCATAAACCATGGAGGACGGCTCGACTTCCCTAGGCGAATCCGGACTCTCTTACCACCCGGGGAAGCACGGGTCATAAAGATTTGTTCTCTCTCTTTGGCCCGCCTAGGGCCCAGAGGCTCGGCGGCCGGCCCAACCAAGGACGGGTCCGCGAACGACCCAAAATCAAGGGCGTAAGCATTACTGAGGTCTCGATCCGCGGTCAAGCCCCAGTTAGGCAAGTCTTGAATAAAATCCCCGCGAACGGGATGCCACGATCCAGCTAACAAGAAAACCTAAATCTTACGATCTTACCCGCGGAGGGCCCACGCAAGGGCTCGGGGACTACACCCGCCGGTTGCGCTCGCACGCACCCTCTGGAAAGGTAACTCCGACGAGATCGAAGAAACCCCCCAGATGATTCAACCCAAATCACCCAAGGGCTCGGGGACTACTGTCGGGGACCTAATACCGGGGTACCCCAAAGAGGAGGAATCAATGAACCATCGAACGATAAACACTCCCGAAAGCGTGGTTACATCTCTTGCCCGACCGAACGGAAGTCTTGTTCCGCCTCGCCCGAGCGCCCATGTGCCCTTGGGACCCGCTCTACCTCGCCCGACGGCTGAAGGGTGACTCCGCCTCGCCCGACGGCTGGAGGGCGACTCCGCCTCGCCCGATGGCTGGGCTCGGCTTCACCCGACCCCCAGGGGGTGCGCTCCGCCTCGCTCAACCCCGAGGGTTGGGCTCGGCTCTGTTCGACGGCCGGGGGACGAGTCCGCCTCGCCCGACGGCTGGAGGGTGACTCCGCCTCGCCCGACGGCTAGGCTCGGCTTCACCCGACCCCCAGGGGGTGCGCTCCGCCTCGCTCAACCCCCAAGGGCTAGGCTCGGCTCCGTTCGACGGCCGGGGGACAACTCCGCTACGCCCGACGGCTGGAGGGCGACTCCGCCTCGCCCGATGGCTGGGCTCGGCTTCACCCGACCCCTAGGGGATGTGCACCACCTCGCTCAACCCCCGAGGGCTGGGCTCGGCCCCGTTCGACGGCCGGGGGACGACTCCGCTTCGCCCGACAGGTAAAAACTAGGTTTTTACCTCATCCAAACGGCCAATGACGAATCTCGCCTCGTCCGATATCCAGAGGCTGGCCCAGTCTCACCTGACGAACCGCGCCCTGTACACTCATGATGACGATTGCAGGGTAAGACAAGACGTTCGGTTCAACCGCAGCGTTAGACGCCATGCCCTGCACCCCTGCAGGGAAGTACCGTCAGGATGTGACCAGGTGAGTGCTTGGACCCCTCGGGCGTGGCAGAGCCTGAACAGTGTTGCGGGCGCCAGCTCTCCGTCCTACAGTGTTGTAGGCACCGCCCTCAGCCTCCAGACGAAGAACCCAACGCAGACATACGACAACCACTACGTTCCAAGGGCAAACCAACAGTCACCGTGCCTCCCGACCCCCACGGGGTTGGGGCTCGGCAAATCCTGTCCGACATGCCGCCCGTAGGGGTGGGATGGGACGTACCCACTTGCTAAACAGTGGCCATGGCGTGGCCCACGACGGTCCACAATCGCCTTAATCCTGACATGATCTGCCATGATGGGCAGATCAGGCGTGGGGAAGAAGGAAGGACCGGGTTCCTCGAAGGACCTTCTATGCTCTTAGTGTTTTCTTCTTCCCCGTCTGTAAAAAACCCTGCTTCCCCTTGATCTATAAAAAGGGAGGCAGGGCTCCACACTAAGGGACCGATTCTGAATAGGTTAGCGCACACACACACGCACCACACGGCCAAGCGCCAACAGAGCTCTTGGTGTCCTTCCAATCACTCCATCAGGGACTTGGGGTCTCTCCCTCTCCCAACCGTTTGTATCCCCTACTACGAACCTCATTCGGTGCTAAGAACACGAGCATCAATAGACTGGACGTAGGGACATTCAGCCCGAACAAGTATAACCCTTGTGTCCTTTAGTGCACCATCTGGGCCTAACGCGCATCAATTACAAATTTACTCACCGGTGTTTGTTCGAAACACCGACACTTATCCTTGTTCTTAAGTCAAGAGAATGAACTCTTGAGATGAGGGGTGATTTCACTAGCTGATTGAGGTGATTATAAACCTCTCGGGGCTGCCACACAAGTTGGTAAGCTCCACGGGCGATGCTCTAGCCGGCTAGGAGCAAGCTCCAAGAGTAACAAACACAATCCACTAGCTTGAACGCTAACCAAGTGCTCTAGGAGTTGAAGAACAGTTGGGGCTGCTCTCTAATGCAGTTTGGAGGCTCAAACTCTCTTAGATTTAGAATGGAATCAAAGAGAGAAGCTTGAGGGGCTCCAATGGTGAGTGAGGGAGAGAGAGAGCTGCTCTGGTCGCACCTGAGAAGGAAATGGTCGGACTGAAAAACAGGTGATCGTTGTGAGAGAGAAGAGAAGGTATAAATAACCCTTGCTCCCAATGGTTAGTTAAGTCGCGGTAGTGCCATGGCTGAACTACGACAGTGTCGCGGTGCGACAGTACCTCTCCTGAACTGCAGCAGTGCCTCACCTGCCAGGCAGCACAAAAGATAGGATTGCAAAGCTTGCTGTCTTGGCTAAGGCTTTAAGGGTATTTGGTGGGTAAACGAGCACTTGGTTGCACATTAAAGCTTGTGCATTTTACCCCCCTTTATAGTACGGCTTTTGCTAAACTCAAATTCAATATATCAAAGAACTTAAACACCTTTGAGTTGGTTACCGCATCCCTTTTATAATTGGGGACTCCACCATCGAATGTATTGTCCCCATTCCCATTATGCCTTAAGCATGTGACTTTAACCATTTCAACACATGTGAGTTCAATCCTTGGCTTCAAGTCACTTCCAATAATGATTTGATCCTCAACACAATGTGACTCCTCATAGCTTAATTAGTTCCTTGACTCAATGCAAGTACTCTCTTCTTCACCTTAGCCATGGTACCTCGGTTCTCAAGCCATCGCTTGCCCTTCATCTTCGCTTAGTCCCTCAAAACCCTTTCCTTGCTATCTTCAACTTATCAAACTATACTCAAGTCACATCATATTAAGCATCCATTTAAAAACCATTTCTTCAATAGTATGATCCTTGCTTGAATATCTTCTAGATATGAATGTTGAGATCAATCAAGCTTTAGTTTGATTCACATAAAGACATATATGAATCAACATCAATATGGTCAAGCCAATTCATGATTTATTATATCCTCTTCATCTTGGCTTAACACTACTAATACTCACTTCAATATCTATCTTCATACTTCTAGCTTGATCAAAGCAATGCAAAGTGATTTTCCAAATCTTTATCCATACAACCAAACCAACATAGGGACCGACTTATATCCAATATGAGTTGTGTCCTTTGTCATTTAAACCTTTGCTTGGTATTTCTTCACTTATGCATTCTTGACTCATCCTTCAATCCTTGATCAAAGCTAATCCACTATCAAACTCTTCTTGTGTCACACCCAATTTTAAAGATAAAATGGGATGCAAAATCTTATGTGCGCCCAGAGATCAGTCACACACATAAGTCGACAAATTATAAATAGTATCATCATAAGTGTTTATTACGTCACGAATAAGACAGAGTCTTCACATATATATAGCAGAAGTATAAAGAAAAGATCTCTCGCAGAAGCTCCATATCATAGGGACATCAACTGGTTGACCATAAGTCTAGTAATCCTCAGGGAAATCGTCATTACCATAGCCATCTGTTACCCATCCGAGATTTTTATCCAAGTAATGAAAATAAACAAGCATAAGTACATGTCGTACTCAACAAGTGTAACATGGGGTTCATGAGGCTCAAAAGGCATGACACAGGTTTAACAGCATTCAGCTTTTAGTTGTCACAATCTTAGCTTAAGAGTAGCAACAAGTTGTTTCAATCCCCAATGCAAAACACATGATCAATGTAAACATGAGTAATGAATAGCATAAATAGGCAATCCTTAGTGTTCATCTATTCTGTAAATGTTCCAAGGCCGCTCGTGACTGTGAGCACGGCTGATATACCAGTTTTACACTCTACAGAGGCTGTACACTTTCACTGTGAGTCATGATACCCATATGCCCGGGTTAATTACTCCCAAAACAATTCCAAGGTGAGCAGGCAGGGGTCACTATGAAGCCTTTCAAAGGTTCGTCTAACAAGTTAGGGCCATTAGATTCACTCAGCAAACACATGTAGAGCCCCCCTTCCCGATGGCACATTGACGCGCAACCTATACACATGGGGACAAAGGCCACACTATACCCGATTTGTGAAGCCATTCTTACGCCAATAAAGGTAACCACTAACAAGCTAGAAAAGGTCCTCATACTGAGCTAAAGCCAGAGCCATGTAGCCCTCATAGCTGTACTGTAAGTCCCGGATGATCACTTACAGATAAGTCCTTAGGGAGAGGAACGTGAAGCATTTAGAAAGTAGCTAAACACTCCAACCCCCTGATTCTAAGTTGCTAAAAAGTCATATTTTAATGTTTATTGCATATACCAGTAGTCAAGTTACAAGATCATAGTTTAATTAAGCACTAGCAAAGCTACCCAATGCATATCCCGTAGGTGATAAGGTAAAAGTTCAACTCTAGGGAATCCCTATCAAGGTGACACATGCAACATGAATTTAATATATTAAAGTAAATAAGAAACAAGGATGATCCCATGCTATACTTGCCTTGAGCAAAGTACTCCTGCTGATCCTGCACGTCAAAGTAATACCCTTGATCTCCCATGAATTGCTCACCGTCTATACTCGATAATCACAGCAACATACAAGCATCTAGAAGCAATCATGCATAGCAAACAAAAGCTATAGATTAGAATAGTACACCAATAGCATAAAATTAAGATGAAAAGTTTGGAAAATGAATCTAGGTCTCGCTACGAACACACAGACACGAAGATCACAAAAATCGGAGCTAAAACGAAGAAGTTATGAATTAAACAAGATTTCCTATAATAAAATAATATATGAAATCTAACCTTGAATTTTAAAAGTTGAAAACCTACTTAACAGTAGCATGAACATGTAGATTATAAAATTACGAACCTAACACAAGTTGAACGGATCAAATTAGAGTTAAAACGGAGATTTTATGGCTAAAACAAATCTAGTGGCAAAACTGTAAATAGCTGAAAACATATTTTAGATCTAACCGAACCAAGTACGCTTTCAAAAAGAAGAAAACGCAATCTGAAAAGACACTTTGGACCACGGGTTAAGACTCAGATAATTATATGGGGGGTTTTGCAAAAACGTCAGCGAAGGGGTATTGGCCATCCACGGACGTTGAATCTGAGATGGGCGGTGGAGATTAGATCGGGCGGATGAGAGGGAGGCTGGCTGGCCGGAATAGGGACGACGGCGTGGTATCCGCAGCGGCGCCATGGATGGGCTCACCGGAGAAGATGGTTAAGAGCGTACGATGCTCGGTTTTCCGAACGGAGAAGCTCAGGAGAGAGAGAGGAGAGGGTGGGGAACTCACCGGAACCGAAAAGAATGAACAGGAAGCAACGGATGGCGGCGCGGCGCTCGACGAAACAGCGATGGCTCTCCAAGCTCACGGTGGTGTGAGGGTTGGCTGCCTCAGGCTCGAGCAGGGGCGGCGCTTGCTCTGGGGTTTGGATAGGGAGGCATAGGCATGGGGCATCCGGTATTTAAGAGGCGCGGGAGCTTGGGCGGTATGGCACACACGGCGATGTAACGAAGCTGGACACGACGGCTGGTAGAGTCCGGCTCGGACTCGATCCGAAGGAAGAAGACGGCTGCCAGGTGGGCCAACACGGTCAGCGAGAGGGAGGGGAGGAGAACAGGCGGCGTGGGCATCTGGCTAGGCTGGGGCATGCGCTGCTGGGCCGTGCGGTGCGGGCGTGGGAGGGAGTGAGGCGGGCTGGCGCTAGGAACGGGTCGAGGGAGATGGGCCAGCGCGGGGAAGCAAGGCCGTGCTGGAAGACTGGCCATGGACTGGGCCAACATGCCGGAATAGAGGGAAGGGAAGAAAAATCCTTTTCTTTTTGTTTTTCTAATTTCCACCCAAATTTTGAATGCAAATTGAAATTATTTTGAAATGTAATTTCAAACCACACAATACAAGAAAACAATATGCAGCAACATAAATGCACATACATGATTGTGACCTTATATTTGATTTTATTTTTAATAAAATTATTATTTTCCTAAATTCAAATGCCCACAAAAATGCATAACAAATCAATTTCTCCGATTTCAAAATTATTGTAAATTTTAGGGTGTTACAATTCTACCCCCCTTAAAATGAATCTCATCCCCGAGATTTGAACGATGCTTACTCAAAAAGTTGCAGGTATGTTTTCCTTAGATCCTCTTCTTTTTCCCAAGTAGTCTCATCTTCTGTATACCGATTCCACTGAACCTTACACATCTTTATAACTCGGCTCCTTGTAACTCTTTCTACTGTTTCCAAAATCCTTACCAGAAACTCCTCATATGTGAGATCTTCCTTAACTGTAAGCTCTTCTAACGGTATCTGGTCCTCAGGTACCCGCAAACACTTCTTTAATTGAGACACATGGAACACATCATGTACACCTGACAAACTCTCAGGCAATTCCAACTGATAAGCTACTTCACCATGTCTCTCTAAAATCTTGAAAAGCCCAATATACCTTGGTGCTAACTTCCCTTTCATGTTAAACCTTCTCACACTTCTCATAGGTGACACCTTCAAGTAGACATAATCCCCTACTTCGAAAATCAATTCTCTTCTCCTAGTGTCGGCATAATTCTTCTGTCGAGACTGAGCCACTCTCAAGTTATCTCTGATCATCCTTACTTCATCTTCTACGTCTCTCAAAATATCTGGTCTGAACTCTTGAGTTTCTCCCGTTTGATTCCAAAACAATGGGGTTCTACACTTTCGTCCATACAAAGCTTCGAAAGGTGCCATATTGAGACTCTTCTGATAACTGTTGTTATATGAGAACTCTGTATAAGACAAACTCTTGGCCCAATTTGTACCGTACTACAATGCACAAGCCCTCAACATATCCTCTAATATCTGATTAATCCTCTCAGTTTGCCCATCTATCTGAGGATGATATGCTGTGCTAAAATTCAATTTTATTCCCAACGAACTATGTACTTGCTGCCAAAAATGAGATGTAAATTGAGTACCTCGATCAGACACAATTTTCTTGGGAACTCCATGTAGAAACACTATTCTCTCCATATATAATGCAGCCAATTGGAGACTAGTATATGTAGTCTTGACCAGTAAGAAATGAGCAACTTTAGTTAACCAATCCACTATTATCTAGATTGAATCATAGCCTCTCCGAGTGCGTGGTAACCCAACTATAAAGTCCATACCAACTTCTTCCCACTTCCACTCAGGTATCTTCATTGGTTGTAGCAATCCTACAGGTCTTTGATGTTCAGCTTTGACTCTCTGACATGTATCACATAAAGCAACATATTCTACAACATCTCTTTTAAGTCCATACCACCAATACTTTTCCTTCAAATGCAAATACATCTTGGTACTTCTAGGATGAATAGAGTAAGCATACTCATGTGCCTCACGAAGAATTGCCTCTCGTATTGCCTTATCCTCAGGCATACATAGTCTTTTCCCAAACCATAGAGTTCCATTATCATCCATATAGAAACCTAGTGCCTTGCCAATCACTATGTTCTCCGCTATCTCTTTCAACTTTGCATCCTGTAACTGTCCTTTACGTATTTCTTGCTCCAATTTAGGCTCCAACGCCAACTCCACCGAATTAGTGACAGAGCCTAAATTTAGTCGCTCAAATTCAGCACACAACTCACTTGACATAGGTGCCACTTGCACCTCATTGGCATAACTCTTCCTGCTAAGAGCATCGACAACAACATTCGCCTTTCCAGGATGATAGTGTACCTCCAGATCATAATCTTTAATCAACTCTAACCATCGACGTTGTCTCATATTCAGATCTGTCTGATTGAAAATGTACTTTAGACTCTTGTGATTAGTATAGATGTCACTCTTATGCCCGATAAGATAGTGCCTCCATATCTTCAAAGCATGAACCACTGCTGCTAACTCCAAGTCATGAGTAAGATAATTTAACTCATGCCTTCTCAACTGTCAGGATGCATAGGCCACTACTCTTTCTTCTTGCATAAGAACACATCCAAGACCTTGATGAGATGCATCACAATAGATCAAAAAGCTCTTGTTCAAATCTGGTAAAACCAATACTGGGGCTATAGTCAATCTCTTCTTTAATTCTTCAAAGTTAGCCTGGCACTTCTCGAACCACACAAACTTAGCATTTTACTCCAACAAAGCTATCATAGGCTTGGCAAGTTTAGAGAAACCTTCTATGAACCTTCTGTAGTATCCAGTCAATCCCAAGAAACTATGAATCTCTCCCACATCGGTTGGTGGTTTCCAATTCAATACATCTTTCACCTTGCTTGGATCTACTACGATTCCACCATTAGAGACAACATGGCCTATGAAAGAAACTTCCTTCAACCAGAATTCACACTTGCTTCGCTTAGCATACAATTTGTGTTCCCTGAGCTTCTGCAAGACCAACCTTAGATGTTCAGCATGCTCTTCTTCTATTTTAGAGAATACCAATATATCATCGATGAATACCACCACAAACTTATCCAAAAACTCCATGAACACCTTGTTCATCTAGTACATAAAGTATGCAGGTGCATTGGTCAAACCAAAGGACATCACAGTGTACTCATACAAACCATACCTCGTAGTAAAAGCTATCTTGGGTATGTCAGTTGCGTGAATCTTCAACCGATTATAACCAGAACGAAGATCAATTTTAGAGAAAACACAAGCACCTCTCAACTGATAAAACAAATCATCAATTCTAGGCAACAGATACTTGTTCTTGATAGTAACCTCATTGAGTGACCAATAATCAACACACATCCTCTAAGTACCATCCTTCTTGTCAACAAATATAACCGATGCTCCCCAAGGTGACGAACTAGGACGAATGGAACCATTCTCCTGTAACTCTTTATTTGTTTCTTAAGTTCCTCTAGTTCATTAACCCCCATTCTATATGGACGCTTAGCTATAGGTGCAGTTCCAGGTAATAATTTAATAATAAACTCAATGTCACGGTCAAGTGCCACACCGGGCAAGTCATCGGGGAACACATTCAGAAATTCATCCACCACTGGGTCCTCCTTGTTGATGTTATCATCAACCTGGTTCACTGTAGCTATTGGTGGTGCTCGTACTACCACATCGACACTGATTCTATCCCCATTTGGTGCGGTCACAACAACTACCTTCTCTTGACACTGAATGACTGCTTGTTGTTGCTTCATCTAGTCCATACCTAGAATCACATCAATACCAGATGTTCTCAACACGATGGGGCTCACTTTAAACTCTACCCCCCGTTAAGGATAGACTAGTCGGAAGACAACGATAAGAAGCTTGCATACTAATATAGGATCTTTCACGGCACATAAGGGTATGCTATGGTTTCTAACAAATGCTTGTGTTATGAATAAATGCGAAGCTCTAGAATAAAAAAGAACAGTGGCAGGGGTTGAGTTAACATCAAACGTACCGAGCATGACTTCTGGTTCTGCAAGCGCCATCTTGGTAGATACATGGTTCACCTTTCCTGTGTTGGGTGCTGGCTTCTGATAACTATTCTGCCTTTGGGGGTTTGCTGGTTGGGCTTCTCCGGGCAGTTATAAGATAGGTGACCTTCTTTACCACAACGAAAACACTTGTTGGGAGTGCTAGGAGTACTAGTCTTCATGGGAGTGTTGTTAGGAGCTCCTTGTCGTGGTGTCTGCTGACCACTCTGCTGCTGAGGACGTTGATTGACATTCTGCTGCTGGTTTTGGTTGCGTTGAGGGCACTGACCATGATTCCACTGATTAGGTGGTCCCTGGAACCTCTGCTGGAAGCCTTGCTGAGGATTGGTACGCGGACGAGTATTGCTCCTAGAGGCCTGTCCCTGAAGCCTCCTCTTCTTGACCTCCATTTCTTTGTGCTTATTGTCAATAACAATGGCGCGATTCACCAGCGTCTGAAAGTTGGGGTATGTATTGGACATAAGTTAGAGCTGCAGACCATCATATAGACCCTTGAGAAAATGGCGCTGCTTGTCGGTATCATCAGCCACTTCATTCAAAGCATAACGTGACAACTGAGCAAACTTGTCACGATACTCAGCCACGGACATGGATCCCTGCTTTAGAGCTCTGAATTCCTCCTGCTTGAGCTCTATCAATCCTGCAGGTATGTGGTAGGACCTGAAATTCTCTCTAAACTCCTACCAGGTGACAGGAGGAACATTGGCGGGACATCCATACTCAAATGACTCCCACCAGTCTTGAGCTTCTTCCTGGAGCTGCCCTAAAGCGTACAACACCTTCTGCTAATCATCGCACTGCGCTATGTTGAGCTATTTTTCCATTGCACGAAGCCAATCATCTACTTCTAGTGGATCAGTGGTATGAGAAAACACCAGGGGGTGGCCCTTCAAGAATTCACCATGCTTATCACACGGTGCTCCAACAACTGAATGGTTCTGCTGATTCTGCACCAACACTTGCATGAGCTGTGTCTGCACTGCCAAAAGTTGCTCAATTGTCGGTGGCGGTGGTGGTGGTGGATGTGGGGGAACACCTCCACGACCTCAGCCTCTTCCTCTTCTAGACATCTGCCATCCAACACAAATATTCAAATTTTAGAGATTTCCAAGTTAGAATACATTCTACAAATTTTCTGGACGAGTTCCAACATCAGCAACTCGGTAAAACAGTCATATCTCGAGTTCCAGATATCCAAAAGAGAAGTACTTTATATGGTTGGAAATATTAAGAAATTATCTACAATTTTTATTCAGACCATAGTCCCAGATTCTGTCATTAGGTTACTCAAAAATAGGATACAACCGAAACTGTTCCAGATTCTAAACTGCGCAGAAACTTTATCTTGAAACAGCGATATCTCACAAACCAGATCAGATATATGGGTTATTCCAAAGGCATTGGAAAGATACTTAAGTCTAGTTATTTCCATAAAAATTTCAAAATTTTAGGTCAAGTAGATTTTAATTGGCATTAAGATAAATACAGAGTGCTCCAAAAAATAGTTTTCGAGAGAACAAGATATACCAAACCCAACTATTTATTTATTGACCCAAACTTTAATATTCTCAACTATGAAACTTACAGACATGCCCACAAAGTTCCAGCACTCATTACAAAAATCCAACTCACACATAAACATAATAACAAATCAACTAGGCACACCAATGTTCACACCGCACTAATAGACTCGACTAGACTCAACTTGACTTGTTCTACTATCGTTTTATTACATAAAAGGGACTCCAACATCTATGGGTGAGGTTTATGGGGAAGCTCCTCATACATATTTGATAGGTTGAGGCATACCCTTTGTTCATCTATCACCTATTGGTGTCTCTTGATGGTTTTCTGCTGTGCCTTCAACTGATCCTCCAGTCGTCGAATCTTTGCTACGGACTCATAGCCAAAGTGTACCATCACATGGGTTGTTGGATCCGTGCCCTGTGGGTCCATCATTGCCCATCCCAATTCTGGGTGTTGGTGAGGGAGGAATTGATATTGGTCATCCTTCATATCCTCAAATCGACGACCACGGAGGCCTATGCAAGCTTCAGCGGCTACATCTTCTATGCTATCCTCCATGGTGGCACAATGAGCATGATGCGCATAGTTTGAATCCAGCTGATATGTGCCCTTTTGGTCATCCTTGATGGAGATGCCCACCTTGGCCTTCCAATAGGTGTCCTCCAGAGGGTGCGTATGTTCATTGCAGACGTACTCTACCGCTATGTCCCAATCTCTGTAGTAGGTCTGAAGAATTCCCATGAGTGGTGGTGCGAAATGGAGGATTCACACCTTGGCTTATACGAGACCTTTGTCGTCCATCCTAGGAGAGGGATCGGCTCATCCTCTTCATTTGCGTCTTCCTCATCATCATCGTCAGACAGTTGGACAACCTTGACTTCTTTGGGTTCCTCCTGGACTGGCTCAGGCGTAGGTACAGGTGTTGGCGAATCAAATTCTTGTTCCTGGGGTTCCTCCTCCTCAGGCTCCATGGAGAAACCACGAGGCGGGTAGTAACCTCCGGTGTTGATGCGGGTAGTCTTACTGGCATGAGGCATCTATAGAATTAGATTTATTTAGTTAGATTAGAAGCAATAATTTTTATAATAGAGTAAGGCAAAAGAAACATAAAACTTTAGCAAATAACAAGAGTGAGATAGAAAGCGTGAAATGAGTGAAGCAAAAGAAGCTAAAATGACCATTGCTAACTAGGCTTATGTCCTATAGTCAACACAGCTCTGATACCAATCTGTCACACCCAATTTTAAGGATAAAATGGGATACAAAATCTTATGTGCGCCCAGAGATCAGTCACACACATAAGCCGACAAATTATAAATAGTATCATCACAAGTGTTTTTTACATCACGAATAAGACAAAGTCTTCACATAAATGTAGCGGAAGTATAAAGAAAAAGATCTCTCATGAAAGCTCCATATCACAGGGACGTCAACTGGCTGACCACAAGTCTAGTAATCCTTAGAAAAATCGTGATTACCATATCCATCTGTTACCCATCTAGGATTTTTATCCAAGTAATGAAAATAAACAAGCGTAAGTACATGTCGTACTCAACAAGTGTAACATGGGGTTCATGAGGCTCAAAAGGCTTGACACAGGTTTAACAGCATTCAGCTTTTAGTTGTCATAATTTTAGCTTAAGAGTAGCAACAAGTTGTTTCAATTCCTAATGCAAAACACATGATCAATGTAAACATGAGTAATGAATAGCATAAACAGGTAATCCTTAGTGTTCATCTATTCCGTAAATGTTCCAAGGCTGCTCGTGACTGTGAGCACGACTGATATACCAGTTTTATACTCTGCAGAGGCTGTACACTTTCACTATGAGTCGTGATACCCATATGCCCGGATTAATTACTCCCAAAACACTTCCAAGGTGAGCAGGCAGGGGTCACTATGAAGCCTTTCAAAGGTTCATCTAACAAGTTAGGGCCATTAGATTCACTCGGCAAACACATGTAGAGCCCCCCTTCCCGATGGCACATTGACGTGCAGCCTATACACATGGGGACAAAGGCCGCACTATACCCGATTCGTGAAGCCATTCTTACACCAATAAAGGTAACCACTAACAAGCTAGAAAAGGTCCTCATACTGAGCTAAAGCCAGAGCCATGTAGCCCTCACAGCTGTACTGTAAGTCCTGGATGATCACTTACAAATAAGTCCTTAGGGAGAGGAATCTGAAGCATTTAGAAAGTAGCTAAACACTCCAGCCCCCTGATTCTAAGTTGCTAAAAAGTCATATTTTAATGTTTATTGCATATACCATTAGTCAAGTTACAAGATCATGGTTTAATTGAGCACTAGCAAAGCTACCCAATGCATATCCCGTAGGTGATAAGGTAAAAGTTCAACTCTAGGGAATCCCTATCAAGGTGACACATGCAACATGAATTTAATATATTAAAGTAAATAGGAAACAAGAATGATCCCATGTTATACTTGCCTTGAGCAAAGTACTCCTACTGATCCTACACGTCAAAGTAGTACCCTTGATCTCGCATGAATTGCTCACCGTCTATACTCGATAATCACAGCAACATACAAGCATCCAGAAGCAATCATGCATAGCAAACAAAAGCTATAGATTAGAATAGTACACCAATAGCATAAAATCATGATGAAAAGTTTGAAAAACGAATCTATGTCTCGCTACGAACACACAGACATGAAGATCACAAAAATCAAAGCTAAAACGAAGAAGTTATGAATTAAACAAGATTTCCTATAGTAAAATAATAGATTAAATCTAACCTCAAATTTCAAAAGTTCAAAAACATACTTAACAGTAGTATGAACATGTAGATTATGAAATTACGAACCTAACACAAGTTGAATGGATCAAATCGGAGTTAAAACAGAGATTTTATGGCTAAAACAAATCTAGTGGGAAAACTATAAATAGCTAAAAACGTATGTTGGATCTAACCGAACCAAGTACGCTTTCAAAAAGAAGAAAACAAAATCTGAAAAGGCGCTTTGGACCGTGGGTTAAGGCTCAGATAATTATAACGGTTTTTTTGGAAAAACACCAACGAAGGGGTATCGGCCATCCACGGACGTTGAATCTGAGATGGGGGGTGGAGATTAGATCGGGTGGATGAGAGGGAGCCTGGCTGGCCAAAATAGCGCCGGCGGTGAGGTATCCGCGGTGACACCATGGATGGGCCCACCGGAGAAGATGGTTAAGAGCCTACGGTGCTCGGTTTTCTGAACGGAGAAGCTCAGGAGAGAGAGGAGAGGGTGGGGAACTCACCGGAACCGAAAAGAACGAACGAGAAGCAATGCTGGGCGGCGCGGTGCTCAGCGAAACGGCGATGGCTCTCCAAGCTCACGGTGATGGTAGGGTTGGCTGTCTTGGGCTCGAGCAGGGGCGGCGCTTGCTCTGGGGTTTGGATAGGGAGGCACGGGCATGGGCATCCGGTATTTAAGAGGCACGGGAGCTTGGGCGGCACGGCACATGCAGCGGCGTAACAAAGTCGGACATGGCAGTAGGTAGAGTCTGGCTCGGACTCGATCCGAAGGAAGAAGACGGCTGCCAGGTGGGCCAATGCGGTCAGCGAGAGGGAGGGGAGGAGAACACGTGGCGCGGGCGTCTAGCTGGGCTAGGGCGCGCGCTGCTGGGCCGTGCGGTGCGAGTGCAGGAGGGAGTGAGGCGGGCCGACGCTGGGAACGGGCCGAGGGAGATGGGCCAATGCAGGGAAGCAAGGCCGCGCAGGAATACTGGCCAGCGACTGGGCCAACAGGCCGGAATAGAGGGAAGGGAAGAAAAATCCTTTGTTTTTTCTTTTTCTAATTTCCACCCAAATTTTGAATGCAAATTCAAATCATTTTGAAATGTAATTTCAAATCACACAATACAAGAAAACAATATGCAGCAGCATGAATGCACATACATGACTGTGACCTTATATTTGATTTTATTTTTAATAAAATTATTATTTTCCTAAATTCAAATGCCCAAAAAAATGCATAATAAATTAATTTCTCCTATTTCAAAATTATTGCAAATTTTAGGGTGTTACATCTTGTTCATGTAAAGCAAGCCATTATTGAGACCAATCCAAAATCATCAACTTATGTCTCTTTTAACATTTGCCAAATATGCTTGCTTTCTCATGATACTATGATATTCCTCAACATAGAAGCCATTTCATTAACTCCATTTGCATTGTTGTCTTTCTCTTGAACTATATTGTTTTCGTGATCTTCCAACACAACGATATACAATTTTGGCCTTGATTTTAACATTATGTGGAATATCATCAAGTTTGCCTTCTTGTGGAACCTATATACACTTCTCATTCCACAATCCACAAATATATGTAATAAAATCAATTTCACTCCCAGTTAAACTGGTCGGACGCTCGATTCAATAGCTCAGCTCCCAATTCAACTGGTCGGATGCTCGATTCAATAGCTCGGCTACCAGTTCAACTGGTCGGATGCTCGATTCAACAGCTCGGCTACCAGTTCAACTGGTCGGATGCTTCGATTCAACAGCTCGGCTCCCAATTCAACTGGTCGGACGTTCGATTCAACAGCTCGGCTCCCAGTTAAACTGGTCGGACGTCTGCTCATGTTGACCAGCTACATGTTCAACTGCTCGGACAAGCTTAAGATGGTGTTGCCAGCAAATACAAGGCGCTCGGGGACTAGCTGTTCAACACTTAGCAAACTTGTTAGACCTTTAATGGTGTTGTCATTCAATTCACTAAAACCCACTAAAGGGCTAGTTGCACTTACAATCTCCTCCTTTTTTGGTGATTGATGACAACATAATTAAAGCTTATAAGAGATTGATAAATAATGATGTTTAGAATCCTATGATATAGTGAGCTCCCCTAAATGTGTGCATTGAAAGGAATTCAAATTTTGGCCTCAAATGCCAAATGCACATATTCAAGATAAAGTGTGGGAACTCTCCGATATCTTAGCATCCGTGGGGTGCAAGATGTCATCATGATAAACGTGATGCTCATGACAGTTCATGCACTTAAGAAGTTTCTGAAGCTATCATGTGCGGCACTTCCGCGAGTGAGCGCGACACTGCCGCACGAGGCAGTCAGAGAAAATAAAAATAAACAACACATCATTCAAAGCATGAACATCACAAACTAGCATATATGGTCCTTATCTAGAGCATCAATTTAAACTATCCTTGCACACACAACACAATAAAAATTGAAAAATATTATATGCCTCCCTTTTACCCCTTTAAATCCTCATATCAATCTCTTTCCTTACACTCTCTCCCAATATTTCTCCCCCTTTAGCATTAATCTCCAAAAAGGATCTCTCCACCAAAGCAGGAAATAATGGTAGACAAGCGAGGGTAAGAGGTAGGTAAAAGTTCAGCATATATAATTTCTCTCCTGAGTTTTCTACCAAACAAAGTATGCAACATGTTAAGTCAATATTCTTGAGAAGTTAGCATATTTGGCTCATACCTCACTTAGATGACACTTTTAACATGAGACTGACTCATGCCATCACCACAAGAGATATCAACCAAATATCTAAATAATTCTCTAATCGTCACCACAAGAACAAACTCATGGTGTGACTCAAAGTATTGCATACACATGCACACATTAGCATATAAGGGCCTAAATGCACAAAGGTAGTACAAGAGTTCATGGAGCGATATACCTTTGTTCTAAGCCTCATAATCTCTACCGTGATCATGATATTTTGGATTTAGTGCTTTGATGGGCTTGGAATAATGCAAAAAGATTTCATTTGTGCCCATCTCTTTTAATCATGACCTTCATGAAGATTTCACAAACTTGTGCTTGATCTCGTTTGAAAGTCCATTGCTAGCTCTTCTTGTCATTTTGAGATACCAACTGAAGACATATTTCTTGATATACCAAATTGAAAGATTATCCACTAATACCAATTGAAATATGATCTTCACAGTTTTGACACCACTTGAAGGAGAGTCTTCACAAGTTGATGCCAATTGGAATGAACTTTTGTATCTCATAATGTCACCTAGGGAATGCTCATAAAGACAAGAGATAGCTTTAAATTGCACAAGCTAGAGTTTCACAACTAGTGATCATTTTGGATGTGGAAGGCATATAGATCACTAATTGCAAAATCTCATAACATAGACTAAATTCCCCCCTTTTGATAGTGCATACATATATTTGTGGAAGGCAAGAACATATGCACTTTTGGTCAATTAAGTCCAAACAAGGGAATTTAAGCTATATTATGGAGAGTAACTACACAAGAGATAAAATTACAATCCAAATGAATATGAGAGATAACTTTACCAATTTGGATTGAGTCAATGTAGCATACCCATGAGAAACTCATTCTCACCAAGAGACTACATAAATTCACTAGAAGAAAAGATTAGTCTTAAAAGACACAAGACATAGAATGGGCTCCCCCTTAATATGTGCATCAAGTACTCAAATTACTTTGTGAAGTGCACTTGAATCGGTTTAAGAGTCAAGAGGAGTTCATCCTATATCTTGGTCAAGGCTTGATAAATTTGCAACAATTGAAATTATGCCAAGAAAACATACCACCACCAAGGTAGATAGATCACCACATTGATATGACCATCATAAGTGAGACTTGATGATTTGGATAGTCATAGTTCTTCACTTGATGACTCTAGTGAATTAGAGCTCTTATGATCATCCAAGATCCATATTTGGTTCCTAGTTCTTTCTTTTCCTAAAGCAACTCACACAGAGAGCAAAGGTAAATTTCATGAATTTTGTAAATAGTGAACTAGAAGTTACCACTCTTTGTTGATAAGATCCTGGGTGATCAATGGGATGGATCACGTGCATATGATGAGCTCTAGAGAGAAGAAATAATAATGAAAGCCCACTCTTCAATTCTTTTCTCCAACTCATTCAAATCTAGTTCCACTAAAGGATTGGGGTATTCGACAATAAACTAGGAGCACTTGGTTTATAAAGACCAAGACCTCCTAGAATAACCTTTGGAGCACCCAAGGATTCCATTGGAACCATCCATCCTCCTTTGATGTTCTTCTTTTTCCAATGTGTGTGAGACTACTCAATATTAACTTTGAAAGAAACCATTAGTCCCACAAGATAAAGGCTTAACTCCCCCTGAATTTATGCATACAAGAGTACACAAAGTACACTCATGCACATCAATAATTATGAGGTCAAGGGAGAAGTCTACACTATATTCCAACTAATCCTAAACTCCTTCAAGCTACATGCAATCCAATTAGTTTCATCTGGTTTCAGTTGCTTCCAATTGATTTCAAAGAGTTCCAACTGATTATAGTCCATTGCTGCTACTTGTAACGGTAGAAGTCAACTAGTTTCAATTGATTTTAGCTGCTGTTTCTGAAAGCCTGTAACTGATTTCTTCTAGTTCCAATCGGTTATAATTACTTGCTGCTTCTTGTATTTTGATTGCAACTCTTTGGACCCTTGTGTGAGTCTTTTTCATTCATTGCATCTCCTTTAGACCAAACTAATGCTTATCATTTTTATTGATTCTTCATGACCAATCTTGAGAGCCACCTTAATCTTGTTGTTTTGATGCAATCCAATTCCATACAGTGAGTTTTCAGATTCTGTCTCTCTTGAAGAAAAAATCATATTTCTTAGACCACTAGTCCAATATGCATGAAATTTGGTAGAGATGTGCACCCATGAATCCTCTAACTTATGTAAAAATTTTAGGTCATTGGGACTCCATTTGCACAGTCAAATTAATTTTCTACCAAAACTGCTAAGGTCTGAAACTGCAGTGCTGAAGCTGACAGAATTCAACTCAAAACTGACTTTCTTCTAAACCAATCTTCATGCCAACTATACAGAAACAAGTACTAGGTATGTATAGCATGCTCACAAAGTTTCAAGCCAATTTATCAGTATTTGAACTTCCAAATCCATGCTTGAAGGCAGCCAATTTAGAATTTTAATTTTCTGGACAGATTTGATAATTTTTAATTCTTCTCTTCTTCTTGTCCAATCTTGAGGTGAATTTGATTGAGAATACTCACAAGATGTTATTTACATTCAGTTCTCTTATTGATACTTGTAGTCTTATGAATTCTTCCAATACAGCTTATCCAACTCAACCTCAAACTTGACTTTATCCAAACTGAAAATTTTGGTCTCTTTGGCCTCTAGCAACCTCATCTTTCTTCAGGTGAAGAGTAACCATTGGCTTGTGATTTATTTAGTTAAACAAGCACAATCTCTTTTTCTTGATTTCCTATAAATAAGCTCAACACAAGAGGGCATTAGTAACACAAGCACTAGTTTTTCATTTAGTAACCTTTTATGTGTGGAAGACAAATGGGTTACTAAAATAGAGAAACCTCATAACATGAACTAAATCTCCCTTAAACCCTCATGTACATTCTTTTAAGTGGAATGGAAATGTAAATGTGCATGGTTGGTCAATTAAGTTCAAAAGGGTAGATTTTAGCCATATTACGGTGAGTGACTAAAATAGATGAATCAATTCCAAATTAACTAGAGAGAGCACATCACATAGTTTTGGATTGATGATCTTTCTATGATAGCACACTCCATTTGAGAAGCACATTCTCATTTAGTGAGACTATACAAATCACTTAGAGAAAAAGATTAGTCTCACAACACTAGTCATAGAGTAAATTCCCTTTTGATAAGTGCTCTAAGTATTTAAATTTCTCACATAGCACTTTATTCACTTAAGAACTTGGGATTTCACTCTATGTCTAGGTCATGACAATGATAGTGTAATCAAATTGAAATATACCAAGAAATACTTACAACCATTTGAGCATGTAGAATGCCATAAGATGAGAATGATAATTTGGCAATCTACCATATGACAAGATTTCATCAAGTATAGGTTTCTTGAATTGTGAGTGATAAGCACCTTTACTTTAATTTGAGCTTGATTCTTTATTCTTGGCTTTCTTGAAATTTATTTACATCCTCCAATGTGAGCCAAGTTTCAAAATCCTTTAACTAACTCATAGTATGTATGAACATAAAACTTGCTTCATCTTGATATTCTTGGCTTGAAGTCCACAAAGGAAACCCAAGTCATGTATGTTGCTTGGTGTGGATGATCAATTCAATTCCAATCATACTTTTCTTCCAAAATGACCAATAATCAATGTATATCCTCAAGTGCTTTATTTTCCTAAGTGGCTACACAAGACACGAAGGAGTAAAATTTGAAAATATCATGCACTTATGATTTTAGAGATTACCACTCCTTTTTAATGTTTTGGTGAGCTATTGGTTGTGGCACTAGAGATTGGTCTTGAGTTGACCTTCCATTTGAGTTTCATCTTCTTCTTGCTCAAAAATGGATTGTAGGTTTTGTCCTCGAACTGGACTGTTGAATCAGCTCCTACTGACTGTGTAGGTGTGGCACTGCCGCCCTCAAGTACAGCACCACCATGTGCAGGAGTTGCAGCAGGTGTTTGCTATAGTGTAGCATCAGGTACGTCAGCAGAAATAGGTGCAGTAGCAACTTGAGGATCCTCCTCTATAGTGGCCTCGATTTCTTGTGGTCTAATATCACCAATAACCATTAGCTTGATTGCCTTGCAAGGTGGTTCCTCATTTGCTACACCATGAACAAGATCTTGCTCTACTAGAGAGCCATTAAAAGCATCATATGCAAATGATTCATTAAACTTGAAATACTCTAGCCACTCTTAACAATTCATAAACACACACATATTTGTGAACTACTAAAGACTATACAAGTCAAGTGGCTAGCTAGGAAGGGTTAGGTATTAGTTACCGAGGTGAGTATGAAGTTAGAAATATATCCATCAAGTTGTCCTTGGGTCAATCTTGAGAAAATAGACAATATGAATAAGATTGATAGCTTGAGATGATATTTTCAATTAACTTGCTCAATCACCCCAAAGCTTCATACCACCTTCAAGCACCTACAACACTTATCAAGCACAACTTGGTACCCAAACTATGTTTGGTCCATCAAAGTTAGTCACAAGAGACTTAGGCACCCAAATGGCCTTTGTGCTAGCACGTGGTGAACGAATCACCTTTCTAGCACAAGTGTCATTTTTGGGTCTCCTAAGCAAATTTGAATCAATTGATTAGTTGAGCTTAGGAGTGTTACCCATGGGACAATCCATACTTAGATGTTCCTTTCCTCGGCAAGTGTAGCAAATGCGGCGCTTGATCTTGTAAGACATCTTTTGATCTTGCTTCTTGTTTGCTACCTTGCTAATGAGCCTCTTTCTTGATGACACAAGGCTTTCACTTTTCTTGTTAGAACATGAGCCAATTTCATGTCCCTTCTCATTGCAACCATAACACTTCCTCTTGTTTCTTCTTGTCTTCTTCTTTGGAAGTGTGGTTTGATCATCAACCTTGTTGGAACACATAGAGGCACTGTGTCCCATGCTGGAACACTTGAGGCACTTGCATGAGCCATCTTCTTCTTCTCTTGAATCTTACTCATGCCTTTGTTTTCTTTCTTCAAGGTGCAATCTCTTACATGGTGACCCTCCTTCTTGCACCTGAAGCAAGTGATGAGAGTCTTCTTTGGTTGAAGTTGCACCTTGGTGGCCTTGGGGGCTTTGCTGTTCTGCCTAGGTGTGGCACTACCGCACTATGATGCGGCACTGCCGCATCCTAGAACCTCTGTAGCCTTGAGTTGAACTGCTGCATTTTGGATAGATTGCACTTCTTCAAATTTCCCCTTGACTTTGGCACTGTTGGACTTGTGTCCTTCTTGATGGGGCTTGATGCATGCTTTGGTTGAGCTTCTTCACCATGTCTTTACAGTTATCTTGAGAAGGTTGAGCATTGCACTTGCCCTTCCATTGAATCAAGCCCCTTCTTAGCCTCTCAACTTCTTTCTTGAGCTCTTCATTTTATTTTGTAATGGAATAATCACAAATTTCTACAAGTACATGCTCAACAGAAGGATGGCTTGCTTGATAGCAGCAATTGTTAGCACATGATAAAATAAATAGAACTTGTGTACATGTGCACTTGTGAGTGTGAGGTTGGTATGATTTTACCATTGTTACCACAACCTCATGAGCAATTTCTAGCATGATATGCGAATCCATAAGCTTCTAATGAGAGCACAAAAGCTCATCAAGATCTTCTTATAAGATCTCATTCTTGCTAGTGAGCCTTTCCACCTTGTCCTTGAGCACATAATTCTCATCTTCTAATTTGGCAACACAAGATAGAGAGTTAATAGTATGAGTTTGCTCAATTGACAAGTTATCATACCTTTCGACCAAACTAGCATGAGAGCACTTAAGCTTTTCATGCTTTTTGGTCAACTTCTCCAAGCATTTGATCTTATTGATGAGAAACACTTCTTGCTCGTGAAGTGTTTTATCATGCTCTTGAATTTTCTCTATGAGCTTGAGCACCATCAACTTGTCTTTCTTGGTTAGACGTGCCAAGTATTGATTGAACTCATCATCATCACTTTCATCTTCACTCTCACTCTCACTTTCACCTTCACTCTCACTCTCACTTGCCACATTCTTCTCTTTCTTTGCCATGAGACCCAAATGAGGAGTGGCATAGAGAGTTGAGTTTCTTGGTGAGGTGGATTCATCATTTGGCCTCCACCTATCACAAGTTTCTTCTTCCTTCAAAATGTTAGTCTCACAAGAACTAGAGGAAGTAGAAGTACCACATGTAAAAGCATTGTTCTCACCAACCATTTCATTACCTTCCATTAAGTCATATGTTGGTGAGGAAGTGGATGTGGCATGATCACTTGGACCTTTTGGGAGAATAACTTGAGGCTCTTCATTTGTCGGTGAAGTTGAGCACTCCTCAAGTGGTTCCTCAAATGAGAGCAATTTCTCATTACATTTGGACTTGTCATATTTTTCTTTGAGTGTGGTCCAAATGATATGAGAATCATCAAGTGGTTCATCATCTCCAAATATGACGGCATCAAAAACATCTTCACTCAAAGCACTAAATAAGACATTAGTAGCTTGAGCATTGTGTTGTAAGCATTTCACTTCCTCTTTAGATAAGATGGTCAAATCGTCACTAGGAGGTGAAATGATTACATCTACAATCTACTCAATATGAGGACCACCTGTGGCAGAGCCGCCCGAAATAACACACTTACGGAGGCGCTCGTCTTCCACCAGACACTAAGCACCCCAAAAGCAAGCTACAGCGGGTGGTATCCGTCGGGCACACCCCAAGGGAGAACCCAAAAGATCCACAATTTTTACCAAGGATCTAATAATGAGAACGAGTTACAATACTAGTCCATTTCATACATCAGAGTTTCTTAAAAAGGTATATTATTACAATACCAAATGTCAGAGTGTGAAATGATAAACAGCAGAATTTAAAATAAACATCTTGCAATAAGAACGAGGATCCATCTGAGCCCACCAGAAGAATCATCCACACAAAGGTGCTTCTCATGCATCACCCGCAACAGGGGTAAATAAACCCTGAGTACACAATGTACTCGCAATACTTATCCAACTAGCGGGAATAATTTCCTGACTCCAAGGAATATGAGAAGCTTTATGGTTTGCTGGTTTATTTTAGCAGAAAGCAATACTAATAGTGAGTCCTTATTTAGGTTATTATTATTGGCCGCATTAAGTTATTATCTATCCAGTCTATATAAGCACATGTTCTACTTTCAAGCAAGAGTTGAGCAATCAACTTCCATTTCATCATCTTCCATCTTTTAGTTCTTACTACGATGCTAGAGTTAAGACAAGTCGTACTGACTCGGCGGTGATTCGTGAACCAATGTGCCCAGCTGGGTGCCTCGAAAACATACGACCCGCTTGTACCCCAGGCACAAGCAGGACTAACCCATCACTCTCCTATCTCGGGTGTTCAGGTCTCCGTCCAAACTTGGACTCCAAGCCCCTACTCTTGAGTCCCAGACTCAGTGTGGTGCAAGGACCTCCACCATCTCCGCCTCCCATCAGTCGGTCCGGAAAGAGCCAGATCCGCGACAAGAGAGCAACAAGTCTTCCCTATGCCCATACCCAAGTATGCGCTCGGTACAATAGATCTATGACTTGCCTAATGTCCATTGCAATGACCAGTCCTTAATCGACATAGACAGGGAAAAAGTATAACCGAGCTATGCCCCGTTGGCCGCAGGACACAACCCCTTACACCTACCAGTACCCAAACCATATCCCTGTCCGATCACCATTTTTTTTTCCACCATTTTATCATGAGTGATCATATTTTATCACATATTTGTGAGTAACGGCAGGTTACTCACGCTACCGATATCCTGATCATAGCAGCTACTCGACTTATAGTAGTAGGACTCATGGGTAGATATATTTATGCATGTAGTTTCCATAAAATGCCTGTAACTCTAATGCACATCACACATATATATATATATATATATATATATATATATATATATATTCAGTGATCATTAAAATAGGGGTTATGCACCGGGGCTTGCCTTGGGCAGGCGACGGGTCAGTAAGGTCAGCACCAATAGGCTCTGGGGCTCTCTCCTACACGAGGATCTCCTCCTTGTACTCCTCAATCACCTCGTCATACTCTTGCTCGTCGACAGGCACGAAATCTACCAGCTCGTGATCTACATGCATGAAATGATGATGCAATGCTTAGTAATATAGCAACAGCAACTCTTATAATAAAGGTACATCTGTTCAACCACTAAGATAATGCTACTAACCATAGTATTAAGCTATCTATCGTTGATGATAACAAATTTGACGTATGGCGCACAATATTATAACAACTACATGTATTCTTACTCCTAACACTGATCTACGCTATATACGATAAAGCAAGGGTAATAGCTATTCTATTTCATAACTCATTCTAAGGCTACAAAATTTACAGCAAGTACATAATAACCTAGCGAGCCTACTATAAAATTTTTATAGCTATATCCATCTCCAATCTACCACGAAAATTCCTACAATTATTAATCCACATAATACTAAGCCATTTAGTTCAAATTTATGAACCTACCATTGTCATAGCTAATTGTAATCTATCTGTACTAACAAGTAGATGGTAATTTTGTGAATCTAACAAAATTGGTTTCACTATTTTTGGACGTCTACATAATTTACTACAATTTATCAAAGTTCAGCTCATAACTAAATTAAATAAGCATTTCTACTTTACTGGAAATTGAAGAAACTGCTTTCTAACTTGTGGCCCAACTCACGTGGCTTGGCCTACAACGGCGCGACGCGCGCGCAAGCGCAGCGCGGCCCACGTGGGGGCACGGCCCAGCCAGACGATGGCCCACAGCGGGAAGGACCCGCGCACGCCGGTCAAAATGCAGAAACACCCTCGGACTGTCCCGTAATCACCCGCGCGTTAACGCACTGTTCCACTAGTCTACCTTTTTACAGCTACGCCCTCGAAAAACCCTACCTTCACAACAGATACATCCCCGATACCTGCGCGCGCCCGCACGCGGCAGCGCTGGCATCAGCGGCATACGCCGGCCATAGCAAACCTTCCCCTCCCCAACAACCGAGCCGACCCTTACCTAGGAGCGAACGCGAAGTGTCGGGCGAAGAAAGCGCGAGCCGGGATGTAGCAGCGCGGCCTGACCATAGTGGCGGAGGTCCTGTAGTCACGGCGGTGCCGTTCCGGTGAATGTCAGCAAGGCCGGGGCAAAATAGGTAGCTAGTGAGCTCTAATGACTCACCACGGAACCCTTCGAGACGGTGATTCGTTCAGAGATGGCCCGAGCTGAGCTGGCCGCGTACGCGCGGGGTGGTGCGGCGGCGCACGGCGATGGCACGGCCGCGTCAGGGAAAGCTGGGCTACGGTAGCGTTACGGTCGAGGTGCGCAGGGTACTTAGGAGGGGGAGACGAGGCCGGTGGTGCAAGGAATCGCCATGGGGTGCTTTGAATAGGTGGCTTGCCGACGGCGCACACCCGTCTGATCTTAAGGACCCGGTGGAGCGACGATTCCAAATTGAGGCACTATGCGGCAGTACAAGCAGCGCGGTGGGGTCTGTCGTGCGGCTAGCTATCCAGCGGAGCCAAGGACGTGACTAATTGGATTAAGGCGCTGCCATCATGGTGAATCGAAGGAAACGGCCCCGCCGACCAAGGCGACAGCGTAGACAGTGGAGTTAGGCATGGCCTGGCTTGACACTATCTGTGGGGGTATTAACCCCTATACCCTTACGGCTAAGCTTGGGCCGGCCCGGATCGATGGGTCCGGTCCATCCGAAAGACGACGCGCGGCCCAGCCAACCTGGTTGGAGTCCTGTGCAAGGAGTTAAGGCGGATTTGGCGATCAAGCAGGATCCTGGTCGGTTAGAATAGGAATCCTTATTCGGTCGCATATGGCAATTGTAACTGGCTAGGATTAGTTTCGGATCTGTAACCCTACCCCGGACTATATAAAGGCGGGGGGATCCTCTAAAAAACATCTCTCATTAACATACAGCAATACAATCAGACGCAGGACGTAGGTATTACGCCTTCTTGGCGGCCGAACCTAGATAAAACCTCGTGGTATGCATCTTGCGTCACCGTCTAGTTTGTGGCTTGCGATCATCGCCGATAATCTACTACCTTGGGCATACCCTAGGTAGATCGCCGAACATATTTCGGCCGACGGTGGCGCGCTGTAGGGGTGTGCGATCGCTCTCCAAGCAAACAAGACGGTCATCACCTCCGGCTCCATGGCTACACCGAACGGCCTCACGTTCACCGTCGGCCAGATCACCTAGACCACCGGCTCCGACGGCTTCATCGTCATGACCACGGAGGAGGCGTGGATTCAGTCTGTGCCGACCACTGCTTCACCTACATCGGCTATGGCTCACCACGATGGATCGGCTCCGACCACGGTACGCCCGGCTCGACCACGATGGATCGGCTCGACCACGGTACGCCCGGCCCGATCACGATGGATCCGGCTCCGACCACGCGATACGCCCGGCTCCGATCACGCCTACATCATCTTCAGCCACGCCGACGACTCGTCGTCCGCTTCCCCGCTACAAAGGGAAGCAGATCGACAACACCGACCTGCTCAACTCCATCGATCGGGTCGGCACCAAACTCGCTGAAACCCTAGCTCTGGTAAGTACGATTCAAAGTCAACCTAACGAGCAGGTAACTGCTCCCCACAATAGATCTACCCGACCAGCTCGGACCAGTCGTCCTGCACGACTTGGTACAGATCTCGTGGTCTTATCTACTCCTGAAGGGCGCTCCGCTCATCGCCGACCAGCCTCCGCGATGGGTCTCCGGCTCTCTGAGTACGCAGCCTCGATGGAGAACCACCAGGTCCAGCCTTACGGCCTGCAAAACGCTGCCTCCAGCTACGCGTATAACCCACAACGCTGCTTGGATCTATGTTTTATGCACCGACCTCAGCCGAAGCCACGCGACTTCGTCAACATGATCCGGACTGAAGATTATCAGGAAGGATCCGTCCACACAGTTCAAGAGGGCGACTCCACCTCCTCATTTGGCATCGCATCTAAAGCATCTGTACACACCGAGCTTCAGCATCACGAAGACGACGGCACCAAGTACGATCTGGATCTGCCAGACCACGCTCCAGGGTTTTCACAATTCCCATCTTTCCCGCCAAGACGAGGGGATTTGATCCATGTTGTCAGCAATGACGAACCGCCGGCGGTTGGCGAAACAGAACAAGAAAAGACCGTGCGCGAAGCGCGCAATATTGACCGGTTCAATCGCCGACAAATCGAAGCCGAAGCAGACCAGGAGGCGCGACGCATCAGGGTCCAGCCACACGACCTCAACGATGCTTTTGACAGGGTGGGGGACAAACATGTCTTTAGGACTCCAAGTGCCAATGTAGCCGTCGCCATGGCAACAATGCAACGGCTACCCAACACCCCGGAAACCCAAGCGGTTCACGATGAAATACAAGCCTATCTGATGGCTGGCATGGCCCAGACCGCAGAGATTGTAAATCAAGTCCGGGCTCCATCCGTCTCAGTCGAGTCAAGCCACAGTCGCCAGCTTCCAAGCCGCTCACAGCCACTCAACCCACGTGGCTCGCGCAACAACGACCCATCAGACAACCATCGAGGCGGAAACGGTGGCCATGACGGTGGTAACCGCCGTCGGGAGGACAACCGTCGCGATGTCCGGGATGATAATCACCAAGACAACCGCGACAATCGTCGCGATAACCGCGGTCGCAGGGCTAATCCAGATGGCAATCGAGATCGCCGCGATGGCAATAACGATCTCCGCCATTACCTCGGTGGACGCGATCTGCGCGCTCGCATCAACCAGAGAGCTGACGATCGAGCATCCCACGAAAGCTATCGCCGTATGGAGTATGACACTGCCCACGGTCCGCCGGGTTTGAAGCAGTTTACTCCACACCTTCGCCAAGTCATATGGCCCAAGAATTTTAAGCTCGAGAAACTTTAGAAGTATGACGGCAAAGAAAACCCCGAATTATGGGTCATGCTCTATGAAACCGCGTGCAGATCAGCCATGGCTGACGAGCACGTCATGTCTAACTACTTCCCAGTCGCTGTTGGCCATGCAGGTCACCAATGGTTGGTCAGCTTATCGGCGAACTACTTTGATTCTTGGCAGGAGCTTAAGCAAGCCTTCATTGACAATTTCATCGCTACTTGTGAACAACCGGGCAACAAGTACGATCTGCAACGGATCCGAGATCGGAAAGATGAGCCACTGCGCGAGTACGTCCGGCGTTTCTCAGAGATGCGCATCAAGGTCCCATCAATCTCCGACAACGAGGCAATCGAGGCTTTCATCATATGAATGTTAAGCATCCATTGAAAAACTATTTCTTCAATAATATGATCCTTGCTTGAATATCTTCTAGATATGAATGTTTAGATCAATCAAGTTTTAGTTTGATTCACATAAAGACATATATGAATCAACGTCAATATGGTCAAGCCAATTCATGATTCCTTATATCCTTTTCTTCTTGGCTTAACACTCCTAATACTCACTTCAATATCTATCTTCATACTTCTAGCTTGATCAAAGCAATGCAAAGTGATTTTCTAAATCTTTATCCATACAACCAAACCAACATAGAGACTGACTTATATCCAACATAAGTTGTGTCCTTTGTTATTTAAACCTTTGTTTGGTATTTCTTCACTTATGCATTCTTGACTCATCCTTCAATCCTTCATCAAAGCTAATCCACTATCAAACTCTTCTTGTTCATGTAAAGCAAGCCATTATTGAGACCAATCCAAAATCATCAACTCATGTCTCTTTTAACATTTGCCAAATATGCTTGCTTTCTCATGATACTATGATATTCCTCAACATAGAAGCCATTTCATCAACTCCATTTGTATTGTTCTCTTTCTCTTGAACTATATTGTTTCCGTGATCTTCCAACACAACAATACATAATTTTGGCCTTGATTTGAACATTATGTGGAATATCATCAAGTTTGCCTTCTTATTGAACCTATATACACTTCTCATTCCATAATCCACAAGTGTATGTAATAAAATCAATTTCACTCCCAGTTAAACTGGCCGGACGCTCGATTCAACAACTCGGCTCCCAATTCAACTGGTCGGATGCTCGATTCAACAGCTCGGCTACCAGTTCAACTGGTCGGATGCTCGATTCAACAGCTCGGCTACTAGTTCAACTAGTCGGATGCTCGATTCAACAGCTCGGCTCCCAATTCAACTGGTCGGACGCTTGATTCAACAGCTCGGCTCCCAATTAAACTGGTCAGACATCTGCTCCTGTTGACCAGCTACATGTTCAACTACTCGGACAAGCTCAAGACAGTGTTGCTCAGCGGATACAAGGCGCTCGGGGACTAGCTGTTCAACACTTAGAAAACTTGTTATACCTTTAATGGTGTTGTCATTTAATTCACCAAAACCCACTAAAGGGCTAGATGCACTTACAAAGAGAAATGTTATTCACTAAATAACTTCCTTAAAGGATTTAACCCATGAAAGATTTACCAGTCGATTCTTAAAAAACACCATTAATCCCTGAAGTGAATGTAGACCCGAGAGAAAGAAAATAATGAATCATACAAACACTCAGAAAATGTATATTGTAAAGCTAGCAATGAAGTGTTGATATCCTCTAAATACCATAGAAGGTATAAGAATAATGATAATTTTGGCAATTGAATTATCCCCTAAATGCCAAATGCAAGATTGGATTTACTATTTAGTGGTACAATCAAAATCTCAAAGATTTATAAAACATATAATTTGAAATCCACTAAGAAAGAATTATCAGTATTCAAACTCTAGTATAAGTTTGATACACTATCTAGAAGATATTGAGTATTAATTTATTTACCCCATAATCCTCCGAAAGGATTTATTACCCTGAAGGATAAAATTTATTTGTTTTGCACAACTAATAAGTGGTTATTATGCATGAAGCACATTGCTCTTGTTTGTACCCATAAAATTCATAGAAGAATTATGAGCCAATTTTTTGAAAGATATAGTATTGGGCGTCGCATATCATTAATTAAGCACACATTTATGAAAAGTGTGGTTTGAACAATGAAGTTCAAATTTTGGCTTTATGAGGGGAGCATATTTTTATTGAATCTACCTTGAAGGTAAACCACTAGAATTACAAAGATCAAGTAGATCATATTTGCTAAAACACTAAAGTTTATGCATAGATCATGAAGATCAATATATTCATGAAGAATAGAATATCATGAAGAATACATGACCAAGAAGGTTAAAAGTTGTATTCTTTTTTCTATGTGAGTTTTTACTTGAAGGTTTCTCGTACAAGGTTTTTAATGAGACAATATGTGCAATGCAATTAACGAATACGATGTACTCTTTTATCCAAGAACCGTTTTTTCACTTGGTTTTCGGATGGAGTTTTTAATGAGACATGTGCATATCGTGGTAATCGCCCAAGGGGGAGTGTTGTAAAACATACAGACTCTATCCTAGAAAGAAAGGAGAAGGAGAAATCCTGATCCTAGTCCGTTTGTACGTGGGCTCTTACCAAAACTCTTAGACCTTGACAGGACTATATATATATATGTGGGAGCGCTATGTTGAAATCATCAATATTCAAAGAAATAAAGAATAGTCTCCCTATCTCTTGTGCCTATGTGTTCTACTTTTATTTACTATGTTGATTATGAGAGACGAAGAGAGAAAAGTCGTAACCGTTGGCAAGATGTTTTATAACATATTCCACCTCACCGGCTTTATATATTTGAGTTCTCAATTATCAATGACCGAGTGGTGTACTACAGTATGTGCACTGCAATTCGTGTATGTGTAGTAGTAAGTGGTGACCTTCTTGTGACCAATAATGTGGCATGTGTACCTCGGTTCTCATTTGGCATGAAATTCGAGGCAGCACACATATGAAACCAAATGTGACACTACTAAACAATGAAACGAAACCGACCCTGTTGCACTGCATCTGCATATAATGATTAATAAACTGAGATTTCAATAGCCTGATCGCACCAAGCCAATGCATTCTGCGCTATTAATTTCTTAAGACGGAGATTTCACCTGAACCCATTCATTCTGTTAGTAGGAGTACTTACTACTAGTAATGCGTATCTACATGAAAAACGTGAATTTCATGACTGTTCTTTTTAGTTTTTAAAAGGGGATCGGATCTCATGGTCGCATTGAATAAGATGGTATTTGGTCGTCTCGGTTGGATTGTTTAATTATTTGCTTCGTTCTGACTCGATCTTAGAGCAAGAAAGATTCCGTAGTACTGCAACTACTTCTATATATTAAGTTGACAGTGTTTTGTGTGACTATATACTACCCCTCCATCTCAAAGTCCTTCTAATTTTTTTAGAAAGCTAAAACATCTCAAGTTTAATCAAAATTATAGAGATAATTATAAAGATTCATGACATCAAATAGGTATTACTATAAAAATATAATTAATAAAAAAAATCTAATGACACTTATTTAGTATCAGAAATGTTATTATTTTATTATATAAATTTGGTCAAACTCGAGATGTTTTGACTCTCAAGAAAGTTAAAATAACTTATAATTTGGGATGGAGGGACTAATAATTTTTCCTTGCGGTTTGGAAGGGTACATGCAGGGCATCTTAACTTAACTTAAACAAAGGATCACTATAGAATCCCGCATGCAGGTAGATTATAAGTTTTTTAATCATTAGTAATAGCTATGGATGAAAGATCTGTCCGTATCTGAATCCGGATATTCAACATCCGATACTGTATCCGTATCCGAATACTAAAATCGCATATTTATGATGTCGACATCGAATCGTATCCTATCCGGCATGACTGACACTATCCGTATTCAAATCCGAATCCGATCAGAAATATGAAAACAAATGTGATATCCGTTCGTATCCGATCCATTTTCATCCCTGGTAATAGCAAACTGAGGGTGCATAGCTCAACTAGTTAGTGTGCAGGTTCCTCGTTGTGTAACATGCTCATCTGTTCATCCAGGTTAGGTCCTAAGCGCGTGTTTAGTTGCCTGAATTTTAGAATTTGGGTTACTGTAGCACTTTCGTTTTTATTTGGTAATTAGTGTTCAATCATAGACTAATTAGGCTCAAAACGTTCGTCTCGTAATTTCCAACTAAACTGTGCAATTAGTTTTTTTTCATCTACATTTAATGTTCCATGCACATATCGCAAGATTCGATGTGATAGGTACTGTAGCACTTTTTGGAATTTGGAGTTAGAACTAAACCCGCGCTAAATAAAATGCACATCCACCTACATGAGCCAGGCCTATCCTACGCCATGGGTCCAACCAGACCGTTTGCTGACACAGCGATCCGCGCTGGCACAGCAATGCTGACTAGCCCCTAAATTTCGTAGAGTGTGTCATGTAGGTCCTTAAACTTTTAAAATAAACATCCACATATATACATGAAGGTCTAGGCTAGACCCGCTTACTGACATAGTTCGCTGCAAGGGCAGTGTAGGAACTAACAATTAGGACAACAAATGCAGCAACATACAAATTACCAATTAATATAACAAATATGGCAACATAAATTCAATCTATTTCAAGTCTAAATAGAATCGATCAACTTTAATTGAATCAACAATGTCCCTAGAAAAATACTAAACCGTACCACCTCTGTGACTACATGGTACCATTCTCAGTCCCCAATCAAGCTATTAATTAATTTAACTAACAAAAGATTAATAATTTTATAATTAAAATCAACAAATTGAAATAAAATAATTGGAACAATAAATATTCAACACAATTCACAAAATAAATTATTTTAACCATTCTAGGTCCAAATTTAATCCCATTCAAAAATTAATTAGTGGTCCATATAAATCATGACATGGGGACTAAACAAGGGAATAATTTTGTTGACCTACTCAATTTACCCTAGATCCTCTAAAGATTTTATCTAATGTCTTCTCTAATTTCCACAACCATGTATTCAGAGAGAACTAAAAACCTAATTAATCAATTAGTCTAACACTAAACTTTAAAAAGATGTTTGGAATGACATGAGCTTACCTTCTAGAGTCACCTCCTACAAGGAAATCAAGAGCAAAATCTTCCCCCTTAGATTTGTAATTTTTAGAGTTGCTCCTTGCAAGCTCCTCCTCCTCCTTGGACTATGATTTTATCCCGAGCAGGAAGGAGGAGACAACTTCAATTGTGGACGCTATTTCCAAATGCGAGTGGAAACATCACCCACTTCTAGAAATCGGTTTTTAGGGGTGGTTCGTGTTTATAACCGCTTTTGAAAATGGCCCTCACGACCTTGGAAACACGATTTTCAGAAGGCAGATGGTCTTACTACCAGTGACCTCTAAAAATGGGGGCTGGACTATTCACATATAAAAATAGATTTAATTTTCAGAGACAGTATGTTTGCTAAGGCCATGAAGGTCTCTATTGCCTGTGCAAAAAAACACCTTTAAAAATAGGTTTTTAGTAGTGCGTTTTCGTTTTCACTTCCATATTCTGATTCACCCAGCAACACAAATTCAGTGGTCATGTTCGCTTCGCTGAAATTTAGCAGCTGCTAATACTGATGTTGATTTGTTGTGAGAGAAAAACACCGTTTCTTCGTGGAAAAGTGTAGCGCTGAAAAACAGGGCGAGTATAGCCTGTCTCGTCTGACCTGACCGAAACTTGGTCTGATTGCTTTGGAGATAACTAGTAGTTGTGGGACTGGGATACTTTTCTGATGACCGCGCGCCATTGGAGGATGCACGAGGAACACGGCGTAGTACTGCCTAGTGAAGTGGTGGTGTGATTGGTGAACGTGCAGGGGGCGTTGAACGACTGCTTCCGCCGGAGGAAACACAATTTCAAACCAAACACGGCGTAGTACTGCGCGTCGATATGTCGTTAAGGTCACGTCCCACGCGCTGCACTTGATCGCTCTCTATGTGCTACCCGTGCGCCCAGCCGTGCTCGACTGCTCGTGCCATGCCACCGAGCTGCCATGCTCACCCCTTCGTGTGTTGCGCCGCCGCGCTCAACAACCAGTGTCGTGCCATCACGTTTTGCTTGACCGCTCGGGTTGGGCTGCCGCTTTGCAGCGCTCACCCCCGCGCACCGCGTTGCCGCTCGCCCATGAGCTACATCGGCCCCGTCGCTTCGTTGAAAAAATAACCCGAAACACTGTTCCGGCTGATTTATTGTGAGAAAAAAATATTGTTCGGTTAAAAAATAAGCTGAAAAGTACGAATTATAAGAGAAACGAACTGGGCCATCGTATCGCCGACGTCTGGTTGCTGGAGAGTGGGAGAGAGAACAGAAGAAAAAAAGAAAGAGAGAAAGATAAAAGTGATAATTATGGATTTTATATCAGAGTTTTTGGAAATGATTTTTTTTGCTGTGACAGTTACGGAAAAATCATTCAAAGTTTTAAGGATTGAGACTGCCGTAACAAAATGAATTTGTACTCCCTCCATCCACAAAAGAATACAATTACGAGGCCCATGCCGGTCAAACTAACTCAAATTTAACTAAATTTATATTAAATAATATTAGCATTTATGTCTTTAAATAATTTTTTATAAAAATATATATTCTATAACTAATATAATGTTGTTTATTTTGTATCATGAATGTTAGTATTTTTTAATATAAATTTAGTTAAAATTTAAACTGTTTGACTTTTTAAAAAACAAGAATTGTATTGTTTAGTTAAAATTTAAAGTGTTTGATTTTTAAAAAAAATAAGAATTGCATTATTTCGAGGACCGGTGAGTAGTTGATAACGGCCTCGGAGGGACACCTACTACTACTTTATGCACAGCTCATTGCGGCGCGTACCTCCTTTTTGTCAATCACACACGTATAATTGTCAGAAGCTGTCTGTACAAGTTCACACCGGAGGAGCAGCACTCTGGAATTCCTTTGCTTTCAGACGTGGCTAGCTGTGCCGCATCGTATGCCTCACCGGCTACGTTGAGTCGTTGATCACAACTAATCCCATTCATGAGGTGAGCATGGCCCACTGGCCAGCCACTGGCCTCTGGCCTCCGCTCCACCTCCACTTGCTCTCCAGTCTCCATGGCTCCATCAGCTTGGTTTCACAACCCGTCCGGCCGTCCCGTCCCTATAGATAAACGCTCCCTTGGCTGGCTACTTGCTTGTCCCTTCCATTTCCATCACTTGCAACTAGCTAGCTTAGCTTAGCTCCCGAGAGAACTCGCTGCCGCGCTCCATCTCGTTTGCTTCGTTCACTCCAACTTTCCAAGCTCCAGCTCCCGGTGGATCGGAGGTCAGGCGGCGGTAACCACCAGCTCGATCGATGCCGTCGTCGTCGTCGTCGATCAAGTGAGTAAAACCAGCATTAGCTTCGGCCTTCGATCAGCTTGATCGAGTTCATTGCTGATTTGTTGCGCTGCGCGGCATGCATGCAGCAGGGCGGCGGCGTGGTGGACGGGGGAGACGGTGGCGGTGGTGACGGGCGCGAACCGCGGCATCGGGCACGCGCTGGCGGCGCGCCTGGCCGAGCTGGGCCTGTGCGTGGTGGTCACGGCGCGGGACGAGGCGCGCGGGGAGGCCGCCGCGGCCGCGCTCCGCGGCGCCGTGAGGTTCCGCCGCCTGGACGTCGCCGACCCGGCCTCCGTCGCCGCGTTCGCGTCCTGGGTGCGCGACGAGCTCGGCGGCCTCGACATCCTGGTGAGCCTGCCCGATCCGCCCATGCATGCGTCTGTTGATGCCGTCGTGTGTCGTGCGCGCCGCGCCTTTAATTACTTGCCCGTTCCTTTCCCTCGCTTTAATTTTCCTCGGGCTTCGGGCGTCTCATTTTGGCCTTTGGATTCGCTTTGCCGTTCTAGTAGGGTTTGACTTCTCAAGGTACAGATACTATCAATGATCCAGCGTCAGTGGACGTGGCCACGTTTGCTTAGCTTATAAGCCATACTCAGTTAATGAATATTATTTTTTCTAACAATAAATTAGCCAACAGTGCTTTCAGTTATCAGCCAAACGATGTGGTGTGCCGTGCTGTCGATTGAAAGTCCCATGCATTTTCTTTTTGTGCAGGTTAAACAAAGTGCTTCACAGCAAAACACTGTGTTACTGTGTATGCCTATATAAGAAGAACACGAAAGATGTACCATTTTCTGTCATATAAACCCAACGTCACTATGTATGACTTAAAATTTTGTATTTGCGGCAGTTCGTCACTAGCTTGGCAAGCGTGGAACTGGTAGTAGTGGTCTACCACCGCCAGTCCATCACCACTCTTTTTATTACATACGGTCTTGCCTGAACAAGTCACGCTCACGCACACACAATTGAGTCCAAAGCCAAAGTCAGGAGTCCAGTCGGAGTATACGTACAAGCTAGGTCCTGGTAGTCGTCGTTATGCGCAGCAATGACCTTACCATTTCGCCGTGTAGACGCCGTGTGTCAGTGTGTGTAGCCCTGCCGCCACTAATTTGAGTCGACGCGCATGAACCTAGTCCGCAGCTCACAATCATCGATTCATAAGATATATAGACTTCAAAATCATCATCCTCACTAAATTTAGGATAATCTCGCTAGCAGTCTTATACCTGGTCTCCTCCCAATCCGTTGAGCTCGCTAGCTCTTCGGTCTCTTGCGACCGGAGTATTATATTAGGTGCTCAAGTTTCATTATTATGCCCTAATAACGTGGCAAATGTTTCCGGCCGGCGGTGTCAAACTTCTGAGATACATTAGTAGCTACCCAGTCTACTTGGAACTCAAGCATTTCAATTCAATCATAGAAAAGCCACAGCAGAAATCACAAAAATATTCTGTGTACAGTTTAATTTGGAATGAAGTCAAGTCGATCGCCCATTTGATCGGAGATCCTTCATGCTTATTATATATGCATATATAATATACACAGGCTACTAGAACCATATATATAAAATATGGGTGTATGTCTGGTTAGAAATTCGGTTCAAGGTGGTGTTTGGTTGGGCTAAGGAAACGCAAATGTAAAGGGAGTGAAAAAACAGAGCAAACGTAAACAATGTAAGCCATTACTTGATTTGTTTGGTTGACCATTGTAACGGTAACAAACCGAGCAAGAACACATCGACGTCTACGAGCTTCTGCGCGCTGCATCGGTACCTCCTGGGCATCGTCGTCTACGAGCTCGCAGCAGGGGAGGACGGCTAGCCCGGGTGCGTCAGCTACGTGGCCTCCCTCGCGCCGGCCGCCGGGCACCACGACTGGGCAGATCTGCAGCTGGGCGCCGGAGAAGTTGCTGCAGATCGACGATGATGCCCGCTGGCTCACGTTGTCGACGAGGAGGAGGCGGGTGGAGCCAGAACGGGCTCCTCAGCTACCTCAACGACGGCGTCAAGGGCATCGCCGCGTGGATCCGGGAACCCCATGCCGCCGGCGCCGAGCAAGCTAGTCACCGGCGGCGGACGCGTTGCCCTGCTGCCGAGCGAGCAAAAGGCTGAACGCTTGAGCTGCTGGGTGGAGCAGTGGAGACGACGATATGATTCGGTTCTGTTTTTTTTTTTAATCGACGGGATACAGACCGGTATCCAATTGCGCTCGAGTGAAGGCGGTATCGACTTTGTATAGTCGGGTATTAGATAACGGCGGGAGCTGATTACGCATGGGCTGAAACGACAAACAGATGCAACGTCATTCGTTACCGTCCGTAATCAATTCGCGTTACATTTACCCGAACCAAACGCTTCGTTACTAATAAACTACTTAGTACTAGTAAAAACGTAGCTTAAGAACCTCATGGCACGTGCCAACGCTCTGTTAGTTTGGTTTATAAGTCGTACTTTTTTCATTCAACGAATAGTAGTTTTTTCTTACAATAAATCAGTCAACAGTACTTTTAGCTATGGTTTATCAGCCAAACGAACAGGGCATAAGTTGTATAAAAAGTAGCTACCGCAAACGCACAAGCGAGCAAAACAAGCAATGGACGGACGCGCAGGTTTCTATTTTACGCGAGCCTCACGAACTGCTCCCACTAATCCCCCACTATCCTAGCACGACGATGCATGCAACCTCGCAGTACGTGCAGCACACAAAGAGCTAATAAAGCTGTGTTCAGATTGTCTATTGATCTGCGGTTGAGTTTAGTATTGCAAAGTGGCTGGCGGCAGTTAATTACTGCATTATGCATGGTCTCCAAATCATCACGCTCTACAATAATCCAAAGCATTACACTATTGCACTAGCTAGCTAGTAGAGTAGTAGATGGTGTATACATTACTGCTGCATTACAGCTGGAATCGATCAGAGAAGAAGACATACACGTATACACGTCAACGCGTGTATAAATTAATCTGTGTTGTGCGCGACATACATATAAATAATAACATGCCGTTGAGGTGGTGGTGTACTTCATTCTGAAATCTGACACCTAGCTTGTTGTGTGGTGTGATTTTTCATTCTGAAATCTGAGGCTGATTTTGCATGCTGTTGGCTGCTGCAGGTGAACAATGCTGGGGTGTCGTTCAACGAGATGGACACCAACTCCGTGGAGCACGCGGAGACGGTCCTCCGGACCAACTTCTACGGGGCCAAGATGCTCACCGAGGCGCTCCTGCCGCTCTTCCGCCGCTCGCCCACCACCAGCCGCATCCTAAACATCAGCTCCCAGCTTGGTCTTCTCAACGTAAGTCGTTGCTGTCAAACAAATCTTCAGTCTGATGCTTGTAGTTGTATGTCAGGTCAGTTGAAACTATGCACCGGCAGTTGCAGAGATTAATGATGGCACATGTCTGTGTTGACCTGACCTTACCGTTGACATGCAGGCGCATTGGCACATGATACCATACCAGCACTTAACTGCCCGGTGCCCTGTGCCCGGTGTACAGTGTGCTGTGTCGTTCACACTCCACACCATGTATGAACTGTCGAAACTCACAGGCCATGACATGTCTGAGGCTCTGAGCCAACCTGACAACCTCCAACAAGGTATCGCAGAGACAGCGCCACTTGATTTGCCGTTGACATGCAGGGGCATTGGCACATGATACCATACCAGCACTTAACTGCCCGGTGCCCTGTGCTCGGTGTACAGTGTGCTGTGTCGTTCACACTCCACACCATGTATGAACTGTCGAAACTCAGAAGCCATGACATGTCTGAGCCAACCTGATACAACCTCCAACAAGCCACGCATGCCAGTCTAAACGCACGCAGACATCAGTGCAGCGAGCTAGTGGCATTCGATCAGATGTCGGTTTCAGACGAATTCCTAATAATGCCATTTGATTTGGCTGTGGCATGCAGAAGGTGAAGGACCCGCAGCTGCGGCGCATGCTGCTGGACGAGGCGGCGCTGACGGGGGGCGACATCGAGGGGATGGCGTCACGGTTCCTGGCGCAGGTGGCGGACGGCACCTGGCGCGGGCGCGGGTGGCCCGAGGTGTGGACGGACTACGCCGTGTCCAAGCTGGCCCTCAACGCCTACTCCCGCCTGCTGGCGTCGCGGCTGGCGGGGCGCGGGGTGAGCGTCAACTGCTTCTGCCCCGGGTTCACGCGCACCGACATGACGCGGGGCCTCGGCAAGCGCACCGCCGAGGAGGCCGGACGCGTCGCCGCGGGGCTCGCGCTGCTCCCGCCCCAACACCTGCCCACCGGCAAGTTCTTCAAGTGGCGCACGCCGCAGCTCTACTCCAAGCTGTGACTGACTTGTATGTCACGCGCGTGTGCATCGCACGGTGCTGGGGGTGGGTGGGTTGGGTGGCTGCAATGCACCGCACTATTACAGAATTTAACTGTAGGGGCGGCTCTAGAGCCTCTGTAGGGGCGGCTACGCCAACCGCCCTTCCCAGGGTGTTCCTACAGAGGGTGCCTCTGTAGGGGCGGTTTCCTGGCCGCCCCTGCAGTTCCTCTGTAGGGGCGGCTGGTGTTTTCAGCCGCCCCTGCAGTGCACTCTGTAGGGGCGGCTGGTGTTTTCAGCCGCCCCTGCAGTGCCTCTATAGGGGCGGCTTGTGTTTTCAGCCGCCCCTACAGTGACCTCTGTAGGGGCGGCTGGTAATATCAGCCGCCCCTGTAGTGGACTTCTGTAAGGGCGGCTGTATCACCAGCCGCCCCTGCTGTGTGTATTTGTAAGGGCGGTTCAATCAAGAACCGCCCCTACAGTGGATTTTCAGGCAAAAAAATAATAATTCAAATTCAAATCTGACCATATATATATATAATTCAAATTCGAATCTGACCGCCACAAATATACATATATACATCCACAAACACAAGACCATTAATTAGAACATCATCACAAGTCATAATTCACAAAAGTCCATCATTACAACATAGTCCATTATGAAGTCAATCATTATAACATAGTCCATTAAGAAATCCATAAGTCCACGTGCAAAACAAAGTCCAAACCGTTCCAAAGTCTGATCCAAACCATACCATAAGTCCACATTGTCATCAACGGCCTAGGGCTAGCCTATCAGTCTCACGAAGGTGTTGGTATAGAGGATTACTACCTAAGTCGGAAAGAAGATGATGGTAAGTGCCTTTATGGTACACAATCTGGTCCATTATAAAGTTGCAAAGGTCGTCGACCATCTCTAAGAGCTCGTCATCCTTGTATGGGTTCCTTCTCGTGTCTTTATCTTTCTCCAACTACAAGAGAACAAGTTTAGGTTTACTATATCACAACATATGCGAATTTTTCATACTACGAGCGAAGAGGTTCAAACTTACCAGATTAGGATTTCTATTGTAGCCACCGATGGTACTCATCATAATACATGTGTAGTATCCACAATGTAGACTCCCAGGCTTCTGCTTGGGGCACTGTGTGTTTTGCATATGGAGACGTTAAGTAATACTATTGACAGACACGTAATATATGGAGTACCAAAGTAAATGACACTTACCGCACATAGAGTTTTGACATACAACTTTTCCTTCCTATTTGGATGATGCCTCCCCTTATGTTCCTGGACATAGTGCCTGAATGTCCTGTTCCAATGGTTTTAGCAAATGCAACTTGTTAGTATCCCACATTGAACCTTACAAGTATGTATACAAACATAGTAGCTAAAATAAGGATTGTCGATATGTATACGTCTTGACAATCGCTATGAAGTCTTTGTATGTCTCGACTAGGGAATCCGCTGAATCAAAGACCCATGCCATGCTATGTGAGAGCCAGACGCCTATGCAAATCCAGTGATCGCTGCATGAATTTAGTCATAGAAAGAACACATAAGCTCTTTTGCATCGAACAAAGTATATTGAACAAAGCTAAGTATACAGTCGAACTTACTTGAAGTGGTATGGTATCCATATATTATCATGTTGTTGGAGATTTTTAAAACATAGGGCAATGTATGCCGCAACCTTGAGGGACTCTTCCAATATTTTCTTGTTCCTGATATCCTCTTTTTCCTTAAGTGTCTTTCCACCTCCTAGTTCTTTGCAATCTAGTTTCCACTCTTTAGGGTAATTAAAATTTGTTGATGCTATAGGTGAAGGGTCTATATACCCGTGTTTCAGAGCTGGCCTCTTTCTCACAAAGTCCGCTTGCATTCTATAAATCACGGCGCGGGTTAGTTACAACAAAATCAAAAGATTACATTCATATCATATAGAGAGGGCAAGGACTTACAGGCACCACATGCGAATTAGATTCATTTCCATTCGTCCGAGGTGAAAGCATGCCTGGATATCCTTAAACTCAACGGCAATTTGCCCACCTGGGGCTCCAAATGTGCCAGTAGGGATCCATGCTTGTAAGATTTCTAATTCTGTTATCTGAGCACGCAAGTACCAATCGTGGAACTTTCTCATTCCACGTGGCAAGCACTGTATGACTCGGTTTGGTAGGAAGTTCTTGCCTTTTTCATATTTATCTGGGCAATCATTTGACCATTTGAGGTTATCAACAGCTGGATATTTTTTAAACCCTTTGTGCAGTTTGCTAGTGGTGCCCTCCTCGTAAATTTGGTGGTGCTCAATTCTTTTACTTGGTTCTTAGGCTTGAACTGGTCATGGGCCATCCACTTGTGCACCGACGAGACGTCATTAATGCCCACATACGATGGCCTTATCTTGATTGGGATTTTGTTTCGAGCTTCCCATTCGGGCACGTCCTTGTCAACATCGGCTGTTCACGAGGCAATTGTTGTTCATGAGACACTTGTTGTTCATGTATCGGCTGCGCTTGTTGAGAAGGATGTTGCATCTCATCATGCCTTTGCTCGGTACGAGCTGGAGAAGGACGTGGCATGTCATCATGCCCATGCTCGGTACGAGGTGGAGAAGGATGTGACATGTCATCATGCCCTTGATCGGTACGAGGTGGAGAAGTATCTAGCGTGTGGTGGTCATGGTCATGGGTCGGTGAGTATACCTCCTCGTCCTCGACGGGTCGCTCCAGAGGATGAACTTCAGTCGGAGTTGGTGAAGACTCGGTCAATACAATGTCCCGTCTGTGCCAGAGGATGAACTGGTTCATGACGTCTCCGAGTAACACGAGCCCCTCGGGAGTAGGGTGTTCTATCTTCCAAGTCATGAACTCGGGCTTCACGGTATGCACCTCGACCCGAGTGTAGTCCTGCGGGATGTCCCTATTGTGCCACGTGCCGCCTGGAGGATGTGCCACGCCCGTTGCCACCTCAATGATCACGTTTTGCCTGCCCATCAGAACCACCAATTTGCAACTGGTTGGTGCCCGTATGCGATCGACGGGGGTTCCGGTTGCATTGGAACCTTGACTGCTGGGAACATCCGGAGGGCTGCCAACTACCGCCAGTTCTCCGGGCGGGCCCATTAGTGTCTGTGGCTCCATCGTAGACAGTCCTTTCTCCACCAACATCTTTTCAAATAGAGCCTTCACTTGGCGCTCAAGATTAGACTCTCGGTCTCTGCCATGTTTCTTGTACATGTGCCTCTCCTCTACGAATCCGTGCTTCCAGGACATCCTCTTCCCTAGCCCCCTGGTGCGTCCTGTGTGCTCGGGGTTTCCCAAGGCAACGGTAAGCTCGTCCCTCTCTCTGGAAGGGTTGAATGCGCCCTTCTCCTTGTCTTCAGCAAGTTTCAGTATCTTTGATACCACCTCTCCGGTCTCCGGCTTAGCAAACTGGAGGCTACTACCGGATGAATCCACACTCCTCGCGTATATCCACTGTTTGAGGCGTGGCTTCAACTTCGGCACTTCCGTATTCCCGGCAGCTTCGGCCTCTGCGTCCATCTTCCTAAAGACCTCTTGCTTGCCGGTAGCCACCGGGGCCTAGACGAGGGTAGTGTTGGTTCTTCTTCGCCGTCTTTCATTTATTCTACGAACCGAGGGCCAATGATGCCTCTGAAGTCTTCTCACCACGAGCTCCTCCCATTGACTAGGAGTTATGTTGCCATACTCATGGAAAGGAGTTAACTTCTGTTGGATAAAGTTCTTGTTCAGATCCGACCGCCAACGTCGGAAGCTCTGCCCCATTATCTTAAAAGCATTTTCTTGTACCAACTCGTGCGTTCCCTCCGGAAACCTAAAGTTACGCTTGACTTCTCCCATAGGTCTACCTTTTGGCTCATAGGTACAAGATTCCAGCCACGGATATATTTGGGTTCAACTTATCTCTAACTACAAACCCGATGTGATTACGTAATTTCGCCCTGTATGTATATGGCTCAAGGATCTGCCCGTCTGGCCCGACCTCCGTTATTACATAGCATGCCTTGTCGTGATATTGGTTTGGCTTTCTAATCCCCCCTCGTTTCCTCTTTGGCTGGGCAGTCTCAGTCGTGGTTGTGTCCTGAGGTTGTGGAGCGGAGGCCTCATTGTGAGTATCTGTGGCTCCTTCCTCTGATCTCCTTTGCCCCGCTACATATTGTCCGGCAAGATGAGCCAGAGGCCGACGTCATCTTTTCTGAGGTTGAGTAGGGACGACCTGTGTTTACGGCAGGTCAAAAGTGTTAGCAGAGGTAACATATAGCCATAGCATTAGCCAAATTTACAAGCTTGTAAGGCTTTATCCGTACCTCATCGTTCGGATCAAAATCCTTGTCCAACTCGTCCTCCGTTGGCCTCCGTCTGGGTTCTAGTGGGAAAGGATCCTCGGGACTTACATATCCCCCTGATGAGGTGTCGTCATCCTCATCATCATCATCCCCTTCTTCGCGTTGGGCATCCTCTCCGCCTTCTCTTCCCTGGGCTCCCCCCACTAGATCATCATCATCGACAAGGTCCTCCTGAGTAAGCATCACTTCTAGACCCTTTTCTAACTCGTTATCGAACTGCTCCTGAGTAAGCTGATCATCTAGTTCTTGCTCTCCATGGGATGGCTGCTCATCATTCACGGGGCATCGAGATGCACTCTTTGATGTTCGCGACATTTCGTGCCTTGTTCTAAGAGATGCAAGAAAAAAAAGTAGTATAAGTAGTAGAAGTAGTAGTACTAGTGGTACAAGTAGTGGTACTAGTACTAGTAGTAGTAGTACTTGTAGTAGTAATCTTGGTAGTAATAGTAGTACTTGTAGTAGTAGTAGTTGAAAGCAGTCTAAAGGAACCCTTTGGATTACTTGTAGTAGTAGTACTTTAGTAGTAGTACTACTAGTACTTGTAGTACTAGTAGTAGTAGTAGTAGTACATGTAAAGTGTATAGTTTTTTAATGAATCTCAGCACAAATCTGAGACACTCATATATATATATATGTACAACTTATCCCTATAAGTCGCAGACAGATCTAAGATTGACGGTCACCATAAACAACCCCTACACATCAATACGTGTAGATGTCCGAAAAAAAGAATAGAATGATTCTCCTACAGTCCAGAACCCGATGAGATGAGCTCAATGATGAAGGTCACAGCCATCACCCGGCGATTACCAAGCCCATGTTTTCGTTGGATCTGCATGATGAATATATACTAAAACTAATTGATAATTGTTGGAACTTGGAATCATCTGCAGGGCTTAGCCAGGTTGTTAAGGCTACAGAGGAGAATCTTTTGCGACTACTAGCATTTGAAATAAACACCACTAGGCTATAGAGGAGGCCTATGCTATTCAAGCGAAATGTAGTGATTAATTATAAAATATACAAAGTGCATTTGTTTGCTAACTGCTATCAATTGATGAAATGTAGAATCCTTTCTAAAGGAACCAACCACGTGAGGGAAGCATTTAACCATTGAAAATCGGAGAATAGTGAGGTTTGCAACAAACAAAAGAGAGTGAACTTTGCAAGAAAGCGGTAGGAAGGAACACATTCAGTCCTAATTCTACATTCTTTTCTCGTAGTATAGTTGTCTATCATGTTGTAAAAAAAGAGAGATTACATCTATTTCACACAATTTCAGCTCTATTGCCATTCTTTGAAATCTAGAAGTACTTGGGATGCTTTATTTGCACGATAGTGAAGGAATAATGTTGCTTCATTTAACTAATTGGTAAACTTTTTTTTTCTCTATAACAGTTTGCTAAAGTACGATTGCATGTTTCTATTTGTTAATAGTTAGTGAATTGCACAAGAGGAAGACGAATTATGTAAACAATAAGTTGAATCAAGAGTGATGAATATTAAGTAGGACAAAGTACAAACTAAGCTACCTTTGTACAATCAATTTATTGATTAATCAGAGGGCATTCATTTTGCCACCTCTCCCGCAACTTGTTAGAGATGCAGAGACAATATGTTTCTGTGAAGTATATAGAACAGATGCCCATCATTTGCAATTTATTCCTTTCCTTTGCAGAGACCAACATTATTTAGACTTGAACATTATTTAAGCTCAGGGCAACTTGCTTGTAGGGCATGAGTTTAGATATTTGTTTCCACTAACGATATACTATTTGGCTATTTGCTCACCTAAAGATTTATCCCGTGCACGACATGGTGGGTTTTCATCATAAAGTCTCTCAACCCTCGAGTAATGATCAACAAGACAATAGTACAACAAGATCATAAAGTCTCTCATCATAAATCTCCTAACCTTTAAACTAAAATATGCAATCGGGTGACAATCTCAAACTAGAAAAAAAAGACAACTAACACAACAATGACCATACTAAAATCCAAACAACTGAAACTGATTTCTATCCCATGTTATGAAAAGCACTTTGCTAAGCATAATTCATAAACAACAAGTCCATGAAATAAAATGTGCACTCCTACAGTACTAAAATCCAAACTATAGTACAATGAAGAAGTAAAATTCTTGTGATAGATAGATCTGGTGCTCACTGCTGGATACTCGCTCCCGGATTACACAAATGGGGCCATGAGCCTCACCTGCTCTCGCCAAATGAAAAACCCCTGCGATAGTAAAGAAGACAAGAGGGGATGAAAGTGGACTCGAGATGCGGACATGAATGTTGAAGATGAAGAGATGACGATAAGAGATTGTGTTTCTAATTATAAGAGAGATTGTGTGACAGAACATTTTGTGAAAAAAAAAAATAGTAAATCAAATGACACTAAACGGAATCCTTGATCGCATAACGCTCAAGACAAGAACTAATGAAATCTGGTTTAAAGCAGGGAAGAAAAATGTAATCTGCACAAATTTGAATTCCCATCATTGGATACATTAAGTGGCGGTATCAACGCTCAAAACAATAACATGGTGACACCGGATATATGTGCTTGTGTTGATAAGATCTTGTGAGAGATAAGAAATCGATGAAAATGTTATGCTTTCAATGAAGCCATCTCCTCTTTGCACCCTTTCTTCAACCACACCAGAGCACTTGTTAAAAGCAACCTCCTTGCCAACCAATCCCCATAGGGCTGTTTGCTACCTCCCTCAAGTCTTGCAAATTTTGGCACATCACCTGTCTTGTCTCTGTTAGTTGGACTTTAAGGCCCCAGTTCTGAACTACTACTGTTTGAGCAATACATTTGCCATAACCCCTAAGAGACGTTCTGAAAACACAAGAGATTTCAGTTTCACCAAGACGCGTAGGGCAGCGATCAGTTAAAACATTTATAACTAGATATTTCTTATTACTAAGCGTCTAAGCCACATCTGTTCAGTAGAGAAATGATCAGATCACTACCACAGTCTACTGCAAGGACCTGAAATAAACCACTACCACAATTGCTTGGCCACTACACACTCAAAGAACAGGTGATGAACTGACTCCTTTTCACAACAAAACAAACAAGATGGGACATATGAAAGAAGTAATGTAAAATCGAAGTCATAGTTCTGACTGAAAGCAGCTCCGAAGCAGCTGGCAACACATTGATTACGCTTTCAGTGACACGATAATCAGATGTTTTTATTTTTGGAGGGAGAACATGATAGTCAAATGTTACTGTCATCCTTTTAATTGTACTTCTAGGTGATTCGACAGGAGTTCCTCGGCTTTCCAGTTTAGCTTTGCCAGCTGATCGCAAATGCAACCTGATGATGAGCATGCAGTTTCTGCCTAAAAAAACAAGGAACACATATCTTAGTAAAATTAACTGATGTTGCCGAAGGCACATGGTGGCAACTGCTGTCCACGAAGGACCCCCCTGGAGATTGGAGAAAGGGCGGCAGTAGTAGCGCATGGGAGGCGGATGAAACGCCGCGCGAATCAACTAGGCTAGAAAAGCGGCGGCGGGGACACATTGCTCGCTTTCGGCGCAATGAAAGCGCTTTAGCCGCAGTAATCGCGCATGGAAGCTACTCACAGTCCACACAATCGTCGCCACACACTCGGTGGAGGCCCGATTCATCGACCTCTGAAACCAAGCGCCTCGCGAGTAGTACGACGTTGGAGGGAGCGCAGTGCAGACGAGGGTCGAGGAAGGGACGGACCTGGTTGGTTCCGGTGGGACGGCGATTGAAGGCGAGCCGCGCCAATGGCGCCCTGGAGCGGCGAGGCGGGCGGAGGACGCGATGCGATGCGATGCGATGCACGGGGAGAGCGCGACGTGGTCCCAAACCCTAACCTCAGTAGCTGCGCGGAGGAGAGAATGGTGTGGTGGTGGAGGAAGGGAGAGCGGGTGGCGGCGTGGAGCGGGGAGGCGGCGGTGGGTGGGTGTGGCAGTGGCGTGTGGCGGGGTGAGAAGGCTGAGAATGGCGAAAGCAGCCTAACGGCGTCTGAAACTAATTTCGCCCAAATTCACTTCTAGTGCCCAGCGGAGTTTGATTTATCTCGAGACACACGTAGAGGGCGGTGACCTTATGAGCCGCCCTACAGTTGAATTAGCCACTATAGGGGCGGCTGAGGTTATAAGCCGCCCCTACAGTTGATTTTTTTTTTAAATTCTAAATCAAAATGAATTATTCACATGTAAATAATAAGTAATACAATACAAAATTTTATATTTATTTTTTTATAGATATATTTACATATACAATAACTAAAACAACTACAACAGTTTAAAATTGCAAAATTGAACATTTAAAAATTTGAAAAAAAATTTAAATTTTAAAAATTAAAATCAAAACTACTAAAATAATTTTGAGACAACAAATGATTTTAAATAAAAATTTGATAAACGTCAAAGTTGTAGAGGTCATGAAGATCTACAACTTTTATTTTGGTCATCTTGTCATTTTACAAAATTTGAACCTTTCGATTTTGAAATTTTAAAAAATAACAAGTTCGAACCAAAATTTGAGACCCAAAATGATTTCAATATAAAAAGTGATGAATACCAAAGTTGTTCAACTCATTAATATCTATAACTTTTATTTTATTCATCTTGTCATTTGACAAAATTTGGACCTTTCAAATTTGAAATTGTGAAAAACGACAAGTTCGAACCAAAATTTGAGACCCAAATTGATTTCAACATAAAAAGTGATGAATACCAAAGTTGTTCAACTCATTAATATCTACAACTTTTATTTTGATCATTTATTCATTTGATAAATTATTAGCACACATTGTTCACTAATCTTACACATGTCTCACATAGTTTATAAAACCTTACAAGAGATGTGTCACATTTGTGAACAATATCATTACCACTTTGTCATATGAAGAAATGACCAATACAAAAGTTGTAGATCTTGATGAGTTATTCAACTTTGGTATTTATCACCTTTTCAGCTGAAATCATTTGGGGTACCAAAATCTTGTCTGAAGTTGCATTTTTTTAATTCAAAATTTAAATTGCTCAAACTTTTCATATGTATATATTGACAACTTTTATTTTGGTAATTTCATAATTTGATAAATTATTAGTACACATTGTTCACACAAACATACGTGAATGTAGTCTCAAACACACACATAAATGTAGTTTCAAACACACATACATAAATGTAGTCTTACATACATGAATGTAGTCTCACATACACATACATGAATGTAGTCTTATGAACACAGACACACTTACATAAACTAGCTAGCCCACCGTGATAACTTTCCCCTTGACACCTTTTCGTTCCCATGGCAATACATCTTTGGGCAGGTTCTTTTCCACAGCCTCGATCTTCTTACAAAAGTTTGTGAATAGCGGCATCTCATTGCACTTATTGTAAGCTTCAACATCGTCCACGCCATCAACTCCGATGATATGTTGTTTCGGAGGCCACCACGTGCTTTGTCTTCTTCTTTGGGGGAGGTTACTTTGCGGGTCGGGCATATAGAAGACTTGCGCGACACGTTCAGCGAGCACCCAAGGGTCATCCTGGTAGCCTACATTCTGGAGGTCGACGACTCTCTGTCCGATCTCATTGAATTGATGTTGCTTGATCCAGCGGCATCAAAATAGGGCCACCTTTATATCCCTTCCATAGTCAAGTTCCCATATATCTTCAATTATGCCAAAGTACAGGACCTTTCGCCCCACTCCGTCGAGAGCCTCTATTCGGACCTCATTGTTCGATTCACTGATTTTCGTCCTTTGTGTCGGTATAGTATGTGTACCCATTGATGTCATAAGCATTCCAAGACGTCCACTGTTTTGATGGCCCGCCACCAACCGATCGATGGTAATAGAATCTATGGTTTCTCCAGTGTATGTTACGGTCCTTCAACCATGATGTTAGGCGTTGCTTATGTTGTTTCATGACCCAATCATCCGAACGGCCATTCCTCTCGGCCATAATGATAGCCATGTGTTCATCAATGTACGGTTGCATCAACGCCATACTACGCAAGACACTATAATGCGCCCGACTCACCTCTCTCGTAATCATTGTCAAGGAACACTTTCCTACCACTTGTGCCCTTCCCAGCTAGCCTTCCTTGTGGACGAGAATCGGGATTACCAATCCCTCTCTGTACTTTTAGCCACTCTTGGCACACTCGGCGACTTCTTGAATTGTAACCCTCTATCATGAGCCCTCTCTGGGTGTGTTCGGTTATGCACGTATCGGCTTAGAACCGACATGAACCGCTCGTAGGACCACATTTCATGCAAGAAGCTAGGGCCCAGCGCCTCGATCTGATGTACCAGGTGAATCATGAGATGTACCATTATATCAAAAAAAGCGGAGGTAAACACATCTCTAGCTGGTTCGGGTCTCCACCATGAATTCATGTAGGTCACTCGGCTCTTGCTCGTGAATCGCGTCTTACGTGAGATCTTCAAAAGAAGTAGTAGCACATGCAGTGATGGCCATCTTTAGGAACTCGGCTTTATATATACGATTGCAATTGGTAGGAACATCATCAAGATCACATGACAATCGTGAGCCTTGCGGTATGTTAATGATAGGTCCTTCATCGACACTAGCTTCTTGGGTTCGCGAAAACCCGATCGGCACTCGACCCCCTAAGGAAATTGCATATAGCTCTCCTCTCTTCTAGGGTTAGGTTGAAGCTAGCCGCGGGAAGATCATACTTGCCATTATCCTCTTTCAGACCGCCAAAGCTCCCGCATCACGTTCATTTGCACCATGTTTTTCCGTGATCTCGAGACCATCCTTTGACTTTCCCGTTTCCATCAAGGTAGCCATGAGACTCTCAAAGACATTCTTCCGCGTGCATCGCATCGCATCAATGGCATGTGGAACCTCCAAGTCTGGCCAATAAGGTAGGTACTGAAAGAAGATCGATTGCTTCTTGAATGGTACACCTTCGATGGGAGGTGTGCTTCTATCTCTGATCGTTCCATTCGGATTCTTCTTTCCATAGACGACGTGTATGTTTTGGACCATTCTGAACACATGTTCTCCATTATGACGTCTCTCTGGAGGGGGTTCATCCTCCGGGATGTTGCCATAGTATCTTAGGTATAATTTGCTGCGGTACTTGTGACCTGTCTTTAAGAAGCGTCGGTTCCTTATGTAAACTATCTTCCTGGATCCATCTAGGAACACCCATTTAGTACCATCCAAACAGACTAAGCATCCAGTCTTGCCTTTGAACTGTCCAGACAGGGCAAACAGCGCGGGGTAATCATTGGTAGTAACAAATATTATTGCTTTGCATATGAAGTCCTCCCGCCGGAACGCATCGTACATCGGCTCCCCATACCTCCATAGCTTCTCCATTTCTTGCATCAGAGGCTCCAAGAACACGTCTATATCAATGCCTGGTTGTTTGGGGCCGGAGATAAGAATGGTGAGGAGAAGGTACTTCCTCTTCTGACACAAATATGTTGGGAGGTTGTACATGGTCAAGATGACTGGCCATGTGCTGTGGTCGGTCATCCTCTCATTGAAGGGATTCATTCCATCGGTGCTCAAGCCGAACCGTACATTCCGTGGGTCATCACTAAATTCTGCTTTGTACTTGGCATCGAACGCTTGCCACTGGCTACAATCAGCCGGGTGTGCGATCGTATCATCATCCACCTTGCGCTCATCATCCCACCATGTCATCAGTGCGGCTTCCTTAGGGTTTAGGAACATACGCCTTAAGCGGTCGATCACTGGCAAGTACCACATAACCAAGGCAGGAATTCTTCTCTTATTTGTATCGTTGCCTAATGGAGTTTCCTCTAGGGGCTGAGATTCTTGCACCACCTTCTTCCCACCCTTCTTCCTCTTTCCTGTGGAGGCTTCCACCCCACTTTGAAGGTCATTGTTCTTAAAACCGACTAGCCCCACACCTAGGACATGTATCTAAAGTCTCGAACGATGTGCCACGTCGAAAAAGGATACAGTGGTTGGGGCATGCATGGATTTTTTCAACCCCCAATGTGAGTGGACTTATAACCTTCTTCGCTTGGTATGTGTTGGCGGGAACTGTGTTTGGCCGTGGGAGCAACCGTGACATGAGGCACAACAGATCATCGAAACTGCAGTCCGACCAGCCGTACTTAGCCTTCAGGATGAGTAGCTCAAGCACAAAACGTAAAAGATGTGAAGTATGTCGGACAACCCTTCTCAAACATCATACGGTCTTCTTCGATGCTTTTGTCACCCTCTCAAGATTTTCTAGACCTCTCTTGCTCTTTTCTAATATTTCGGTCCAAAGGCCCCAAACATTTCGTCCAAGTTGTCACCGTCATCCGTGCATCCCCTCACGTGCTTCGCCATCATTGTTGGCACCACCAAGCATCATCACCACCTTGTTCATTGCCAAAGCCACCACCTTGTTCATTGCCAAAGCCACCACCTTGTTGATTACCATAGTCACGATCCATTTGTTGCTCAAGATCGTATGTGAATCGGGACAAGTATGCTTGGGTTTCAAACTTCATCACTAGATCATCGTCATTGCATCATCAACAACCAACTGTTTCACCATGATGAATCCACACTGTGTAGTCCGGAACAAATCCTCTTCTAATAAGATGTTCTTTGATGGTACTCACATCTCGAAATGCAATAAGGTTCTTGCAATCTTTGCAGGGACAAATAATCGTGTCGCTATTCTCTTTCAACGTCGCTGCATGCTTCTCTGCGGCTTTGATGAATTTGTCCACCTCATCACGGAAAAGAGCGTCGTGTCTTAACGAACCATACATCCGGAGTTCCTGTAGTCCATCTTATAGAAACAAAATAACCAAAGAAAGAATATTACTCGAGAATAATTGTATATACCTGAGACACGCACTATGGTAGTAGAGGATAGTTAATTAATTGACTATTAATGCATAAATATTTTAAAATATAAATTAATTGGTTCAAATAAACAATTTCACATAAAACAATTAGCAACATTTAATATTTCATCCACTACCTTTCATGCAAACTCCATTCCAATTTCATGGTAGAGGATAATTAATTAATGGCCTATTTATCCATAACTAATTAAAAACACACATTATATAAAGGAATCAAAATAAATATTAAATGATAATTAGTAGCCATGGTAGAGGATATTTTACACATTAGCAACAATTAAAATCTTACACATTCACCTACATGCAAACCCTAGTCACATAAAGGAAAAATTGAAAAAGAAAAAAAAACAAAATCCTAGATCTAGATATAGGGTTTCATGACACATGCATCAAACTTTACTAATACTACACTAAAATCAACAAAGATGTACTAATAAAGGGTGCAATCTTACTTTCCTACATAATTTATCCTAGTATAGTGAAAATTAGGGTCTAATTTCACTCATAACTAGCTCAAGCTCCATGGAAGAAAGAGAAAACCTCAAATCAAATTACTCACTAACCAACAAATTAAACTTAAATAAAGAGTTGGAGACGCATTTCCTTACCTTTTAGAGCCTCTCCACCAAAGGATTTGAGATCAAAACCTCCCCCCTTAGTAGAGCAATTTTTAGGAGGAGCCCAAGGCCTCCCAACTTTTTTTTGTGTGTGAAGAGTATGTCCCGAGGTGGAAGAAGAGGGTGGCTGCTATTTATTCATGCGCCATTAGTAGGGGTATTTGGTGATTGAGCCGCCCTTGATCATAATCAAGCAGGGGTGGTGGTGATTGAGCCGCCCCTCTGATCAGCCCCTAATCTGAGAGGCGGCTGGGTTACCACCGCCCTATAGTGACATCTCTGCTTCAGGGGTGGTGGTGATTGAGCCACCCCTACAGATCAACCCCAAGCTGTAAGGCGGCTCGGGTTACCAGCCCGCCTTACATGACATCTCGAAAGGCTGGGTGGGCTTTGGGGCAGGGCACGCCTGTGAGGGCGCGCCCCAACCCACCGCCCCTAAAGAAAAATGCCCCTATTCCTCTGAAGACGAATCTGGCGTAGTGCCGGTCGGCGCGCGGCAGGCATGCCCGCGTGTGGTGTGCACTGTGCAGATCATGGTCATCGCCGTTTCCATATGCAGAGATGGGTTTCCTTTTTGTTTCTTATATTTAAGATGGAAAAAATGGTAGCGCAAAAGAGAGACAGAACAAGTGTACGTCTTTCACTGCACTGCCGCAGTGTTACATGCATATACTTCTAAGCGTTATTTGGACTATACTCCACCACATCATATCTAAAAGCTCCTTAAAACAACTTTCTAATTTGTTTAAAAAAAAAGACATTTCTAACAGTTTTGTAAAATAACTCCTAAGTGATAAACTTTCATTTTACACATGCAATCTGCCCGGGTGCTCCCTCTCTCAGCGTTTTTGCCCCCACCCTCCTCCCATCTAGTTTTAGAGTCTTATACATAAGAAGAAACTAACTACTAGAAACATATTATAAAGGAAAAGGGCTAACGCCCGCGTCCGGACGCAGGCACGCAGCTCCCGAGCCTCCTCTATCACGTGCCTGCGGGAAAAACGGCTCGCTCGCCCACTCCCGCGGGGACCACCCGAGCCTGCTCCACTTTCACGCGCCCGCATGCACCAGCAGGCGGCATGCACGCAGCACCAACAAGCGGCACGGTGACCCACGCAGCAACAATAGCAACATACTTTTGAAACATACAACGACCCACGTCCGCATGCGCACACACACACAACAGCACCAATAGGCGGCGTGGTCATGTGTCTACATGCACGCAGCACCATGCGAGGCGGTGACCCACGCAGCACCACCACACAATTGCAACATGTGCTCTCCTCCTGAGATCTACTTTTGAAACATCCAAATGAAACACTTGCAACATACGTCTGAAACACTTGAAACATGCGCTTAAAATATGTGTGTATAGCCATAGCAACATATGCAACATTCAGATATACTTTTGCAACATTCAGATGAAACACTTGCAACGTAATTCTAAAACATCTGAAACACTCGAAAACATACACGTGAAACATGCATGTATAGTCATAGCAACATATGCAACATCCAGATGAAACACCTGAAACACTTAAAACATAGGCTTGCAACATGCGTACATTGTCATTGCAACATATGCAACATTTCAGATATATTTTTGCAACATCCAGATGAAAACACTTGAAACATAAGTTTAAAACGCCTGTAACAATTGAAACACGACATCGCCGGTAGCCATGGCCTATCTGGTGGGGAACTGCAGTAGCCATCAACCTCGGGTCAGGGGGACGTCCCATCGCATGCTCGCACCTGTCAGCGTGGCCCGTTGCTCCTCCTGTGATTCTCCCGTGCATGCTCGTGGCCCAGGCTCGCGCCCGTCAGTGCGCCCCCGCTGTTGCTATTCCAGCGGCGCTACTCGCTCAGCCATAGTCGTCTAGCGTCGTCTGCTCTAGGGGCATGGGGCGCAGCGTGGCCGGCGATGGGGTGCGGCGCGGTGGGGGGAGGGCACGACAAGGCGGGAGATGGGCGTGCGGTGGGGGGAAGGGGCCGGGCGGATGAGCGGCCACGACGCGGCTCGGCCATGACACAGCTCGGCCACGTGGCCACGCGCACAGCCCGGCTTGGTGACCAGCGCTAGGCCCATGCGGGGGTGTGGGGCAGCGACTGGCAGGGTGCCTCTCGAGTGGCTCGGCCTCGGCGCTCAGAGCGGTAGTTCTTGCGCGGGAAGTCGGAGGCGGAATCTTGCATCGTGGTCTTGGGGGCTCGGGGTCAGCCAGTCGCTCCGGATGAAAGGATGAGGAGTGGGGATTTTTTTGTTTTAGAAGATGGGGCCCGGTTCGGCGTAGGTGTGGGAGCCACGTCTGGATGCGGGTCACGGGGCGGACGCCCATGCCATATCATTATCGTATTAGAAAATATCGAGGAAAGGCAAAAATAGAGGTCGATATTAATTTTATTCACTTAACTAATAGTAATTAGGCTAAAACTCTAAAACCAGCAAAGTTTTGTAAGGACACCCGCAATGTGTGACTTATAAGCTACCTCTAAGCATTTTTTATATATTAATAGAAGAGAGCGAAAAGTTAGCTCTTGATCAAGAGCTAGGCTCATACACATTTCTAAGATCATGTGAGAGTGTCATATGAGACTATCCTTGTTATGAGCTATATGCTAAAAGTTAGAACTATTGAAAAAGTTGGTTTAGAGCTAGTTACTGGCTTATATGATTGCGGGTACCCTAAGGAGCTCTTAGAGATGCTTTAACCAGCTAAGATGGATGTATCCGTAGGGATGGGCTGCCAGATATACTCCATTGGTCCCAAACTAAGTGCACTTATAGGTTTGGTTAGAGATATCAATGAAACTAATAAAATGACATATATACATATACATCCTATAAAGGTTGCTCCAACAAGTAATAATTGCATCTTAGGAAGAGAGAGCTAAAAAAGCTACTAAAATTATCTAGTCTATAGCTAGATGCACACTTATATTGAGACAAATTTTAATCTTAGAAGTGAGCTTACTTTGGGACAGATGTAGCTTGTTATCAAACACGATAGTACCTAAATTGATATAGCAAAAATTGCAATAAAAATATGAATAAATAGATGTTGTCTGTGTTGCCCAAATATCAATACGGGTATCACGATATGTATGAAAACGTGGATATGTCACAATACGGGCCATTTGCTCGAGCTAGTGTATCCTTTAATCCTTCTTCCTCCTCCCATATAATGGTTCCTCTCTCTCTATAGACCCTTCTAGAACCTTGCAGACCTCTCATATTATGCTGTGATTTTGATTTGTGAGTTCGATTCAATTGAGGTTCGTGACAATTGGCATCAGAGTTGTCAATGCGTGGGCTCTCCAGTTCCACCATGGATTCTGCAGAGGAAGGTGCCGCAAGGCTGACTCGGTGCAAGGAGACGATGGATCAAATTCTAGCTGCCATGAAGAAGCTCACAGAGTCACAGTTGATTTCGAGGCCAACACAGCACTACTGCGGGCGGCCAATCAGGCCTTCTACAAGCCAATCAATAACGACTTCGCTTCCTCCAACACCAAGCCTGCCGACACCAACTCCACCTCCTCCAACGCGTTGTTGACGGCACCATCTGCACCACAGGACATCGCCCCCACAGCATCCCCATCACCAACCCCGACAACTGCGAGCATGAGATCGATCGACCTCTCCACCAACAGCAAGCCTGCAACAACCTCCGCAACACCGCCCACATCTTCCTCGACCCTTGCTCCGTCCCGTGTTGATGACCTTGTCGTCCAATTCTCCAACATTGAAGACCATGCCACATTTGCACACCGAGTGGTCGACATCGGGACTCTACCAGGCCATCTTGGCACCGTCCATGACTCCCTCAGTCTCTGCTCGCTCTCAGCATGTCATCCTCGTTGACGTTGACGCCTCTACCAAGCTTCTCCGAGTGATGCCCACCATGTTGACATCGAGTCGCAGATGCAGTCTGCGCATTCCAGCACCAGTGAGTGAGTCGCCCACCACTCTAACTTCACTCGCAGCTACCTTCTCACTTGATAACAAGGGACACAGCTTCTTCATAAACTTCACCAACTCTGTTCTGATTCCAGCAGCGGGCCTATGTTGAGACCGGTTCCTGCAGTGCATATGAAGTGATCGAGGTAATACCCCTTGATTCGTCCGCTTTCTCCATCGATGATACGTGTTATCCAAACGAGGATGTATTGTACTGGCCAAAGGATTTGCTACTATATATATATTTTTTAGATAATGGAACAAAGTTCCAGCCTCTACCATCAAGGGATGGTACACAGCTGAAGATTTGCTACTATATACCTATGTCTTTGGTGTTTTCAACTTTAGTTTGTTATCCTGTGCAACACTTACAAAACAGTCTGAGCTGCAGCAACCATGGCCACCCCTATTGAATATTGTGTGGTTGTTCGTACCTAGATAGGTCCAACACCATGGCCATCTCTCAGTTTCTAGTTGAAACATTGTCAAAACAAAACAACAAATGATTAGCAGTGATTGATGTGTTGTCCAAACCACTAAAAAAGCACATGCATTGTCATTTCTATTACACTCAAGGAGAGAACAATGGTTCAAAGATTATTGTCATTCACCAGCCATCATGGTGCTTCTGTACATCTAGAAGCGGGGATCATCTCCGACCTTGGCCACCACCACTGATCAAACAAGTCATGATCAGATCAAGCCCTCTGTTATAGGAGACCATAGCAAATTGGGATGCTGCATCATGAAGTCATTATCACAACCGATACCATGCTTATCTTTTGGGTGTTATAGAGTAGCCTTATCGTTGATGTCTCCCTGGCCACCTGATCGACTTGTTTGGCTTACAGTTCCATGCCATGACGAGTTGCGATGTGCCCAGGACAATAATCAGAATGGGGCTTCGTTTTGCTAAAAGTTGGCGCTAGTTGAGAGGTGGCAAAGAAAGGCTACAAGTGAGCTTTTCACACATAGAGATGAATTTATGAATCTGTGCAACCTCGCTAGCATTTGGAAAGTGATGGAAGATGTATGTTACATGCAATAGGATATGATACTTGATCATGAGAAACAACGGAAAAATCATAACCTGGTTTTATACTTGCAAACGTGGGCAGTGTCCAAGCACAAGAACGTTGAGGTGCGGCCTAAGCATTCGCTATCTATCAGTTGTTATCAAGCTAAAGTTGGTGCTGACGAGTTATTCTGAACCGAGCACATATTTCAGTTTGCATGTAGAGACATCAGTGTATTTGAGGATACGGAGGATGATGCTAATGGTACTGGATTAGGTTTGGGCTTGCAGCAGACCAACAAGGCCGGAAAGCAAACAGGATAAAGCGATTACCACCATCACAGAGGACGGGGGTCGAAGACCAGAACTATGAACCGACGATGACGAGCAGCAGCTCGAGGCTAGCTTAGGCTAGATTTGTATCCTTTTAATCCTTCTTCATCTCCTCCCATATATTGGTCCTTCTCTGTAGACCCTTCTAGAACCTTGCAAAGCTCTCATATCGTGCTGTGATTTTGATTTGTGAGTTCGATTTGATTGAGGTTCGTGACACTAATTTAGACTAAATATATAGGAAATATATTATATTAACATAGAGAAATGCATGCTCTAGTACTTCTGCTCCCTCTGACCCCAAATAACTATACATCTCGTTTTCCAAGGAGTCAAACTTTTATAAATTTGACTAGAAATATAAAAAATAGTATCAATATTTATATCTCAAAATAAGTTCATTACGAAAGAATATCTCATGCTTAATCTAATTATACTTATTATACATCATAAATCTTAATATATTTTTATATAAATTTGGTCAAACTTTTCGTCCTGTTCGCTTGGCTTATAAGCCATACTTTTTCAGCCAACGAACAATATTTTTCTCTCACAATAAATCAGCCAACAGTACTTTTAGCCATGGCTTATCAGTCAAGCGAACAGGGCGAATTTTTTTGACTCCTTAGGAAGCGAGATGTATGTTTATTTTGGACTGAGGGAGTATAATATTATAGCCAAGATCTTGGCATGTGATTGAACATAGCTTGTCTCAGTAATGTTCAACGTCGAGACCATTGGCAATATGTGCTGCCAGTTGCCACCTGAGAGATTGTAACATCCCAGATGTTAAAAAGCAACTGAAATTATGATCATGGGCATCATTATGCATAAGCATCAAGTGTCATGTCATAAAAGCATTTCATGCTGCATTTATAGCTTTCACATGTTGCATATATAGTGTTTCATATGTTGCATAAGGGATGTTTCATTTATAGCTTTGCTATGTTGCAAATGTGGTATTTCATATGTTTCTTATAATATGTTTCCCATGTTGCATGAAATGATGTCAATATTAGTAATTAGGGATCTTTGTGAATTTGCTTAAACAATTAAAACTTTGTTAATATCAACTTTGTTGTTTAAAGTATGCTCTATAATGTGGGATCAAAGATTGATAATATTTCTAAGTTAAATATGTTCAAATTTGAGCTCCAAGAGTGAATTCAATAATTGTTTCTCACACAGCCATTTTGCATAAGTCCCTGAAATACAATTATTAAGTTCAAACTTTGGGGAATTATTAAATGAATTTTTGTAAATAAAATTTGTCCAACTATTGTTGCATTGATTAGTGCTATGTTTGAGCTATGTTACTGTGTAATTGATTACTATGTTTGATAACTTCTTAGTCCTTAATTAATTACCCGAGAATGCTTAGTAAAACTGTTTTCAAAAACCTGAAGCTGAACTTAGGTTTCAGTTTCACTGGACCCATGATTGAAATTCAAAATCTCTTAATTTATCAAGTTTTGGATGTTGAGCCTTTAAGAAAAGTTGATGACCTCTAATCGGTGAACAAGTTTGCTTAAGGATGAACATCGTGTTGTTTTGCAAAATCGTGAGAACGATGGATGAGAAGGTGGGGTTTACAGTCGGCTACAGTATCACCGGCAGCAGCTTGCTTACCTGTTCCACGTCGGTGACCGCCCGCCGCCTTCGCGCCGATTCGCGCGAATTGGGCACTCAGCTGCTTCAGTGGCGCTCGCAAGCAGGAGCTGGCACACCTGGAAGCCGCGCCCCCGCCGTTAAAGCGCGAAGCCGCCGGCCGTCTTCCGTTTTCTCCTTCCCCTGCTCACCGCCGAGCTCTTCGGCTCGCCGGCCAATTCGCCGCCATCGCCCAATTCCCCTCTCCCTAAGAACTGCATGCTCGTTTCGCTCCCCGCTGACCCGCTCGCCTTATCTCTCACCGCCGGAATCACTCTCGCCGCCGAATCCCATCGCAACCCGTCCGCCATGGCCGCCGCACACCTCACCGTGGCCAGCCCATTGTGGCGCCCCTATCTCTTTATACTTTGATGTTTTAGTCTTCCTGTGATTCCGTGATGCTTATCGACCCTCTGCTTTTACCTATACCGCACAGGGGCCACCGGAACGACGTCTTTGTCACCGGTTCGTGCCGCCGCACGCGCCATCACCGTCGGTCACCTAGCTCCGCCTATTCCCCGATTCAACCAAGCGGCGCAATCGAGTCTCAGTGAGTTACTGGTCATGCTCGAGTCCTTATCCGAACCGCTACCACGCCGGAGTAGCCGGTCCACCGCCACGCCACTGTGCTTGGTGCTGCCGTCTGCCATGACCATGGTCGAGCACGTGCAGAGCCCTCTCTCGTTCAATCATCACTGTGGTTAGGTCCGCTAGGTTGTGGGGAACGCTATGGTGGTCTCCCCGTCACCGGTGCCCTCACTGTCGGCAAGTTGCAACTCGCCGGAGCGCCGCCATCCGCCATGGCCGGCGTCGAGCTCACCGTGTAACCCTAGCTCCCTATTTTGTGCCCTATATCGGTGCGCCTGGTCGCGGGGGTCACGTAGGTGCCGTCCCCGTCGCCAGAGACCTGGCCGTCGGTGAGTTCCGCGGCGTACTCGTCGGCGTGCGCTCGGTCAAGGTTGGGCAGGGTCAGGTTTGACCTTGGCCCCGCATGTCAGTGTATGAGGGTAAGAGAGGGGTGAGTGAGAAATGATTTCTGGCGCAGAAAATGATTTTCTCTTTTCAGAAAATGTTTTAATGTGCTGAATCTTGTTTATTTCATAAGTAAATATAGAATCATGATAAAATTGTGAAACCTTTTTTGTAGCCTTGTTATGTTGTTCTTTATCTAGGAAAAATATGAACTGGTCATTTTTAGTAGTTTTCTTATGCTTAAAAATTACCTTTTTTAATTAATAAATGGACCTTCCATGATTTTTATAGGCTAAAGTAATTATGATTTAATCATAAAACTTTTTGTGTATGCTTTACATGCTAATACCTGCCTTCACAAAAAGTTTGGTACTGTTTTGATAAATGTAACTTGGTTAATTAATTTACATGTGTTAAAATACCTTTTCTTTTATTTATTAAATACCAAAATGATTTATATAAATACTTAAATGACTTTGGTGAGTTTTATACTTTGATTGTGGACCTTGGGACACTCAAACACCTGTTGTTCCTTGGCAACTTCATTCCTTTCCATGATATGCTTATCATCAACTTGTTATAAATAAATAAATGTTTTAATTAAATGCTTAATTAGTAGATGCATGTATATAAGCCTTGATTGCTCCTTGTATGCAATAGTTGAGTAAGTGGTCATGCTTTGTAGATGCTTTTCATGTTAATCTTGCTGGTCCATGTTAAGTTAATCCTTTTCATATTAACAACTAATTAACTTGTTAGTTAATAAATAAAATAGTTTACTCAAATGACTAATTAGTCAATGCATGTGATTAGGTCATTTAATGATCCTTGCTTATCCTCATGGTTGAATTGTGTAATGTTAGTTAAATACCTTGCCTTGTTTGACTAGAATAATGTGATAAGTGTTGTTTTCTTAATAACCACATGATTAACTTATTTATATACTAAATAAAATGCCTTAATTGAATGTTTAGTTTAATCCTTTCATTATAGATAACTAATTAACTTGATAGTTAATTAACTAAAATGCTTTTATATTAATAACCCTAGTTCTTTGGTGAAAGAAAGTTGTACTCAACTTTCTTAACCTTGTTTGAGTTCATCCATGCACTTGTATGTCTTTCATCATTCATCATGGCATGTAGTCCCTCATGTTAAACATACATCATTTATCACGTGTAGTACATACAAGAGTGAGAAGACTCATGTTGATCAAGTTTCGAGGAAAGGTCCATCCACAAGTGGTGATTGGTGCCAAGTCTAACTTCTGGATCTTTCTCTAGAATCTAACATTCTCTACAACGCAGGCAAGCCCCGGTGCATACCACCCTTCTCTAATATTTATAAATCTTTATTACACTTTAAGTCTTGTGAGGTATGCATTAAGTAATTAGGAGTTGGTCGAATACCGTTGTTGCATGATTACCTTGATAATCAGGTATCCTTCGTTATACCCTGCTAGTATGAATATATCGATACCTTTAATGCTTAGTAATGCTTAGACTTCGGTAAAAGTCGGATGATGGTTTCATCGTTCATGAGAAATAGGTTTTACCTTGATCCTCTCAGCTCTGCTGATGGTTCATGAGAATACCCTTATAATGTTACATATATAAATTTGAGATGGAGGCGGGACATGGTTGTCTCTGTAAGGGATTTGGGTAATGTCCCGATACGGAACATGAGATATGTCTCTAGTGGGTAGGCCGACGGGGAGAGCCTGTTGTGCATCGTCCCGCCTGTGTCGATTAAGGACCATACCATTGTAGGCCACCGTATGGTTGAGACTTTGTAGTACTGGCCAATAGTCCGGTAAGCCTGATACCTCGGCTATTCCATTATGTGAAAAGATAACTACGCATTGGACGTGAGAGATGGTGAGAGTAGCGTGTACACATCCTGTGAATCCACCAGGAGTGGCACAAGGAGGTGGAGTATTGTGCTCTCAGGTAGCCTAGACCAGTTCACGTTTTGGAGGATCCGAGTGAAGGTTGATATATGTAGGTCTGGAACCTACATATGTCGTGTGGTAAGGAAACCCTAGCTGGGCCAAACCGATTCAAATCGCCGTTGCTTCTCGGAGATGAAGACTCGATCCTCTAACCTGCATCGTAGTTAATCAATGAAACATGGTTACTGATGGATATGAGATGATATAAGTTGAGATGGGATGAGATGCTTAATGAAGTGATTGATTTAGACTAGGTGCTAACTGGATACTGATGATAACTCATTGAAAGTAAGGATCCACTTGTAGTAAGCTTTTTTGCAAAAGTTATTCTTGCTTCTACCGTACCTTTAAACCTGTATGCCCTTGGAGTCTTTTCTTTTAGTCGAGTAAGACTTGTTGAGTACCCTCAAGTACTTAGGGTTTGTTGACCCCTATTGCAGGAGCTGACTCGTGCTGCTGATCGAGGTCGTGTCAGTGGGATCAACATGATCTGGTCGTCTCTTCTTCCTTAGATGCTACACTTAAGTTGCTTCTATAGTTCTACTCATCTTTTGGAACTTAAGATAAATTTGACTTGAACATAGTAATGCTTAGACTTCGGTAAAAGTCGGATGATGGTTTCATCATTCGTGAGAAATAGGTTTTACCTTGATCCTCTCAGCTTTGCTGATGGTTCATGAGAATACCCTTATAATGTTACATATATAAATTTGAGACGGAGGCGGGATATGGTTATGTCTCTATGCGGGATTTGGGTAATGTCCCGGTACGGAACATGAGATATGTCTCTGGTGGGTAGGCCGACGGGGAGAGCTTGTTGTGCATCATCCGCCTGAGTTGATTGAGGACCATATTGTTGTAGGCCAACGTGTGGTCAAGACTTTGTAGTACTGGCCAATACTTCGGTAAGCCTGAGACCTTGGCTATTCCATTATGTAAAAAGACAACTATGCACTAGGCGTGGGAGATGGTGAGAGTAGCGTGTACACATCCTATGAATCCACCAGGAGTGGCGCAGGGAGGTGGAGTACTGTGCTCTCAGGTAGCGTAGACTGGTTCACGTTTTGGAGGATTCGAGTGAAGGTTGATATATGTAGGTCTCGAACCTGCATATGTCGTGTGGTAAGGAAACCCCAGCTGGGTCAAACCGATTCGAATCGCCGTTGCTTCTTGGAGATGAAGACTTGATCCTCTGACCTGCATCGTAGTTAATCAATGAAACATGGTTACTGATGGATATGAGATGATATAAGTTGAGATGGGATGAGATGCTTAATGAAGTGATTGATTTAGACTAGGTGCTAACTAGATACCGATGATAACTTAATACGCAATTAAAATGTTGAAAGTAAGGATCCACTTGTAGTAAGCTTTTCTGCAAAAGTTATTCTTGCTTCTACCATACCTTTAAACCTGCATGCCCTTGGAGTCTTTTCTTTTCGTCGGGTAAGACTTGTTGAGTATCCTCAAGTACTGAGCTGACTTGTGCTGCTGATCGAGGTCGTGTCAGTGGGCTCGACATGATCTGGTCATCTCTTCTTCCTTAGATGCTACACTTAAGTTTCTTTTGTAGTTCTACTCATCTTTTGGAACTTAAGATAAATTTTACTTGAACATGTTTTGTAATCTACTATCATAATTCTTCCGCACTCGGATGTAAGTTATTTTTGTACCCAATGTTGCAATGTTGTGGCAACTCCATGTTGATCCTATATGAGTTGTAAAATGTGGCTGATTCGGGGTTCCCCGAGGACTCTCGATAGACTACCAAAGTTATCTAACTCTCGTGTGTAGCAGTTAGAGGTCTGTGAGACAATGATGGGCACATGTGGACCATATAATTTGGGTGGTTCTACCATAGAGATTCAACGACCGACCATAGTACCACCATTCAAGTAAGCAGTCCGCAATAGACTACGCTCAAGCAAAACTGCTACGGTGCTACAAATGACTTGTACGACTCTGAACCGCCTTTTGTTTTTTCATGGATCAGAGATCTAAAACATGATGCTTGAAGTTTCAAAAAAAAATACTGATGCTTGAGCTTGGTCGACTCCTATCCATCGCCAACGTTTTATAGAGCGGATAGGTGCGTACTCTGGGAAAAATGGCGATGTTGGTAGCAGCGACGGATGTATCATCCATTTGGGCATGTAGAAATATGAAAAGGATCTGAATGTTGCCTTTTTTTTCAAAAAGGATCCGACAGCGCACAAAAAATAATAATGATACTATGCTGGCATCCGTCCCATCTAGATGGACCCGCACAGAAATGACTCGACTGAGACCGTGACCTCCCACTCCCATCCATCCCTCGACCCCATGCCCACTTGCTCGGTCCGCTCGCCCGCTCTTCCCCCCGCTCTTCACACCCACTCGCTGCCACGCCCACGCATGTCGCTGCCGCCGCTCCCTCCCTCCCTCCCTCCCTCCCTCCATGCCGCGCGCCGTTCTCCAGGCCACCCTGGGATGGATGCCGCACCCGCGCAGATCGCTGCCACCACCGCTCCCTCCCTCCACGACCTTCATGCGACCCCCAATGGAGACTAGGGTGGCTGCGGTGACTCCAGCGAGGTAGGTCTGGATCTAAGCCCTCCTCCTCCTCCACCTCCTCCTCTAGATCTGAGCACTCCTCCTCCTTCTCTAGAACTGAGACTCCTCCTCTAGATTTGAGAGACGCGGCAGTGGCTAGGGTTCCAGCGAGCTCTATTGCAGTAGCCTTATTTTACTGTTGCAACAAGTAATATTTCTTTGTTGCGTTAATCTCTTTTTTTTGTTTTTGATGTTGCATCTCGCATTGCAGTAGCCTTGTTCTGATGTTGCAACAAGTAATATTTCGTTGTTTCATTAGTATTTTTTCCTGATGTTGCTTTCTCGCATTGCTTTTTGTTCTGTTGTTGCAGTAGCCTTGTTTTGATGCTGCAACAAGTAATATTTCTTTGTTGTGGGGACAAGTGAAAATACAGTATATGATTTGCTCTACCGAGGACCCTAGCTCTGCAGGATGACCTTTCCCCTCCCTACCCACCAGCCCCAACTGTCGGCTGCCTCTCGGGCGCCGTCGGCCACCCAGCCCCACCCGCCGGCCGCCTCTCTGGCGCTGCGGCCACCCAACCCCCCAGCGATGACTCCGAAGGTAAGGGTCCCCGTGCCCTCTTACCACATGCTGCCCCCTTCTTCCCCAGGGGTTGACCTAGCCACTCGAAGTCCATGCGGTGGTTGGAGATCTCTGACTGCTCTGACTCCGTGATGACTCCACCTTCTTCCAAACCCAGCCGTCTCCGCCCATGAGGCCCTCCTCCAACCTCAACGTTGTCCGTCGGGTCTCTTTGGCACATGTGGACACCAGCGTGGTGGGTACCAGTACCTTGCCTACCAACCATGTCGTTGAAGAGCAGTCGGCAGAGGCCATGGAAAAGGAGGGGCCTTTGCGCCCGACGCGCCGCAACCAGTGAAGGACGCGCAAGCGGGGGAGAAGCGACTATGAGAACCATGATGGCTAGGGACGCACCCGGGTGCTGGCGCATCTTTGCCTCGGCGCATGGGTCATCACCAACCGTTAGGACGGTGGGTCGCGCATCCCTACTCACCTACGACTGGGGGCTAGGGTCCCCAAACAAAGGCGTTGCCGCATCTCCGACCCCAATGTGGAAGGCTAGAGGGAGATTCTCCCCAGTGCATAGGAGGATCAGAGGGCCACCACAGCACCGCGGCGGTAGCCACCATGTCATCGGCACCTCCCGGCCGCACTGTGTGAAAGGTGCCTCAACTGCCTCTCATACAAGCATAGGCTAGCCACCTACTACTTGCCACTTCGCTACCTCAACTGCCCTGGGCTTCACCACCTTTCCCGCTACTGCAAGCATAGGATCGTGAGGGCACGACGAGGGCTAGGGAGCCTTGGAACACTAGCCGGCTCTCAGGTGGATAGCACCACTCCGCCCAACACATCGCCTGGGACCGATGATGATCAGGATGAGCGTGACTCGCTACCGTTCGGCCATCTAGAGCAGTGATAAATGCAGAGCGCGTGCATCCTCCAGCGCAGTGCAGCAATTAAGGACATCGAGTTGGGTCTACGGCTCACAATCATGGCGATGCTGGCAGACGCCACCTGCAGCATCACCGCTACCGAAGCCACTAGGGTGCTGTGGAACATCAATGGCGTGGAGGAGGGATCTTTCTCGATCATCCCGTTCTACCCGGAGAACTTCATCGTCCTCTACCACTCACAAGAGACGTGGGACATCCTCCTTGCCATGCCCACATAGCCAGGGCTCGGTACGTGGCTGGTGCTCAGGTAGTGGACTCGCCTAGCGCACGCCGAAGTTGCATCCATGAAGTTCAAGGTCACCCTCGAGCTAGAGGGCATCTCGCCACACGTCTAGGGGAAGGACATGGCTGCTAAGATCCCTGCACCGAGCTACTAGGTGCATGCCATGGATGATCAGTCGGCGTCAAAGGTAGACCTGTCCACCTTCAAACTCTTGGCATGGACAAGTGATCCTAGGGCCAGTCCTAAGGTGGTCTGGTTGCACATCGCTGAGAACGAGGTCCTCCGTGCCGAGAACCAGATCATCTTCAGCAACCTACCTCCATTCTTCTAGCATAAGGATGTTCTAATGTACCAAGTGCTCATCCACCTTCGGTCCAGCACAAATTTCTATCTGAACACCCCCTCGCCTTCACTGTCACCACCAGAGTCTGATGATGGAGATAGTGGCCATGATGGGAACCCTGATCGCTGTTGGCATTTCTTAGCGCAATCACCAAGTATGGAGTTTTAGGTCTATCCCTGGTGATGCCACCAAGAAATACCTTGACGATATTTCTAAACACATGCAGAAATCTTCCGTAAGCGCACGGATATATCATTGTAGCATTTCACCTGGAAGTATTCGGGTATCGTTCATTTGTATTTTCCTAAAGGAAGGCATGGTGTAAAAGTCTCTAGTAAGGACATAGTCAAGATAACATGACTGTATAATAGACCAAAGTTCATAACAGGGGTAAGATAGGATAAATATTGGATAGTGCGATACACACACTCAAGTCAATCTCAAGGATAAAGATAAGAGAAAGAATAAAGAATAAAAGAATATACCTAAACTGGAGCAAGCTTATCTTGTATAGCTATGCTAAGATTAGCAGATCATACAAATACATGAATTTCTAGGGGTAGAGATTCTAAGTTAAGATAGCTTTGGTCACTACAAACTTACTTTGGTCACTAGTGAACACTTGGTCTGCCAAGCATAGCCGGCCTACAGCTCTACGCCGTATCCAAACATGGGGGATTATGAAGGACAGACAGGGCTGTCGCCACCTGCGGCCTACCCCTCTACCAGAGGATACGAGACAAACGAAGGTAACTTCTAACATAGACACCACGTCTACGCTATTGGTTACTACTCTAGCGATGGCCTGGAAGTTCCATCTTTATTAGGAGTCCTCTTACTACAACATCCGCCACGGGGACGGACGACGAACCCATAAGAATATAGCGACCAAAACTAATCTTAAAGTAGAACCTACTACCTCAATTTAGGTCTTGGTCTAAACATGTATGTATGAAAGATTAAGCATAAAGTTCTATATGCTAAACTAATAACATAAGAACTTAGCTCTATTTCAATAGCATAGCTATATTGATAATATAAGAATAAGAACATAAGGGAACTCTTCATATTATTCATACCAAGATTGCCCCTAGAGGTTCAAGCTCTCCAATGAAGCTTGCCTTGCTCCAACAAAACTAAAAAGATACAAGTGTGGAGCAAGAGAGGCTCTTGAGTTGTGGAGTGTGCTGTGAATGGAGCTCTCCCCCTTCTTATATACTACTTCTAAGGTCGATTTGGAGATAAATTAGGAAACCTCCCAAACCAACCTCCTAGCGCATTAATGATACCACCAGAGGAAGCTGGGCCCGATTGGCAAAGGCAGGGGTGCGGGCGCACCCTAGGTGCGGCCATACCCAAGTGTAGCTGCCTCACCAATGCCTTCCTCTGGTTAGGTTTTGAGTGGGCCTGGGAAGCCTCCTCGCCGGTGGTTGGCCCAGATTTGATATTTGGATGGGCCTTCTTCTCACTTCTTTGCTTTGCGCTTTGTTTGAAGGCACATTTTGACTATAATTCCATTGTATCCAAGTATAAGTGCTGCAAATAGAAGTCTTGCAATACAAGTGGAACTATGTCAATAGTAAAGGTATATGTGTGTAAAAACATGTAGTTTTCTCTTTTTTGGAATTAAGTTGGCGGTAGAATGTTGTCGATAAGAACAGCCAACAATCGCCATAATTTCTCTAGAGGTACGGCGCCGCACATCTAGGGGTTCCGTTGTGCCCGGGGAGTCATCGACCACGAATCTGCTGGCGTAGCTGGAAGTAGCGGCACATCATGGGGCAGCCATGATCGGCACCACAGTGGTGATCACAAGACCGATGAGTACGCAGCCATGGTCGGATCGAGGGCCAACAACGATACTACTGATGATAGCCGATCTGATCACTTTGGCACAGCGGATCGGCTGGCCTACCAAAAGCAAAAGCAAAAGCATCCACAACCTGGACTGGGCTTTGAAGTCTTGTCGCAGGGCGGGCACCATGCCGTTGGGATGTTGGAACATTCTAGAACCAAGACATGTTGTGCAGCTGATCTCTAGGACCCAGTCAGACTTGAGCTGCAGCAAACAACTTTTGGAAGCGTAGTCACTAGAGGACAGCCAGCCTTGGACCCCATGGTCTTTGAGGCGGGGCTGCTTGGTGGTTGTTGATGTTAGTTAACAACTATTATAAACCATAAATATAACATGTATAAGGGCATAAATATGATCACCAACAAAGGTCTAGGGGTTTAAACTATCAAATTCCACGAGTTTTGGTGAATCTGTATTTTCTGCAGGGTTTATCCAGAAAACCATCAAGGTGGACCTACATGTTGGGATTAATTGTGCTTATCCACAGTGAAACAGACACTAGGGTGTTCTAGAAGACTCGAGAGGACTCCACACCGAAGCGGAGGGTGAGTGGCCACCAGGTGGGGTCGGTCGGCCCCACCTGTAGGCTGCCCGGCCTCTAGGGGCCCACATGTCAGCCTCCATTGTTATGTCGGTTCTCCATCGCCTCCTAGGTTGTATCTACGCTGTTTATTCTAGTCGGTTTGATCCAAGGGCTCAGGATTGATGCTTTGGCCTATATATACCAGCCCCTGCCACCCCCTAGCATATCCGTAGTCATCAAGTTATTTGAGAAGATAGAAACCCTAATCATCCTCAGAGCTCCATCAATTCTAGGGCATAGTTAGATAGGCTAGGTCTAGAGGGAGGAAAGCAGGCTTGGCTTGGATTCCTGATCATGTCAAGAGCGTGGTTTGGTATAATCTTTGTACCCCCTCTCTTTTGTATCTCTCATTACTTTTATATGTTTGCTACAATTGTTATGGCATTGTTATTCATGTCATTCATGTTCCTAGTTATAATGTTCATCGTCTACTTTGATTATATGCTTAGTATAGTTGGATTATCATCGTGTTCATGCATAAGTTCGTATAGCGCTCACTCTAAGGATCCATGGGTGGGTGGTCGACATTGTGCAAGCGTGGTGCTTATACGTTGTTTACCTGTGGATACATCCTATATTCCAGGTCATGTGGTAGATCACGGATGTGACACTCCCATTGAGTCCTTTGTAGTCCACTCCCCGAATATAGGTGCACGTAGGATGAGATTACGAAGGAAGACAAGCTTTGTTTTTAATCTTCCTTAGTAATATCCCTTATGTGTAGATATGATGATAGTCTTAGCAATGACTACTAGGTATAATTGCACTAATCAATGTATGCTTTGACTTGTAATTAAGAATGACTTAGAAATTATTCCTCTAATATTCTACCTGACCATGCTAATGCCATAAAAAGGAGTACTCTGAGTGATTTATCTTTATTATTGATCAATACTTATCATATATATAACTTATCCTATGACTTACCCCTGTTATGAGTAGAACATTGGTTATGGTTTACTTCTCTATCAATAGTATAAGTTATCAACACATGTCCATACTATACCTCTCCTATGGTAAAAATATAAATAACGATACCTAGAATACTCCCAGGTGAAGTGCTACAATGGTATATTATCTGTGCGCTTACAGATTCCTTTTCGTTCATATCTATATATAGTATATTATTTCTAGTCACATGAAATAATAAAGAACTACTTAGTATCATTCTAGTAGTAATACTAGGTAAAACCAACAAGCATCTCTGGCACCATCATTAGGGATGACAACCTAGTACAAGTAATGCTAAGAGATGTAGGCATATCATAGGTGGCTACTTAAAACAAGTGACAAGTTAATAAATACTAACAAGCATTTCTGGCGCTGTTGTTGGGGAAGGTAGATAGGCAAAGGAAGTATTGATAAACTTATACTTATTGATGTGATCGAGATAACCATTAACCTCTGCTCAAGCAAGATTACCCTTGTTCTTTCTACTTTTGTATCGTATGCAGGGTAATGCATGACTTGTTTTGACCTTCCGACAAACTACGTTGATGATCTAGAAGCATTACTTAAGAGAACTAAGGCTAAACTCAAGAAAGTTTTAGCTGTAGAGTTGGAAGACAACCAGATAAGGCGAAGCTTAATACTAGAATTTGAAGCCATGGCTGACAAGACTCTCCATGAATTCTCTGCTCCAACTACGACTAACATCCGTATTGGACTGGCGATCAATGTCGGAGACAATGGATTTGAACTCAAGCCTGCTCTCATCAACATGGTGCAAGCAAGCCAGTTTTGTGGGAAGGCACATGAAGATGCGAGTGCTCATCTCCAACACTTTCTAGAGATCTACAACACCTTCACTATCAAAGGAGTATTCAGAGCCACCATACTACTTTGCCTCTTCCCATTCTCACTTTTGGGGAAGGCAAAGCAATGGTTCTACGCCAATAAAGATAGAAACACTACATGGGATAACTGCTCCACTGCCTTCCTAGCCAAGTTTTTTCCCATAGGCAAGACCAATGGTCTGCATTGGAGAATCTCAAGTTTTTAGCAACAACATGATGAATCTATCCCTGAAGCATGGGAACACTTCCAAGATTACATTGCAGAATGTCCTCATCATAGGATAGAGAATTGGCTACTTATGTAGACTTTCTACCATGGGTTGACCTACAGTACCCGTGAGACTATGGATGCTGCTGTTGGAGGAGCTTTCCTATCACTCACACTCCCAACTGCAATAGCTCTCATGGAGAAGATGGCCTCCAACCAAGGTTAGAATGAAGAATGTCTTCAGACCCGCAAGAGAGGTGGAGGTATGCATCAACTCAAAGAGGTAGACATGCTGTCTGCCAAGATGGACCTACTGATGAAGAAGCTCGTAGACCGAGCTAATGAGAAGCAAGAAGTCATGCATATTCATGATTCTCGCATGACGTGTGAAGAGTGTGGAAACACTAGGCATTCAGGCAGCAACTGTCCTAAAACCCATGAGGATGTGAACTTCATCAACAACAATTACTTTTGTCCTTAATAGAATCAAGGATGGAATCAGCAACAGAGGTTGAACTACCCCTCGCTTCACCATTCCTTGCTAAGAAGGACAATCTAGGTATACCCAAGATCGAGTGTACCATTGTGTCGACGAAATATGTCCGGTAGTCTTTCGAGGGGTATGCCCATGGTGGTAGATGAATCGGTGGAGGTATGCATGAGGGAACCGGATGGTGACACATAATGCAACAGATAGCGATTAGATAGGTTCAGGCTATTGGCTTGACGTAATACCCTACGTCCTGTGTCTTTGTGGATTGTATTATGAGAGATAAGATGAAAACAAGGGGGGTCCCTACCCTCCTTATATAGCTTGGGGGTAGGGTTATAGATCGGTTGTTTCTATCCTGATCGGTTTTACAAGATAGGAAGTTACAGATATTACGGGATCTAGCATATCCGAGCAAGGTTTTCTAGATCACCGATGATCTTCACATAGTCTTGCGAGGCATGCCGACCTATGTCGTGCTTCGCACGGTGTCGTCTTGTAGGGTGGGCCTCCACTGGTGGCGTGACCCAGGCATAGTCTTGTGGGCTAGACCTCCCCTAGTGGCTCGGCCCATGCATAGCCCTACTGGTATCAGGAGTTATACTCCCACAGCTAGTCTTCGAGCGCCTTGCATCCATTGAGCAACACCATCTTGAGCTTGTCCAAGCTGTTGAGCATGCATCCGAGCTACTAAACATGCCATCTGAGCTGTTTGAACATGTGTCCAAACTGTCTGAGCATGCGTCCGAGCTATTCGTTTGGTCACTGGAGCTGAGCACACTCGAGGCCAAGGTTTGTTAGAAGGATGTAAGGAGCTCAAGTAAAAAAAATTCAAAGTCACCATCTTAGGTGAAGTGTGCCCACTTTGGTTCCGGGCATCGAAGTTGGTCGCATGGCATCCTTAACTTAGTTAGCGTGAAAGAACTTAGCTGCTTTGAAGAGATCTAAGTCAAAAAAATAAGCACATTTACCACAAAGTGAAGTGTGCCCACTTAGTCCCCGAGCCTGGCACTAGGTAAAGTAGTCTCGTGGTGCTAGGGTCCAAAGTAGTAGTCTTCTAGTGCTGAACCAGTTCCCAGCTTAGCTGAGAAAAATAGTGCAGTCATCACTAGATGATGTGTACACACGTAGTCCCCGAGCCTGCTGGAAGATTACGAAGAAATCTTGTAGTAGGATCAGAGAAAGAAAATATCATGTTGTAGCAACGCTCAGCGTTGAATATCAATCTACGTTTGACATGGTTTAACATGGTGGCCCACCAGGGCCACTCAGCAGCCTAGAAACATGCGAAGATGTCAGGAGAGAATGTGGCGCGGTGGGTGTGGTTTCCCAAAAACCCTAGAAGGCGGAACGTCAGGGGTCGAAGCGTTATAAGAGCACCGTGGTTCCCACTTTGTCTCCACCACTTCATCTTCTTCCTCGCACCCACACCACTTCGCCAGGCAACTGCTCTACCACTAGAGCAACCTCAAGCGTGCAAGCTCCTCTAGGCCATAGATATGTTAGATGGCACCCAAAAGAAACCATGGCGGTTTGAGTAGAGCATCATGTGAGCTCAATCGCGCTGAGGAATGGGTGGGGCCTGTCAGCAACGACGCGGCGCTTAATCGGTTGGTGGAGAACGGCGTGCTGCCCGATAGGGTGACGATGGGATGGCGTTTAGCTCGCGGTGAGAGCTTTCTGACTCCTCATGATGATGAATTAGTAGTTTTTGAAGATTATTTCTATCACAGATTTGGTGTTCCAATCCATCCATTCTTCCATGGATTGATTGACTATTACAAGATTAGTCTTTACAATCTAGGCCCGAATTCCATCCTTCATGTCTTTGTCTTCATCCATTTCTGTGAGGCTTATCTTGGTATTGTTTTGCATTTTGATCTATTCTGCCACTTCTTCTATTTGAAAGCCCGGGGGGATCTGGATCTAGGATCGTAGGCAACATGTACTTGCAGCTTTGGGACGGGATGGTTCTACATGCTATAGGGGGAACACTATGTGGCATGCGACATTGATCAGATTCCTGTGAACAATGCCAAATGGTCAGGGAGACCTGGTGCCAATGGGATGGATCAAGTGATGGAGCTGTTGGCACTGATCGATCGGAGAAGGGTGGATGGGGTCATAGTGGCGACGAACTTCACTTTTTGGTGATGCCAGCCCAACAAGTAGAGAGCACATCCCGGATATGAATTCTAGGGAGATACTGATGGGACCCATGAGGTGCCTGAGCCGATTAACTAGGATGAAGTCATGCGGCAAATTGGAGTGTTGTTTAACCTCGTGGAGCATCGTAGGATCAACGATCAGCAGAGGGCCTTCAATGTAGGGACCCTCCCACCACGAGTAAGAGTCTTGTTTTTAGTTTTGCTTGATGCCTTATCTATTGCAATATATTCATTCATTTTCCTGAAGATTTGTGGGCAGGATCAGGTGGTATACTTCTCGGCGGTGCCGTCAGCTGACTAGTCGAGGAGTGTTGATGCCCGGTCGAGCCATCATCAGCATGGAACCAGCCCGGAGGCTGGTGGAGATAGCTCGGCCGACCTTGACAACGGAGATGAAGACGAGCTGACGTCGTATGTCCGCTAGAAGCTCCGGGAGAAGCGGCCAGCTAGCGAGGAGCCATCCCTAAAAAGAAGAAAAACAGCTAGATCATCTCACCATGAGAAGAGGCCGGTAACCATTGGACCGTCCACCTAGCCTCAAAGATGGCAGGTGGTGCTGTCGAGCTCGTCGAACAACGATGGACAAGCGGCGCCTTCTTCATCGAGGGCCATGATGCCCCCGCTGTCTACACCGGCTAGGACAGAGATGCGCGAGAGGTAGTGGACGTGGGAGGCTACAACAACAACGCCTGACAGCACCCGGGCGGCACCAACAGCAGCAGGTCAGATGGTGCCATCAACGATAGCCTGGATGGCTACCGCAGTTCCTGAGACCACACGGACGACTCTAGTGGCGGCAGCGCAGGTGTTGACGGTAGTTAACAACCATTATAAACCATCAATAAAACTTGTATAAGGGCATAATTGAGATCACCAACAAAGGTCTAGGGGTTTAAACTAATAAATTTCACGAGTTTTGGTGAATCTATGTTTCTAGCAGGGTTTAATCAGAAAACCACCAAGGAGGACCTAACCGTCAAAGGAAAATATGGAGTTCCGCCATGGTACCTACATGGGAAGACTCTAGAACAGTCTAGAAGCCACATCACCAAAGCGAAGGGCCACCCCCTAATAGGTGGGGCCACCCGACCTCTTGGTGGGGCCGCCCTGTAACATCTCTGGTGTTACGAGCTCACTAAGCACTGAGATTATGGCCTGAGAGATAGATCTATCAATATAGTGAGTTAGTTACGTAAATGCCAATATGTGTTAATGAAAAATCCTAACGCGAAGAGTAAAATAAGTAGTTCTAAACATTGTCACGGAAGCAATTTTTATAAGCAAAAATTAAATATAATTTGTATGTAGCACTTGAATAAAGTTTAGAGTGTAAGTGTAGTAGATGGAAATGCAACATTCATTTTTGGAGAATAAATACTATTAGTTAGTGATTTGGGAAGTTCAACAAAAATCAAACTTGGAATTTGGAAGGGTCATTTTTGTTGCCAACAAGCACTTGAGCTTATGTTTAAAAGTATCCTTCTTTGGCAAATTATATTGGACAAACTAATTAGGAAGTGCTTGGATATTATGTTAGTTTGTAGTATGGGCTAGGTCATGGTACAGTTGTTAGTTGAATCTGGCAGGGGTTAGACCCTTTCAAAATTAAGGCAAAAGCGCTAAAGGTTGTTAGTTCTAACTAAGCCCTTACTCTGTCTAAGTCAAAAAAGAATCGTAGACAATGTCATTTTGGCATTTAAAATTCAACAAAAATGATTAAGCAATATATCTATGTTTTTACATGATTGGTTGCATTTAGGTGTATACTAGAATGTGGTGCAGGTCGTGGTTACGTTAGAGTTACGATGCTCATGCAAAAAAATTGCTGAATTTTCTTAAGAACGCGCTGTAAACTATGTCGTTGATGTTCTGATTCGTGAACCCATGATCGGCGTGATGAGCTCAAGTTGGTGGGCTTCTATCTTCCTCTCTAGTCACTCTTGTGATGGAGGGATTACTTTGCTGGCTAGTTGGTAGTACCAGTTGCGGGTTGGGGTAGCTGGTTGGACTTGGGTCGAGTTAGGCATAGTTTTTTGTTCGCTTTAAAACTCATGTAGGACATTGGTAGTAGCCGCTCGGCTCGGCCTCATGGTCCCCGCGCGTGGGGCGCTACTGGCACTGGGGCTCAGGCCACGGTCGGGCCGCTGCCATTACCTAGCTCACGCATAAGGTTGAGGTCACGCATCGTCTGTGATTTGGCTCGCTGCTACGCGCACATCGTGCTTAGGCGACTGGCCGCGGTGCTGCGCGTAGAGCATACCATGGCCACTATGGGTTGGATTCGGCAGACGTGGCACCCGCCTCACCCTTCAATCCACCTACCGCATCGAGCACTCAAGCCATCCTATGTCATTGTGTCTCGGTCATCAGCTCTGGCTCCCATGGTGATGTGACGCTTTCCCTATCCACCCTGGCCGCCAGCCGACGCCGATGCACCCTCGTTCGAGTCCTGCCACTTCAAGTTATGCATGTCGCGCCAACCACCTGGCCTTGTTGCTTGTGTGAGCGAGCTCACTGCCACCACCAACTAGAGCCACGCTTTAACTCGCCCTACCGCTCGAGCTCATCCTCATGCTTTTCCCTCGACGTGACCACGGCTTGGGCACCGCACTTCCCGCCTTTCTAATTCACCTTGCTTGAGGCTTCACAGTCTGATTCCTCATGCCAACAAGAAGCCTAGGAGGTTATCTAGTAGCCGGGCCCTCACCAAGGTGCAGACGGGCATTGTGGTTGGCCAATTTGGCGATTGGCTCGTCGCCGATCAAAAATCACTCCATGCTCGGGAAACTACAGGTAACGCCTTTAAAGCCATTAGCAATTTGATTGATCGTAGTTCTGAACTTGGTTTGATTCCCCCAATTTGGTGCTCGTGTTGTTTTGGCTAGAGCATTCATCGGTGGCAGGGTGACACATCGATGCCGCGCTCATAGCACCGTCGCATGGTGTGGGTGCACGTGGCCAGCCTGCCCCAGCGTTTCCCTGCTTCAACCATCTTTGGGGCATGCACCTAGGTGAGCTACTGATGCCTCTCCACCACCTCTACTCCCCTAGGATTGTGTAGGATCAGCCACTCGCCGCTGTCGCTCCCGGCAGTACGCCGCTGAGTTTTCAACCGCCATCCATGCTTGCGGGTTTAGCCGTAGATGGTGGTCGGCCCTTTATTCCTATCGCAGTGGGTCCAGTTCGCCCAGCATAACCGCCGTTGATGCCAGTGTGCCGTGCCATCGTGCATGGGTACGCCGAGGACCGCCCTGTTGCGAAGGCAACATGTTCCAAGGTCCTTAATGTAAAATATGTCTCTTGTACAATAGTGATCGGAGGTGCCACATAATAATCGATTAGTCTGGGGGTTCTTTTGCAAAACATGAGCACACGCGGGCCTTCCAGTGTTGGGCCATGCTGGGCCATCGCGACGCGCGCGTGGCTGCCCCCTCGCTGGGCTGCTGGGCCGATTAGGTTGCCACCGGCCTTTTTCGCTTTCTAAGCCTTTTCCAATTTAGTCTCTAGAGTAAATTTGTAAATTCAATATAAATTTGTGTAGAGATTCAAAAATTGTGAAATTAATTTTGTTAGAATCCTAAAATCATGATCTATCTGCTAGTATATCTCGTTCATATAGTTTTGTGATATTTCCAGGAGTTAGCTAATTAATTTAAGATACTTAATATTGTTAAATATGCACTTGTAGGAATTGTTGTAATTAATTGGTGATAGTGTTGACCCTAGAAATTTCACTGTAAATTCCTTGTATTATTAGGTGCTCACTATAATTTTTGTAGCTTCTGAATAATTAGTTTGTTGAGGTAACTAATGAGCCTTGGTGTATACATATAGTAAATAAAAGGAAATAAAGAAACACCTAGGAATTTTATGACTAAAACATTGTGGGAAATTAGCACCTTGTTCGACAACGTGGATACGCGGCCTAGTACGTTAGTCGTTAGAGCTAGCCTGGTATCCTAGCAGTGTAATCGTATTTTAAGCATTGCGGTTGCCGTTGATTAATTACGTTTTTCACGTGTATCCACGAATGTCATAATAGGAACAATGATGGATCTAGAGTCAACTAGAGTAGAAGAAAAGATGGTGCCTCATTGATCGTGTTGCCATGATGGAATGCTAATATTTGGTTATATCTTACCCAGGCAAGCCCCGACGCATAACCCCTATTATTCTGCACTTTATTTTATGCTTGTGCATTAAGTTTTAAGGAGTTGAATGAAAACCCACTTGCATATATATATATATATCCTTATCCTATGAGTCTTACTAGTATGACAGGATCGTGTAGATTGCTATGCTATAGGACTCCGGTAGAAGTCGAGTGATTGCCTATCACTCGCAAGAGATAGTAAATATATTATTGTTGTTATTATATTACTATCACATGGAATATATATATATATATATATATATATATGAATGATAATTGGAGACTGGGCGGAATGGTACTTTGGATCTGGATTTGGTTTGGCATTCGATCGAGGCTCGGATTGTACTTGTTCCGCTCGTGTCGGTTATGGACCGACCGTTGCATTGAGTTCTAGGCAGGTCACAGACTTATTATCCTGAGCACATACTTGTTTATGGGAGCAGGGAAGGCTCGTTGCTCTCTTGTCGTGGGTTCCGGCTCTTTCCAAACCGACTGATTGGAGGCGGGGATGGTGGAGGTCTAAGCACCACACTAAGTCCGAGTCTCAGGTGTGGGGGCTTGGAGTCCTAGTTTGGATGGGGACCTAGACCCCTTGATAGGAGAGTGGTGGGTTGGTCCCGCTTGTGCTTGGGGTACAAGCAGGGCGTGTGTTTCGGGTAATCTAGCTGGGCACATTGATTCATAAATCGCCGGGTAATCCGGTACGACTTGTCTACAATCTAGCACCATAGTAAGAACTAGAATATGAAAGATGGAAAAATGGTTCTGATTGCTTACCACCTGCTTAAAAGTAGCATAGGTGCTTACATAGAATGGTAGTTAATGAACTAATGATGACTGCTATTAAAATTGAATATAAGGACGCACGTTTAGTAATGCCCCTGCAGATGCAATAAACCCACAAGCCAGATAGCCTTGCATACCCTTGGAGTCTTTTCTTTTCTCCTGATGGGTAAGTCTTGCGGAGTATAATTGAGTACTCAGGGTTTGTTCTATCCTGTTGCAGGTGGCAGGAATATGTGGAGCTGACACTTGTGTGTGGTAACTTCCTGGTGGGCTCAGCGAGGATTTACTTTATGTTGCGGACATAGAGTTTATTTGAAATTTCCACCTAAAATGTTTTACAAATGGAAAAACTTATAACTTGTTATGATGTATATAACAGACCATCATTTTAATGTTTAACTTGTCCGTAAATGATTTTATTTCCGCTGAAACTCTGATAACATGATTATAGTTCGCTGTTATAAATAATTAATATTATACTCTGATGTTGCATGGAAAGTGATGTAAGAAATGGCTAAAATGTTGTAAACTTTATTCTCCCATTTATGATCCTGTTGAAAAATATGTATTTTCAGGTTCTCCCATGGGGTGTGCTCGATGGAACTGTCCGATATAGCTCCCTTTCGAGGTGCTTAGTGTCTAGTGGAAGACGAGCGCCTCTGAAAGCGTGTTATTTTGGGCGGTTCTGCCACAAGAGGTATCAGAGCATAAATGAGGAAATAAAGCTTCAAAATCTTTTTCTAAACAAAAATTTGACAACCTATTTTTGCAAAAAGTTAGGGCGTTTAACTGCAAAATATATAAGTAGCCCTATTATTATAGTTAAGCCTCCAGAATAGGTTTAACTAGTTTTCTCCGGTGAACTGACTCTCGCGTAGCATACAATCTTTAAGTTAGTTGCGCTAGTAATGCCTTAGTCGTCGTGATCGTATTGCTAGTAGATGCGCCCTTCATAGATGTCATGTGAGTCATATTGTGAACGACTGACCTATTCTTGTTTCGGAGTTATTACTGTACTGTGATTTCATGCTCCGTGTTCGCCTTTGGTTCATGCCTGCCATGACCCGCGTCTCCCCATAGTCTTTTCTGTGCTCTTGTTGGATCCTTACCCTACAGTCGTGCTAGTCATTAATGACATCGAACATCGCTCGCCTCGAACGCGTGAAAAATTTAGACTGCGCTAGGACCGTGGGTGGACTGCGCCAGGACCACTGACCGCTCTACCATTATAAGCAGAGCCTAGCCTAGCCATTGGTACCACCACTCGGTGCACTCTAGCTCGCCTAGCTTTTCCTTTTGAGCAGGCTTTTTGCTCAATCCTCCTTTGCAACCACCGCCAGGGATGGCAGGAGCCTGGATTAGCAGTTACTGCCTAAACATTGAGGGTTTTCCCAAAATCCTATATGCCACCCTGCAAAAACTTAGAGTCAAAGATTGTCCCGAGTATGAGGGCCGTGAGTATGAAAAGCATGGCACTAAGCGGTGTGAAGTTACCATCTTTATTAGGAAGAGTGAGGAGTTTTCGGCATCACTGAAGCCTGGAATGTGACAGCAACCAGGTTTCTCTTCATCGACACCTACCAAGTTGTGGCCCATAAAGCCTTATGGTACCTTTGCTAGATCTATGAAGAGCCCATTGCTCGTACCCCCATGAGGTTCTTTCCACCTTTGGAAAAGAATCGACGGGCATGGAGGGCTCGCATGGAGGCTTTGCAAGGGCGGGATGCGCAAGAAGACAGTCCAACCATGGTGCACTTGACCACGTACCTACTTGCTCTAGATGAGCAGTATGACCGGCAAGCCTTGGAGCTGAGGAAGTGCCTCCAGCAAGCCAAGATCTTCTCCAGGATGCTCCAGGTGCATCTTGTCGAAGCTCATGCTAGTGCGGCAGCCACAGAGAGTCATGAGACTGCCATGTCGAAAGCTCTGAAGGAGGCTGAAGATCGTCATGCCCATCAGTTGGGAGAGGCCTACCTTGTCACCAAGGCTAAGCGAAGGACATTGGCTGCTGAACGGTAGGATCCCTTGATCGTGGAGGGAATCCCTATCCACCCACCGAAAAGAAGGAGAACCGGTGTTACAGTACCGCCAGCACCTCCACCCTCGAAAGTGTCAGAAGTAGAGTTCTTGCTTCCCCTCACTCAGCCACTGCCTAGAGCGGAGGCAGATCCATAGCTAGGGTGGTAGAAGAATCCGCCGAGCCTAGGAATGAAGATGGGTGGTCCGATGAAATAGATTAGTTGCCTTGGGGAGATGTACCCGTAGTTAGTAGTGTCTTTCGTCGCTGTCCTCTAGTATTGTAATCTTTTCGTTGTATTTTGTCCGTAGTTGTTGAGGTAGTCCGATCGTAGGGAAGGTGAACGATATGTCGAGAATGGAAGAGTGAGTGCCTATATGTTGTACCAGAATAAGGACGTTCAGAATGTGCATTTTATTTATTTCGCTGTGGTTATTGCATCCATCTACCTTAAGTTTTGTTAGACGTGCTTAGGGTTTTCAAGGGCGATGTTAAGCGGGTTACAAGAGAAGTTACCATTCAGATGCCAACAGAATAGTCATGGTCAGATAATAGAGGATGCTGTATCGACCAATTGTGGATGTCCCAGCAGGACACTTGAATCTTTTTAAATCAAATCCATTGTTGGATTTGAATTCTTCCTTACAATACTCCTCTGATTCTGTGGTCTACGACCCCACCGCCTTGATTGCGTGTAAGTTGGTAGTAGTTGCTTGGTTAATAGCTTATGGTGCCACGACAAAATCGAGGGCCCCTGTGGAACAGCTGCCACATGGTGATGCTGCTCGACACGCACTGATATCAAGGTTGTTGACCAAGTACCTTTACCAAGTTACACCGCCGTACCACTTTTACTACAAAATATTCTCCTTGGAAATATTTGGGTGTTCGAACAGGAAATCCATAATGGGTTGATGAAATAGTGTTCTCTCAAAGTAAACAAGAGGATATGGTTTTGGAGGAAGCATGTATGTTGCGATCTTAGTTCATACAAAGGTTGGCGCATATTGTGGACAAGGAAGGGAAGGAAAGAAGAACACCAGGGAAAAGTTAGCCTTGGGTAGTTGGGAGTGCTCGGAAAAAGCCTGAGTGGATGTCAAGTCCCAAGCTCTGTGTCCAGCTAGACCACGCTACGCACGCTAGTTACTATTGCCACATGCCCTACGGACGCCGTCTGTGTCAGGCCCATTAGCAGCCTATTCTCGCGTGGCCATGACATCGTGCCACACTCGCCGTCCTCATGTACTGTGCGCTTCCCCTCCTGTCAGCCCTCGATCCCACGCCCTCGTCCTCGTACTAGACCCCCTCCCTCCTTTTGCTTCTTTTGGGGACACAGTCGCCCACACACCTTCCTCGTCGAGCGAATCCCCTCCCCTCTCTCTTATCCTCCCCCCGCTCGCTCACGTAGGGAGCACAACATGGCCGACTTTATTTCCCACAGCATGAACCGTATCTGTGTATCCCATCCACGCCGTCTTCACTTCCGGTGTGCTGTGCTCCACCTCCGTTCGCCACTATAAGATGCCCTTGGTCCTTGCTCTCCTTCTTCATCCCCATCCCCCCTCGTATCCAAAGCAAAGCTACGAGATCCAGTCGTCATCCAAAGAACTAGGTCGTCAGTCAGAGGTGATGGCATAATCCAGAAAGAAGAAGGGATCCGATTTTCTGGAAAGGAAGTTCAAGTCCCCTTTTTGGGTAGTTTGGTCTCAGGGTTCACGATGTTGGACTTCTCAGTCTCCTGTGTCTGGATCTGTTGGACATACGCCATGTTTTGGATAATCATTTTCTTGTTATTTCTCCATTGTCCTTGTCTATCTCGACTTCTGGATTAAGCCTTGGTTGTACTAGGTTGCTCATAACCATGTATCCCTAAATCCCCCTGTGGTTTAGTATTCGAAGTCGTGTAGTCTTTCGTGTAATTTCAGATCTACGAAGTGTAATCGTGTTGTTCCCTTTTTGGTTCTTGCTCTGAATCTTGGGACGGGATTCTTTTTAAGGGGGTTGGTTGTAACACCTCTGGTGTTACGAGCTCGCTAAGCACTGAGATTATGGCCTGAGAGATAGATCTATCAATATAGTGAGTTAGTTACGTAAATGCCAATATGTGTTAATGAAAAATCCTAACGCGAAGAGTAGAATAAATAGTTCTAAACATTGTCACGGAAGCAATTTTTATAAGCAAAAATTAAATATAATTTGTATGTAGCACTTGAATAAAGTTTAGAGTGTAAGTGTAGTAGATGGAAATGCAACATTCATTTTTGGAGAATAAATACTATTAGTTAGTGATTTGGGAAGTTCAACAAAAATCAAACTTGGAATTTGGAAGGGTCATTTTCGTTGCCAACAAGTACTTGAGCTTATGTTTAAAAGTATCCTTCTTTGGCAAATTATATTGGACAAACTAATTAGGAAGTGCTTGGATATTATGTTTCTAAGAGTTAGTATGTCGTGTCCCATCATGGTCGCCAAAATATGTTGTCGCCAAAAAACCCCAGTCAACGGTCGACTGGGACTTGGCAGGCCTGAGAGATCTGCTTAACTCTAGGGCAGGTCCTGTCGATTTTAAGGATCAGGCGATTGTGGCTTCGGGTCCCACCGAGCGTGCCAAAATTGTTGACGCCGAAAATCCCCGGTCACCGGCCGATTGGGGCTTGGCCGATGGAGATCCCTCGTCGTCAAATGACAGACCTGGGAGATCTGCTTAACTCTAGTGCAAGCCCTGTCGATTTTTAGATGTCGGGCGTGCCAGTCAGTTTGACGATGCAACTGACAAGGATACGACAGTTAGCAGTTCAGGACGGAACATATCGGCTTTTATTCCGAACGTTTTCAGGAGCCTATCGTTTAGAGACCGATATGCCATCGGCCAGAAAGCCGATAGAGTGCGACAAGTCATCGGCTATGAGATTTACTCATAGTAGGTGAAGCCGATGACGATTAAGGAGCTGTCCAAATATAAAGAAAACAAGATATATGATGACGCCGTACTGGCCAATTAATAGAATCATCATGCTGAGCCGATACGACACCTGGACATACAACTCATCGGCTGAATGACTGATTGATATTGCTATCGACTACGAAGCCGATGAGTGTGAAATCAAGATATTCAATATAAAGTGTATGGACTATCGGCTAGGAAGCCGATAGGTTGTACTATGCAAACAGTTGCAAGTTTAGCTATAGCTAGAGCCATAAGCCTAACAAAATCTAGTCTACCGTCACCACCAATCAAGTCGGGACGATGCAGCGTTGGTAGTAGGGCGATAAAGAGAAGTTTGCAAACCGATAGATATATCTATAACAAAACGAGCTCTTGAAAGCATACTACGTAAAACCAGGATTAAGATACAATGAGCCAGCAAGCAAGCTGACGTCAATCAAGATATGATCAAGTTGAAAGGCAACAAGATGACAGATGTATAGGATATGAGTGGATGGATCTTAATCAAGGCGGGTGATTCTATGAAATCTGGTAAGAGGTCATTTGATGCAGCCTTACGAGACGTGATAGAATCGATAACTAGGCGGACTAGACGAAATTACAGCGATGCGCCCGTAATTAAAGCCTAGATCACCTGATTGACGAAGACAGTAGCAACCGGAGGTAGAAATCACAGCGATGCGCCCCTAATTGCAACCCTGTTTGCTGAAGAACTCGTCGGGATCTACGATTACATCCTACTCCTAAGGTATCGCCATTGAGCCAAGAGAGTTGTGTTGTATTTATCGAGAGATCTTTGATTACAATGGCCAAGGGTTCATATTTATACCCCGAGCTGATAAGAGTCCTAATTGGACACAACACACACTTTCCTAAAGACAAAACTTGCCTAACAAGTTAAATCTAAAGAAAATGAAATATTAAGATACATGGACTCTACGATTTCCTTTCTGGTAGAATCCGATTTCATTATGCTTGAGCCGATGCTGTTACAATCGTGGCCTTCTCAATCCCTTCCTGAATTCAGTCTCTTCTGGATAAGCTTTCCACTGGTTGATTGTACCCTTTTCCTGAACCGAATCCATTAAAGAATCTTACCAAATTTTGGTGTTAACACAATGTTTGAACATGTGTGTATATATATGTATATTAAGTTAGACGACGTATTTACAATGATATATATTGTTTGTTTTGTATATATATAAATACGTGTGCACGCTACTCACAAACACAGTTTGAATTTTGGTAGGAAAGCTTTAAAAAATTTGGCGGGAGAATAACCAAAAAGAAAAGCCGCCTCTTTAAATGTGCTTATACAGGCGGCTGTGTAGATCCCACCCGCCTCTAAAAATATGTTTATAGAGGCGACTCTGATTTCAAGCCGCCTCTACACGTCCCTTTTCTAGAGGTGGCTGGGCACCCGTTTCTACAAATCACTGATTTGTAGAAACCGAATAGGAGAGGCAGCTGGGCCAGCCACCTCTATAGAGGTATTCCAGGCGCCTCTATAAATCAGTTCTGTACCGGTCAAAGTTAATGACCACTGCAACTCACAACCATACCACTGAGAAATTAAATGTCAAATAGGCGGGCAATGCTATGGTTAGCTATGCAGCACATAGAATTTGGGACAAGCAAACAACCTACAGAGAAGGAAGCTAACGATTCAAGCAGAGGTCAAGTTTCAGACCAGTAGGGATGGTGCGACGCTCGCTCTGCAACTTGATCGGGAAAGCTTCGCGCGCCGTTCGGCTTAGGAATTATTGAGGCACGTTTGAGAGGATACGGCCTGTTGTACACAGCTCCCCGCCGGATCAATCATGTCACACACTGTGTGATAGTTTGATCTCCACCAATTGACTGGTCAATTGGGCCCTTGGATCCGCGCCCTGATCGGGGGCGCCCAACCTCTCCATGGTTGGTGGGCTCCATCGCACAGCGCCATAAAAAGAGATGTAGGGGCTGGGGCACTAGGCACGATGTTCACCTGAGCCGCCAGACACCCCACATATATCCTAACCCTAGTCCGATCTAAGAAGGGGCACTGCCAGCGACGGAAAGCGCCGCCATCGCCTCTGCGCCACGCCGGACGTCTACGCCGTCGCGGGACGCCGCTGCATCTCTTCCCCGACGCCCTACGTCAACGCCTACGCCATAGACAGCTCTTCATCCTCCAAAGCCGACGGTCAGAGATACCTACTACATCTCTCTCTCTCTCCCTCTCCCGAAGCATGTTTTAAGTCTAATTGATTCAACCAGTAACGATTACACCCTCTTCTCTACACCCAGATGATCCCTAAGGCATAACACTGTGGTCTTAGACCACTGTGCACTACAAAAATCTGAGAAAAATCACTGAGGTGCCATATGAATAGTTAACTGATACTCAAGTTGCAGTTGGCTGTGCCCATGCCAACGCAGGTCCTTGTATTGGATTGTTGCCCAACTCGGTCGCGACATGTGCCTCAATTATTGAATGCTTGTTTACATTCGAGGGCTTTCCAAATACTTCTCCTTTACACATATTTTATTTAAATAGGATCCATTAATTGATACTGTTCCATTTGGGCATAGTTTTTCAGTAATTTTCCTCCCGCGCGCTCTCTTCCAAATTCATGTCTCCCTCTAGTCATCTTAATTAATCTGAATGATTAGGTATTTAGTTATAAACAGGTTCCATACCTGCGCTTGAGAAGATGCTGCAGCTTCAATTCTCGGTTTCCGGGAAACTCTCGCTCTTGCAGGCTGCTGGGCAGTAGAAAAATCACGTACATGTATGAAGAAAATACTCACTTCGTCATTATATATACCAGGCATATATAATATATCTGTATGGTAGCAGCTTGCAGCCTGCTCCATCGGATCCACCGTTCGACTGAATTAGAATTATTGAGGCACAGGCACGGTGGAGAGCTAGCTACATGTCGTTAGAATAAACTACTCATAGTAAGTAAAGGAGGCGCCGAACTGGTCCCCTGCTGTGATACTGTAGTCGCTGCAGGTGCAGGCGTCGCACGGCTCACCTGCAACACTGTAGTCACATGCAGAGGCCGGCGTAGAGTCAGCCCTGTTACTGTTACAGCATGTGGGCTGTACTAGGACTAGATAGATAGAGTTGTATAAATAGACTACCACGGCAACTCAGTAAACGGAGTTCAGTTTTGCTATCTCTCAGACAGGGCTTCGTCCAACGCTGGTGTCTTGTACTGTGTACATGCTCTATTCTCCCTTCTTCTTCTAGCTCTAGCCATAGTGTGTGGCGACGGACAACGCTTGTTCGTGGTCGACACGGCTAGTGGGTGCTCGGCAACACTAGCAAGTGTTCAGCAAGACTGGTGAGTGGTTCGCTCACCTGAGTCGGTGATCCTGTGGGCCAACAAGTGGTATCAGAGCCGTACAAACGCCGTCGCTAGACTAACCGCTGGCGATGACGGACGGTTCGGAAATAGGCGACAACAGTGGCACTGCTGTGGCTGCCCAGCCACGATCGGAGGTCGTTGTTCGCACAGTGCGGGAGGTCAACGGCACCAGTTGGCCGACGCTGACTCGCACCAACTATAGAGAGTGGTCGGTGACCATGAAGGTCAAGCTCAGAGCCCGACGGCTCTGGAATGCTGTTGACAAAGGCACCGACAATGAGGAAGATTGCATATCAGTGTTGGAGGCTATCCTCGCTGCTGTACCGGCGGAGTACAGGGAGCCGTTGGGGGCGAAGAGCTCGGCTAAGGAGGCGTAGGAGGCTATTGTGGAGATGCGTGTCGGTTCCGACCGCGAAAAGAAGGCGACGGCCTAGCTTCTGAAGCAGGAGTACGCCAACCTCAAGTTCAAGGATGGTGAAATGGTGGAGGACTTCTCCCTCCGCCTGCAGATGCTCATCAGCAAGATAAAGAGCCATGGCGTCACCATCGACGAAGAGGAGGCGGTCTCCAAGTACCTCCACTCCGTGCTGACAAAGTACATCCAGATCGCTGTCTCCATAGAGACGATGCTAGACTTGTCCACCCTCACCATTAAGGATGTGACAGGCCATCTGCGGGTGGTGGACGAACGCTTGGAGCAGGCGACAGCAACGAAGGACAGCGGAAAACTCCTGCTGACAGAAGAGGAGTGGGCTGCTCGGAGGAACTCCGAGAAGGCAGCCTCCTCCAGCCGTGGTGGCGATGACAAGCGCCGTGGCAAGGCTTCTTTGGAGAAGAAGCAGGTCAACCCCAACGCCTGTCGGCGTTGCAGGAAGATGGGCCATTGGGCACGGGAGTGCCCAAATCGCAAGCAGGAGAAGAAGGCTCAGGCTCACCTGGCGCAAGCCGACGATGAGGATGAGGACACTATCCTGATGGCGACGTTCTGTGCACTGCACGACGTCGAGGCCGAGGAGAAGGAAGAGGCGACGACAGTGGAAGGACCTAGGAAGGCCCTGAAGACCGTCAACCTCGACGAACCACGCGCCCAAGTCCACCTCGGACATGTGGGCGTCGACCAGGAGCAGCGGTGGTATCTGGACTCTGGTGCCAGCAACCACATGACGGGCTCCAAGGCATCCTTCTCCAAGCTCGACGATGATGCTATCGGTACGGTGAAGTTTGGTGATGGCTCAAGGGTGGCTATCCAAGGGTGTGGCACCATTATCTTCAGGTGCCAGAACGGGGAGCACCGCGTGCTAACGGATGTATATTACATCCTGCAGCTACGTTCCAGCATCATCAGCATTGGTCAGCTAGATGAGCGTGGTAGCGAGGTACTGATCAAGGATGGGGTCTTTAGGATCAGGGACTGAGAGCAGCGACTTCTCACCAAGGTGAAGAGGTCCCTGAACCAGTTGTACTTGCTCGACCTAAAGGTAGAGCAGCCGGTGTGCCTGGTGGCAAGGCACTCCGAGGAACCGTGGATGTGGCATGCCTAGTTCGGACATCTTAGCTTTGACGCGCTTGGTTGGCTAGAGAAGATGGTCCGAGGGCTACCCCACATCAAGCACGGAGGCGAGCTGTGTGATAGTTGCCTGGCCGGGAAGCAGAGGAGGCTACCTTTCCCAAAGGTGGCCAAGTATCGCGCAAAGGACGCTCTCGAGCTCGTCCATGGTGACCTCTGCGGGCCAATCACGCCTGCTACAAACAGTGGTCGGCGGTACTTCCTCCTGCTTGTGGATGATTGTAGTCGCTACATGTGGCTGCAACTCCTGATGAGCAAGGACAAAGCGGCGACGGCGATCAAGAAGTTCAAGATGCGCGTGGAGGCCGAGAGCGGCAAGAAACTCCACGTACTGAGAACTGATCGCGGCGGTGAATTCACTTCGGTGGAGTTCACTGCGTACTACGCGGATTAGGGTGTGGGGCAACACCACACCGGGCCGTACTCGCCACAACAGAATGGCGTGGTGGAGCGACGGAACCAGACGGTGATCGGCATGGCCCGATCCATGATGAAGGCCAAAGGCATGCCGACAAGGTTCTGGGGGGAGGCGGTGACCACGGTGGTGTTCATCCTCAACCGCGCTCCGACCAAGGCCCTAACGGGCAAGACACCGTTCGAAGCTTGGTATGGGCGCAAGCCGAGCGTGTCCTTCCTCCGAACATTCGGCTGCATCGGCCATGTTAGGAAGACGAAGCCGAACCTCACCAAGCTGGAGGACAGGAGCACACCCATGGTGTTCCTAGGCTACGCGGAGGGTACCAAGGCGTATCAGCTCTATGACCCACGCGGAGACAAGGTGCTTGTCTCACGCAACGTCGTGTTTGATGAGGACGCGGCTTGGGACTGGAGCAGTCCAAGCACGGGGGAAGCTGGCAGCTTCACCAGCACCTTCGTCGTCGATCACTTGGTCATCCATGGTGGTGGAGACACTGGGGAAGAGGTGCCAAGCACTCTAGAAGGAGTGCTTAGCACTCCAGCGGTAGAGCCGAGCACTCCTGGGGCAGTGCCGAGCACTTCGGGAGGGATGCCGAGCACTCCAGGAGGAGGATCGAGCACTCTTGGAGGGATGCCGAACACGCCAGGAGTGGTGCTGAGAGGTTCTGTAGTGGTGGCAACCACTCTTGGATGGGTGCCGAGCACTCCCGTGGCGGAGCCAAGATGTCTTGCAGTGGTGCCAACCACTCTAAGACTGAGGCTGGACACTCCTATAGTGTGGCCGAACACTGCAGGAGTTATGACGAGCTGTCCAGAAGTAGTGTCGAGCACTACATCCGGGGTGCCGAGCACTCCAGGTGTTCTACCAAGCACTCAGGTGGAACATGGAACTCCATCAACGCTGATCGAGTTCGCCTCACCTCTAAGTGACATCACTGAGTTCGTGGATGCCTTCCATGAAGGTGAGGAGGTGCGGTTTCACAGGCTGGATGACATCATCGAAGGCACAGGACCCTTAGGACTGGCTGATCGGTAGCTTAATGGTGTAGAGCTGCTGCTAGTTAGTGCAGAGGAACCACCCGCGTAGAGGCCGAGCGAGACGAAAACTAGCGACGGGCGATCCTGGAGGAGATGATGGCGATCGAGGAAAATGAGACATGGCAGCTCATCGATCCACCTCCAGGATGTCGTCCGATCAGCCTGAAATGGGTGTACAAGGTCAAGCGAGACGAGCTTGGTGCCATTGTCAAGTACAAGGCATGCCTCGTCACCTGAGGCTTTGTTCAGCGTGAGGGCATAGACTTCGAGGAGGTCTTTGCGCCAGTAGCGCGCATGGAGTTGGTCCGTATGCTACTAGCATTGGCAGCAGCAAAGGACTGGCGCGTCCATCACTTGGACATTAAATCGACCTTCCTTAACGGCGAGCTGGCGGAGACGGTCTTCATCAGGCAACCTCTAGGTTTCGCCATCATGGGAGAGGAGCACAGGGTGCTCCGACTGCACAAGGCGCTCTACGGGCTGCGGCAGGCCCCATGAGCATGGAACGCCAAGCTTGACGCCACGCTGGGCGAGCTTGGGTTTCAACGATGCACAACCGAGCACGCACTCTACACGCGGTGACGGGGGAAGGAGGAGCTCATCGTCGGCATGTATGTGGATGACTTGATCGTCACTGGCACACGCACGGAGGACATCAACGGCTTCAAGCACGAGATGGTGGCTCGTTTTTGAATGAGTGATCTCGGCGTACTCTCCTACTACCTCGGTATCGAGGTGAGACAGGGGAAGGAGGAACTCACGCTCGGTCAGGGCGCATATGCCTCCAAGCTATTGGAGAGGAGCAGTATGGCTGAGTGCAAGCCATGAGTGACTCCGAGGAGGAGCGGCTGAAGCTGACGAAGGCCAGCACCGCAGCGAAGATGGATGCAACACTCTATCGGAGCATCATCGGCGGTCTGCGCTACTTAGTCCACACGAGGCTGGACATTGCGTTTGCCGTGGGCTATGTCAGTCGCTTCATGGAGGATCCCAGAGAGGATCACTGGGCTGCGGTGAAGCGGCTACTATGCTACGTCAAGGGGATGGTAGATCATTGGATCACCTTCCTAAAGACCGGTGGGAGTAGGCTGTAGCTCACTGTGTTCAGCGATGCAGACATGGCGGGGGACATTGACGGGCGATGGAGCACCTCTAGTGTGCTCGTCTTCCTCAGGTCGGCCCTAATTTCATGGCTATCACTGAAACAGAAGGTGGTGGCGCTATCTACGTGCGAGGCAGAATACGTAGCGGCGACCACAGCGGTGTGTCAAGTTGTGTGGCTACACCGGCTGCTGGGCGAGCTGACCAGCGTGGAAGCTCACCCACCAGCACTGATGGTGGACAACCAGCCCGCCATCGCCCTCATGAAGAATCCAGTTCTGCACGACTGGAGTAAACACAATGACGTGAAGTTCCACTTCCTCAGGGACTATGTCAATGGAGGGCAGATCGTCATCGAGTTCGTCGAAACTGGTCGGTAACTCGCAGACATCCTCACCAAGCCACTCGGATGACTTTGACTCACAAAGTTGAAGGAGATGATCGGCATGGAAGGGGTACAAGGGATAGCAGTAGGTTTAGGGGAAGAATTGTTAGAATAAAGTACTGCTTTCCTTGTGTGAACACAGGAAGGAAAGGTGGCGCCGAACTAGCCCCCTGCTGTGATACTGTAGCCATTGCAGGTGCAGGCGCCGCACGGCTCACCTGCAGCACTGTAGTCACATTCAGAGGCTGGCGTAGAGTCAGCCCTGTATGTTATCTAGTTACTGTTATAGCATGTGCGCTGTACTAGGACTAGATGGATAGAGTTGTATAAATAGACTACCATGGCAACTCAGTAAACAGAGTTCAGTTTTGCCATCTCTCAGATAGGGCTTCGGCCAATGCTGGTGTCTTATACTGTGTGTGCATGCTCTGTTCTCCCTTCTTCTTCTAGCTCTAGCCATAGTGTGTGGGGACGGACAATGCTTGTTCGTGATTGGCAAAACTAGCGGGTGCTCGGCAACACTAGCAGGTGCTCGACAAGACTGGTTAGTGGTTCACTCACCTGAGCCGGTGATCCTGTGGGCCAACACATGTCAGAGCAGGTGTATATGGTCGGTAGCATGGATCAATCAATCAAGTTCAAGTCGATCGTGCTCGCGCTCTTCAGGATGGTGCCAAATTGAAGACAGTCTACAGATATATGAAATCTGTTTTAAAATATACTAGGTCCCGTTACACCACACGGACGCGGGAGGTCGCCATGTTGATCAAGCTCTCAGTGCTGCATGGCACTATGCCAAAGACGAGGGCGTCGGCAGCGCCAGCAATAGTGGGAGTAGTGGCCCCCTCCACACCACGGCCGATGGCGGCGGCGGCGAGGAGGAGGAGAGCAGCGAGGACATGGCGGCTCTTCATCGGCGCCATCGTTCAGTTTGTTATTTTGTTCGTGTACGTTTTGTGCTGGGTTATGTATGTATGGTGTACTCCTGCTGTAAACTAGCAGCTTGTGTCTCATGTAGCTACATGGACCCGGTATTTATAGCTTGCAACAGGCATCTAAGGCCAAGGAAGCTGTGCTGCACTTTTCCATTCACCATATATACTCAAACAATCTCGTTGGATCATAGCAGATGCATGTATGGATCGCCCGCGCGCTTTTTCCATCAGTGCGCTCGCGCCTTTTTAGACCGCGTGTGCTGGTCTATATCTGTGCAGCAAAGGCAAGTCACGTTATTATGGCTGACTGGTCGATTCCAAATCCGAGGAATCTATTGGTGCTGCAGAGCAGATGGCGTGGTCCAGTGCTTGATGATTTTTGAGCAAGGTAAGATCTCGAGGTAAACAACGATGATCAAGTGGATTAGCGTGAGCCGTGTTGGAGATAGATGAGCGGTCTAAAACTTCTAACTTTCACCTGAACATAGATAGGGGTGCCATGGATCCCTTGTCCCCAGACTTTAAAATGCACATTCATTTCTATAAACATGCTAAAACTACTAGAGAAAGGATTTTCAGAGGCAAGCAAAAACCATTTACAGAGGTAGGCAAGCCATCCGCCTCTAGCAAATGGTCTGTTTTGCCCACCTATATTAATTCATTAAGAGAGGCGGGTGCCTCAAGAAGCCCCCTCAGCCACTGGCACACCGATTTCTTCTCATCTACGATCAGGTTGATGTCGGATGAAAAATAGATCGGCACTCCCCCCCCCTTCAGCAACTGACACACCACCCTCTTCTTGTTTGTAGTCAAGTTGTAGGTAGCAACTGAGATGTTGAATTTCTCATTCAGCAGTAGTTCTAGGTGAAGCTTGGGTATGATGCCTTGATTGGCAATGTCCATCCGTGACTTGAGCCCTACCTTTATCTTTCCCTTGATGTCTAGGCGGAGGCCAAATGTGCTTTGAAATACATTCTTCTCCTGTGCATACCACGATGGCTTGGGGAACCACCAGGTATGACAAGAAAAAGGAGCATCATCAGGGTGTTGAACCCTACCATCGTCCATCCTACACTCATCAGATACATACCAGGACATCAACTTGGCATCCTAGTAGTTTCCAACTAGACACCGCAAATGGTCGACCACGGGAAGATACCACATCACCAGGGTTGGAATTCTCCTCTGTGTGTGACTTCTTCATCCTCCTCATGAGAAACCTTCCCACTCTGCTTCTTGCTCTCCTTCTTCTTTGGTGCCCTCAAGGTTCCCACATCATAACCATCGGCACAACAACCGACATTCCTGTCATATGGGGTGCCACAGTACAAGATATAAAGGTTAGGGAAAACTTGTATCTTTTGGATCCTCATCATGACTTGCTTGATTAGCTTCTTCATCCAATATGTATTTATGGGCACTTTGTTACACTTTGGAAGCAGAGAACCCAGGATCCATATTAGATCATTGAAGCTAGCATCCGACCACCCATATCGAGGCTTTAGCATTAGTATCTCTCTACAAAGTTATCGAGCGACCTGGGGGTCCCATATAACATGTCATCGCTCTCATTGAGTCGGCAATGCATCACCTCAATGAAATCAGCATCCTCGAGGTCATCAAAACCTCCATCATTGTCGTCACCATTTGTGTCTCAAAGAGTATCATCAAAGGTGATATAATCATCATGATCGGCCATAGTTCTACCTCCATCACCATTATCATCCGTCATAGCAGAACGAAGGTTTTCCTGCACTGATGTTCTGGATGTACTAGCCCTATCTCTCTTGCTATGAAAGGTGCAAACCGTGTAGTCCTAGTTAAAACATCATGCGACCAAGTGAGATTTGACTCGACCAGGGAAAAATCAGCTAGTCCTCAAGAAGAGACAGAAAGGGCTCAACACCACTAGCTAAGCAAACACCACTAAGTAATAGATCAAAACTCGAAGCAACAACTCGAAACAAAACTAGGCAAACTCAGAGTTGTTAAAACCAATGCTAGTCCCTCCAAAAGAGGCAAAGGCTCAACACAACTAGCAAAACAGCCTCAAATGCAAACTCCCCCTGAACTGATGCAATCTCACAAATGTATGTATGCTCGACACTATGTAAGAACATTCTCCCCGTTGTTCTTTGTGTGACACATTTCTCCCCTTTGTTCGCACATGCACACATCAAGTAATCTAAAACTGCAACCCCCTCAAAATATGCTATGAAATGTACAGGGATGCAGAAATGCAAAAGCTTCAGGAGTAGATCATCGAGAATGAAAGGATGCTCTAAGTGATACTGTCATGTGAGTATAGCAATAAATCCATGTGCTAGTAGATGCTCAAACTGATCATATGAAACAACTGTGATTTGCAAAGCATTTTGAGCACATTTTATTCGTGAGAAAAGGTTCACCACTAAGATAGCACTCAACATATGAAAGCAGAAGATCACACAAGTGCTAGCAAACTTACACAGGGTGAACTACCTCAAGCAAGTGTCAATCAATGTGCCAAAGATGAACCAAAAACTTATGTTTCTTCAGATTTTCATTACATTCATTTTACATAAGTGTGAGATAAAGCATGTAATTGCGAGAGGTTGTAAGCACTGTCTTGCCTAACTTTTGAACCGTGCGAAGCCTATGTCAAAAGACAACCAGAAGCTTAAAGCATCGGTTTCGGTGATATACTACACTGCTCAAGTTCATCTCAAGTGCAATGAGAAGCAGGCTCAATATAGTGAGGTGTGACAGTGCAAACCCTCTCGATCTTTTCCATTTCACTTAGCTTGGATTCAAATTTTAGCACACATTTTTCAGATTTTATCCAAGGTAGTGAATGATGCCGAGATTGAGACATAACAACCTACCATAAACAAGATAGCACAAGGATCTCACACATCCTACACATGCTAGGTGACAGAACTCAGTGGTGAACTTGTTTTTCATATTTCAGCAGTTATTAGTCAAATTCACCTTCAAAAACAAACTTAGCTCATCAAAAGTGTGTCACATAAGCAAAGTGAGCCTAAGCTTGCCCAAGAACCATCATGTACTACACCTGACATCTATGACAAATAGTATAGTCTCATTCTATGTGATATACAAGTGAAGCTCAGAATGCTCTACAATACTTGATGAAATGCAATGCAAATATGATACAATAACCAAAACAAAGGATATTCTATAAAAACAGAACAAAAAACTAGTATACAACAAGCAAAGCTCCCCTCCTCTAAAAAGGGAAGCAAACACCCAACTCCCCCCTCAAGTGAGCAAAAGAGGCTTGATCTAGGGGTTTTGTAAGAATTTCTGCGAGTTGGTTGTGGGTGTCAATGTGGCAAAGATCGATGTCGCCCTTTTCATAGTGGTCTCTCAGAAAATGGAAGTGAACATCTATGTGTTTGGTTCTGGATTGAAGCACAGGATTCTTTGCCACACTAATAGCGCTTGTACTATCACAAAGCAGGGGTCTCTCTCAAAAGATAGGCCAAAGTATCTCAATGTGGCTATCATCCAAAGTAGCTGGGAGCAACAGCTAGCGGTGGCAACATATTCAACTTCCGTTGTGGATTGGGCTATGCTAGAGGACCAATACACCAAAGAAGACCCCAAGAGCTGACAAGTACCAGAAGTGGACTTACGAAGCAAACAATAGCCAGCAAAATCAACATCTGAATAACCACACAAGGAAAGCATCAAAGAGGTAGAATACCAAAAACCAAACTTAGGAGTGAATCTGAGATACCTCATGATCCTCTTCACCGCTTGGTGATGAGAGGTGCATTGTGAAGCCTAAAAATGAGCGCACAGACATAATGTGAATTGTATGTCTGGCCTTGTAGCAGTCAGGTATAGCAAAGACCCGATCATGCAGCAGTACTCCTTCTGGTCCACGACTTCTCCTTCCTTATCCGCATCTAGTGCCATCATCGTCGACATGGGTGTCGAAAGAGGCTTGGCCTCACCCATATCAAACTTCTTCTAGACATCTTTGGTGTACTTCCATTGGTGCACGAACGTCCCATCATGGGTTTGCTTGATTTGCAACATAAGGAAAAAGGTCAGCTCATCCATCATGCTCATCTTGAATTCCCTGCTCATAGTCTCTCCAAACTAGGCAACAAGTGCATGAGAAGAGCCACCAAAAATGATATCAACCACTTAAATCTAAATCAAAAGAGTATCATGCCCATGTGTTGGTGTTTTGAGTAAACACCAACTAGTAAATTTGTATTATTGCGCGTTGGGCCCGGATGGTGTGCTAAAAGACACAAGGTTTATACTGGTTCGGGCAGAATGTCCCTACATCTAGTTTGTGGCTGCTGCTCATGTTATTAGCACTGAAAGGTTCGTAGTAGGGGTTACAAGCGAGCGAGAGAGGGAAAGATCCCAAGTCTCTGATGGAAAGGTCGAATGGGTGCTGAGAGCTTGGTCGCTGCTCAGCTATGTGTGATGCATTGTGTGTTGAGTTGAGTCGTCCCCTTAGTGGGGCGCCCTACCTTCCCTTTTATAGACCAAGGGGGAGCAGGGATTATAGATGGGAGAAAGAAGAAAAACCAGAGGCAAAGGAGCTCCTTTGGAGATGTCAGGTGTTCCTTTTCCTCTATGTGAGCCCTGCTGATATGGCAGACGGTGCCAGGGATAGCTCCTTGCTGCTGACAATGCCACGTTCTGACATTGTCAGTGAGTGGTCATGTCCCATCCTGCCTCGACGAGCGGCGCGATGGACCAGGGCGCTGATCCGTGGCCCTACGGGGAGCAGACGGCACAGTGACCGCACGTCCGTTACTGTAGGTGATGTGAGTTTCCTCCTAGACTGTAGTGGTTGTCGTATACTTTCATCAGGATGCATGCCCGAGGGCAAATGCCGGCGCCCATAACACTGTAAGACAAATGTTAGCGCCCACAACGCAGTTCGTGCTCTGACATGCCTGGAAGGGCTTAAAGCGCCCCTCTTGTCATATCCTGATGATACTTTCCTATTGGCGTGCAGGGTATGGTCCTCGGTATTGCGATTGACTTGAGTGCCCTGCCTTATCTACGAGTGTAGTTATGAAGGAGCAGTGCACAGACGTCGGGCGAGGCAAGTCAGCCCCTGGACATCGGGTGAGGCGGAGCCAGCCCCCGGACGTCAGGTGAGGTGGAGCCGGCCCCTGGACGTCGGGCGAGGTGGAGCCAGCCCCAGGACATTGGGCGAGGTGGAGCCAGCCCTCGAACGTCAGGCAAGGTGGAGCCTGCCCATGGACGTCGGGCGAGGCAGAGCCAGCCCCCGGATGTCGGGCGAGGTGGAGCCAGCCCCTAAACTTCAGGTGATGTGGAGTCTACCCCTGGACGTCGAGCGAGGTGGAGCGGCCCTCAGTCATTGGGGAGGCAGAGTCTACCCTCGAACATCGATGAGGTGGAGTCTACCCCTGGACATCGGGCGAGGCGGAGCAAGCCCTCGGACGTCGGCGAGGCGGAGCTTGCCCCTAGACATCGGGCAAGGTGGAGCTAGCCCTCGGACGTCGAGTGAGGCGGAGTGTGCCCTCAGACGTTGGGTGAAGCAGAGTCTGCCCTTAGACATCGGGTGAGGCGGAGCCAGCCCTCGGATGTCGGGCGAGGCATAGTATGCCCTTAGGGGTCGAGCGAGGCGGAGCCAACCCTTGGGGTCAGGCGAGATGGAGTTATCCCTTGGTTGTTGGGCAAGAGGTGTAGTCGCGCTCTTGTCTGTTCGGAAGCATCAACATTTGATGGTTATTAGCTCCTCCTCTTTGGGTGCCCTAGTATTTGGTCCTCGACAGTAGCCCCTGAGCCCCGGGTGATTCAGATAGAATCACCCGGGGGTGATTTGACTTGCCATAGGGTGTGCGTGAGCACACCCAATGGGTGTAGCCCCTGAGCCCCCAAATGATTTGAATAGAATCACCTGGGGGTGATTCATCTTGCCAGAGGGTGCGCTCGCGCGCACCTAGTCGGGTGTAGCCCCGAGCCCCCGAGTGATTTGGATAGAATCACCTAGGGGTGATTCAGACCCTCTATGGGTATAGCTATGAGATTTGGTGGTTTGTTAACTAGATAGTTCGATTGGAGTCCGGTATCCCATTTGCGGGGATCCGGTGAGGGTCAGCCAGGCTGAGACTTTAATCGTGGGCCAAGATACCTGTGGTGCTCGTGTGCCTAGGTCCTAGTCATTTGCGGGGCCCGCTCCTTTCCATTCCTTATCATAGGAGGGCTTGGAGAGGCTGTTGAAACCATTGATGGGCCATCCATCGTCCTCCTAGGCCCGAATGGGCCTTAGATGCATTTTCTGAGCCGTATTTTTCTTACTCGTAACGAGTCTCGTTCCGCCCAGGGAGGTGAAACGTCCGGTGGGTTTTTCGAAGGAAAAGATATGGATTCATGTGCATATCTCACGATCGTGATGTTGTGGTGGATCATGGTAGGTGCGGAGATTGAGGTGGATGGTTGGTTTCCTCGTATCCGTCGCCCCTATAAAACCAAAGGGTTTGCCCCCAGGGTTTCGTACTTTGCCTCCTTGCCTTTGCATCTACAACTTTTGCCGCCAATCGCCTAGTCTTCTGCTTCCGCATCCCAGCCACCATAGAGCTTGCATCCTCCCACCCCCATCTTCCAAAGGAGCCATGGGGCTATTCTGACATCACCCTCCAGCGCTTGGAGGGCCTGGTTCGCCGCAGACTTCTTTGCGCGCGAACTACCACCGACAAGCAGTCGGCTGCCCGGCGATGAGGACGCGTCGTCACTGCCCGAAGGCTACATCGTGTCCTTTGCTCACTTCCACAAGCGGGGATTCGCCACTCCCACCCACAAGTTTCTTCAAGGATTGCTGCACTACTATAAGGTAGAGCTGTAGCACCTTTATCCCAATGGGATCTAGCACATTGCGGTGTTCGTCACCCTATGTGAGGGATTCCTAGGGATTAGTCCCCACTTTGACCTATGGTGGTGGTTCTTTGCCGTCACCCTCCTGAAGAAGCGAGAGAGGAAGCAGGAGCTGAACGTGCTGATGGGATGCACTGGCATTTAGCTTCGCAATAACCGGGTCAACGAGTATCCACCGATGCGTCTGTCGACCTCCAACAAGGGGTGGCATTCGCATTGGTTCTACGTGAAGAACAACGCGGCTGCCCCCTTGCCAGAGTTCATCGGGCGCCTCATCGAAGAGGTCCCAGAATCATGGAGGAAGTGGGGGGGTCCTCTATTTTCTCTATTTTTCTCTATTTTCAGCATGACTCATGCATTTTGTTTCTCGCAGCATCCTGAGACAGGGCACCTCCTTGGTGCTGGCGCCCAAGAAGAGTGTCGCCCTTTAGGCAAGGTGGCGGCCGTCGCCCGACGTCGCTCCCATTTCGGGCGGGAGCGGAGCCGGCGTTGTAGCCTCATCGGCCAGCCAGATGCCGCCCATGGTGGTGCCCGTGCCCTTGGTGGGACAAACGATCACTCGGGCTGAGGGAATGCCTTCGGACACCGCCGAGCAACCGATGACGAAAGTGATTCTACTGCCAATGTCGGAGCGGACGGAACTGTCGCACGCACTCGTGGCACCGACCGCTATGGGCGTGATGCTGCAGGTCGAGGCGCCTCTGACACAGATGGAGGCGGTAGCGACTGTGATGACCCAGACATAGCCAGACACAGCCACGTTGGTGCCCGAGGATGCGACATGATCTGTGCCACCGGCGGCCCAGGTGACGGTGCCTAACATGGACCGGACGGAGGGGGACATGGCCGAAGGGTCCCCGGGCATCGTGGCGGTGGTGGAGAGGACCAGTGGGGGGTTGCCCTTGGCCCTGACATTGGGAGGTGGCCGCTCGCCCGCTCGGGGTGAGTCGCTGCTCTAGTGGATGGATCCTCAAGACCCAACATCGATACTCTTCTCGCTCGATGATGCTACCAAGAGCATAGAGCAGGAGAGTCTCAACGAAGGGATCTCGGCCATGCTGGAAGTCCTAAACTAGGCTAGGGGCATCCTACGTGATGTCGTCATTCCTACTGGCTAGGTATCCACTTCACCTTTCCTCTCGCTTTCTTCTTTCTTCATGTAATTTTGTGTTTTGACATTGATATTCTTTTCAGTCCCTTATCGCTCATAGCCAAGAGAAATCCTGGTTCCTCCACGAGTAGAAGGACAAATCGGACCGCCTCACCAAAAAGGCCTGGCTACGTGGGGATGTGAGTGCCCAGCTTGCTGTCGCCCAATAGAGGGTGGCTGAGCTAACTCCCCTGGCCGAGGAGGTGGCCGATCTCCGGCAGCGGGAGGCCAAGGTGCGTTGAGACGCGGAGGATGCCGAGAAGGTGTTCTAGGATCTGCTAGTGAGGGTGTGGTAGGATGAGGAGGAGGTCGCTAGAGTACAAAAGGAGTGGGATGAGCTGCTCTAGAGGGATGCCGAGGCCCGCTAGTGGGTCGTTGACCTCCTGGCCGAGGTGGAGAGGGAGTGGGAGCTCAAGCTGGAAGCTGAGGAGAGGTCCATGGCCCTACAGCAAAAGGCGAACCTGGATGCCGAGGCAGTTGCCTAGCTGCGCAGGGAGCGCGACAAGCTACGTCAAACCTTGGAAAGGCTCTGCTCGGAGCACGGTGCGGCCCGCGGGGAGCATGACCAGGCCGTCAGAGAGCGTGATGAGGCATAGTAGAGTATTAGCTCCCTCTAGGCTGAGCTTGGAAAAGCAAAAGCCTAGAAGCTAGAGGCCAAGGGCGCCGCTACCGAACTAGCCACAGATCTTGCCGAGGCGAGGAGTCTTCTTCAGGCAGAGAGCGACGAGCTCGATGTCCTGAAGGTTGCCCTCGGCGTAGTGTGTGACGACCTGCAGGTGGTATAGGTGGAGGGGACTAGTTTGCTTGGGGCTAGCACCGTTGATATCACCGCATGGGTGTAGCAGCTCGAGGGGGGTGCTTTTCACGCCGGGATCACCCAAGCCTCTGCTGTTGCCCGCTCTCATTACGCGAAGAGTATTGACTTGGAGACAATGAGCCTCGGCTTTGCGCCTGGCTATGAAGCCTTTGCTACGTGCCTAGCTATTGCGCGAAACCTGGTAGACAGAATCAAAGACATAGTTCTCCCTCAGAGGGGATAGTTAGTTGAATAGGTCTGATGGACATTATCTATAATCTATGGAGAAGTGCCAACCCTTTTGTGTTAAAAATAATTTCATAATTTTGTTTCGTTTGTTTGAACTTGCTTTCTTCCCTTTTTGTATTAAAAAAGGGGGTTCATGCAATCCAACCCTTCCATTCGTTAAGACTGTAGGGCCCAAGGTGTGTAAGAGGGAAACTTTGATTATTCTGGTGAGCAAAGTTACCATAGCCGTCGGGGCATGGGTTTTTGCAGTCTGACCAGGCATGCTCGGTTATTCGTTCCCATGAACCTTGCCACTAACCTTAACATGAGGAAGAGGCCCAATGCAATGATTATTTCGAAAAAGGGGTATTTATACCTTTATTGCCCCCCGAGTGAGATCTGATCCCTTACGGTTGCTGGGGTTGGATGTCATTGAGGACCGAAGAGAGGATAGTGATTATATTCACACATACCCCTTCCTTAGGTTTTTAGCTATCGTTCTACGACCGTGCGTTCGATCTCCTCGTAAGTCCAACTTTCCTCAAGCCCCTGTACGTAGCAGAGGTTCGGTCGAGGGTTGGCTCATTTTTGTGACTGTCGCCCCATCCACAGTTTCCGCAACTAGAGGGGTTGAGTTAACGTCGCTTGCCCTAACGACTTGAGTGACGCGCTCGATGAGCCCGCTGACGGGCATGTTCAAACAGAATTTGGTTCCGTTGCTTGTAACGGGATAGGCAAAGCCCTCGAGGGGCCTTTTGTTGTTCCTTAACCCACCTTCCAACAGATTCCCCCTCAATGGGGAGTCTATGGGCTCGGCTGGAGGTTCGGATCAAACGAGAAGGTTGAGATGTCCTTGTCCGCTTCTAGGCGGAGCGGGTGAAGGCCGCTGGGGCTCATCTATGTTTCCCCCCCTAGAATCTTTGTTCGACATGGGGTGGCCTCGGGCCCTCTGTGAGTCGGCCTTCGAACCTCGGTCTTTTGATCTAGGATTGGGTGGCTCGAGCCCTCGAGCCCTCGAGGGGTTCGATTGGGGTCGGTCGTGTTTCATGCGTCACCCTGTCCTCGGTTTCCGCAACCAGAGGGGCTGAGCTAATGACACTTGCCTCGACGACTCAAGTGTCGCGCTCAGTGAGCTCGCTAACGGACACATTCGGGTGGAATCTAGGTTTGTCATCCGTTAACGGGGTTGGTTGAGCCCTCATGGAGCATTCTACTACTTCTTAACCTGCCTCCTGGTAGATGCCTGAGCCGTTCGATAGGCTCAGGTGGCCCATTGGCCTCTCCTCGATGGAGATTCTGTAGGCTTGGCTTGAGGTTAGAATCGAACGAGAAGGGTTGAGATGTCCCTGTCCACTCCTGAGCGGGGTCAAGCAAGCTCGCTAGGGCCCATCATGGTTTTTCTCCCCTAGCTCTGTTGACACGAGGCGGCCTTGAGCCCTTTGTGGGCCAGCCTTCGAACCTCGGTCGATCGCCGTTCATATTGAATTAGACGACTACCATTTCATGATGCGACGTGAAGCGTTGTGATGCGGCAATCGCAGGTATAATGCTTGGATGTACGAATGATTAAATGAATGATCATATAAAGAAATAGCGAGGGTCAGTAACGTTAGCTCGATGGCACGAGTGATGGTTTCTAGGAGTTTTTACCGGATATGTCCGTCAGGGGTTTGGGTCTAACGTTCGTGATGGGGCCAGCGTAACCTGCATGAGCCTCCCATTCTTCCATATCTATCATTCGGTAGCGGCTCAAGCCGTTCGATTGACTTGGGTGACCTGACAGCCTCTCCTTGATGGAGATTCCATAGGTAGGCCGCTCCATATCCTTCCTGAGAAGGTGGAGGTTAAGGTTTGGAGTGCGGAGACAAAGACTCTGATAGAGCTGGTGAGTAAATACACCGTAGCCGCTAGGGCGTAGGGTCTTAGTGGTCCGACTGGGCCTACTCAAAGCTCGCGCCCGCACACCGTGCCTCTAGTTTTTTAAACATAAGTAGGGGCCAGACAAAGAGAATGTCTAGCGAATAGGCACCCTCGCCAGCCCCCGAGCAATTTCTGACCCTCTACCGTTGCTGGGGTCGGAAGCTCGGTAATGAAATTAATATGTAAAGTAAGTAAGTGAGGATGCTTATCTTTCGGCAGCGGTCTTGAGCCGTCCGATAGACCTGGGCACCAGTTTTACCTCGATGGTAAGAGTGATGGGTTCGGAAAGCCTCCCTCGGATATGAGCGTGATCCTAACCACTCCTTATTCGTATATCGTTAGTGGCCAAGCTGTCCGATCGACTTGCGTTACCTATCGAGACAAGATTTTCCTGTGAAGATGAGGATATCCTGCGCAAGATTTTAGTTAAGCAGGGAAGCCAGGTGGCAAAACTTGTAACAAATGGACAAGCTTTCAAATTTTGTTGTAGCAAACAGCTTCTTATTTCTTCTCCCCTTTTGTGTAAAAAGGTTTAGTGTGTTCAGCCATTGGACTTCTCGGTAGTATGTAGCCATCTTGGCGTCATGGCAGCTTGACTCCTTCATGACTTGGTCGATGACTAGCTGAGAATCTCCTCGCACGTCGATGCATCGGATTCCCAACTTGATGGCAATGCGTAAGCCCTTGATGAGCGCTTCATATTCGGCCACATTGTTGGAGGAGGGGAAATGGAGATGAACCATGTACCTCATGCGTACCCCGAGGGGTGACAAGAAGACCAGCCCCACGCTGGCACCCTTCTTCATCAGCAATCCATCGAAGTACATCATCCAGTACTCTTGATCGATGATCGCCGGTGGCATTTGGACCTTGGTCCATTCTATGATGAAATTAGCTAACACCTAGGACTTGATGGCCGTTTGGGCGGCGTAAGTAATGCCTTGACCCATCAGCTTGAGTGCCTATTTTGCGGTTCTCCCTGTGGCATCCTTGTTTTGGATGAGCTCACCGAGGGGGAAGGAGGTCACCACTGTCACTAGGTGTGACTCAAAGTAGTGGCGTAGCTTCCTCTTGGTGATGAGGATGGCGTACAAGAGCTTTTGGATTTTGGGGTAGCGGGTCTTTGATTTGAACAGGACCTCGCTGATGAAGTATATAGGGCGCTATACTTTGAGGGCGTGCCCCTCTTCCTCCCGCTCCACTACTAGGGTGGCGCTGACCACTTGCGTGGTGGCTGCTATGTAGAGCAGAAGGGATTCTCCATCGGTTGGAGAAACCAAGATCGGGGCCTTCATCAGAAGCTGCTTGACCATCTCAAGTGCCTCCTAGGCCTTGGTCGTCCATTCGAAGTGGTTGGTGAAGCGACCCGATTTCCACGAAGGGAAATCCATAGAGTCAAAGTGTAATAAGACCGTTGTAGATCATATTACCCAAATTCTAGTCGAATATCACATCCATACAACGATAATATCAGAGTATAAATAGTGCGGAATTACATAAATTATTACATCATCGCATTAGAGGAATCAAAAGTAGCATTCATTCAGAACAGCTTGAAGATAAGATCGCCAAACTCGAGCGTAGGAACGAACCCCTCAACCGTCAAACTCCTTAGAGCTAGACTCCTCAGTAGAACCTGTGTGCCAAAATTTATCAGTATGATTTGTACTGGCCACTCCCACCCTATGAGCATTGCTTTGTGGAAATTGGATGCAAGTTGGAATAATCAAAAGGAACCTATAAGGCTAGGGTTTCCTATGTATTAGCATTTTAAGTATATATTAACAGTTGATCAAGTTTTAACACCATTCCCACACCCATTCCACCCCATTCCCATTCTAGAGCCAGGTTTCGATCCTGGGATCGATATACCACCATCTCCACACCATCACCATACCACAACCATACCATCGCTCAGTCGACAGGCCAACTCCCTCTCGCCATTGTCTCAAGGCCCATAGCCCCTGGCTACGTTCAAACACTCACTCCTAGGGGGATAAGAGAATGACTCATCTCACTATCTAGTTTAAGCGAAACCCAGGAAAGGTCCATAGCCGACAAGTTGGCATATGTATCGATCGATCAACCATACACTCTGCAGAGGTTTTACATAACCACAAGATCCGCCTTCCTCGCTGACCGTCATCAACTGGGCTGATTCCGGCCGCTTGCTAGCCTAGGATAATGCCACTCTACCATTTAGCCCTGGTACACCCCAAGTCTGGTCTAGGGTGGCTGAAACTGTGAGTCATGAGCCAGGTCCACAAGGTCTCCATGAAGTCTCGAAAGGGTGTGGGGGAAATCCTCCGTGCCCCATACCTCCCTCACACTGTCCGCTATCAGCCTAGCAGTAGTGGCAATATCCTACCAAGTAGTCCGGCCGTCCCGCACCATATAGGGCGAGTGGTACATAAGGCTTCCTGGTGAATCTGAGTACTAGTAAGTCCTTAGGGATGACCAAGCCAGAATGTCTTCATCAGGGTTTCCATTTACCGTGCCACCACATCACCTCCACCCTAGGCTCCTCCCATCACAGGTTCACACCCAGGGCCACCTCATATACCATTTACCCACCACAGGTATCCATTCCATGGGTGCCCAGGTAGCACCCCACGGCAAGACTTGCCCCAGGCTCGTTGTATACTCTAACTTGGTCAACACAACCCTCACCCTCCACGCACTCAAGTCACACACGCAGCACTCTCCCCATAGTCCAGATAACACCAATTTCCACCACGCATCAATGTAGTGCAAGCGTAGTAGAAGTAATAAGCAATGAAATATAGTAGCAAGCGTATGACTAGCCTAACAGCAGGGTGAGCAGGGGTAAGGTTGCGTCAAGGTAAAGGTCATCAAGAAAGCATACTACCATGCAAGTCCTATCATAGTGTGATCATAACAATAAAGTAAAGCACTAGCATTTCTATTTTAGCCATGCGTAATAGGTGCTACGAGATTGGGTGGGATGTGGCACCTTTAGTGTAGTCGTCTCCGTACTCCTCACGGTACTCACGATTCTCGTCCGTCCGGTTCTCCTCCGAGTCTGCAAACGATCGCATTATAGTCGCGTTAGCGACGTCTATAGAATAGCACAAAGAAGCAATGAAAATTCAAAAGAGCCAAATGCACTCAAACAGGGGTTCTTTGCGTAGAGCTTGATTTTAGATGAATTTTGGTCCTGGTTTCGTATTTTTCTGAGATCATATGAATTAGTTATGAATTTCCAAAGTTTTAATCATTTCTAAAAATGGAAAAGGCTAAATTAATCCTGGGCTGACACGTGTCACGCTGTGACTGGTCCAAGTGGCATGCTGACATCAGCATGACATCAGCATCTCGGTTCCGAGCTGACAGGCGGGGTCCAGCTGACGTCAGCATGATGTCATCAACGTCATCCAGTCCGACAGGTGGGTCCAGAGGCTCTTGGGTCACTGACATGTGGGTCCGGCCAAAGTCAACGTCAAGTCAACGGGTGAGTCAACGGTCAACGGTCAGAGTCACTGACGTGTGGGGCTAGGACTACTGACGCCAGCAGCTGACATCACTGTGACGTCAGCATGGCTGCGTTGGCTTCTTACGTGTGGGTCCCGCGTGACGTCAGCATGACGTCACCATTTGACATGTGGGTCCAGCGGCTCTGTGTCGCTGACATGTGGGCCCAGGTCAATGGTCAACGTTGACCAGTCAACGGTCAATACGGGCCGGGTTCAAACTGGGCCTGGATAGGGCTGTATTTGGGCCAGGCTTGGCCCGCCACGTGGCATGCTGTGGCGCTGCCACTCACTGCCATGGGCTCCTATTAGGCTTTGTATCCAGGCTGTGGGCATGAGTGTGGCTCACGGTGTACCAAGACGCGCTGGTCCATGGACCGCGTCTCCTTCCGGTGAACCGCGTCCACCCTTCCTTTCTTCTCTCTGTGGTCCACGTGCACCGGGTTCATGCGTGTGTGGCCGGCGAGGGGAAATTTCCCCTGCTTCCTTGCCGGCGTGTTCCCGCCGGCGACGTGCTCACCGGCGAGGTTCCGTCAGTGGCGCTAGCACCCAATTGACATGGGGAAAAACACTTCCAGGTCTCGGCGACTGCGATGGTGGGGTCTAGGTGGCGGCCGGGGCTTCCCAAGGCGCTAGCCATGGCGATGGCGGCTCGACGTGGCAGTGCTCATCGGCGAGCCCCTTCCAGCGGCGCAGGCGTTCAACTAAGGTGGGCAACGGCTCGGCCTTACCATGGCGGGTGCCCTGGTGACGCTAGCGAGGTGGCTGGACGGCTCCTGTTGGCTGGCGATGGTGGCGGTGCACGACGGAGCTCCGGTCGGGGTCCGGTGCTCGTGGCCAGGGTGCTATGGCCGGCTATCGATGACTCAGTCTACATGGCTAACCGTGGGGCATCACGGTGATCCTCTATGGCTGCGTCTTAGTCTAGCATGGCGGCCGGGTGCGCCAGCTATGGCCGCGCCATGGCGGCGGCGTCGTGGGCACGGCGTGCGCACGCTCTGATTCAGCATCCGTGGGGGCTAGGAGATGGTCGCGGGTGTGTGCGTGAGTGTGCCATTTTTGTGTTCCCAGTGGTCGGAGATGGCCTTGGCCTACACGCTCACGGTGTGGAGCGCCATGGCCGGAGTAGCTAAGTCCGGTGGCGAGCAGGGGAAGAACTGGGGGGGCTCACCGTTGGTGTCGTGGAAGATAGGATGGCGGTGCAGTGGCGGGTTGTGGCTATGTAGCTCCGGAAGCAGCGCAGTGCAGTGCAGCGTCGTGTCGTCGGCTCCTGCTCCGGCGGCTTTGGAGGTGTTCCGATGGCGCCTCCTTCTTCCTCCTCCCTCTCCCTTCCTTCCACCTCGCCCTTCTCTAGCTCGGGTGTGCGCGGGATGGCCACAAAGTGGCGGCGTGGCGTTGAGAGCTCAGGGCACTAGGGCCGGAGCTTTATAGCCGATCAGGGAACGGCGGAGCTCGGTGATCGGCGGATGGGGATCAAGGGCGATCGGGGCGCGAGCTTGCATCCAATGGCCGCGAGTGGTTGCGTGGGCGCGGCGCCAAGGAGACAGGGCCATGCCCCGGGTGTGACCCCCCTGGCCCGCTCTAGCCAGGGCTATCGGGGCTTAGTCGGAGGCGCGAGCGGCGTGGGGGAGGAAGACGACACTATGGACGGCGTGCGGCTGACGCGTGGGGTCCGGCGGTAGTGACAGCAAACGAGCGGAGGGCGCGTAGGCGTGGGCGGCGTGTTGGGCCATTTGCTGGGCCGGTCGCACGGTCATGTGAGTTGGCCTACGCGCGATGCAGGGCTGGCTTGCGGGCTGAGCAGGCCGAGCCAGCCTGCGAGGCCTTCTTCTTCCCTTTTTTCTTTTTCTGTTTTATTTTCCTTCTTCTTTATTTGAATTCAATTTTGATTTTGAAATTTGGATCCCAAATTGGTGTACCTTTTAGATATGATGCCCATATCATTGTTATATATATTAGGAATTTATTTAGCTATTTTGTATAACAACATAGGTGTAGTTTGTTATATATAAAAATAGAATTAGTTTTCTCTTTTTACACATTTATCCTTTGGTTTGAATAATAACTACTTTATGGTGTGTTTCTTTTAAGGAGTTTTTAGGCATTACATAAAACAGATGAAAATCCAAATCACCATTTTAGTTAACAATGTATGCAACACTTTGTTTGTTGGAAATTAAATAAACATAACTAACAAATGACATGCCATGCTTATGTGTTGACCTGGGTTGGGGTTAGACCTAATGCATCTCTTAGGTTGGGTTTCTATACATGACACTCATCATCACAAGGGAGTTTTGAGAAAAATTTTGTAGTTGGTATTTTTGGTGTATGGATTTTTGGGTTGTTACAGTCGGCCTTCTTCAAAAGTCGATAAAGGGGGAGACCTCGTTCACCAAGGTGTGAGATGAAATGGCTGAGCATGGCGAGGCACCCCGTAACTAGTTGTACCCCCTTTATGCTTTGAATGGGGCCCATCCTTGTGATGGCCGAGATTTTCTCTGGGTTGGCTTCGATGCCACGCTCAGAGACGATGAAACCGAGCAACATACCCCTCGGGACCCCGAAAACACATTTTTTGGGATTGAGCTTGATGTCGTTTGCTTGGAGTTTTACGAAGGTTTGTTCAAGATCGGCTATGAGGTGGTCAGCCTGTTTGGACATGACCACGATGTCGTCAACGTAGGCCTCAATGGTTCGCCCAATGAGGTCTCCAAAACACTTGAGCATATAGTGCTGGTACATAGCCCCAGTGTTCTTGAGATCAAACGGCATCGTGATATAGCAGAACGATCCGAAGGGGGTGATGAAAGACGTCGCGAGATGGTTGGACTCTTTCATTGTGATTTGATGGTACCCAGAGTAGGCATGAAGGAAGCAGATGGTTTCGTACCCTGAGGTTGAGTCAACTATTTGGTCTATGCGTGGCAAAGGAAATGGATCCTTCAGGCACGCTTTGTTGAGACCCGTGTAGTCAACACACATCCTCCATTTCTCGCTCTTCTTTCATACAAGGATGGGATTGGCTAACCACTCTTGGTGGTATACTTCCTTGATGAATCCGGCTACCAAAAGTTTTGCTATCTCCTCGCCGATGGTCCTGTGTTTCCCCTCGTAGAAGCAACGTAGGCACTGCTTCACCGGTTTAGAGCTTGGGTGGATCTTCAAGGTGTGCTCGGTGACCTCCCTTAGAGTGCCTGACATATCCGAGGGTTTCCACGCAAAGATATCTTTGTTGTCGTGGAGGAAGTCGATGAGTGCGCTTTCCTATTCGAAGGAAAGCGTGGTACCAATACGCAACATTTTGCCCTCGGTGCTCCCAGGGTCTATTAGGACTTCCTTAGAGCCTTCTGCTGGCTCAAAGGACCCGATAGACTTTTTGGGGTTGGGCGCTTCTTCGGTGATCTCTTTTCTGATGTCTGCGAGCTCTCTAGAGGCTATGATCGCTGCGGCGTGATCGTAGCACTCGACTTCACACTCATAGGCGCACTAAAAGGATGTGCCGATGGTGATGACCCTACCTAGGCCCAGCATCTTCAGCTTAAGGTAAGTGTAGTTGGGGACGGCCATGAACTTCACGTAGCATGGTCGTCCCAGGATGGCGTGATAAGTTTCGGGGAACCCAACCACTTCAAAGGTGAGGGTCTCCATCCTATAGTTGGATGAACCCCTGAAGGTGATGGGCAGATCGATCTGCCTAAGCGGCATGGCCTGCTTTATAGGCAGATGCCATGGAAAGGCACTCTGGTTGGCCGGATGTGTGCTTGGTCAACGCCCATAGCGTCGAGAGTCTCGGCGTGCATGATATTGAGGCCGCTGCCTCCATCCATTAGTACCTTAGTGAGATGCTTTGTGTCGATGATTGGGTCGACCACGAGCGAGTATCTTCCTAGCTATGGGACTTTTCTCTGGGTGGTCGGCCTGATCGAAGGTTATAGCAGACTCTAACCACCGGAGGAAGGTAGGTGTGGCCGGTTTGGTCGCATAGACCTCGCGGCGCGCGATCTTCTGGTGGTGTTTGGAGTCATAGGCCTCCGATCCTCTAAAGATCATGAGGTAACCATCCGGCATCGGGAAGCCACTGTCTTTTTCCTCGACGTCATCCACAGTCGGATCAGGGTCCTTCCTGTGCTCCCCTTTGTTGGAGCCTCCGATCAAGAACCGCCTCATGAGGCCATAGTCCTTGTACAGATGCTTGACCGGGAAGGCATGGTTTCTGGCATGGCCCTTCTAGTAGTTTTTCAAAGTGGTTTGGAGTGCCCACCATGGGCTTTCAACCACCCCTGTGGTCTACGGCGGCCATAGCGAGCCCTCGCGCCATTGCTTCTTGTTTTTCTTTTTGGCGGGACGATTGGAAGTGCCTTTGCCGGCATCCTTGTCCCGCCTTGCCTTGCCATCGAGACGATCGAAGATGGCTCCGACTACTTCTTCACCCGAGGCTTGGCTGGTGGTGATGTCCAGGAGTTCCTTGGTGGTTCACGGGCACTTACGTCCCGTCTTGCGAACCAAAGACTCGTAGGTGGTCCCGGACAGGAAATCTCCTGTAATGTCGGCATCGGCGACGTTAGGAAGCTCGTTGCATTGCCAGGAGAAGCACCGGATGTACCCATAGAGGGTTTCTTCATCCTTCTATCGATAGTTCTTGAGGTCCCACGGGTTTCCAGGGTGCTTGTATGTGCCCTGGAAGTTTCCCATTAAGATCTCCTTAAGGTCCACCCAACTTTGGATTCCGTTGGACGGAAGGTGTTCCCACCAGGTCCTTGCCGAATTGGCCAAGAATAATGGAAGGTTGCGGATAATGAAATCGTTATTATTCACACCACTAGTTTGGTAGGCAAGCCAATAGTCTTTGAGCCATAGTCCGGGGTTTGTTTCCTCTGAGTACTTTGGGATATTGGTTGGTGGTCGGTACCTCAGCAGGAAGGCAGCATTGAGGATGTGTTGGCCGAAGACCTGAGGCCCCGGTAGGCCAGGGCTTGGGCTTCGGTCCTCACCACTGTCGTAGCATCTGCCATGACGAGGGTGATAGCCACGTCTGGCTCCCTCTCTTGGGTTATCATAGGTGTGTCTACGAGTGTCGAGGGTGCTGCACGCGTCACGGTCACGGCTGAGACGCAAACGCATCGGGACCACGACGTGCTGCCTACTTCCTTATGGCTCCTGGTGGACCAACGCGTCCCTGCCAGGGCACGCCAAAGGCGTGCACTAGCTGTTATCGAGCTTGCGTCACCGAGACAATGAGCTCTCAGCCTACTGCGCCGCCGCACGCTCGAGCAGTGTGCGAATCTCGTGGTGGGCCCGATGATCTCAGGCATTGTGGCCTCTGGAAGACCATGGAGGAAGGCCACCATGGCGGTGATGTTCTGGCTTGCCCGGGCAAAACAAGGGAGGGCTTCATCATCAGTGATTTCTCGATCAAGCTCCGCACATTCCTGCTGGAGCTAGAGTCGCGCCTTGTCGAGCTCTCGGTGTTGGGCTTTTAGCTGCTCCACCCACATGTGAGGTGGGACCGCTATCTCCCCCTCATCCTCATTGTTGAGGTTGTTTGCTAGGGTAGCCTCCTCTTAGGGGATGCTCTCGACATGTCCCTCGGGGGTACCTGTCATGAAGCATTCACGAGAGGGGTGATGGCTCCCCCTGCTGGAGTTAGAGCCAGAGGGCGACTCTGGCTCCTCTGCCAGAAGGTCATGGAAGGATTCCATGACGTGTTCGATCACTCCCACAAATTCATCATTCATGGGAGGTGGAACCATGCGTTGTGCCACAAGGTGGCTAACGGTCACCGCAGTGTTGCGGAGACCGAACGGAAGCACTATTGGGGCGCTCCATATGAGGTGTTCCAGAGAGAGGGGTTCCCCTCCGGCGAGGCACGCCATGTGATTGGCGTCAAAGAAGGTGAGGTGGTGCAGGTCCTCCCTGAGCGATTGAGGTTCTAGGAAGATGTCAAGCTGGCACTCAAGCCTCTTGTAGTCGAGGCTGATGGAGGGGAGAGGTTGGATGGCGGCATGAGCCAATACCAACTCTCCTCCCACCGTGATGATGAAATCTAGGTCACCAAAGTGCATGTGTGCACCCGGGACCCAGCTAATACCGTGGCTAGCCAACCGTGGCCTAATGTTAATATCAAAATGCGCAAAGGTCCCCTACCTGGCGTGCTAACTATCGGTGTTTCGAGTAAACACCAACTAGTAAATTTGTATTATTGCGCATTGGGCCAGGATGGTGTGCTAAAAGACACAAGGTTTATACTGGTTCGGGCAAAATGTCCCTACGTCCAGTTTATGGCTACTGCTCATGTTATTAGCACTGAAAGGTTCATAGTAGGGGTTACAAACGAGCGAGAGAGGGAAAGATCCCAAGTCTTCGATGAAAAGGCCAAATGGGTGCTGAGAGCTTGGTCACTGCTTAGCTATGTGTGATGTGTTGTGTGTTGAGTTGAGTCCTCCCCTTAGTGGGGTGCCCTGCCTTTCCTTTTATAAACCAAGTAGGAGCAGGGATTACAGATGGGAGAAAGAAGAAAAACCAGAGGCAAAGGAGCTCCTTCAGAGATGCTGGGTCTTTCTTTTCCTCTGTGCGAGCCCTGCTGATATGGCAGACGGTGCCAGGGATAGCTCCTTGCTACTGACAATGCCACATTTTGACATTGTCAGCGAGTGGTCACATCCCATCCCGCCCGAAGAGCGGCACGACGGACCAGGGCGTTGATCCATGGCCCTACGGGGAGCAGACGGTGCAGTGACCGCACATTCGTTACTGTAGGTGATGTGAGTTTCCTCCTAGACCATAGTGGTTGTCGTATGCTTTCATCAGGATCCATGCACGAGGGCAAATGCCTGTGCCCATAACACTGTAAGACAAATGTCGGCGCCCACAACACTGTTCGTGCTCTGACACGCCTGGAAGGGCTTAAAGCGCCTGTCTTGTCATATCCTGATGGTACTTTCCTATAGGCGTGCAGGGTATGGTCCTTGGTATTGCGGTTGACTTGAGTGCCCTGCCTTATCTGTGCGTGTAGTTATGAAGGAGCGGCACGTAGACATTGGCGCAAGGTGGAGCTAGCCCCTAGACATCGGGCGAGGCAGAGCCTGCCCATGGACGTCGGGTGAGGCGGAGTCTGCCCCTAGACATCAGGTGAGGCAGAGCCAGCCCTCGGTCATCGGGCAAGGTGGAGTCTGCCCTCGGACGTCGGTGAGGCTAGAGTCTGCCCCTAGACATCGGGGAAGGCAGAGCTGGCCCTCGGACGTCAGGCGAGGCGGAGCCTGCCCCTAGACGTTGGGCGAGGCGGAGCTAGCCCTTGGACGTCGGGTGAGGTGGAGCTAGCCCTTAGACATCGGGCGAGCGGAGTCTGCCCTTAGACATCGGGTGAGGCAGAGTCTACCCCTAGACGTTGGGCGAGGCAGAGCCAGCCCTAGGATGTCACGAGGCAGAGTCTACCCTTAGGGGTCGGGCATGGCAGAGCCAACCCTTAGGGGTTGGGCGAGATGGAGTTATCCCTCTGTCGTTGGGCAAGAGGTGTAGTCACGCTCTTGTCTGTTTGAAAGCATCAATGTTTGATGGTTATTAGCTCCTCCTCTTTGGGTACCCCAGTATTTGGTCCCCAACACCATGCTTGAGGAGAAACAAAGTTTTATCCATCGATCCCATTTTAAACCCCTTTTCAAGCAACAAAGTTTTCAAACGAGCATACCAAGCTCAAGGGGCTTGTTTCAAACCATAGAAAGCTTTTTGAAGTTTGAATACATGGTTTTGAAATTTGGGATTTTTGAAACGGGGGGGGGGGGGTTGCCTCACATAAACCTCTTCCTCTATGTACCCATTTAAGAAAGCACTTTTCACATCCATTTGAAAAAGTTTGAAACCCTTAGACGTAGCAAAGGCTAACAGTATTCTAAATGGGAAACAGGGGCAAAGGTTTTCTCATAGTCTATCCCCACTTTTTGGCAAAACCCTTGGGCTACCAACCTCGCCTTGTTTATCACTACCAACCCATCCTCACCCTGTTTGTTTTTGAAAACCCATTTGGTCATGATGAGGTGGCAATCTTATGGAAGTGGTACCAAAACCAAAACCTAGTTTCTTTCAAAATTTTCCAACTCCTCATGCATGGCATTCACCCAATTAGCATCAGATAAAGCATGTACAACATCCCAGGGCTTGAAAGAAGCAACGAAAGCAGAGTGAGCAAAGTGGGAAATATCATTAGACCTAGACTGCGTGACTTGCTCATGGATGTTACCGATCATCTGTTGAGGTGGATGCATGGCCTAAATGTGTTGAGGGGCTCGTCGCCCTGAAGTGACCTCCTCCTCAATAGGTAGTGCTTGCGGCTCGAACGGCACCTATGTAGTGGAAGTAGTGGTAGATGGTTCGTTAGCCAAAGTAGTGGAAGCAGGCTCGATAGGGGCAGCCGATGGAGCCAGCTCGGGATCACCCTAATCAGCATCTTCTTGCTCCTCTTCCACAAAATGCTCTCGCCTAGCTCTTTTTCACTTGCACACTCAAAGACAGGGGTTGCACAAGGCATAATCTCATCAAATGTAACACCACAGGTCTCCATGATGCAATTAGTTTCAAGGTTAAGTACATGATATGCTCTAGAATGTAATGCATAACCCAGAAATATACCATCTAAAGACTGAGACTTGAACTTGTCCAAATTACTCTGCTTGAGCACAAACCACTTATAGTCGAACACTCTAAAATGGTTTAGGTAGGGTGCTCATCCAAATCGCAACTCAAAATAGGTTTTGTTCAAATAAGGTTAGAGAAAAATATGATTGGACACATAGCATGTTGTGTTGATCGCCTTGGCCCAATACTTCCTAGGAGTCCTATGCTCATCAAACATTGTCCTAGCCATCTCAATAAGGGTCCAATTCTTGCGTTCAATAATGCCATTTTGCTAAGGCATGTAAGGAGAGGAAAATTGGTGCTCAAGATACAAAGAAGCACAAAAAGTTTCAAAATGAGTATTCTTGATTTCTGTGCCATTGTGACTATGGATTGCTCTCATGGTATTCTTTGGAAACTCATTTTGCAACGGAAGAATCAAATCTGAAGCATGTGAAAACTCCCAATAGTTGCGAGAAAAGTCATCAACAATCACAAGAACATACCACTTTCAACCAACCAAGCGCACCCGAGCCGGAACAAACTGTGTCCATGTGCAAAAGCTCACCGAGTCGCTCATTCATGACTTTGTTAATAGGTGGATGGAAAGCAGCAACCATTTTCTTGTGATGACAAGGACGACAAACAATATCCTTCTCAAATTTCAATTTGGGCAATCCTTGGATATAGCCAAGTGAACTAAGTCTTGCAAGCAAGTCTAAGCTCAAATGTCCAAGTCATTTATGCCACTTCCAAAGATCAGAAGAAGGACCAGCCACCAAGCAGCAAGAAGGGCCAAAGGACCTCAAGAAATCAGCACGAAACACATGACCGAAAGGGGAAATCTAACAAATAAGATCTCCTCAAGAGTCCAAAACACAAGAAACACCCTTCTTAAAGTGCACTTCAAAGCCATCCTCAAGGAGTTGCGAAACAGAAAGCAAATTGAAGTGCATGTTCTCAACCAAAGCAACCTCATTTAGAACAAACTTCTCATTCACCTTGATGGCGCCATGAGAAACAACCTTACCTTTACTGTTGTCCCCAAATGTGATATATTCCTTACCATGCACAGGGTTGAGGTTGGAGAACCATTTTGAACTTCCGGTCATGTGGCGTGAACACCCGGAATCTATCAGCCATATGTTCTCTAGTCCTCCGACCTGCTCAATCAATAGAAAGACATGGGGTGAGCAAACGACACAACACCACAGTTAGTAAACTACGAAGAGTACCAGTGTTGAGCCATTTGTTCAGGGTTAGGAAAAACACAAAACTTCCTATGCCTCATAGGGGGAAAGCGATCACCACGATAGGGAAAACATGGTCCACTAGGAGTGTGATACACAAAGCCACCGCCATGAGGTCCATAGCCATATTGACCATGACTAGGATGCCATTGGGCACTAGCCCCATGAGGCCTAGCACCTTGAGGTCTTGCACCTCTTAGTCTAGCAGCATGCCTCTGAACAGGCGAAGCATGTACACCATAGAAAGGGTGGTACATGTCCTGGTTGTTCATCTCTACCTCATGCCGCTCATCCCTCTTCCTTCGAAAGCAAAAATCAGCAAGGTAACCATCCCTATGGCAGTACTCATAGTGATACTTCACCTCGCTCTTGGGTGGTTGCTTCACTCACTTGTGGGTATGGTCCAGTCTTAGTGTAGGGTTTTGTGCTTGTGGATGGGTTTTCTCAAGGATAGCTGAAAGTGTGTCCAAAGGGTTTCTTAGGTGATTAGGCTTTGGGATCCACACTTGTTTCTTAGGTGGGGCTTTTGGTGGTTCAACAAACACCCCATCTTTGGTGTTAGGATTGAGGGGCTCAGTTGGTGGGATTTTGTTCAATTTGGGGGTAGTGGAAGAGTTTGGTTTCTCATTCAACTTCAAACCACTACATTCTCCAATTTTGCCATAGAACTTATCACCCCCAACACCCTCAGCATCAAAGCCAACACCCGGTCCATCAACGCCATGCTTAAACTATTGGACCATCAAGCCCAACTGTGGCTCACTACAAGACACCTAGCTCAAGATAATCTAGAGGTATGTGTTTTCTTCCTCAAATCTCATCTTGGCTGCACGACAAGCCTAGAGGACACAACAAACACTCAGTAGGAGCACTATCATAACTAGCCTTCTCAAGCAAAAAGATCCTAGCTTTCTTCTCCTCTGACTCTGACTACAAAGCGGGACATGACTTGCAAGCACCCAACAAGCTATGCCTGGACATCATCTCATCTAGCTCATCAAACAGACAAGCATACTTGGTTTATAGGGTGGCAAGGTTTGATATTTCCACCGTGCAACTATTGCACTCCATCTCCTCAAACACGACAGGAGTCCTAGCTAACTCAAGATCCTTAAGCGTAAACTCTAGCTTGGCCTTAAACTTGTTTCGCTCTTTCACTACACACCTAAGCATCTTGTCCTAACTAAGCAAAGTATTGTTCAAAGTATCCAACTCAGCAGCCAATTCGTCGGTGGAAAGTGGTACCTCAGAGTTAGAGTCAGAGTTGTTGCCATCACCGCTGCTGGTCATCTCATCGCCAAGTGCCATGACACAGAATCAATCCTTGGCATTGTCAGCCAGAAAGCAGAGTCCATTTAGCTTGTCCTCGGTCTTGCGCTTGGACTCATTGTCGCTCAAGGAAGAGCCATTGCTATCACAGGAGTCGAGCTTGAGGTCATTGAGGGAGGTGAGAAAGGCACGCTCTTGAGCCTTGGCTTTCTTGATGTAGTGCTGCTTTAGATTTTCCTTGTTTAGCCTCCTTTCCCTGTACTTGTGCTTGTCGAAGGTGTACTCATGGTTGTCCTTGTGCTTATTATAGTCCTCCTTGCCCTTGAGCTTAGGGGAGTTAGCGATGAAGTGGTCGGATGCGCCGAAGTTGAAGCATCCCTTCTTTTCTTTCCCATGCCACTGATTCTTTCGGTTGTCATAGTCCCGCTTGAATCTATGGACGACCAACTCCAGCTCATCATCACCAAGCACCTCAACATGCTCTTCTGTAACAGAAAACAAAGAGGGCAAAGCGAAACAAGCAGGTGAGAGGTTAGTAGAAGACCCTATAGATCCAGACACAAGAGCCATAGTAGGCACAGATCGATTCTCTATTTTGGCTCTGGATTGGAGGTCTATCTCGGTAGATTTGAGCTTGCTAAAAAGCTTGTCAACAGTGAAAGTCTCATAGTTGGGGGACACAGTGATTGTGGCAACTTTGATCTCCCAAACCCATCGATCTAGGGCATGTAATAGTGTTAGGGCCCTCTCATGATCATCATTGGGTAGTTGTGGCTTGTTAGCGCACATCTTGTTCACAATCGACTGAAATCGTGAAAACATCAAATCGACAAACTCCCTAGGAAGCTGCAGAAAGTTCTCGTACTAGCGACAGTGTATCTCAAAGAATCTAGGCTTGACGTGGGACAAGGCCTCATGATACCTCTCAAGTGTGGACCAGATCTCATGTGGCGTCATGAGACTCGAAATGAGCTCCAACTCAGGAAGCGAGGGACAGAAGAACAAAGCATTTCTAACCTTGTTGTTTGCCTCGTGTTGATCAACCTGGTTTTGATCAACCTGAGCTGCCAAGACCATGTAGTCCTGTGCGAAACAAATCTCCTAGACTCGTGATCCAAGGCTCTAGAGATATGCCAACATGCGAATCTTCCAGTACGCGTAGTTCGTGCCATCGAACCATGGAGACTTTCCACTAGACCTCTCCATGTTGCCTTCATGGATCAAGATCTAGTTAAGGTGGATTGATCCTTAACCTGCTTTGATACCAATTGAAGGACCGAGAACGGTGACCAGAGGGGGTGAATAGGAGCCTAAACTAATTTTCTTTCGATTTCGGTCATTGTCCCAATTCAAACCCCAAAGCACTCGAAACACCAAAAACACCACGAGGAGTACACATACGCCAACTAGTGGCTAGATGCACTCAATAGAGTCTCGGAGACATAGCGAAAATGATGGGAGAAGAAACAGGTGAAAGATGCAATCAAATGAGCGAAAACACGACACAACAGCGAGGACACCCAGTAAAACTAGACTAGCTAGTTTGCAGACCGGCCTCATCGATTCTACTGTGCTGATGCTAAGAAACCGGCTTGGGCCAGTTGGGACCAGGCCTGGCCGCCTAGGGGTGCTGAACCGGCCCTACCGGTTTTGAGGCATGCAGGAACCGGCTTGGCCGGTTTGGTCGCCCTACACTCCGTGCACTCCCCTCCAACCTCCAAAAATGATCCAAATCAAATCCAATCGTGTAACACCCCGGGTGTTTTAAATACTAAAATAGGACATGTCATCATATGCATTGCAAGGCATTTGGTCATATTGCAAACTTTGATATGCATTCACTAAAACAAGTTTATAATTATGTTATGAGTGTTGCCTTGTATGGTTTGAATTGAGTTCAAAGTTTGGTTTGAATTTGAAGTTTCGAAAACCCTGATTTCCAGCGATTACTTTTGACCCGAAAAACCCATTTCAAAATCAAAGCACATTTTGGGGTTGAGCCTTAAAGCAAAAGTGTAGACTTGGTGAGTTGTACAACTTTGGTTTTTGGAGTTTTCAAAGTTGTTTAGAAAAATTTGAAGTAATTTGAAAAGGCGAAATGTACTTAAAGTGTCTCTTTTTAATTCAAAATTGCATTTCAAAATGTAGACTGAATTAGGAGGTGGTTATAAAATCAAAGTTGTAGAACTCTGAATTTTGAACAACTTTTATTTTTGGAGATTTTTGAGTTGTTATACAAATTTGGTAGTAATTTGTATTTTAAATCAAGTGGCAGTTTTGTAATTATGTTGAACAGTAGTCGCGGGCAGCTGTCGTCGCCAGCGTGCTTCTCCGGGCTTCCAGTCACGCCTATGGCTACCCTTGGCTTCGCACTGGCGTGGGGAAGTCTCCTGCGTGGCTTCTCCTTGCTTCTGAGCTGAGTATAAGACCTGCGTCGTCGTCGTTCTTCGCCGTTGCTTTCCTCTGTTTTCCCAACGTCGCCGCCGCTGCTCCGTCGAGCTCGCCTCGCCTCCTCAGCGCAAACTAGCCTTGGCTAAGCTTGCCATAGCTTCGCTAGTCCCTTGCGAAACCAGTCCTCTAGCCCTTGTTGTTTAATTGCGCCGAAAACCGCCGTTCTTTGCCTTTCTTCCCCGCGGCCGGCAACCTCACCGTGGTGTGCACGTCGCCGTGGGTCGAGGCTCTCCGGTGAGCCGCTGCTCTTGAGAATCCTTGTTTCAGCTTCTCCTTGTTGCCGTGAAGCTTTGTGACTTGTTGCTTGATCATTTCATCCACTGTAGTCACTGGAACACCGCCACCGATGACCGTTGCTCCACCGTGGCTGCTGTGACCGTCGACCCGTGTCTCCGTTGCTTCTCCGGCTCGGCCAGCTACTCCAGTGTGTTCGGGGTGAGCTCCTGGTTCTACCCGAGTTGTTTGTTTCATCGTTACCGGCTTTCCTTCACCGACGTAGCGCAGCCGCGCCATCGGGTCCGCCATGGCCGTCGTCAAGCTTGTTACCGCTGCAATTAGTCTCGATAGTACACTCAATCGATGCGGGGTGATGAGGGGAGTGTGTTGGTACTCTCGCTGTCGCTGTTGGTCTCGCCGTCGGCGAGTTATCACCGGTCAACGCCATCGTCGCCATAGTCAAAGGGCCGGAGGTCGGGGATGACATGTGGGGTCACCCTGTCAGCGACTGTGTAGTTTGAATATGATTTTTCCTTTTTTAGAAATAAATGAATAGTGTATGTTTTTGTTATTTTTGTGTAGATTTATTTAGAGCTCCAAAAATTATGAAAATTTTTGTGTGACCTCTCTATGATGAGTATTATTTAGGAAAAATATGAAATATTGATTTATAATACTTTTTGAATGTAATAAAAATTGCTCAATTAATTAATAAATGAGTTTCTATGATTTTTCTAGGCTTAATTATTTATCCAAAAATTATGAAAATTGTTTTACCACTTATTAATCATGAGATGAACATGTAAAAAAATTATAGGTTCAATTGGAACAAGTTGATTTATTTCATAATTCTTAACTAATTAATTAATTCAAAAAAGCAAATAGTAACCTTTATTGATTTAGGTTTTGTTTGAATTTTTGATTGAGTGATGTCCTTGGGTCATTAGTTGGTAATGATCCTTGGCAATTGAATTAGGTGTTACGAAAAAGGTTTAGTTAGTTTGACTTGTAACTGTACCGCGAAGGAAAGTTGTATTCAAGTTGCTAACTTTTGCATCCATCATCGAGCATCATATTTTGTATCTCGCATCATGTTAAACATGGCATTGTTACTACGTCTAGTGAACAAAGGTGAGCACGTGGTAGTTAATCAAGTGGTTGAGGAGGTTAATCCGTCTGTTGAGGTCGGGTTGGATAATTGTGGTGTGACTCCAGAACCGGACTTTTCCGTCAACGAAGGCAAGCCTCAGATGCATTTAAACCAACCTTGTGTTTTACAAATTTATATCGCTTTTGCTTTCAAGTACTGCATTAAGTGATTAGGAGTTGCGTGCAAACCTAATTGGTGCATTACCAACCTTGTTTTTCCATATCTACCTTGTTACCAGTTTAAATTCTTATATGTCTAGATATGCTTAGCCATGCTTAGATAGATCAAAGTCGGGTGATTACCTATCACCTGCAAGTTTTAAATGGATCTTTGGTTACGTTTGGTTACTTATGTGATCATGAAATATGAACATGTGGAGTAATAAATCTAGACTGGGCGGACTCGGTGTGTGAGAGCCACAGGACATGGAGGTCCTATGAGCGAGTTCTTTCTGCCTGTGTCGGTTAAGGTCCATCCGTTGTTGAACTGTGTGCGGTGAGACTTTGTAGTACTAACCACATACTCCGGTAAGCCTTAACTTGGCTATTCTATTACGAGAATGACTACTCGTGTACTAGGAGTGGAGATGATGAGGACATCGCCAAGATGGAGTCGAGGACGACTCCAATTCGAGAAGGGGAGGATGATGAGGACATCGCCACGCTGGACACACCGACGCCATGGTCTTCCCCAAGTTGTAATTCGTTCCCAACTCAGCTGCTACGTCGCCCTCGGATTCAGCAGACACGTCGTCACTGTTTCGGTCATAACTTTCTCATACGACATCGAAACGGGCCGTTCTTGGATGCGTTGGAAAGGGGACGACGACGCCGTCGTTTTGGATCTGGTCCCAGCTCCAGAAGGTCCGTGGATCATTCTGTGTGACCACGGCAAGGTGCTGCGTCACCTATTTGGGCCAACTTGGCCATGTATCGTGTCGGGCCTTAAGCCCAAGTTGTGGGCGCCCAACCCCTGGCCGTCCCCAACCCTAGGTCGAGTCTTAGACTATAAACACAGCCGCCGCCACTGCTACACAATTGGGTTTTGTTTAGAGTTTAGTTTTCCATCAAGAAACTGAATCGTTCATTGTAACTGTGGTGACAAATCCTTTTACAATGATCCAGGGCCCCCGTTCTTGATCTCCTCCACTGTGTCGATTAGTCCTTTGGAACCGAGTTCTTGAACCCTCTATTGATATTCGCGTCATTCATATTTGTAATATCAGATTGCGTGTTTTACCTTCTTGCTTGTGCTCTTCGATTCGCTTGCAGGAAAAGCCTTCTTGGCGAGGTCAATCAAGTTATGCTTGGTTGATAACCAATGGAGCAGTGGTGTAACAGTTGCAGGGTTCGAATCGCGTCTGATTTGAAGCCGGATCGCCAACGTCGAGATCTCCACATATCGAACTTACCGGCTACCTCTCAGAAGATCGGGCCTGTACCCATCAGGAGAGATGGCGGGAATAGCGTGTACCCACATGGCAATGGACTGGATTGGTGGAGTACTGTATTCTCGGGTGGCACGGACTTGTTCTTGTTTTAGAGGAACCGAGGGTAGGTTGGTATATGTAGGTCGGGGACCTGCATATGTCGTGTGGTCTAGAATCCCCAGCTGGGTTTTAGTCGGTTCGAATCGTCGTTGCTCCTCGGTTATGGAGACTCACTTCTCTGTTCATCATCGTAGTTAATAACTGCAACTTGAGCTAGTTTGGAGAAAGAGTTTGATATGAAGTTCATGATCTCATTACGGATCCTTGCAGATTCATATATGGTTCTTGTGAAGTGTTAAATGTTGAATTAGAGAATCTTGTTAAACATGCTTTTACGCAAAAGAACTTTGATTATTGCTAAAGCCGTACCTTGAATCCCTAAGCCTGCATTCCTGAGTCTTATCAGTTTTTATTTCGATTAAGTCTTGTTGAGTACTTTTGTACTCAGGGTTCGTTGACCCTTGTTGCAGGTGAGGTTCATGAGCAGATCTGTTTTGGATCATGCTGCATGACTGTTGTTCCATGCGATGACGATTAGTAAATGTATGGCCCTTGGGCAGGGCAGTTCAATTGTGTGTTTTATATTATATTATAATGCCACTCCACTATTACGTTTTGTAATAATCATCGAACTTAGTTGTGAGGTTTGAAACTACTGTTTTATAAACTAAGTTATTGTAAGACTTCCGCTGTTTTACTCTGATGTACCTATTTGAATAAATTGTTGTAATACTGCAATGACTCTGTAATGTGATCCTGCTCGAAAATCATGGATGATTCGAGGTTCCCCGAGAACACCCGACAGTCTTCTTTAGTTACCGGGAATATATGCATAGACGTCAAAGGTCGTTGGACAATGACAGGTGCATGTGGGCCCTATAATTTAGGAGGTTCTACCACAGAATGGTATCAGAGCGATCGTTACAAAGTCTTTGTTATATTGTTTTACAAAAACTTCAAAATGATTTGGGACAAATATATATAACTTGTTAATTTGGTCCAAATTGCTTCTGACTTATCTTATTTCATTCTCCCCATTCCTTAATTGATTAAAAAGGCTTTGTGTGGTGGAGTAATAATCTTATTATGCCCTATATAATAAGAACTATTGTTTATGTTTATTGTAAGCTTTGATGTTTTGTTCGTAAGAACGATTCATGCATCATGATTAATTCACTCGTTACTTCCTTCGCCTCTGGGTCTGGGTGGGTAGTGTGTATGGGTTGAGTTGTGTAGTCCACCCTTGCTGCTCTTGAGGCTGTTGTTAGTTTGTCTTACTGGGATTAATCTTGCTTCCTACAATATGACTCGTACCAAGAAGACACCTCGTAAGTCCACATGACCCAAAGGAGTTCCTCGTCACCAACTTGCCCCTAGGAATGACGGTGCTAGTAGTAGTAGCTCTAGGCCTGATCCCCAGGCAGAGATACAGAGGATTTCTGCAGAGTTAGCACAAGTTACTAGAGATAGGGCCTTGGATGTCATCCAGGTAGGAGAACTACAGGGTCAATTGAGGCATCTTACCACCGCTCACAGGAACTGCGAACATATGTTAGTTCATACGGTGGAAGGAAGAAATGAAGCTTGGCATAGAGAAAATGTAGCTAGAGCTAGAACTCATGAGCTAGAATTCTATGTAGAAGATTTAGAAGAGCATAATACTTATCTGCATGAGGAAGTTCATAGGCTAAGCAATCTCCTAGATCCAAATCATGAACCCCAAGCTGATGCAATGGACCCCGGTGTCATCCTTGCCGATGATAGCGAATCGGAAGAGGAAGAAGAAAATCCTGAAGAATTAGTAATGATCGATGAAAGTGATAATGAAGGCGGTAATATTTCCAGAATGGATACTAAGCCTGAAGTTTGAAGTGATCGAGGAAAGGAGTAGAGTTGTATAATAGTTAGTTCTAGTTAAGTTAAGTAGTCATGTTTAGGTACATGCGGGTTTGTGTTTATATTAGTAAACCCTATGTAATGTGTCTGGAGTAAGCTTTTGTTGCAATTCAATAAAGACTTGTGAGTAAAGTTTGGTTTGTTATGAGCAGATGCGTCATACGCGGGGTTCGTATATTCCTGGTACTTCACAAGATGAGAACGGTATTCCAGATCCACCACCAGTTCCAACAAATCTAGCTGATGCTATAGCCGCACTTATCAATGTGACAGTTGAAAATTCTCGTTTGCTTCATGAGATGGCTCAAAGTAATCAGAATCAGATACAAGAAAACCGTGGTCGCCATCATAACAGGCAGGAGGCTACATATGTTGATTTTACCAACACAAGGCCACCAGTGTTCACCAAGGCAGACGAACCACTGGAGGCTGACGATTGGCTTTGAACCATGGAGCAGAAATTTGATCTCATTCCATGCACGGAGTTTTAGAAACCAGTCTTTGTTGCCCAACAACTTAGAGGTGCAGCCGGTGCTTGGTATGCGAATCTTATGGCCATGCAACCCGTAGGTGTTCCGTTAAATTAGACAGAGTTTCATACTGCTTTCAGAGCCCATTATATACCGGAGGGAGTTATGGCTATGAAGCTGGATGAATTCCTTGCTTTGAAGCAAGGGGATTAGACGGTTATGCAGTATGTGGGAAGATTCAATCATCTGTCCCAATATTCAATAGAACATGTCAACACAGATGTCAAGAAAAAGAAATGGTTCATGAGAGGTCTGAATACTAAATTGTAGACTATGATGACAACTTGTACCAATGTCACTTATCATGAGGCAGTGAATATTGCAATTGCTTCGGAGGCAAAGTATCGGCAGCATAAGGAGCTCAAGAAGAAAAAGAGTATGCCATGTGGATCTTTTGGGGGAAATCAAAAGAGGCAGAGGGTGATTTATCATCCAGTAAATCATAATCATCCTCCTTATCGTCCACCGTAGTTTCAAGCCGGTCAGCAATCAAATGTCTACCCTACTACAACTTATCAGAATCCACAACCGACAAATGCTTCTGGGGTTTCTGCTTCAACACCCCACGGTCATAAGTATCCCTGTTTCAATTGTGGCAAGCCTGGTCATTTCTCGAGGGAGTGCCCATATCCAAAGTAGTATAATGCAAATTATCAGAAGACCCTTGCCAATCAACAACAGGATCAGACACAGAATAAGAACAACAATCAGAATGCTCAGAAGGGCAAAGATGAAAGGAAGACAGGAAGGGTTTTCTATATTCAAGCCAGGGAAATTCCGAAAGGAGAGCCAGTGATGATGGGTATGTTTCCTGTCGCCAATCATCCTACAGTTATACTTTTTGATTCAGGTGCATCTCATTCATTCATCAATAGAACATTTTGTGGTAAAGCATGAAATTTCAATTGGGGCAACAAAGGAAAATTTCTTTATACAATCGCCCGGGGGACGTCTGTGTACTAAGGAAATGGTATACCAGGTACCCATAAACCTAGGTGGGCATATTTTTCCCACTACCATGATTATCCTAAAGGATCAGGATATAGATGTAATTTTGGGAATGAATTGGATGTATCAGCATAAGGCTGTTATAGATGCTTTGAATAGAACTATAAGGGTGAGTTTGCTAGATAGTAATTCTCAACTTCTCATCCAACTTCCAACCTTAAGAAGATCAGTGGGCAAAGTTTGTGCAACTACCATCAAAGAGATTAGAGATATCCCGGTTGTGTGTGAATTTCCTGAAGATTTACCCGGTCTACCACCTGATAGGGATGTCCAGTTTAACATAGAGTTGAAACCTGGAACAGCTCCGATTTCTCGGAGAGCTTATAGGATGCCGCCTAAGGAGTTAGCCGAGTTGAAGGCTCAGTTGCAAGAATTGATTGATAAGGGGTTTATCCAACCTAGTTCATCACCTTGGGGATGTCCGCAATTTTTGTGAAAAAGAAATATGAGACCCTGAGGTTATGTGTTGACTATTGTCCATTGAAAGAAGTGACCATCAAGAATAAGTATCCCTTACCTCGGATCGATTTGCTCTTTGATCAACTAGCCAGAGCCAAAGTTTTCTCCAAGATAGATTTGAGGTCCGGCTACCACCAAATCAAGATTAAGCCTGAAGATATTCCCAAAATGACATTTACCACAAGATATGGATTATATGAGTACTTGGTAATGTCTTTTGGTTTGACGAATGCTTTAGCTCATTTCATGTATCTGATGAATTCAGTATTCATGCCAGAGTTAGACAAGTTTGTAGTGGTGTTTATTGATGACATCTTAGTGTATTCCAAGAATAAGTAAGAACATGTGGAACATCTCAGAATTGTTCTGACCCACTTGAGAGAACATCAACTATATGCCAAGTTTAGCAAGTGTGATTTTTGGCTTAAGGAAGTACAATTTCTTGGACATGTCTTGTTAGCTGAAGGAGATGTTGATCCAAGCAAAGTGAAGGATGTGCTTGATTGGAAACCGCCAGCCACAGTTCATCAGGTTCGAAGTTTTCTAGGATTGGCGGGGTATTACCGTCGTTTTATTCTAGATTTCTCTAGAGTATCTAAGTCCATCACTGAGTTGTTGAAGAACCAAGTCAAGTTTGTCTGGTCATCTGATTGTGAAGAAGCTTTCCAGACTTTGAAGAGACTGTTGACCACTGCCCAGTATTAGCCCAATCTGATATCGAGAAGCCGTTTGATGTTTATTGTGATGCTTCGGGTATTGGTATTGGATGTGTATTGATGCAAGAAGGCAGAGTCATTGCTTATGCATCCAGGCAACCTAAGCAACATGAAGAACACTATCTAACTCATGATCTAGAATTAGCAGCTGTTGTCCATGCTCTAAAGATTTGGTGGCATTACCTGCTTGGTAATACGTGCCATATTTATATAGACCACAAGAGTTTAAAGTATATCTTTACTCAGTCAGAATTGAACATGCAACAAAGAAGATGGTTAGAACTGATTAAAGATTATGACTTGGAAGTACATTATCACCCTGGTAAAGCAAATGTGGTTGCAGATGCCCTCAGTCGCAAAAGTTATTGCAATTGCCTGACAGTGAGAACAATGGGTCTGACCTTATGTCAAGAGATGGAAAAGTTGAATATAGAGGTAATTCAACAAGGCAGTTTGACCAACATAATTGTTGAAACCAATATTCGAGACCAGATTATTGTTGTTCAGAAAGAAAACAAAGGTATAGCCCATATCAAGGAAAGAGTCAGGAATGGAAAAGCGGAATGCTTCAGCATAGATGATGAAGGTGTGTTATGGTTCAAGGATCGCCTGGTGGTACCAAAAGTTCCTGAGTTGCGGCAGTCAATTCTTGAAGAGGCACATGCTACTAGGTTATCTATCCATCCAGGGAGTAACAAGATGTACCATGACTTGAAACAAGATTTTGGTGGACCAAAATGAAGATAGAGATTGCTAGATATATAGCCAAGTGTGACACTTGTCAAAAGGTGAAGGCTATACATTTGAGGTCTGTTGGGGAATTACAACCATTACCTATTCCATCTTGGAAGTGGGAGGATATTAGTATGGACTTTATTGTTGGTCTACCCAAGACATCAAAGGGATTTGACTCAATATGGGTTATTGTAGATCGACTAACCAAGTTAGCACATTTTCTTCTAGTCCAAAATACATATCCCACTATACGGTATGCCAAGATGTATTTAGAGCGAATCATGAGCCTCCATGGAGTACCCAAGACTATTGTGTTCGATAGGGGTACACAGTTTGTCTCCAGCTTTTGGAAACAATTGCATTCTTCATTGGGTACCAAACTCCTATATAGTACAGCTTATCACCCGCAGACTGATGGACAGACTGAAAGAGTCAATCAAGTGCTTGAAGATATGTTAAGGTGTTGTGTCCTTAACTATTCCAATAAGTGGGACGAATGCTTACCTTTGGCCGAGTTATCATATAACAATAGTTATCAGGAAAGCATTAGAATGGCTCCATTCGAAGCACTCTATGGTCGTAGATGCAGAACATCGCTGAGTTGGTCTGAGCCCGGAGAAAGAAGGTTCTTTGGAGTTGACCTTGTGGAAGAAACAGAAGACAAGGTTAGGCAAATACAAAGTAATTTGAAGATAGCTCGGTCCCGATAAAAGAGTTATGTGGATAAACGACGTAGACCATTGGTGTTTAACAAGGGAGATTTTGTATATTTGAAAGTATCACCAATGAAGGGAGTTACCCGTTTTGGTGTTAAAGGCAAGTTGGCACCTCAATTTATTGGACCATTTCAAATTTTAGAGAGGTATGGAAAAGTGGCATATCGCTTGAAATTACTAGAACATTTATCAGCTGTACATGATGTGTTCCATGTTTCTCAATTGAAGAAGTGTCTCCGAATGCCTGAGCAGAATGTTGAGGTTGAAGGAGTGAAACTTGAACCTGATTTGACCTATTCTGAGCATCCTATCCGAGTCTTGGATCAGAAAGATCGTGTTACTCAAAGGAGGACAATCAAGTTTTACAAAATACAATGGAATCGACATTCAGAAGAAGCTACTTGGGAATCTAAAGATTACCTGTTAGAAAAGTTTCCAGAGTTCCTTGCGTCAGTATAGAAGAATGTAGTTTTGATTTGTTGTTATGAACCATGTTTGTAAAGGAACCTTAGCTATTTTATGGATAGGTTTTGGATATTTTTGGATTGACACATTTCCTTTTCCATTACTTATCCTATGACTATTGAATCTCGGGACGAGATTTCTTTTAGGGGGAAGGATTGTAACACCGCGGGTGTTTTAAATACTAAAACAGGACATGTCATCATATGCATTGCAAGGCATTTGGTCATATTGCAAACTTTGATATGCATTCACTAAAACAAGTTTATAATTATGTTATGAGTGTTTCCTTGTATGGTTTGAATTGAGTTCAAAGTTTGGTTTGAATTTGAAGTTTCGAAAACCCTGATTTCCAGCGATTAGTTTTGACCCGAAAAACCCATTTCAAAATCGAAGCATATTTTGTTGTTGAGCCTTAAATCAAAAGTGTAGACCTTGGTGAGTTGTACAACTTTGGTTTTTGGAGTTTTCAAAGTTGTTTAGAAAAATTTGAAGTAATTTGAAAAGGCGAAATGTACTTAAAGTGTCTCTTTTTAATTCAAAATTGCATTTCAAAATGTAGACCGAATTAGGAGGTCGTTATAAAAGCAAAGTTGTAGACCTTTGAATTTTTAACAACTTTTATTTTTGGATATTTTTGAGTTGTTATACAAATTTGGGAGTAATTTGTATTTTAAATCAAGTGGTAGTTTTGTAATTATGTTGAACAGTAGTCGCGGGCAGCTGCCGTCGCCGGCGTGCTTCTCCGGGCTTCCAGTCACGCCTGTGGCCGCCCTTGGCTTCGCGCTGGCACGGGGAAGACTCCTGCGTGGCTTCTCCTTGCTTCTGAGCCGAGTATAAGACCTGCGTCGTCGTGGTTCTTCGCCGTTGCTTTCCTCTGTTTTACCGACGTCGCCGCCGCTGCTCCATCGAGCTCGCCTCGCCTCCTCAGCGCAAACCAGCCTTGGCTAAGCTTGCCATAGCTTTGCTAGTCCGTTACAAAACCAGTCCTCTAGCCCTTGTTGCTTGATTGCGCTGGAAACCACCGTTCTTTGCCTTTCTTCCCCGCGGCCGGCAACCTCACCGTGGTGTGCGCGTCGCCGTGGCCGAGGCTCTCCGGTGAGCCGCTGCTCTTGAGAATCCTTGTTTCAACTTCTCCTTGTTGTCGTGAAGCTTTGTGACTCATTGCTTGATCATTTCATCCACTGTAGTCGCCGGAACATCGCCACCGACGACCGTTGCTCCGCCATGGCCGCTGTGACCGTTGACCCGTGTCTCCGTTGCTTCTCCGGCTCGGCCAGCGACTCCAGTGTGTTCGGGGTGAGCTCCTGGTTCTACCCGAGTTGTTTGTTTCATTGTTACCGGCTTCCCTTCACCAGCGTAGCGCAGCCGCGCCGTCATGTCCGCCATGGCCATCGTCAAGCTTGTTACCGCTGCAATTAGTCTCGATAGTACACTCAATCGATGCGGGGGTGATGAGGGGAGTGTGTTGGTACTCTCGCTGTCGCCGTTGGTCTCGCCGTCGGTGAGTTATCACCGGTCAGCGCCGTCATCGCCGTAGTCAAAGGGCCGGAGGTCGGGGATGACATGTGGGGTCACCCTGTCAGCGACTGTGTAGTTTGAATATGATTTTTCCTTTTTTAGAAATAAATGAATAGTGTATGTTTTTGTTATTTTTGTGTAGATTTATTTAGAGCTCCAAAAATTACGAAAATTTTTGTGTGACCTTTCTATGATGAGTATTATTTAGGAAAAATATGAAATATTGATTTACAGTACTTTTTGAATGTGATAAAAATTGCTCAATTAATTAATAAATGAGTTTCTATGATTTTTCTAGGCTTAATTATTTATCCAAAAATTATGAAAATTGTTTTGCCACTTAGTTCTCATGAGATGAACATGTAAAAAAATTTTGGGCTCAATTGGAACAAGTTGATTTATTTCATAATTCTTAATTAATTAATTAATTCATAAAAGCAAATAGTAACATTTAATGATTTAGGTTTTGTTTGAATTTTTGATTGAGTGATGTCCTTGGGTCATTAGTTGGTAATGATCCTTGGCAATTGAATTAGGTGTTATGAAAAATGTTTAGTTAGTTTGACTTGTAACTGTACCGCGAAGGAAAGTTGTATTCAAGTTGCTAACTTTTGCATCCATCATCGAGCATCATATTTTGTATCTCGCATCATGTTAAACATGGCATTGTTACTACGTGTAGTGAACGAAGGTGAGCACGTGGTAGTTAATCAAGTGGTTGAGGAGGTTAATCCGTCTGTTGAGGTCGGGTTGGATAATTGTGGTGCGACTCCAGAACCGGACTTTTCCGTCAACAAAGGCAAGCCCCGGATGCATTTAAACCTACCTTGTGTTTTACAAATTTATATCGCTTTTGCTGTCAAGTACTGCATTAAGTGATTAGGAGTTGAGTGCAAACCTAATTGGTGCATTACCAACCTTGTTTTTCCATATCTACCTTGTTACCAGTTTTAATTCGTATATGTCTAGATATGCTTAGCCATGCTTAGACAGATCAAAGTCGGGTGATTACCTGTCACCTGAAAGTTTTAAATGGATCTTTGGTTACGTTTGGTTACTTATGTGATCATGAAATATGAGCATGTGGAGTAATAAATCTAGACCGGGCGGACTCGGTGTGTGAGAGCCACAGGACATGGAGGTCCTGTGAGCGGGTTCTTTCCGCCTGTGTCGGTTAAGGTCCGTCCGTTGTTCAACTGTGTGCGGTGAGACTTTGTAGTACTAACCACATACTCCAGTAAGCCTTAACTTGGCTATTCTATTACGAGAATGGCTACTCGCGCACTAGGAGTGGAGAGATGGCGGGAATAGCGTGTACCCACGGGGCAGTGGGCTGGATTGGTGGAGTACTATATTCTCGGGTGGCGTGGACCCGTTCTTGTTTTAGAGGATCCGAGGGTAGGTTGGTATATGTAGGTCGGGGACCTGCATATGTCGTGTGGTCTAGAATCCCCAGCTGGGTTTTAATCGGTTCGAATCATCGTTGCTCCTCGGTTATGGAGACTCACTTCTCTGTTCATCATCGTAGTTAATAACTGCAACTTGAGCTGGTTTAGAGAAAGAGTTTGATATGAAGTTCATGATCTCATTACGGATCATGGCAGATTCATATATGGTTCTTGTGAAGTGTTAAATGTTGAATTAAAGAATCTTGTTAAACATGCTTTTACGCAAAAGAACTTTGATTATTGCTAAAGCCATACCTTGAATCCCTGAGCCTGCATTCCTGAGTCTTATCAATTTTTATTTCGGTTAAGTCTTGTTCAGTACTTTTGTACTCAGGGTTCGTCGACCCTTGTTGCAGGTGAGGTTCATGAGCAGATCTGTTCTGGATCGTGCTGCATGACTGTTGTTCCATGAGATGACGATCAGTAAATGTGTGGCCCTTGGGCAGGGTAGTTCAATTGTGTGTTTTGTATTATATTATAATGCCACTCCACTATTACGTTTTGTAATAATCATCGAACTTAGTTGTGAGGTTTGAAACTACTGTTTTATAAACTAAGTTATTGTAAGACTTCCGTTGTTTTACTCTGATGTACCTATTTGAATAAACTGTTGTAATACTGCAATGACTCCGTAATGTGATCCTGCTCGGAAATCGTGGATGATTCAGGGTTCCCCGAGGACACCCGACAGTCTTCTTAAGTTACCGGGAATATATGCATAGACGTCAAAGGTCGTTGGACAATGACAGGTGCATGTGGGCCCTATAATTTAGGAGGTTCTGCCACAAATCAATTCCAAATTCTACAGAGTGGTTCCCAAGATAGATTAAAAGCTGTTCCCAAAGTCACAACCTCCAGAAAGCTCAGAATCAATCTAGATCTAAAAATCACCAAATAAAAGAGGGTTTTCTCAATAAATCCTCCAAGTAATGGATTCTCGTGCTCGTGAGGAATCTGCCCGAACTGCTTGGTAGATATCTTCCTCGAAGGTCCTAGCACGTATGCAATCACTCAAAACATCTCCAAAATCACAGGAATAGAAAATCCAATAAAGCAGAGAAGAGAAGGGAAATCGGAGGAGAAAAACCAAATCGATTCAAACGAAAGATCTTGGGACTCAGATTCGGAGAACAAGTTTCTTTATTCCACAAGATCAAACTTGAATAAGATCTGGTCTTACAGAGCATAGAAAAGAGCAAACTTCAACCTATTATGTTGGATGGCTAGGATTGAGCTAATATTGCCTTTTAGTGTAATGTTTGGACACTTCGATGAAGTTGGAATATACTGAGTTTGGAGTCAGTTGCATATATGAATGTTTTGGAATTTATTGTATTGTTGTGTTGGATTAATATTTGGACCTTATGTGTGCATTTAGAATTTGGATTGAGATGCTCATGTTGGGTAATTTTTTCGTGGCGGTTTATACTCCCACGAAACAAGTGTTTTTGACGGGCGAAGAAAATTATCATGATGGTTTTCAACTCTCAGGCAAACATATTTTTGTGGCGGTGTGTTCCTCTCATGGAATACTATATTTCTAGTGAGTTATTGGAACTCTCACAAAATCCATTTCATGATGTGACTCTCATGAAATACTGAACTCTCACGAAATCGATTTCACGACGGTGACTCTCACGAAATACCACAAAAAAACCATCATAAAAACACTGATGCAAACCTAGCAACAACATTGTTTTCATGAGGGTCGTCGTCATGAACTTCTGCCAGGAAAATAATTCATGACGGTGAACTCTCATGAAATTGCTATTTTTGCGGGTTCAATACCGTGAGGGTTAATGACTGACGGTGTACCGTCACGCATTATTTTCGTAAGAGTAAAACCATATTTCGTGACATGTTTTGCACCCTCACGAAATTTCCGTTCTCTGGTAGTGAAACTCCCTCCCTCTCCCATCCATCCCCAAGCTTTGACGGTGTACCGTCACGCATTATTTTTGTAAGAGTAAAACCATATTTTGTGACATGTTTTGCACCCACACGAAATTTCCGTTCTCTGGTAGTGAATCTCCCTCCCTCTCCCCTCCATCCCCAAGCTTGGTCACGCTGTGATGCGGATTAATCTACGAAGCCCCCCAAATTCATGACCAAGCCTCTCTTGTTTGAGCTCCTATTGAAAACGGTGCTCTAGCCGTGGGGGCTCCTGTAACTAGTACTCAAGCCGCCGGTGTTCCTGCTGCCCATACAGCTGCAATCGGTGTCAATCCGTGGGTATTTATGGAACTAGCTACAATCGGTGGCTAACATCATCTCTCATGCATGATTCAACTCCAAACGATTAGTTTCAAACGTGATTGTCCATGCAGCAAGATAGAGCAAGGTTGTTTGGTACAAATTGAAAAGGATCCATTCAAAAAAATGACACCAGTAGTGAATCGACCTTTAGTCCCAGCTAGTAAACCTCTTTAGTCTCAGTTTCCCAGCCAGGACTATGAATCCTCCTTTAGTCCTGGGTCAGGCAATCGGGATAAAAGGGGACCTTTAGTCCTGTTCACCAACCAGGACTAAAGGTCCCTTTTTCTTTTTCCTTTCCTGCTTTCTTTTTCTTTTATATTATGGTCTCTTTTCAAATATATATGGTTTCATTTCAAATATGGTTTTTATACGTATTCTACGCTACTAATGTATGTCCATACATATAAGTCCCAGTTCGAGCATGTATACATATATGTATATATACATATACAAAATTTATGAAACTATATATACATAAACTATACATATATTTCAAAATGTTGAATTTAAAACTATACATAAACTAACAAGAGCTTGTATAGTACAATGAGTATATTAAAATTAATCCACCTCATCCGGTAGCAAAGAACGTATTTTTTCCATCATAGAAGTATGCTTTTATATACAACCTCCAAAAGAAGAAATCCTGCCAATTGCTCTTGAATTGCTTTGAGTTATTCCGTTGGTAGGAGCTGTTCCTTCTTCCACTCAAGCTTCAAATGAAATAAAAAATATGAATAGTTGAATAGTGTGTATATATATCAACACAATGGTAATAAATAAATTGTGTATATTGTTTACGTAGTTTAAGTCGCTCTTGAGCATTTTTGTTGGAACTTGACATCCAGTGGATGTGCTCGCAAATGTAGTATCCATATAAATTATTCTCCGGTGGCTGCCTCAGACACTTTATGAGAAAACAATTCAACAAATAATCAAGCATGGTAATAATGAAATGAACAAAATAAAGATCCACAGACCTAGTACTTACCAGGAAGTTGTAGTTTATATGCGGAGGTGCCTTCCAATCACCTTTGTTTTTCGTAATGAACCTTACTCAAGCACTGCCCAAGAAAATAAATAAATGGAGTTATTCCCTAGATATCAAGAAAAAGGCGACATAGGTATAGTGTGCGATGACAGAACTTACCTCTAGAGAATATCTATCATGTCTTGGTAATCCTCTATGTCTTTCCTCAATGAGTCGAAGATAGTTACAATGCATGAGTAAGGGTGGATCACCAACAGTATCATGTGAAACATGCATGTTTATATGCAGGCATACCTCATTAATTACACTCAACATTATGGACTAAGCAAAATAGAATGTGCACAAGACAGTAACACTCACCTAAAGTTATAAGGAAAGAGTATCGTTGTCCTGTCAGGTTGTTTGTCCAAGAACCTGAATATGTTATTCTCTGTTTCTTTTTTAAACCCCATGACTGTTTCTTCATGTATGATATAGGGGTCAATGAAACCAGCATCAAAGATTGTGTTTTTTATAAGGTTGAGAATATCCATTCTGCATATAGTACAAAAGAATATAGTGAGGATAATTATAGACAATGAGCAAGAGACGTTAATTATAGAAATAAATCACTTACGGACACTAGCAGCTGATGAGAGATTTGTCAAGGTCTTTTAGGTGGTATAATTGGTATATTTCCTCAAACTCAATGTTTATCTCATCCTCACCATGGAAGTAATGATGGTGTCTAATTTTTTGCAATGAGCACGCTCCAACAAAATTTCATCGCTTCTATGTACCATTTGTGTAATCAGAACATTTGCGTTGGCAGCTGCTTGACCAAGTCATGTTTGACAAGAGGCTCGTCGAGCTTATATTTCCAGACTTCAACTCTCAGGTGTATTGGCATTGGTTTGTCCCCTCGGAGTTGAACAGGAATGAGACTAGTGTCCATCATCATCTCCACGAGACCCTGGTCCTCTTTGGAAAGCACAACGAGCGGGTCGATTAATTGTTTTTCTTGTTGTCCGAGCTGTGGAACAGCTTCCCCTTTATTCCTAGACTCAAATGACCTCTCAATAGAGCGTTCATAGTCTGTTGGCCTCTTAGCTTTATGCATTGTTTCTCGCCTAGCCTGGATGACAAAGTGCTGAGCGACCTTCGGGTCTACCTTTTCCTTTACTTGGGGATTTGTCGGTGCTAATTGCTTCTTCACATCGGTTTGCACCCACGCCCAGTTTTCCTCAAGAGTCATCTCTTATGCCAACTTCGGGAGAGGGGGCTTGGTGGTTTTCTGCTTCTTTGGCATTGTAGCCTTCTTTGGGGGAGGGGACTTTCGCTTTTGCTTGTGGGGTGCGGGAGGCAGAGGAGGCGGAGACCGCCGCGGTGATGGATATGGAGATGGAGATGCAGCCCTCAAATGATCTAGAGATCGAACTGGACTAGAGTTTGGGGCCCTCAAGGGTACCGGAGAAGGTGGGGGTTCTGTGAGTACAAAAAATGATTGAAAAAGGTTGTCAAACCAATGAAAAATGTCAATTTTTTATGTTTGGCTAACTTTGAAAAAGATAAAAAATGGTATCATAATATAGAAAACAAAAACGGTCGATACTTGTGACTTGTGAGGTTGATCATCAGGAGACGGTGGCCTAGGCGTCTTAGGAATCATGATGTAGCGCTTGCACCATAGAATGATACCATGAATGGCATCTCCTAGTTTCATCTCCCCATCACCTGCAAGAATGTCAAGATCCAATCCCATATATTCTTTCTCAACTTGGTCCACCATGACTTTAGCATAGCCTACTCAAATCTGCGTCCCATGGATGACTTCTCCAGGTACCATAGGCGAAACGACAGCGTACGCCACCCTGGTTGATAGGTTCATCGCGGGAATGTGCAACTCATAATTTATCCACTGAGTGATATCATCCATGGAGTAGCGCTGCATTGTTTCATCGTCCTTAGGGAGCCCTATGGAAGAACAGCTGCATCTCAGCTAAGGGGGGCTAATAGTGGCTACCGGATCTGATGCAGGCTACCTGCTTTGGTTTAGTGCTTTTTCCACTTGCCATCTAATATCTTCCTATATTCTTTATTCTCGCTCGGCTTCTCGATCCCGCGCTATAGAGTCCTAGGATCCTACCCATTCCTCTAAATTGTAGATCCTCTGTGCCTCCTCATCATTTCTTCTCTGATGACTTCTGTAGGTTTCAACCCATTCAGCGAAGCCAATCCTCCATGGAACCACCCCTTTGCCTTGCGTTCGTCTAGGGTGTTCAGGATTCCTCAGGGCATAAGTCAGCTCATCCTTCTCTTAGTTGGGCTAGAACAGACCTTTGGCAGCAATGTTTATAGCTTGAACAAGTCTTTGGGCTGCTTCTTGGATTCTTTCCCCCAAACGCACACCCCGGTTTCTGGGTCCAGTATTCCCCCATGCTTGAAAAATGAAGTCCTTGAGCATTTAGGCCAAACCATGGTAGCAGGTCTGATCCCTTTAGCATGCAAGACCCCCTCCATATTTTCCCATTTTGGAATGGCACTCTTGTAGCCACCTGCTCCTAGTCTATGATGATATTTCTTCTGTCATGCATTGTCTTGGTTTCTTTCCACCCGCTGCTCACCCTCTTCTGAAGTCTTGTACTCCACAAACGAGTCCCAGTGGTCCCTTAACTTTGCTAAATTTCCACTGAAAACTGGAGTCCTTTACTTCTTGACATATTCACTATACAACTTCTTCTTCTAGGACTAGAATTGTGTGGCCATCTTCTTCATAGCACAGCTCTTAAACAACTCTTCTGTCTTGCCTGGCAGTTCAAAATGTGCTGTCAGATCATTCCAAAGCTGATCCTTCTCTCTCTCAGAGACATAACTGACCTGATCTTATGAAGTCTTTTTCCATTCTTGAACGGTGATCGGGATATTGTCCCTAACAAGAACTCCACATTGATTTACAAATTTCCTTGCATGTTCTCTGGGCTGAAGCGGTTCACCAAGCTCACTGACATGTGAGATTATGAAGTGTCCCTCTAACTTTTTGGTCAGGCCTCGTTGCCTTCTAGGGTTCGTCGATCGAGAGGGCTAAAAACAGAAAGATTCATTAATATATGTGAATTGATTAATGTTTAAAGTCATAAGAGAGGTTTAATTAATATACCTCGCCAATAATTTCTTGCACAACATTTTCTTGCCCATCACTGTAATTATTTATGTATTGACTTTCATCATCGACATCATCATTTCCTTGCATATCATTGACGCCAGGATTATATTGATTGTCGTCATTAATAATGGCCATCATGGCGTCATCCTAGTTGTCTAGCTGCGGGTGTCATCTTAACTAATCAAAAAATAAAACAATTAGCACAACTATAAATTAAAGTCACCATAGTCAATATATAATTTTTTTAGTCACCAAAGTCATGCAACTATGAAGTCAAGGGCTGAAACATAAATAACTATAGACTTTAGGGTTAGCTTCATGAAATGCATAAGCATATGATGCATGAAGAAAATGATGCATGTAATAATAGGGTTTAGGGTTTATGGTTTAGGGTTTAGGGTTTTAGAGTTTAGGGTTTAGGGTTTTAGGGTTTAGGGTTTATCTTCCCAAAAAGCATTTTGGTTATTAACAAAACATGAATTGATGAAACTATCGTCTAGAAAGTAATATTCACTATACAATTTTTCTAGAATAATCATCTATTTTTCTAGATATCAAAATTTCATAAACTATGTATCAAAATTGAATAAAAAATTCACAATTGTATATTTGCATATACAATTTCAAAATATATCAAAAATTCACAAAATATAAAAAATGAATCAAAAAATCACAATATATTCACTATATAATTTCATTATATTTTCTCTATATTTTTCTATATATTCACTATTTTCTATATTCACAATACAATGAATCAAAATTTTCATATACAATATATCTAAATTCATATTTTTCTAGATATTTTCAACAATAATCATTTATTTTTTATAGGTTTTCTACAATAATCAAAATTCCATATTTTCTATCTATTTTTTCACACACACAAATCACACAACACACAGACATCACCCAGTACTCACACACCACCGCAGGGGACGGGGCGAGGCCAGATGGGGCGATCGACAAGGATGACGACGCGACGGGGCCTGTGAGGACGACCACGGGGCCGGCGAGCACTACGGTGCTGCGGCGGCGAACGTGGATGAACAAGCATGCAGGCCATCGGCATACAAATGATGGGTGAGCCAGGACAGGGCGCTGCATGCGGACGAATGTCATACGTGGACAAGGCGGGCCGCCTAGACGAGGCGGGGATGGCACTGGGACAATGCTGGCGAAGAGGATGGCGGCGCTTGCGCGTGGGGACGACGGCGAAGAAGAGGCAATGACGCCGGGCCACGCACATGGGCTGGGCAGGTGGCCGCGGTGTGGATGGCTGTGGCATAGCAGAGCGAGGCCGGCTGGTCGCACGGGCGGGGACGATGGTGGATGGCGAAGCGGTGCGACGACAGTGGCTCGGGCGGAGAAGAACAGATCAAGAAAGATTAAGGAGGAAGAAGAGAAGACCCGTATATTTAGGGCATGGACCTTTAATCCTGGGTGAAGCCCCCAACCAGGACTAAAGGGTTTTTAATCCTAGTTGGGGGCTTCACCCGAGACTAAAGATCATTTTTGGCGGGCCGAGAAATTGTGGCCCACCTTTAGTCCTAGTTGGATCTACCACCTGGGACTAAAGGTGGGCCACAATTTTGTTTCCCACCCTGAATATGCATTCTACTATTTTTATTTTATATTTCTTTTATAAATAGGCTAACAATTGTTAATTATGTAGTAAATAAATTATAAGTCCAAAACTTGCAAAACAAATTTGTTGGCTTGGTTTGGCTTTGATATACACTAGAAAAATCTGTAACTTAGTGTTTCCTTAACTTGTGGTATGTACAAGGTTGAGAAAAAGTTTGAGGCACATACGGCACCAAAATGCAAGTGAGCTGTGGAAACTTAGGAGTTCTAGTTAGGGTTCAATGAAATGGTGCATCCATTTTATAAACCATGTATATTCTAGCTCTATCTAAATGGCTTGAATTTTTTTTGCAAGCATGTAGACCCAAAGTATAGCCCCACACAGAATCTTAGATTTTTTTGATAAATTTTGGTTAATATTACACTTATTTTGTGCTATACTGGAGAAAGGAGGTTGAATTACCCCTTCAAAATAATATAATTTTCCATTTACCTCCACCTAAATTCGTTCATTGGGCCATATGAGATCTAGTATAAAAATTTGGTACTATTTCAAATCATTTCAGGGGTACACTTAGTTCAACATCTAATTACTTCGTACCATCACGCAGAAATTCATTTAAACTATAGAAAATAGCAAACAATCTCTGAAAAATCCTAAACTTAGTGTTTCCTTAACTTGTGGTACATACAAGGTTGAGAAAAACTTTGAGGCGCATACGACACCGAAATGCATGTGAGCTGCGAAAACTTAGGAGTTCTAGTTAGGGTTCCATGAAATGGTGCATCTATTTTGTGAACAAGTCAAAGAAACCATGGATACACAAATATTCTGAACAATAATGAGTTTTCACATTGCACTAACTTAAATAATGAGTTTTCACTGCATAATCATTACATAATAGGTCAAATACATTATTAAACATCACCATCAAGTTGAACAGTAATAAACTTCTTCATGACGTATGATCCTTGGTTATGATCGCCCCGTAACCATGGAGCGTCCTCATTATTTAACATGATGCTCGGTTCAGTGTTCGCTACGAAGGGCGGAATTTTGTCATTCTTATTATAATCTTCTTACATGTCTGACTTATCCTCGACTCCCACGATGTTTCTTTTTCATGAAAGAACTATGTGGCGCTTTGGCTCTTCGTCTGACTTGTCTTTCCCTTTCTTCGGTTTGTTAGACATGTCCTTCACATAGAAAATCTCAGCCACATCCTTAGCTAGGATGAATGGTTCATCTTTGTACCCAAGATTGTTGAGGTCTGCTGTTGTCATTCCGTAAAGCTGGTCCACTTAGAACAGGTTGGCTGCCAGGTCCCTTTCCAAAGACTACTTCTAGATCCTTAACCATATCAAATAAATCCTCACCACTACGATGCATAGGCTTCGTCCGGTGACCTGCCTAACCTTTAAAATGCTTGCCTCTCTTTCTAATAGGATGCCTGATAGGAAGAAATCGATGATGGCCAATGTACACAACCTTCCAATATTTATTCAAATATATACTTTTAGTATCATCTAAATAGTGTGTGCAGGCCCTATATCCCTTGTTTGTCTATCCTGAAAGATTACTAAGAGCCGATCAATCATTGATGGTTACGAACAACAATGCTCGTAGGTCAAATTCTTTCTGTTTGTGCTTATCCCACAGACATACACCTTTTTTGTTCCACAACAGTAATAGTTCTTCAACTAATGGCCTTAGGTACACATCAATATCAATGCGAGGTTGCTTCCGTCCTTGGATGACCACAGGCATCATAATGAACTTTTGCTTCATGCACATCCAAGGAGGAAGGTTGTAGATATATAGAGTCATAGGCCAGGTGCTATGACAGTTGTTCTGCTTCTCGAAATGATTCATGCCATCTATAATTAGACCAAACCTTAAGTTCCTTGCGTCCTCTACAAAGTTTGGGAACAATATGTTAATTTTTCTCCACTCGGACCCATCAGCGGGGTGTCTCAACATAACGTCTACCTTATGATCTTCTTTGTGCCATCACATCAACTTGGCATGCTCTTTGTTTTTGAACAAATGTTTTAAGTGTGGTATTATAGGAGCATACCACATCACCTTGGCAGGACCTTTCTTCCTAGGGCGTTCACCCTCAACATCACCAGAGTCATCTCTCCTCATCTTATTCCGCAATGCACCGCATATCGGGCATGCATCCAAATTCTCGTACTCCTCATTGCGGTAGAGGATGTAGTCATTAGGACATGCATGTATCTTCTGTACCTCTAATCCTAAAGGGCAGACCATCTGTTTTGCTTCGTACGTAGTTGTTTACACCAAAATTTGAAAGAAGAGTCATAGGAACTTAGAAGCTCCCTAGATCATATCATCAAGGACTCAATCACATGCAGGTTGGTATTAGCTGATTCGAATGCAAAACTAGAATCAGCTTTCTTCAGATAGCGCCAGCAGATAACGACAAAGGCTACGATCAACGCCGAGAGAAAACATGTTGGACTCTACAAAAAGGGAAAGATTAGAGTCCAAGTTATCTTAAATTAGGAATGTTTTCTTCATACCACAGATTGTACCGAGTCACACTCGAGTATGATTCGTTTTTAGGCTCCGGGTATAAATATCAAACCCCGGCTATTGTAAAGACACACAATCAATCCAATACAAGTCATTTACTTTTTTCGGCTCCGGCCACCTCTTAGGAGTAGGAGTAGAGTAGATCTCGGTGAGTTCTTCAGCGAGTACGGCTACATCGATTCGGTCGACCTCCACTGCTTGTCTATAAGTTCCGTCATGGTTTATACTTCTGTTCATATGGCTGCATCGATCTGGTTGACCCCCACTGTGACTCTGGTATAAGCTAGTTATCGACTCTTGTCTAGTTCAAGTATGGCTACATCGATCCGGTCGACCTCCACTGCTCGAACTAGATTAAGGTCAAGTTATCAGCTCTATCTAAGGGTGGCGTTCCTTCGGATAGATTCATTAAGTTACCGATATTGCTTATTGCTTCCATTATTCATTTAATTACAGCAATATCACTTCACTCGATTGAGATTGATCTAGATCGGCCTTATATCCTTTTTAACCCATCGTTTGTTAATCTAAATTTGATCTAATGTACACTTTAAACGATGAGTTATGTTTTATCAGCTATTTTATATCAATCTTAATCATGCATAGCGTGCGGTTAAGGCATGTTGCGCCTTGAGTAGATCTATTGGATAGCGAGAACCGTTCCATGGCCCGTTATCACAGCCTGTGTGATTCTGCCTCACACCCCACTGTTAGCACCGTGGAGTGGGGATCGTTATTCGATAGATTTATTCTTAATAAGGCATGACTTTAACTGTACGCTATGCCTGAATCGACTATTTTAGCCGATATAGAGTGCTTTCACGAACAGTTCACGTTACGAGGCCGTTGAAGTAGAGATAGATTGAAAGATGTGTTAGCCCCATGATCTTATTATTGTATTACGACCTGCATGATTCTGCCTCATGCCCCACTGATATTAGTAATGAGTTAGGATCGTCGAGTCTATTGTTGTTTCTATGGCCTGCATGATTTTGCCTCATGCCCCACTGGTCATAGCGATAGATGAGATCTAATATGTTCATTAGATTTATCTTTATTAAATGATCGAATGATGATGATCTGTTTCTTTATATAAAGGGAGTTCGGTTACTTACAATCATTGGTTTAGCATAAACCAATTATTGTTGATATCTTATTGCCATTGACCAATACTTGTCTAAATAATGATATTTATCCTGAACGATAACCAATTCTTCTTACACAACCCTATGAGCTTTAATTGATTTATTCTTATGAATATGCTAGAATCGACTATTTAGTCGATCTCCTTTCATATCGGCTCTTAGAGCCTCACATTCGGGATTGTCTGGCAACACCGGCATGTTTCGCCCTAAATTATTGATAAACTTTCTCTCCTTGTCAATTGCAGGGTCAAATTGACTGGCACATCTCGGGAGGAGTGCATAGGATCGACCATCCCTGCGCTAAAGCTTGGTGGATCTACAGCTCCATCGAGCAGACCCTTCCGGCTTGCTGCGTGTGTCCTCAGCACGGGACGAAATTTCGTGCCGACAGTAGTGGTCGGCAATTTGTCATCCTTTGAAAGCATCTTCTTTATTAGTTTCAGTACCTCCCCAAATCCCTTGTCAGATACACCATTCATTGCCTTCCATTGCAACAATTCTAGTGTGGTACCCAGCTTTTTCTACCCCTCTTCACAACTTGGGTATAACAATTTCTTGTGATCCTCTAACATGTGCTAGAACTTAATCCTCTCCTTTTCACTTTTGCAATCTCTCTATGCATCGCGAATGGCCTAACCAAGATCATCAGCGAACTCATCTTTGGTCGCTACCTCTTCTTTAGCTTTCCCCATTACAGTATCATCAAAGGCACCATATTCAACGAACCCAGGAATGTTGTCATCATCCTCTTCTTCTTCATTGTCTTCCATTATAACCCCTGTTTCTCTGTGCTTGGTCCAACAAATATAGCCGGGCATGAAACCCGACCTAAACAAGTTTTTGTGAAGGGTCTTTTAGGAAGCATAATCCTTCACGTTCTTAACGAGAACACATGGGCAGCACATGAAACCATTCCGCTTGTTTGCCTCGGCCACACTGAGAAAATGATGCACGCCGTCAATGAACTCCTGGGAGCGTCAGTCAGCGTTGTACATCCATTGTCGGTTCATCTGCATTACATGAGTATATCAAGACTTGAACATGTCAATATCCATTACACAACATGCACTACTAACTTCTGACCCTTATACCATGCTTTTTTGTCGCAACGGCATGGTTTCGTTGCAACAAGCGTTGTTATCACAACGATTTTCACTTTTGGTTGCGATAGATTGGTTTTTTGCCATGAAGATTGTTTTGTGGCCATAAGTGTGGAGATCGTTGCAAAAAGTAAGTGTTATCGCAACAAATTATTGAACAGTTGCAATAAGTGATTAATGTTGCCACGATTTGATTTGCGTTGTGGGCAAGTTTATTTTCGTTGCAATACTAAGGTGATATTGCAACTCTTTATTTTATGGTTGCAATAGCCCATCTATATCGCCACGAATATGTTCCGTTGTATATAATAGTCACTTGCGTTGCAAAAAATTGGTACATATAGCAACGAAAAAAAATAGTTCGTTGCAGTCACTAAGGTTGCAACGATTATGGTTTCGTTGTATGTAGCAGTTTCGTTCATTGCAAAAAGGTTATAATATAGCAACGAAAAATTACATTGTTGCAATACCTAAGCCTTTCCACTTTAATGGTTGCATAATTTTTTTTTAAAAATGACAACAATATGGGTTTCGAACCTGAGACCTCTTGGTCTTGAAAGTAAGCTCCTACCACTAGGCTACGTCTATGTTTGTGTTAGTAATAGCGAAAGTACCCTATATTAATTAATGTTGAGCAGTTATATTGGAAAAAGGATCTAATCTAATTTTACATATCACGTAGAGGTCGCGGCCTGTAGCTCCTGTCGCGGCTCCTTCTCTCCCGTGGCCTCTCTTCTTCCCCCACGTGCTGTCTCCTTGCAAAGAACATGGTGGAGGCCCCCCCTGATCCCTACAGCCAGCAGCTAGCGTGGTCAAGGCCTCCCTGAAGCCTTTGTCGTCGCGGCACCCCTTCCCTACGGCCGTAGTCGTCATGGCCCTTGAATTCCCTGCAGTGACTACGGCATATTGGTGCCCTAGTTCCTTCCTGATCATCGATGAGATAAGGAGAGCAAGCACCGTCCAGTCCTTCCTTGGCGTGCGAGAGGGGACGGAGCGTTGAACCAGTTTCACCTCGCACCCTTCATCATCCACGAGAGAAACGATCAGCGGCCGGCCAGCGATCATCGACGTGAAAAAGAGAATCACATATGCTTGCATTATTGCTCAGTTTTTTCTCTACATATTACTATTAAGTTTGGTACTTGACTAGATCAAATTACTCACTGTTGTTGGTAATCCAGACAATTTTTTGCAAGATTCTTATTCAGATGCATTGGCTAATCCACACATTTTTTTTAATTTGTCTGGTTCGGTGCAAAAACATTCCATTCTTAGCCAATGGTACTCTATTTATGCTGAGGTCTAGCTGTTTCATTTTTGGCTTGGTCTAACAGTGTTGATTAGTTATTGTGACTTAATGTGTAATACTCCAATCTGAGTTTCGGTTCATCACATTTATTTTAAGGAGATAATCATTTATTTCCATTAACCACTGTTCTAAGCATGGATGGAGAAAATAGCAAAACACGCTGGGTAGCTGTTGTCACAATGGACAGTGCTAAGCTTCTGAATATTGCTCTAGATATACTAGTATATAAAGTTTGATAAAAATGCCCTTTGGATGCATTAAAGTTTATTAAATTATAGTTAAAGTAAAGGGCCCTTTTTTAAGCTTGGCTCAGAAAATTGATAGATTATTAATTTTCTTTATCTCTGATAAATAAAGTTTATAATAATGTCATGATCCCTTCAATTTAACGTGCTACAGGAAATTATTGTGATATTTCGAAGATATAATTAATGGCACATGATGATGATTGGAGTTGGATGCTGTTGCCTCGGTCATCAGTTGAGTGGCAAGCAGGTCTGGAGAAATTTATTGATACTATTTTCGAAGGCACCTATGCATCAGAAACTGCACCATGTCCATGTTCAAGGTGTTGTGGAGTCATGTACAAAAGAAAATCCGAGGTTCAAATGGACTTGCTAACTAAAGGGTTTGATGAGAACTTTGTCAAAGAGAAAGGTAATGCTGGCATATTTTTGAATGATGATAGGGATCTGAATGTAGGCCCACCAGATGATGCATCATCCGCCAACAATCTGTTGTCCGCATTAATTAGGGGTGCGACCAGTGGCAATACCAATGAAGAGCCTTGTGAGAGTGCAAAGAAATTCTTTGATTTGTTGAAAGATGCGCAACAAGAGTTGTGGCCAGGCTCACAGCTTACCAAGGTATCATTCTTGGTCAAGCTCTTTTAGCTTAAGTGCATGGGTGGATGGAGTAAGGAGAATGCAGAGCAAACACTTAGCCTATGGTGAGATACGCTCCCCCCAGGACATTGTATCCCAGACACTATCAAGAAAGCACAGAAGATTATCCGCGACCTTGGCCTCACATACATTAAGATCGATGCTTGTGTGAATGACTGCGTGTTATTTCGTGGGCCGTTGGCTGATATGGACACGTGTCCAACATGTGGTGAGAGTAGGTGGAAGAAAGACGACACAAATTCTGATGAGATTGGCGAGTCTAGCGAAAGTGGTGGAGCAAAGAAGCACACTCCTTGCAAAGTTCTAAGGTATTTTCCACTTACTCCTCAATTGCAAAGATTATATATGTCAAAGGAAACATCATCATTGATGCGATGGCACATGGAAGAATTGGTTAGTGATGGGAAAATGCGGCATCCAGTAGACTCATTGGCGTGGAAGCACGTGAATGACAGGTATAAGTGGTTTGATTCTGATCCACATAATGTTAGACTGGGACTTGCATCTGATGGCTTCAATCCATTTGGGATGTTGAATGTTAATTACACTTGTTGGCCCGTGATACTGATTCCTTATAACCTACCTCCTTGGCTGTGTTTGAAACAACCTTATTGGATGATGTCGATGTTGATACCTGGGCCTAAATCTCCTGGAGTGAACATTGATGTATATTTGCAACCTCTAATCGATGAGCTACATGATCTATGGGTTAATGGAGTTTTAACATGGGATGAGAAGGAGAAGAAGAATTTTACTCTACATGCAATTCTGCTGTGGACAATTAATGATTTCCCCGCATATGCGATGTTATCTGGTTGGAGCACAAAAGGTAAGTTTGCTTGTCCTTATTATCACAAGCATACTGATTACTTGTGGTTAAAACATGGCTCAAAGCATTGCTACTTGGGACATCGCCGATTTCTACCCATGAACCATAAGTGGCGAAGGAACAAGACGAGCTTCAATAACAAGGCTGAAACTAGGGAAGCTCCAGTGCCGCTCAGTGGTGACCAGGTGCTACGGGACTATGAAAGTTTCCAGCAAGTGAGTTTTGGAAAGGATACAAGGAAAAGGAAGCAACGTGACGAAGAAAATAGGTGGCACAACTGGAGGAAGAAGAGTATTTTCTTTTAGCTTCCTTACTGGAAATCATTGCTAGTACGACATAATTTGGATGTCATGCATATAGAGAAGAACATATGTGAGAGCTTACTAGGGACTTTGTTGGAGTTACAAGGTAAATGCAAGGACAGTGAGAAGGCTCGACTTGATATGCAACATTTGGGTATAAGGCCAGATCAACATCCAGTACTCGAAAAGGGTAAGTACACCTTGCCACCAGCGCTGTAATCTCTAGGTAAGGATGACAAGGAAATTATGTGCAAATTTTTACATGGCGTCAAGTTCCCTGATGGTTATGCCGCAAATATTCGGAGATGTGTGGACGTCAATGGTTGCAAGCTTTCTGGACTTAAAACTCATGACCTACATGTAATCTTGCAAAAACTTTTGCCTTTAGTGGTGCGCAACATATTGCCTGAAGATGTGGTGACCCCATTGATGGAGCTAAGTAGGTTCTTTTAACTCACTGTGTTCAAAGGAGTTGGAGTTTTCAGAAATTGAAAAACTGAGCACTTCGATTAGGGAGACCCTTTGTCGGCTGGAGATTATTTTTCCACCGGCTTTTTTTGATATTATGATGCACTTACCGGTTCATCTTGCTGACGAAGCTAGACTTGGAGGCCCGGTTTGTTATAGATGGATGTATCCAGTTGAGAGGTACCTTCGTACTCTTAAAGGCTATGTGAAGAACAAAGCGCGCCCTAAAGGTTCAATTGCAGAGGGGTATATATCTGAGGAGTGCCTCACATTTTGCTCTCGTTTTTTTGAAAATATTAGTACCAAGCTTAATCATCCAGAGCGTCATGAAAGCGCCGCTGCTAGTGAACCACCATCTAGGCTAATTATATTTGGGAACCTTGACTACAGTAGGAAAGGAAGTACTCTCGAGAAAGTTTCTGATATTGAAATGCATAGGATGAGGCATTACATATTAACCAACTGTGACGAGGTCACTCCATGGATAAAGTAAGCTATATTTTAAATTGTTTTTTTTATGGTGGTCATGAATGTTTAAAATATATATGTAACTAATGAACGTATTTTCAATTGTTGTGGATAGTGAGCATATGGATGAGCTGAAGAAAATTAGCTCAAGGCATGTTGATAAAAGACACAAGGAGGAGTTTGTATCATGGTTTGAGCGTAAAGTGAGTCGTCCCTAATATATTTATCCATATTTTATTTCTATAGTTTCCACATGCTTCTTGTAAATTTATTAGTCCGTAATAATAGCTAGCCACTTTGTCGGTTTATTAGTTCCTAATATATTTTTAAAATGATTAAATGCAGATCAGCACATTGCGTGCACAAGGGGAAATAGATGACATGATTTATTATCTATCTCGCGGTCTAGACCCTCGGGCTCGTGTGTTCAACAGGTGTTTCATAAATGGCTTCCTTTTTCGGGTCTCTTCCATAGAGAACTGCTTAACTACTCAAAATAGTGGTGTATTCGTGAAGGGCGATGCAAATATAGGAAACACGGGCTGGTATGGTGTGCTGAAGAAAATCATTTGCCTTGATTTTCATGGTGACAAGAAAGTCATGTTGTTCCACTGTGTATGGTTTGATGTCCCTACAGCTAGTAGTAGCAGATCGAGAGGGTACAATAAGGATAAATATGGGGTCATCGATGTTGATATCACACGGTTTAGGTATTCAGATGAACCTTACATCCTAAGCACACAAGCCGAGCAAGTCTTTTATGCGAGAAACATAAAGAAACCAGATTGGTGCACTGTCCTTAGAGTGCAGCCTAGAAATCTCTTTGCCATGCCTGAAGTAGAAGGCATTGACAATATGGGCGAGCTCGATCTGGACTCAGTTGTTGTAGGAATGGAAGATATGAATGTTCAACAACAAAATAAAGATGTCACAGCTTGGAATAGGTCTGGCCTTGATGGGGCTACTGTTGATGCTTCTGTTATTGAGCATGCTATTGCAACAGCCATGCCTGAACCTGAGCACGATGACCTGTTTGATGAAGACGAAGACCTAGATGACACTTACATTAATGACGGAGTCATCCCTCCATTTAGTACTATGGGAGAAGATTCTGATGATGATTTTTTTTGTCTAAATTTTTCTCAAGCAATAGAGGCATTGGGCTCCTGTTTGTTCTTGCTGCTCGCTGTTTGTGTGTTCTTGCTGCTCGCTGTTTGTGTGTTTATCATCATGCGGCAACATGTGGAAGCTTTGATGCTTCATGGTATATATAACATGAGTAACTAGCATGGATTTGTTCCTGCCTCGTAGCCTGTTGAAATTTGGTGCTAACAGAATCATTCATATTTGCCTTGTTTCCCTCTCGTGAGGTGAGCAAATCTGTAACAGGTCATGATTACTTTTTTATTTATTTATTTTCAATGTCATGATTACTATTGAATGTTGCTTTAAGGTTTGATCTATTTTGCAACGCCACTGGATGTGTAACAGAGTTGCAAATGGTTTCAGGTTTGCTGCTGCAGTGGCTTTACCTGAAGGTGTTACAGAGTTCATTTCATTCATAATGTGCAAGAGTTGCTTTGAAGCATGAGTTGTGCTTTGAAGCAATGTGACCAAGGGAACTACTGCAGAACTGTACATGTTGAGAGTAACAAGACGAAGATACACTAGAGAAAGGATCTCTGAAATTACATAAGGATGGAGACAATGGAAGACTCGATAGTATCACATTCAACTGCAGAAAATGCAACTTTACCGCAGCATAATTCTACAGCTTCTTATGCCTAAACCCACTAAAATTGAACAATCATTCAACTATTCTCAGTATCCTTCAACTGGACGGCCTGAACCTCAGGTTTCGGGGTTCTCCCACTGTTCTCAGTATCCTTCAACTAGACGGCCTTAGAAAATGCATCTGATATATCGGCCACGGGACCTTTAGCCTTGGTATCCAGCAGCTTCTGAGGATCGGTGCTGGCAGGCTGCTGTTGACGTCTGTTCTCCTGCAAGGCTTTCTCCCGCTGCTCATAGAAGTCGAAATCTTCCAGGATTGTTGTCTCAGCCTCATGGCTCTTGAAGATTGTAAGCATCTGGAGGCCCTGTTCCAGCTTCACCTGTATGTTAAGAGTTGGTGAATTTATTCAGAAATGCCAATCCACAGGAGTATTTGTATATCTAAATATTCAAACAAAACTATGACAAAACCATAAAAATTGACAAAACTTAGGTGCAGAGGTTGGAGTTTTGCAAACATTCCAAGACCTTAGCTGTTAAAAAAACTCAAATTCTGATACCGGGATGTCAAGAATCCTACGCTTAATTCTCAATTCCTATCATTCTAGTCCACAAAGCAGGCCGCACGAACCAATGAACCTAATACCTAGGGTTCTAGCGACAGAAGGTCGGCTGAGGCAGGGGGGGGCGACGTTACCTTGCGCTTGAGGTTGTAGCGGTGCCATTCGGAGCGGTAGTGGAGCCGTTGCTGCTCCTCGTCGTCGAACCCCGCGTTGCATGCGTTGCAGGTGACCGTCGGCATCCTCGCTCAGCTCCCTCCTCTCCACTCGCTATGGATTCAACTTGCTCCAACGGGCACGGGTGGGGAGGACTCTCTCTTCTCTCCTTCTCCTTCCGGTGCCGCTTCGCCTTGTATGCGGCGGCGCCTCGGTGGTGAAGAGTTGGGGGAAAGTGGCGGCGGGGCGGGGAAGAAGGGGGAGGAGGAGAAGTAGGAGAGGGCAAGGCGGCCACGTTTGTTCCACTTCTAGGCCGGCCCGTTAACAAAGTGTGTTGATTGTTCCACTTCTGTTGCCAAAGCTTGGTTCTTTAGTGCCACCTCGCCAATTCGGAGAGGCAAAACTCAGCTTAAAAGCTGAAGCCGCCAAACCACACTGAACTTCTCATATCAAGCGCTATTCCGAAATTGTTATCCTTCTGGGCTAGTTGAGGCTGGTAGCTTTGCTGGGCTCCTCGTAGGGGTTGAGCTTGGCGCGGCCGCTGGTCCTTGGCTGGCCCACTGAAGTACCAACTTTTTTGTTTTCTAATTCTATGCTAATCGTTCCAACTTAATTTTTTTAAAAACATATTTCTATCATGTCCAGCTAGTAACTAAATATCATATTCCATTTTTTTCCTAATTCTATTATAATCATTCCTACTGACTTTATTTTTTAAAAAAACATATTTCTATCATGTCCAACTAGTAAATAAGTATCAAACTCCTTTTTTCTAATTCTATGCTAATCATTGCAACTGAATTTATTTTTTTAAAACATATTTGTATCCTGTCCAACTAGTAACTACGAATCATATTCCATTTAGTGGCATATCATTTTGCCTGTCTTCCTATGTCAATGATGTTGTACCGAGCGTGCCACATCGCCTAGATATGTGATATGCTCCTTTCGAGTGCTGTCTTATGCCATCGAGTGCCTAGCTCATCGTCTCCAACTAGTCACAATTTGTCCCATTTCATTCCATGTCTAACATTGTTGTGGTGTAGTACTCAGTGTGCCATGTCGACTAGATATGTGTTCTGGACCTTTCAAGTTCTATGTCTTATGCCATTGAGTGCCTACCTCATCGTGTCCAACGAGTGCCACATCTTTGACTATGTTAGGTAGAGGTTGTGTCATATGTAGCTAGGATGCCACGTCGAACAACAACTTGATATGTAGTCTCATTCTCTCGAGTGCCATGTCATATGCTACCAAGTGCGATGTCGTATGCCATTGAGTGCCTCATCATGATCATAGGGGCACGTCATTGCCTATGTCTCATCCATTGAGTGGCACGTCATTGCCTACTTCTAGTGCTACTACTACTTCTGCAGTGGTGTTGGTACCCACGGTGAAACCTTATAGGGGGTGTAAAACAGGCTTGGAGGACTTTGTAATGGGCTTGTAGTGTGACCCCATGAAGCACCAAGGTATCGTCGGTTCCTCCCCCCGTACCTGCCTATTCGTTTCCCCTCCCCAAAATTAGATCGTGATCCATCCAGGAGCCCCCGACGCCGCCTCCATGAGGACTTTGTAATGGATCACTGTTTAAGAAAAAGAAAAAGGGGTTAACAGAGTTTTGATCTTGCCATATGTTCTGTCACAAATTTATAATTTTCTTTTTACTTAAAACATAAGTATAAACATTGTTTCCGGTGTAGAAATAAAAACACCTATAGTCTGGACAAAAAGCTTGTTGAGTTGCTTAGTGGCTTCTTACAAAAATGCTCTGGTTATATTCGTTTTTCTTTCAAAATCAAATTTAGCTAATTTTGAATGATTTTTTAATTTTGACTCGGCTCGTTAAGCTTGCTATGACATTGCATCGCAAACAAATCCATTGACTATAATAAATAATAATCTTCCCATGCCAATGTGAGTGTACTCGTACATGTGCTTGTACCGGTTCATGATTGTATTTTTTGCATTTGGCAATTTCAAAGAGACATTCTTGTCTGGTTGTATTTTTTCTGCTAAGTTTGCATAACTAGAAAAGAGCAAGTAAATTTAGCATTAAATAAAAAGAACAACTGATATAATCATATAACACCAAACATTTTTTTTCAATTTGTTCAGGCATGTCTTGTAAGTCCTCTTGTGTGTGAGCGTGCCTCATTTTGTTTGGCATACCAAAAAATTCGCTCCTCTCCCGCCTGTATCTCCTCCTCGCGCCGAGGTCAAAAATCTCCACAAAAATCTTCAACTGCCGCGCCTAAAACTTTTCACACCCGCCTAATCTCCCTGAGCCAAATCCGTCGGCGGTGGCCTATTGCCACCCCTCTGGCCTCTACGACTCCCCTCCCCACGCCTCCTGCTGCGGCCCCTCTGCGATGCCCCTGCCTTGCCGTTCCGCGACGTCCCTACACGCCCCGGCCCCTCCGCGACGGACCTCTGGAATCACCACGAAGGAAAACAGCAAGCTGCGACGCACAGCACCAGCATGGCAGCAGGAAGCCATCCCCCATCCAAGTAAGACCCTTCCCCATTGACATACCCTCCTCCCTTCCCCCGTCTTCCATCTGCCTTCTTGAGTTGCCCAGATCCCCTCCCCTTCCTGTCGAACCCTCCCTCTCCCATCGGCCCGGTCTACAGATCAACCAAGCCGATTGTGGCCATTTGTTGTTTGCTGATTTATCGATCTCTTTTTCATAGGGCGTGCTGAGCGGCGGCTCTGAGATCACGATCCGTCTCCTGTCTCCAGTCTCCAGACCGCGCGTATCCCTCCCCTTCCCCCAATTATATCACGATCCGTCTCCCAGGACCACGTGAGGGCCATGACACCGCCGCCTACGCCACCTTGGTCCAGGACGCCCCCGACATCGCCTCCGTTGAGGACGCCACTGGCAACGCCTTCAGGCAGGACAGCGCTTCATTCGTAGGGCATCAGCGCCAGCACAGACTCCACCGCCTTGGGTACCCATCGCCATCGATATACTGAGGCCACCCTCGAAGTAGAAGATGATCTTGGGTTCTCTTTTCCATATGTCCCCAGGTACAATGATTACTTAATCTAGGTTTTTTATTCATATTTAATCTCGCATCACAGCAAATTCTACAAATTGTGACGGGTTTAGGGTTTTCAAGCATTTGCTGCTTGCATATTTTGGTCATTATAAAAAAAAGATGTTTAAGAAAAGGCAATTACTTGCTCGGTATTTGTTTTGCTTGTCTGAAATTACAGAAAGCAAACCCGTCTATTTTGATTCAGGAATACAAAGTCTGAGATCGTTTTCTATGCTTAAATATCAATGTTTAACTACACAAAAATGTATGGATGTAGTTAACCTTTTTCTGCATCAGGCATTGAATTTCTCATGTTGCATGTGCCTGCTCTATAATGGGATTACAGAAACCATCTAAAATAGAATCCTGAATTCAATGATATTTAGTTCAATTACTTATATATATGTAATACTTTACCTTTTTATTCTTGTTTATTTATCAACCATTGTCCTATTTATGCAGTGGCACGGGCGAAATGTGGACTCTTTATGTTCATTGCAAGAATGGACTTCCAAATCAGGATTATGTAATGTTCAAATTGGAAAGGCCTCATATAAAATTGTCAACCTTGACATCTCTTAAGGACCAGCTTGGGTATAATGCCCGGGACTTCTTGTACTACAAGAAGCGTTGTGGAAGAGATGTTGCAAGTCTTCAGCCCCTCGATTTTGTCAGACATGCAGAGATTATGCTACAAGACAATGAGAGTGAGAAGGAAATCAGATTAGTACTCTCAAAGGAACAAGAGACAGCACAGCAAGTCAGCATAACACCCCTCAAGCGACCAAGGCAGTAGCTGGAAGAAGATGAGCATCCGTTTATGGATGATCCTTTTGATGCATACAAGGACTGGCTAAAGAAGCTACGACTGGAACAATCCAAAAGTATATCATCTATGTTTTTGCATATGTTTTCGTATTAAGCAAAATCTTAGCACCTTTATATAAACTACACCTCATCTTACATTTTTTTGGTGACTAACAGATTTGAAGGATGACACTAGGCAACAAGCAGTCAACACGTACAAGGAATTTTTAAGGATGAAAGGGGGCATTCCAGAAATTAGTAATTTATTTTCCTTCTTCAACCAATGTTGTTTAGTACTAATTTTTTTAAAACTGAACCTTTAACCTTGTGTGCAGTGGCATTTGTCGAGCAACGTGACACCGATGCAATTGTAAACGAAGACGACGAAAGCAATGGAAGCAATGCGACACCACCCTCAAATAGGCCAAGCCATGCAAGGAAGGCAAGAGACGAGGGAAATGGTTTGTGATAATGCATGTACTTTTAATATTGGGTTCACATATCTTAATTGAGAACTACTACAGCTCAAGATTGTTATTGTCTTTTTTGCAAGGACATGGCTCCAATGAACGCAAGAAAAGAGGTCGTGGCACTATTAAAGGATTAACAGTAGGCAACAAGAGAGTTAAGGAACGCATTCACACACTCCCAATCGAATTTTCAGAAAGCCATGGAGGACCCATTGGACCGAATACCCGTGCATTTGTCGATGAGGTCATTTTATTTACAAGGCAATGGGCCCCACTAATTGGAGTAAACAGTTGGAAGGATATAAAGGAAGAAGTCAAACTAGAAATTGCAGAAGAGATACTGGTATGATGTGTACTATTTTTTGTTAAGGAACATTGTTGTTGCTCTTTTACTGTCCAAAAAAGTGAGTACATTACTAAGCAAATTTGCGAATAGAGAACATGTAGCTAAAAATCAGTTAGAAAATGTCATACGCCCTCAGCCCTCAGTTAGAGAAGAGGTTCTGGAAAATCTTTGGATTCACATGCCTCTCCTCTGGTTAATTTAGATGCCAAATCAGCTTAATACTCTAGAAACAGTAACATGCATGTCTTAAAAACATCTATTTTTTAGTATGGACCAGACATTAAAATTGGATTCCAGAAAGATCAATGTTAGAACCCACTCCGTTGTGGAATCACTTAATACTCCATTTGACAATATTTGTCCACACCGCCTAATATTTGTCCACACTCTTGATTAGGTCCAGTGAACACAGTTCTCAATATACAAAAATATAGTCGACACAGTTCTCAATACACAAAAATATGCATGTTGGAGACTAAATGCTACAGATTTTGCCTTAAATGCATAACACAGTTCTCAACGTAGTTCTTAATTTTGATTTGAAAGAATCACGACCCAATATTGTGTGCAATGAACTGTAAAGTACGCCTTGCCTTGTGTACTCAATCGTAGCACACATTCTTTCTAGTAAACCAGATGGATCAAGAATTACTCTCAGTGCCAGTATACTCAATCATACGATGTAACACTAATGAACAACCTAATACGTACTTGAACTCCCAAATCAACAAGCTGCAAAACACAAGTTTTCATTGCTTTTTAATTGTAAACAGCTTAGGTGGAACTTCATCAACATTGATGATGTGGATAAAAGAAAAGAGAAAATATGGAAAATTGCCAAGGAGCGGTACAGAGGATGGCGATCTGATCTGAGTGCCACATACAAGGCTTATAATAGTTATGGTGAGAGGATACGAAATAAACCCAAAGAAATACACCTTTTTGAGTGGCACTACTTGTAGTTGTATTTTGGATCTAATAAATTCAAGGTCAGTGCTAGTAAAATCTACTTTGTCAAACAAAATTGATGGACCAAAGTTGCATTGTTACATACCACTTGTTCTCATTCTGCAAAAACTTAGCAGCCAGAACTCCTCCAACCGTCAGCAGCAAAGAACCAAGCATGTGATGGGTTCAAAGAACTTCTCACAATGTAGCTTTGAGCTGGTAATCATTAGATACACTAATCTAGTCCTTCCCTTCTATGATGCAATACTTGTGTGCTGAATTTTTTGGCATCCTAGAGAGACCAAGAAACTGGTGAAGAGCCAAGTGATCTTCTTTGGAGGACCACTCACACAAAACATGGCGCATGGTCAAATCCTGTATCTAAGTAAATGTTTCGTCAACCTTTTTTATAGTTGCTGGTAGTGTCAAGCAACTCTTTACAGGTTCTATTATTTAATTTAGGAAAATGCAACCATGAAAATTGGTGAGATTGGATTAGAACCTGATAGACCAGCACTTACAACTGTTGAGGAGAACATGATTTTCCAGTCATGCTACAAAGAAACAACACAAATCAAATCATCCAAATTACAAGGGCATGGATATTTGGCTGTATCGAACTCGCAGAGAACTTATGAAAGAGAACCTTGAAGTACATGCACGTGCTCAAGCTGCAGCTAGGGAGAAGAGCATTGCTTTAGAAGCGGAGGTTGACAAGCTCAAAGAACAGATTGCGCAAGAAGCTGCAGAAAGGGAAAGGGAGAAAGAAGAAAATAGGAGGAGGATGCAAGAGGAGCTGGAAAATGCTAAGATAAACTTAAGAGAAGAAATGAAGCAAGAATTTCTTATTATGCTAGCGCAGCACAAAGAAGGAGCTATGATTATGGTATTAGAATAATTTGTTATCCTTTGTACTCTTGATAATCTTATGATTGTGATGCCTAATCTTTCACCCCCAATATTTGTATGTATAGAGTACCCTGCAAAACAATGCCAGTACACAAGTTGCACCAATCATAGAAGAGGAAGATGAGACCGGTGGACATGAAAATGAAAATGAAGATGGGTTACAGGAGGTAATGACATTATTTCACTATGTTCCATGTACCTTGAACTGTAGCTAAAATAGATCAAACAACTTGATGTTTGTAGACTCAGTCTGGAAGCGTTGTCACCGTATAAAAAGGTGCACCAGCACCTACTCGCTCCACTAGAAGTACTGCACCTCCCAGCAGAGCTCTTTTCAACAAAAACACTGCAAATGTGACTGCATCGAAGACATATATCACTTCACAGCAGCTGATGAATAGGACAAGAAATAATCCCAAAAGGAGGAAGGTAACAACCAACTAATTGGAATCTAAATTCTTGCATGATTTAATGAAATTTTATCAAATGTGACCTTCCTTGTTGAACTAGGAAATGTAGAAAATACATTGAACATGCGTGCTGAAAACTGCAGCTTGTGCAGGTTTGATTGGGTGAGTTGTTCTGAGTAGTAATCTACCTTTTCTGTGATACTTGATAATACAAAAGTTGTAGAGGGTTTAGAGATGTTTGTCGTCGTGAAAGGTCATGATTTTAGACCTAGAGAATTAGAGTTATGAATTTTGAAAGTAGCCGGTCAGGTTTTGACCTTGGTCTGGACAGCAGTGGGTGTTTGTGTTTTTTGACCATGATAACTGCAGAATCTTATTTAACAATTAACTAGAAAGATGTAGAGAATTTCATGGGCTTACCATATTGTTAAAGAATATAATTTTTCATTGTCTACAACTCAAGTTATGATTTTTCTAATCAACTAAACTGCTGCTGCCTTAAAAATTCAGAGAAGGCAGCTGCTACTGTAACATGACTTCCATCTTTTTCATGGAAAAAGGAATTGCAGCAACTAGACCGACAACATTTGCTCATTTGCAGAATTGCAGTAGAACTTCAACTATGCAAAAGCTTGGTTGATGGCTTTTGTTTATGAAATTAGAAATTAGAACCATTTTATATCTTCATCTCTTTACATTTGTGCAAAAATTAGTAAACTTAATATTGTTCTAATATCACAATCATATTCTTTTGACAGTAGGTGGACAAGGTTTCAGTGGGAGGCTCATAATCAAGCGAGGACATAGCCGAGGAGATGACATGTTGGGCTGCTAGGAATTTCTCAAGTGCTGCATAGATGTTAGGAAGTTTGTAAAAAGTTGTCAAATAATGAGTTAATTGTACACTCGTTTATGATTTTAGATACTATTTCATGGGTTTGGCAACATATTGAATGATTAATTATAATTAATATATGTGGGTGCAATTGCTTTTGATATGGTTTATTGATTTGCAATGATGATTTATTAAACCAAAATTAAATGTTACTAGCGTTGCAATAAAAGCTATACCTACGAGCCGTGATGCGTGGCAATATGCTGTATGGCAACAGACTTATTTACGTTGCAAATAATACTATTGCCACAACATGACTATTATTGCAATAACAATTAATCTTCCACAACGAATAAAATTGCGTGGCAAATTCTACTGTTGCAACATCACCGAGGTCATGGCAATAATGAACGGTATATCGCAACGAATAAAATTGCGTGGCAAATGATACTGTTGCAACGGCAACACGGCCGTGACAATAATGAACGGTATCTCGCAACAGATAAATTTGCGTGGAAAATGATACTATTGCCACGCCAAGACAAGCGTGGCAATAATGTATACTCTCTCACAACGATTACATTTGTGTGGCAAATGATTTACTTGCCACGGCACAACGATCGTGGCAACAACACCTTAAGCAACAAAATTATAGCGTGGCAACAAAAATCTATTGCCACGCTATCGCTCGTTGTATTTACCACCTCTCGCTATGAAGACAAACATGGCAAGTGCTCGTATTGCCACGCCAATGAATGTTGTGATAACGTCCTATTGCAATGCTTGGCAACGTTGCAAGAAAAGCTAACTCTTGCAAAGCCAAACTAGCAACGGTTGCAAGTTCTTATTGCAACGTGACTTTTTGCAACCATTGCCAACGAACGCGATTTCGTGGTATGAACTACCTTTTGCAACAAAATTGGGCCTATTGCAACGTTTTCTCGTCGTTGCGCAAGGGTTAGAAGTTTGTAGTGATGACTAATTAATTAAAAGGTCTAAAATATCCACTACACAACATGATTAATATCAAGCATCCATCTACATCTATTTGACTTAAACATTAATTTATTAAAGCCTTGATATATTGTACACAATCCCAAATAGCACTAGGCAAACTAAAACTACAATGCACTTCAACAGAATAAGGATTTGTCCAATTCCAACTAAAAGAGAGAAATTCTTCGTCACATCTTCATCGATGGGCTTCTTGTGCTTGTTCACCTCTTTATGCACAGGTGCACTCTCATCAGCCTCCTCCATAGCTGTGTTTTTGCACGTGCTTAATATAATCTTCCTCCCAGTACTAGCCTTTACATCATGTACCATCCTATTGAAATTAGAATACCAAATCTAGAACTTCTAATTACAATCATCACAAAAATAGCTACAAACCATAAAAAATGCGGCCAAAAGACCACACATTGCGATCCGGACACTTGTAGACGATATGGCCATGGTTGAGACTCTCCTTCACTCTGTACTCCAACATAGTCTTCTGCTTACACTCACTGCACGCAATGAGAGGGAGGTCCGGCCTCAGTCGCTCACGAAACCCATACGAGGCCGAGGACCCGGACGCAGACGCCATCTACTCTATACTCATTTTGATCAACTACTATAAGTAAACCACATCTACATATGCAAACTATCAAGTAAAGTTGAGCTCAAATGGTGTATAAATAAAAAAACTACCATTATTCCCAATCTAAAAAACCACAAATTTCTCTATTTCTAAACCATGAAATGAGCTATATATATACTAGCAATGAAAGGTGGATACTCATTTTTTATCAACTGCTATAAGTAAACCACATCTACATATGCAAGCTATCAAGTAAATTTGAGCTCAAATGGCATATAAATAAAAAAACTCCACCATTATTCCCAATATAAAAAACTATAAATTTCACTATTTCTAAACCATGAAATGAGATATACTAGCAATGAAAGATGAGAGGATGAAGTTGCTAACCTTTAGAACCCTAGAATGGATAGAGGAATGAACTCTTCACAAATAGCCCAAGCAAAAAATGGGCATGAACTCCTTCACCCGAGAGCAAGAACAGAGAGCTTCAAATGACTGGATGGCTCGGGCTGGGGGAGGAAGAAAGGTGGATATATAGTGGGGACATTTAGTCCTGGTTGGTGGCTAAGACTAGGACTAAAGGTGCTCGTTTAGTCCCGGTTGGAGCCACCAACCTGGACTAAAGGTCACCTCTGTGCCCGTTTGCGGCACTAGCCGTTGGACCCGGGACTAATGCTGACATTAGTCCCGGGCCCAACTCTAGCCAGGACTGAAGTCAAAAACCAAAGGTCCTTTCTCTACTTGTGTAAAAAGGATCGGCTTAGCAGGAGTAGATGGAAGTCCATGCAAGGTTGCAACCTAAATTCCTCAACAGTTCAATTACAACCTGAACATAGTTGCTATAGACATGAGAGCTCGTGTTGCGAAGGATGAAAGGATAATGATTGCTTTGCTACCTAAATTTCTATAATTATTATTGTATTGTCTCTCAAACTTATCAACATGGCTCTCTATTTCACTGTGAACTGATATGGTATACAACATGATTGCTTTCGTTGTACTGTTATAGGGTGGATCGCTGTGCCGTGCCAGATTTGCTATGATGATTTCTTTAACGATACATACGGCAGGATGGGCTACAGGGCTGTTTGCCACAACTGACCCTTCTCACTTTGTAGTGTTCGTTAAATTCTTTTCTGCATAGAAACTAGTTATAAAAACTATCCATTAAAAAGATTAAGTCTAAATTACTCTCTTCTCTTAAGAAACTACTCATAGAAACCATGCACCGAGACTACCTAAATCGCATACGCATATAGTCGATCAACTTATGCAGTTATGTCTATCTAGGGTGAAAACGGTACGGATATTTTCCAATCGTATTTGAGACCGAATCCGTTTAGAAGAGTTCAGATTTGTCCGTATTCGAGTCCGGATATTCGACACCTGATAACGTATCTGTATCCAAATGCTTAAATCGCATATTTATGATGTCGATATCCAATCGTATCCTATCTGACATAGCTGATACTATTCGTATTTGAATCCAAATCCGAATAAAAATATAAAAACAAATATAATATCGGTGATATCCGTCCATATCCAATCCGTTTACATCTCTACTGTCCAACATTCTTGTAATCATGTACTTCCTCTTTGTCACCATTCTTTAACAATATATTGACTTGCGCTGGCGCTAAATATTAAAGAATAGAGGGACACAAAGTGACACCACAAACTGACGTCCGTGTGCATGCTACGCATCCGATGCTATAAATGCTCCTAAAACCTACAACCTGGTAGGGTGAGCTGAGTCATTCCAAACTACTCCCTCCCTCTCACGATGGAAGGCGCAACTTCCTTTAGCATCAAGACCAATAAATAAATTAACTTCTACACATTAAAGGCATTTTGGTTCTCCATCCAATTTACTGTGATGCCACGAGCGTGGATGCAGAAACGGTCTAGCCAATTAGCTTCCAGCATTCATGCATGCATGCTGCACAAATGCATTCCCGAGGGAGCCCAGGAGTCAAATTTGGTCCTACATTAGTTGTTGTATGCGGGAGCTAAAGTGCAGGCGCCTTGTATCATGGGACTAAGAAAAAAAACAGTTACGCCTTATATCCTGAGACGGAGGGAGTACATGTGGCTTTTTTAGATACATTGCTTTTATTATTTATCTAGATATAGTCTATATATGTGAAAAGTAAAAACAAATTATCTAGAAAAGGTAGAACAACTTATAATTTAGAACAGAAAGAGTCCATCGCTGTTGACTCACATTAGTGTGCACGCATATATTACACAATCTACTGACTACAGCATGAACCATACGATATTGCTATGGAGATCAAATAAACAATTCTACAGGAACATTTTTTAGAGGCGGCTAGAAAACATCCGTAGAGGTGGCTATATATTCTAGCCACCTCACCTGTGCGTCTCTAGAAATCTTTTAGAGGCGGGTATCCAGCAGCCAATAGAAATTGATTTCTAGAAGCAGGCCAAAATTCAGCCGCCTCTAGAAATCGATTTCTAGGGGTAGGCCGAATCCGAGCCACCTCTAGAAATTATTTTCTAGCAGTTATATATTCCATCCATATCTATCTATACGTCTCTAGAATCAGCGATTTCTAGAGGTGGATATTCAGCCGCATTTAGAAATCGATTTCTAGATGTAGGCCGTCTAGAAACCATTTTTTAGAATTTTAAAAAAGGGCCAAAATGGCAAAAATAATAATCTAGGAGAGGCCTACCAGCCAACCCCTGGCGACCATTTTTTGTGTAAAATACGAACGCGTGCGGCCGCGACAGTTCAAACTCGGGACCTCTAGCCTCATACGTTGCTTTCTTATCACTATGCCTCCCAGTCACTTGTGACTAAGTAACTGATACATTCCTTTTGTATAGTAAATATTGTAATGCATATTTGAGACCCTAAACGAATTAAAATAAAAAAAGTTTGAACCGCAAAGTTTAAGATCTCTTCGTGTTCTACAACTTTGGCTTATGTCGTTTCGCCACCAGACCAACTATATCTGAAAATCAATTTCTAAAGGCGGGCCAGCATAGTAAACCATTTTTAGAGGCGGAATTTTATAGAGGCACCTCTAAAAATGATTTCTATAGTAGTGAAATATGGCCATTTGTAGAAATACATTTATTTGCAGCTTGACGGTCGGACGCTTCACCCAGTAACTAGGATCATATCACATTATTTTTTACTATCAAATGTGCCCGTACGTTACAACGAAACCCAATATATCTCGGAATCGGACTCCGTACAATCGCTTAACGTGAGTAGTTTCAACTCGTATGAGCATGGTCATGAGTCTAGGTCACATATAGAATATGGAGGGAGGGAGGGGGCACATTGGAAAGTAAAAAAGTCAAAGGAAAGAATCACTTTGCTCTTTAATATTAGGTATACAGACATACATATATAATTGTTTTTTGAAGGTCAACGTATTGCTCATTTTCATGCCGACTGGACATGGCCCCTTCTTCTTACTCACCCACTTGCCATCTTGTTCCTCCTCCTACTCTAGCCATGGCCATCGCAGTATTTGCACTGGTGTCCCTATCAACACACCTCCTCCAAATCTTTTTGTCGACCCCTAAACGTCCATATGGGCAAGGCAATTCGTGTGGTCGCCATTGTTTCCATGCATTAACGGTTCTACACTACTCTAGATCTATGGAGGCCAGGGCCACGTGCCGCCACCTGGTGGACGGGGAGGGTCACGCCGTCACCACTGGGTGGCCAGGGGCCCATGTGTCACCGTCTGGTGGTCGGGGGGCCGCGTCCCAACGACTGGTGGCCAGGGAGGCATGCACCATTGTGGTAGAACCGCCCGAAATAGCATACTTACGGAGGCGCTCGTCTTCTACCAGACACTAAGCATCCCAAAAACAAGCTACAACGTGCGATGTCCGTCGGGTACACCCCGAGGGAGAACCCGAAAGATCCACATTTTTCCCAAGGATCTAATAATAAGAACGAGTTACAATACAAGTCCATTACATACATAAGAGTTTCTTAAAAAGTACATTATTATAATACAAAATACGAGAGTGCGGAATGATAAACAGCGGAATTTAAAAATATACATCTAATGATAGGGACGAGGATCCATCTAAGCCCACCAGAAGAATCCTCCACACACGGTACTTCTCAAGCATCACCTGCAACAGGGGTAAATAAACCCTGAGTACACAATGTACTCACAAGACTTATCCGACCAGTGGGAATAATTTCCCGACTCCAAGGAATATGATAGGCTTTATGGTTTGCTGGTTTTCTTTAGCAGAAAGCAACACTAATAGTGAGTCCTTATTCATGTCTTATTATTAGCCGTATTAAATTATCATCTAGCCAGTCTATATAAGCACATGTTCTACTTTCAAGCAAGAGTTGAGCAATCAGTTCCATTTCTTCTCCTTTCAATTTTCAGTTCTTACTACGGTGCTAAACCGCAGACAAGCCGTACCGGATTTCCCGGCGATTCACGAATCATGTGCCTAGCTAGGTGCCCCGAAAACACACGCCCCGCTTGTACCCTAGGCACAAGCAGGACTAACCCATCACCCTCCTGTCCCGGGTGTCCAGGTCCCCGTCCAAACTTGGACTCCAAGCCCCCACTCCTGAATCCCGGACTCAGTGTGGTGCAAGGACCTCCACCACCTCCTCTTCCCATCAGTCGGTCTGAAAAGAGCCGGATCCACGACAAGAGAGCAACAAGTCTTCCAAGCGCCCATACCCAAGTATGTGCTCGGAACAATAGATCTGTGACTTGCCTAGAGTCATATGCAACGACCGGTCCTTAATCGACATAGACAGAGAAAAAGTGTAACCAAGCTATGCCCTGTTGGCCGCAGGACACAACCCTTTACACCCACCAGTATCCAAACCCTATCCCTGCCCGGTCACCATTTACCTTTACCATTTTATCATGAGTTATCATGTTTATCACCTACTTATGAGTAACGGCAGGTTACCCACGCTACCGATATCCTGAGCATAGCAACTACTCGACCTGTACTGGTAGGACTCATAGGTAGATATATTTATGCATGTAGTTTTCATAAAATGCCTGTAACTTAAATGCACATCACATATATATATTCAGTGATCATAAAAACATGGGTTATGCACTGGGCTTGCCTTGGGCAGGCGTCGGGTCAGCAGGGTCAGCACCAATAGGCTCCTGGGCTTCCTCCTGTGCGAAGATCTCCTCCTCGTACTCCTCGATCACCTCGTCGTACTCCGGCTCGCCGACGGGCACGAAGTCTACCAGTTCATGATCTACATGAAATGATGATGCAATGTTTAACAATATGACAACAGCAATTCTTAACCCAAAAATGCATCTATTAAACTACTAAGTGGGGTCTAACTACTAAAGGCTAAGCTACGTACCGTCACTACTAACAAGTATGAAACATAACCTACACTCTTATAGCAACTACAGGTATTGCTACTCCTAATACCGATTTAATCGAGATACGATAAAACAAGAGTAATATCTATTTTATTTAACATCCCATTCTATGGCTACAAAATTTACAGCAAGTGCCTAATAACCTAACAAGTCTACTGTAAAATTTTCATATCTATAGCTATCACCAATTACCCACAAATATTCCTACAAGTATTAATCTTCCTAATATTAGTACTCTAGTTTTGAATTTATGATCCAATACTCGCCACAGCTAATTGCATTCTAACTGTACTAACAAGTAGATGGTATTTTTGCAAACCTAACAAAACTAGTCTCACTATTTTTGGACAACTTCGCAATTTACTACGATTTATCGAAGTTCAATTCAAAACTAAAATAAATAAACATTTCTTATTTACCGGAATTAAGAAAACCGAATTCTACTCCTGGGCCCAACTCACGCTGGCTTGGCCCACTCCGCCTTCCCGCCCGCGCGTGCCAATAGACCACAACGCGGCCCACGCGGAGGCGCGGCCCAGCCGGCCAACGGCCCACGACGAGGGAAGACCCGCGCGCGACGGCAAATACGTGAAAACGCCCCCGAGCTACTTGGCATTTACAGCGAGCACTAAGACACTATTTCACCAGTCTACGTTTTTACGGTTACGCCCTCCCCCTCCTTCTTCTTTACCACGGCGACGTCCCCCGGTACCTGTGCGCGCACTGGCGCGACGGCGCGGGCACCGAGCGACCACGTCGGAGCCACCCGAGCCTCCCAGACCTAACTAAGGAGCCGATGAGTACCTCCATGGCAACACATGGTGTCTGGAAGCGGTACGGCAAGCGGGGGCGTCGTCCCGGATTCCCTCCCCGGCGGTGAGCTCTGACCTACAATGGCGGATACGTTCCCATGAGCCACAACGAAAAGGAAGCAAACCCAATAGACAGCGAGCTCGAGGTACTACCCACGGAGGCCCTGGAGGTGATGGTCTGGCCGGAGAAGGCTCGAGTTGAGTTGGCCACGTGCACACCGACGAGGCAACAGCGCCCGGTGATGGCACAGCCGCGGCGGTGGTGGCTGGCCTGCTGTAAAGCTACGGTTGAGGTGCGTGGGGTGTTCAGGAGGGTACAGCTAAGCCGAGGGTGCACTGAATTGCTACAAGGTGCTCGGAGTGGCTGGCTTGCCGTCGGGGGGCGTCCGTCCGGTCTTATGGACCCAATGGCGTGGCATTTTGAAATTGAGGCACGGTGAGGTGAGAACTGTAGTGCGGTGGGGTAGGTTGGATGACCGGCTGCCTAGTGGAGCTGCGGGCAAGACCAATTGAAGCACAGTACTATCACCATGGCAAATTTGAAGGACGGCCCCGCCGGTCACGGCGACAGCGGAGGCAGGGGAGGTCCTAGCGTGGCTTGGCTCGGTCCGACTGCGGGTGTCAATGCAATGAGCCAACACACACCACGATGGGGGGACAGTGGACGCGTGCCTGGGTGATCTGTCACGCCGCTGGTGCAAAGCCGACAAGGCTCGACGGCATCGTAGCGAAAGCGGCGCTTGGACAAAGGGGGGGGGCGGTGCGATGCGACGTGGAAGGGATGGTGGAGCAGGCTGTCGTCCTCCACGTGAGCAGCCAAGGGGAGTCAATGGAGCAGTGCCTGGCGGCATGTAGCGCGTGACCCGGTGCGCCTTCGACCAAAACAGGGTAGGACATGGCGCGGCAGAGCTCGACCGGTGTCCTGGGCACAGCGCGTCAGCCAGCGAGGTGACCCACGCACCAGCGAAGGCAGCAAGCAGCCAAGGCAACAGCACAGGGCCTGCCCATGGCACATTCACGGTGGAATGAAGATGTGGCCTGCGCCTTGGCGTGCTAGGCGAGCCAACCACGGCGGCAAGTGAGCAGCAGCGGTGGTCGCGGCCGGCAGCAGAGGCAGACGGCCTAGGCGCGCAGCGCAAGAGCCATGCGCGTGCACAGGCGCGGTGGTGGGGCACAGCCGGCGTGGCAGCGTGTGCGGCCTGCGCGGCACTACGCTGGCAAGCCAGCAGCGTGCCAGGCCAAGTGGTGACCGCGCCCAGAGCTAAAGTCATATGTCGTGCACGCTTTTTAAAGCAGCTTGAAAACTTGTACATGATGCTCCAAAAGCCGAACCAACTATTCGATGCACAAGAGGGTACGTTGGGCTGTCGATCGGAGTCAAGATATCGTACCACTTCCTAAGCCGATCGCTCTACAAATATCACCAAAGGTGGCTTCGTCGACCCCTTTGTAAACCTACACGAAACGACGTCACTCCGAACGATTTCGTGTCGAATCCCCACTTTGACCTACGGGATGTACTAGTTAGTTATCCATGTCCTCGACCGCACATGTTTATCACCGTTTGCAAAACATTTTATAACATTTTTGTTTGACGACAATTCGATTAGAATACTCAGCAATATTATGTGACGCGAAACGTAACCTTTGTTTCATGTTTCATATAAATGTTTCAAGGACCGAACATTGCTTTATAATTCATGTTATACACATATGCACATATCCATGATGCTCATGAGATGTTTTAGCAAAATAGTGCAATGTAACATCGAGGGTGTTATAAATCTACCCCTCTAAAATAAAATCTCGACCCGAGATTTCATGTGCCTAGTGTGAGAAAGAGATGGGGAATACATTTTCGCGCAGCAACTAACTATTTGAGCCAGCGAGAAGGTGAGGGTAATACTGCAATAGGTAACTCTCTTGTTCCCAAGTGGCTTCAGCCTCTGAATGATTTTGTCACTACATTTTGATAGGGTGTTCCACATACGTTAAATCGGGCTGGAGAGGAAGTCCTTCAATTTCCACCGCTTCTTCGAGAACCCGCAGACATTTCTTCAATTGTGAGATGTGAAACACATTATGAACCGCCGATAGGATTTCCGGAAGCTGGAGACAATAAGTAACGGGACCACATGGCTGCAACACCTTGTATGGACCCACATACCGAGGGGCTAGCTTGCCATGGACACCAAACCGGTGCACCCCTCTCATAGGAGATACTTTGAGATACACATAATCCTCAGCTGCAAACTCCAAAGGCCTTCTTCGCTTGTCTGCGTATGCCTTTTGTCGGCTCTGAGCTGCCTTCAAGTGGTCACGAATAATATTTACTTTCTCTCGAGCCTCTTTTATGAAATCAGGCCGGAAGTACCCACGGTCTCCTACTTCAACCCAGTTCAATGGCAATCTACACTTCTGCCCATATAAAACTTCCAGATGGCTTCATTTGAAAATTCCAGATCGTGTAAATTCCAAATGGCGTTCTACACTTCATTTGAAGCTTCCAGATCGTGTAAACGTCCGAAATCATTTGAAAATTCCAAATTTTGAATTTAGAAATCTAAGAAAATAAAATTGGATAATTAGGACTCCAGATGGCTTCAGATAAAAAAATATCAAATACTCCCTCCGTCCTAAATTATAAGCCGTTTCAACTTTCTTGGAGACTCGAAGCATCTCAAGTTTGAATAAAATTATAAAGAGAATTATAAAGATTTATGACATCAAATATGTATACAATAAAAATATAATTAATAAAGAATCTAATGATACTTATTTGGTATTATAAATATTATTATTTTATTATATAAATTTGGTCACATTTGAGATGCTTTGACTTTTCAAGAAAGTTAGGATGACTTATAATTTATGACGGAGGGAGTACAAGTTATACATCGTATTGCTAATTGTATTGATAACTGCAACTTTTGTATATACCATGTCCATATCCAAAGTTGTTCGAAAATTCTAAATTTTAAATTTTAAAATCTATTTTTTTAAAAAAGTAACACTATAAATAATTTTAATTTAAAAAACTCATCAACTATAAAATTTTAGATCTTATTGAGCTCTACAATTTTTATATAAAGTTCATCTTTGTCCGACTTTATATGCAAAAGTTATGAATTTTTTAATAACTATTAAGGGTTGTGATATAATAGTCAGGGGGCGTAATGGTCACTTTTAACTTCTATCTCGCGTCCACTCCTATGAAATATTATTTTAATAGCTATAATGTCTAATGTTTGATTGCCACAATTGAAGAGTCCGTGCTAGCAAAGACAATATTAAGCAGTATCCATTAGTAAATACCAACATTTAAGAATGTCCTGCAACAAATTTTACCCACTCCAATATTAGCAGAATGGTACATGTCGGTAAGTTTCGTGAGCCGCATGCGCAAGATCAACGTTGGGGAATACATCCAAGGGTGGGGGGAAGAGGTGGGTATGGAGTTTTTTGTTACAAAGTGTCATCAATTTGTTCACTCTTTTTATAGTGTAGACGTGGATAATAATAATAATAATAATAATAATAATAATAATAATAATAATAATAATAATAATAATAATAATAATAATAATAATAATAATAATAATAATAATAATAATAATAATAATAATAATAATAATAATAATAATAATAATAATAATAATAATAGGTGGGTATGGAGTTTTTTTGTTACAAAGTGTCATCAATTTGTTCACTCTTTTAATAAGAGATTCATGTCTCTGACTCTTGTTTGTCTACATGTTCAGGTCAGTACAACGTAGTATGAAGGGCTTTATTTGAAAGCCCAATTGCATCGTACCAGTTTCAGCCCATGAAACTGTCCAGTTGGACCAGGCCGGGATGGCCAGATTAGAGACATTAAAAAATAATATAATGTCTATGGCTTCTCGATGGGCGGAGATCCCTTCAGTCTCAGATCGCCGCCGCTACCTGGCTGCCACCTCCTCCGGCGGCCAGGGAAGGCGACTCCCATCCTGGCAAGTGGCCGTGGTGGCCGGGTGGCGGTGATATATGGGAGCGCTGCGAGGCGTGCCAAGTGAGGCATGGTCTCCTACTCAGTATCCTGCGCAGGGCAGGGGCGTAGGACAGAGCCATGTTCCTCAACAACTGCAGCGTCAAGGTAGAGCCTACTCTGCTAGCTGCTCTTAACACAAATCCAGTCTAGACAACATTTCCTACTCCTATCGCGTTTCAATTTGGATTATCAAAAGTTGGCTGAATTGGTGCGGGTGACATTGGGGGGGTTTCCCGACTGTAGATCTGGGATTGATATTAATACATAATAGTAGCAAGGCTTCCTGTTAATTCACTAGAAAACTTACTCTGAGGTGTAGCATAATAATCCTACAGAAGTTTGATTTGAAATATAGACAAAACCACGGGTTCGGAAAATGAAACTTCTGTAATCAGTAGTCAGTGTTGTTGGTTGACTCTAGATTTCCATTAAACAAGGGATTGTTCATTAGCTAGTCACTGTTGTCCGCCAAATGGCAACTACACGCTCGCCCATTGACTGGACTGATGCTTAAGAATTCTGACTGCTTAATTGTTGGTATGCAATACTCCTTTTTTTTTTCCGAACGAGCGGCGAGGGCATTGCCACATATATTATTAGATTAGAAGAAAAAATTGACCAAATTTTTAAGGTGAAACCGGACCCGAAAACCAAACAACTGCTCAGCTCAAAAAGCTAACGAGACCCACTACTAGAGCAGCAATCCATACTAAGAAAAACAGCTAACCGGTTTGAAACAGCAGAAAAAAAAAACGGCCAAAAGAAAAGGAAAAACAGTATACAATTACTCTGATACTCTATTGTTGAAGGATGTGAACAGGCAGTTTCTATCTCAGAAAAAATATTTTCTTTTGGAAAACGATGTCCATAAATTTTCTTCTGTTTGAATAAGTGGACGATTGGGTTGCTGACGCAATTTTTCCCTCTTACAAATAGACAAGTGATGTGATGCCTCATGAACGTGTAATATGGGGGTGGAATAGGACCACACCCACCCCATGATGCATTTGTCTTTCTTTCTACGTACCTGACACGGTGCGGTCACTTGCGCTTAATGGAATTCAATCTCCACTGCAGGTCACTGTGCGTTTTTCATTGCTGGATGCTAGAAGACAGTCAAGACACTGCTTGCTATTGGATGACCAATGTTTCTTTTTCTGACAGTGACTGCCATTATCTTGTGAGTCCAAGACTGAATATAGTGCAGTAAACATAAGCTTTGTGGTAGCCTCAATAGCACAGTGTAGAGCTTTTAGCATCACCCTGACTTAGTTTCAGGTATTTGATTTACTGATTTGAAAAGGTGGAAATCTCAATTAGGCTGTGCCCCTATGCTCCCTCCGCCAGATAAATCCAAGGTTTGCATTCCATTTTATTTCATCTTGATAAAATTTAATTTGTTGGCACAATAAGTTACAGGAATATACTGAGGTCAACACTGGTGATAGTGGCTAATTAGGACAAAGTGAACTGAGAGAGAAACTATTTGTTGATAATGACTTCTGTAGGTTTCAACTCATTCAGCGAAGCCAATCCTCCATGGAACCACCCCTTTGCCTTGCGTTCGTCTATGGTGTTCAGGATTCCTCAGGGCGTAAGTCAGCTCACCCTTCTCTCAGTTGGGCTAGAACTGACCTTCGGCAGCAGCGTTTATAGCTTGAACAAGTCTTTGGACTGCTTCTTGGATTCTTTCCCCCAAACACACGCCCTGATTTCTGGGTCCAGTGTTCCCCATGCTTGAAAAATGAAGTCCTTGAGCATTTAGACCAATCCATGGTAGCAGGTCTGATCCCTTTAGCATGCAGGCCCCCCTCCATATTTTCCCATTTCGGAATGGCACTCTGGTAGCCACCTGCTCCTAGTCTATGATGATATTTCTTCTGTCGTGCATTGTCTTGGTTTCTTTCCACCCGCTGCTCACCCTCTTCCGAAGTCTTGTACTCCACAAACGAGTCCCAGTGGTCCCTTAACTTCACTAAATTTCCACTGAAAACTGGAGTCCTTTACTTCTTGACATACTCATTGTACAGCTTCTTCTTCTAGGACTAGAATTGTGTGGCCATCTTCTTCATAGCCCAACTCTTAAATAACTCTTCTGTCTTGCCTCGCAGTTCAAAATGTGCGGTCAAATCATTCCAAAGCTGATCCTTCTCTCTCTCAGAGACATAACTGACCTGATCATCTGAAGTCTTTTTCCATTCTCGAATGGTGATCGGGATGTTGTCCCAAACAAGAACTCCACATTGATTTACAAATTTCCTTGCATGTTTTCTGGGCTGAAGCGGTTCACCAAGCGCACTGACATGTGAAATTATGAAGTGTCCCTCTAACTTTTGGTCAGGCCTCGTTGCCCTCTAGGGTTCGTCGATCGAGAGGTCTAAAAATAGAAAGATTCATTAATATGTGCGAATTGATTAATGTTTAAAGTCATAAGAGAGGCTTAATTAATATACATCGCCAATAATTTCTTGCACAACATTTTCTTGCCCATCACTGTAATTATTTATGTATTGACTTTCGTCATCGACATCATCATTTCCTTGCATATCATCGGCACCAGGATTATATTGATTGTCATCATTAATAATGGCCATCATGGCGTCATCCTAGTTGTCTAGCGGCGGGTCCATCTTAACTAATCGAAAAATAAAACAATTAGCACAACTATAAATTAAAGTCACCATAGTCAATATATAATTTTTTTAGTCACTAAAGTCATGCAACTATGAAGTCCAGGGCTGAAACATAAATAACTATAGACTTCAGGGTTAGCTTCGTGAAATGCATAAGCATATGATGCATGAAGGAAATGATGCATGTAATAATAGGGTTTAGGGTTTAGGGTTTATGGTTTAGGGTTTAGGGTTTTAGAGTTTAGGGTTTATGGTTTAGGGTTTATGGTTTTAGGGTTTAGGGTTTATCTTCCCAAAAAGCATTTTGGTTATTAACAAAACATGAATTAATGAAACTATCGTCTAGAAAGTAATATTCACTATACAATTTTTCTAGAATAATCATCTATTTCTCTAAATATCAAAATTTCATAAACTATGTATCAAAAATGAATCAAAAATTCACAATTGTATATTTTCATATACAATTTCACAATATATCAAAACTTCACAATATATCAAAAATGAATAAAAAAATCACAATATATTCACTATACAATTTCATTATATTTTCTCTATATTTTCTCTATATATTCACTATTTTCTATATTCACAATACAATGAATCAAAAATTTCATATACAATATATCTAAATTTATATTTTTCTACATATTTTCCACAATAATCATCTATTTTTTATTTGTTTTCTACAATAATCAAAATTCCATATTTTCTATCTATTTTTTCACACACACAAATCACACACAAACTCACACACATCCACACACACACACACACATCACCCAGGACTCACACACCACCGCAGGGGATGGGGCGAGGCCAGCCAGGGCGATCGACAAGGACGACGAGGACGATGGCGCGACGGGACCTGCAAGGACGACCACGGGGCCGGCGAGCACGACGGTGTGGTGGCGGCGCGCGTGGATGAACAAGCATGCAGGCCATCGGCGTACGGACGATGGGTGAGCTAGGCCAAGGGGTCGCGTGCAGATAGATGTCATACGTGGACAAGGCGGACAATCTTGGTTATGATCGCCCTGTAACCATGGAGCGTCCTCATTATTTAACATGATGCTTGGGTCAGTGTTCGCTGCGAAGGGTGGAATTTTGTCATTCTTATTATAATCTTCTTACATGTCTGACTTATCCTCGACTCCCACGATGTTTCTTTTTCGTGAAAGAACTATATGGCACTTTGGCTCTTCGTCTGACTTGTCTTTCCCTTTCTTTGGTTTGTTAGACATGTCCTTCATATAGAAAATCTCAGCCACATCCTTAGCTAGGATGAATGGTTCGTCTTTGTACCCAAGATTGTTGAGGTCCGCTGTTGTCATTCAATATAGCTGGTCCACTTTTACCCCTCCTCCGGTCAGCTTCACCCATTGGCACCGAAACAAAGGGGCCTTAAAAGAAGGTCTCTACTCAAGTTCTCATATCTCCTCTATGTAACCATAATATGTTTCCTTTTTCCCATTGCTGTCTGTGGCATCTATGTGGACATCACTATTTTGGTTGGTGCTCTTTTTATCTTAGGCTATCGTGTAAAATGTATTCCCATTTATTTCGTACCCTAGGAATGTCCAGATATTCCAAGATGGTCCCCAAGACAACAAGTGCAGCTGTTGATCAATAGTGTCATTACCCATGAGATGTTTTCGCAACCAACAGCCAAAAAGTTTCCATGTGTCGACACGTAATCTTGGTCTCAGGGTTCCCCGAGACTTCAGAGCATACAATATTCTTGTGTTCCTCGGTATACGGAGCCACCAAGGATGATTGCTGGAGAATCGTGTAGTGTGCTTTACGGAAAGAATTTTTGTCCATACTAATTATCGCTTTCTTTCCTAGTGTGCCCTTTCCACTTAGTCTCTCCTCTTGCCGCGATTGAGGAACACCAATCGGATTAAGGTCAGGAATAAAGTCAACACAAAACTCAATGACCTCCTCTGTTCCATAGCCCATGGGGGTGCTTTCTTCTGAACAAGCATTGTTGTGAACGTATTTCTTTAGGACTCCCATGAACCTCTCAAAGGGGAACATCTTGTGTAGGAATACAGGACCAAGAATACCAATCTCTTTGACTCGGTGAACTAGGAGATGCGTCATAATATTGAAGAAGGATGGTGGGAACACCAACTCAAAGCTGACAAGACATTGAACCACATCATTCTGTAGCTTTACTAGATTATCTGGATTGATTGCCTTCTGAGAAATTGCGTTGAGGAATGCACATAGTTTCATGGTGGCTAATCGAATATTTTTTTGTAGAATCCCTCTCACTGCAACCGGAAGCAATTATGCCATAAGCATGTGGCAGTTAAATGGGAATTTCATCTCTGCCACTTTAGGTTTAGGAATTCCTCCTCTGCCATATTTATTATTGCCCTTTACATTCAAGGAGAAGTCAGACGGGACCTTGATACTGCTCAGGCATTCAAACATGCCTTCCGTCTCTTCTTTGCTAAGAGTGTAGCTGGCAGGACTTAAGTAATGACGTCCTTTATCTTTCTTCTCTGGATGTAGGCTATCTCATTATTTCATACGCTATAGGTCCTACCATACTTCCAGTATATCTTTCGGATTCCCATACACACCCATGAAGCCTAGCAAGTTCACGCAAAGATTCTTCGTTAGGTGCATCACCTCGATTGCGTTGCGGACCTCTAGGACTTCTCAATAGGGTAGCTCCCAAAATATAGACTTCTTCCACATGGGTACGTGTCCGTTAGCATCATTTAGAATAGGTTGGCTGCCAGGTCCCTTTCCAAAGACTACTTCTAGATCCTTGACCATATCGAATAAATCCTTATCACTACGATGCATAGGCTTCGTCTGGTGATCTACCTGACCTTTAAAATGCTTGCCTCCCTATCTAATGGGATGCCTGATAGGAAGAAATCGACGATGGCCAATGTACACAACCTTCCAATATTTATTCAAATATATACTTTCAGTATCATCTAAACAGTGCGTGCATGCCCTATATCCCTTGTTTGTCTATCCTGAAAGATTAATAAGAGCCGGTCAATCATTGATTGTTATGAACGACAATGCTCATAGGTCAAAGTCTTCCTGTTTGTGTTTATCCCACACACATACACCTTTTTTCACAACAGTAATAGTTCATCAACTAATGGCCTTAGGTACACATCAATATCGTTGTGAGGTTGCTTCCGTCCTTGAATGAGCACAGGCATCATAATGAACTTTTGCTTCATGCACAGCCAAGGAGGAAGGTTGTAGATATATAGAGTCATAGGCCAGGTGTTATGACTGTTGTTCTGCTTCCTGAAATGATTCATGCCATCTGTAATTAGACCAAACCTTAAGTTCATTGCGTCGTCTACAAAGTCCAGGAATAATATATCAATTTTTCTCCACTAGGACCCATCAGCGTGGTGTCTCAACATAACATCTACCTTATGGTCTTCTTTGTGCCATCACATCAACTTGGCATGCTCTTTGTTTTTGAACAAATGTTTCAAGCGTGATATTATAGGAGCATACCACATCACCTTGGCAGGACCTCTCTTCCTAGAGCATTCACCCTCAACATCACCAGAGTCATCTCTCCTGATCTTATTCCGCAATGCACTGCATACCGGGCATACATCCAAATTCTCGTACTCCTCATCAAGGTAGTGGATGTAGTCATTAGGACATGCATGTATCTTCTGCACCTCTAATCCTAGACGGCACACAATATGTTTTGCTTCGTATGTAGTGGTGGACAATTTGTCATCCTTTGAAAGCATCTTCTTTATTAGTTTCAATAACTCCCCAAATCCCTTGTCAGATACACTATTCATTGCCTACCATTGTAACAATTCCAGTGTGGTGCCTAGCTTTTTCTACCCCTCTTCACAACTTGGGTACAACAATTTCTTGTGATCCTCTAACATGTGCTAGAACTTAATCCTCTCTTTTTCACTTTTGCAATCTCTCTATGCATCGCGAATGGCCTAACCAAGATCATCAGCGAGCTCATCTTTGGCCGCTACCTCTTCTTTAGCTTTCCCCATTGCAGTATCATCAAAGGCACCATATTTAGCGAACCCAGGAATGTTGTCATCATCCTCTTCTTCTTCATCGTCTTCCATTATAACCCCTCTTTCCCTGTGCTTGGTCCAATAAATATAGTCGGGCATAAAACCCGACCTAAACAAGTTTTTGTGAAGGGTCTTTTAGGAAGCATAATCCTTCACGTTCTTACAGAGAACACATGGGCAGCACATGAAACCATTCTGCTTGTTTGCCTCGGCCACACTGAGAAAATGATGCACGCCGTCAATGAACTCTTGGGAGCGTCAGTTAGCGTTGTACATCCATTGTCTGTTCATCTGCATTACATGAGTATATCAAGACTTGAACATGTCAATATCCATTACACAACATGACTAATTAATTAAAAGGTCCAAAATATCCACTACACAACATGATTAATATCAAGCATCCATCTACATCTATTTGACTTAAACATTAATTTATTAAAGCCTTGATATATTGTACACAATCCCAAATAGCACTAGACAAACTAAACCTACAATGCACTTCAACAGAATAAGGATTTGTCCAATTCCAACTAAAAGAGAGAAATTCTTCGTCACATCTTCATCGATGGGCTTCTTGTGCTTGTTCACCTCTTTATGCACAGGTGCACTCTCATCAGCCTCCTCCATAGCTGTGTTTTTGCACGTGCTTAATATAATCTTCCTCCCAGTACTAGCCTTTACATCATGTACCATCCTATTGAAATTAGAATACCAAATCTAGAACTTCTAATTAAAATCATCACAAAAATAGCTACAAACCATAAAAAACGCAGCCAAAAGACCACACATTGTGATCCGGACACTTGTAGACGATATGGCCATGGTTGAGACTCTCCTTCACTCTGTACTCCAACATAGTCTTCTGCTTACACTCACTGCACGCAATGAGAGGGAGGTCCGGCCTCAGTCGCTCACAAAACCCATGCGAGGCCACAAAACCCATGCGAGGCCGAGGACCCGGACGCAGACGCCATCTACTCTATACTCACTTTGATCAACTACTATAAGTAAACCACATCTACATATGCAAACTATCAAGTAAAGTTGAGCTCAAATGGTGTATAAATAAAAAAACTACCATTATTCCCAATCTAAAAAACCACAAATTTCTCTATTTCTAAACCATAAAATGAGCTATATATTTACTAGCAATGAAAGGTGGATACTCATTTTTTATCAACTGCTATAAGTAAACCACATCTACATATGCAAGCTATCAAGTAAATTTGAGCTCAAATGGCGTATAAATAAAAAACTCCACCATTATTCCCAATCTAAAAAACTATAAATTTCTCTATTTCTAAACCATGAAATGAGATATACTAGCAATGAAAGATGAGAGGATGAAGTTGCTAACCTTTAGAACTCTAGAATGGATGGAGGAATGAACTCTTCACAAATAGCCCAAGCAAAAAATGGGCATGAACTCCTTCACCCGAGAGCAAGAACAGAGAGCTTCAAGTGACTGGATGGCTCGGGGTGGGGGAGGAAGAAAGGTGGATATATAGTGGGGACATTTAGTCCTGGTTGGTGAGTCCCGGCTGAAGCCACCAACCTAGACTAAAGGTCACTTCTACGCCCGTTTGCGGCACTAGCCGTTGGACCCAGGACTAATGCTGACATTAGTCCCGGGCCCAACTCTAGCTGGGACTGAAGTCAAAAAAACAAAGGTCCGTTCTTGTGTTAAAAGGATCGGCTTAGCAGGAGCAGATGGAAGTCTATGCAAGGTTGCAACCTGAATTCCTCAACAGTTCAATTACAACCTGAACATAGTTGCTATAGACATGAGAGCTCATGTTGAGAAGGATGAAAGGGTAATGATTGCATTGCTACCTAAATTTCTTTAATTATTATTGTATTGTCTCTCAAACTTATCAACATGGCTCTCTATTTCACTGTAAACTGATATGGTATATCAACATGATTGCTTTCGTTGTACTGTTGTAGGGTGGATCGCTGTGCCGTGCCAGACTTGCTATGATGATTTCTTTAAGCATACATACAGCAGGAAGGGCTACAGGGCTGTTTGCCACAACTGACCCTTCTCACTCTGTGGTGTTTGTTAAATTCTTTTCTGCAGAGAAACTACTTATAAAAACTATCCATTAAAAGGATTATGTCTAAATTACTCTCTTCTCTTAAGAAACTACTCATAGAAACCATGCACCGAGACTACCTAAATCGCATACACATGTAGTCGATCAACGTATGCGGTTACGCCTATCTAGCGGTGAAAACAGTACGGATATTTTCCATCCGAGATCGAATCCATTTAGAGGAGTTTAGATCTGTCCGTATTCGAGTCCGGATATTCGACATCCGATAACATATCCATATCCGAATGCTCAAATCGTATATTTATGATGTCGATATCCAATCGTATTATATCAGACATAGCTGGTACTATCCGTATTCGAATCCGAATTCGAGTAGAAATATAAAAACAAATGTAATATCGGTGATATCCGTCCGTATCCAATCCGTTTACATCCCTACTATCCAGCATTCATGTAAACATGTACTTCCTCTTTGTCACCATTCTTTACCAATATATTTACTTGCGCTGGCGCTAAATATTAAAGAATAGAGGGACACAAAGTGACACCACAAACTGACGTCCGTGTGCATGCTACGCATCCGATGCTATAAATTAGAACAGGGACAGATATTGAGCATGTGGCTTTTTTACTGCTCCCTTCATTCCAAATTACATGTGGCTTTTTTAGATATATAGCTTTTATTATTTATCTAGATATAGTCTATATCTATGTGTAAAGTAAAAACAAAGTATTAAAAAAGGTAAAACGACTTATAATTTAGAACAGGGAGAGTCCATCGCTGTTGACTCATGGTGTGCATGCATATATTACACAATCTACTGACTACATCATGAACCATACGATATTGCTGTGGAGACCAAATAAACAATACTACAGGAACAATTTTTTTAGAGGTGGCTAGAAACCATCCGTAGAGGTGGCTATATACTCTAGCCACCTCTACCTGTGCGTCTCTAGAAATCTTCTAGAAACGGGTATCCAGCCGCCACTAGAAATCGATTTCTAGAAGCAGGCCGAAATTGACCCGCCTCTAGAAATCGATTTCTAGGGGTAGGCTGAATTTGAGCCACCTCTAAAAATTGTTTTCTAGCGGTTATATATTCCATCCATATCTGTCAGGTTCATAAACTCAAGGTCCCCTATGGGTCTACTTCCCAGCAAAAACTCGGCTCAGCAGACAACACTACAACAACGCGCGACTCCTGGGCCGGCCCAGATACCTAACGACAGGCCGGAAGAGCGATCCAGTCTCTGACCGGAAGGCCTGGCCAAGGAGGGGACGACGCTCGCTTCTAACTCCGACCCGCTTTTTCGACCGAGAATACGCCAAACCTCTGCTTACAGCTCTTCTCCGACCAACACGGTCGAAGCCGATTGGGAACGACCGACCGAGGACGCCCGCTCGGTGAGGACCCAATAATCAGGCGGAGCAGATAAGGCAAGGCACTCAAGTCAACCACAATACCGAGGACCGTACCCTGCACGCCTGCAGAACAGTACCGCCAGGACATGCCAGATGGGTGCTTTGCAACCTTCCAGGCATGTCAGAACTCAAACAGTATTGTGGACGCCGACATTTGCCTTACAGTATTGTGGGCGCCGTCATTTGCCATACCAGGCAAACACGGTAAAGCCTACCACACGCGTCTGACATAAATAGTATTGTGGGCGCCAACGACCGTCTTGTACCCGACAGCATGGGCAACAAGACTTAGTAGCATACGTGCACACACTCTCTCTCTCTCACTTGTAAGACCATCCCCTTCACCTATAAAAGGGGATGCACTCTCTCCCAATGGGGGACGATCATTTCGACTCTCTCTCTCTACCAAGCTTTAGACATTCTGAGCACTCGAATAGCTCTACAGCTCTAGAACTCTAAAGTTACACAGAGCATACGTTCTAATACTTAGCGCACGTTGGAGCTCCCGTTGCTCTTGGCCCTTTAGTCCAGAGCCTGACCGGACCTTTAACACCCCCTTTCTCATTCCCACTCGTTTGTAACCCCACAGCAAACTTTGAGCACCTGGGCTCAGGAAAAAAGTCACCGACCGATTAGAACTGGACGTAGGGCACGTTGCCTGAACCAGTATAAACCCTGTGTCATTGAGTGCTAGGCCACATCTAATCACGACGCACGGCAAAACTACAAATATTTACTTGTTGGTCACTTTTCGCATCGATAGTTTGCGCCGTCCGTGGGGAGGACGCCGTGCATTCACGCTTTTGGTCATTGGATGGCCCACCTTTCCACCATTTTTGGCATGATGGGCTCAAGCGATACGATTCGCTTTGGCTCACTGGAGTTTCCCACGCTCCCACCTGTTGGGATGTGGGTTCCTCCTATCTTCGAGCCGTTCCAGACCTTTCTCTTCGGAAGCCTGGACTTCATCGCCGACCAGCTCGGCATACTTCACCTCCACAAGGAGGCACTTGTCCCGCCGCCCATCGGAGGAGGAGCGCCCTCTGTTGGCTCTGGGCCATCCAACGATCTCAATGACAAGACATCTGCGCTTCGCTTCGAGCCCACGCTGGGCTCAAACCCAACTGTGAGTAATGTACATATTATTCTTTACTCGCTATTGAATACCTTCTGCCAATTCTCCGAAGGGGCCCCGTTGCCCCCACCGCGATGGCCATGCGATCGGTTCCCCTATGGCCTCATGTCTCCCGTGGACACATAGGTATGGGGGCTCCAAAGGACGCTGATACCGCCCCTCTCACTTCCGAATTCATGGGGATGGCAGGCTATGCTCCCGCCTCTTTCCATGACCTCGTGGATGATGAGGTTGAAAGCGGTGGCTCCAGCATCGGCGACATGGCACTTAGCCACCCTCTGTCCTAGGAGTGCGTTGTGGCAGACGCTTCGGGACAGCCATCAGTGGTAGCAGAATCTCTATAGACTCACACCCCTTGGGACCCTCGTGCGGAGGCCCCCGCTTATGCGCAGGAGCACGGCAAAAAGTTGTGACAAAGGCGGTAGAGCCAACTAACACCTACGCTGGCACGCTCGGCGCAGCACGCTGCACCACACGCATGCAACCCGGTGAGCGGTGCCCAGGGTCACGCTCGTCAGGTCCAGCGTAACATCCTAGATGGAGGAAACGATCCCCCATGGTTCGCTCGGGCTGGTCAGAACATCGCCGCTGTGGCGATGCTTCTGTGTGGCCTTCCTGAGCCTGTCGACCCCTAGGAGCAGGCGTTCCACTAGAACCTCCGGGCGCTAATGGAAACTGCCACTATTAAATAGGTGGAGAGCTCCGCATCGTGACACTGGCTCGTGGCCTCTTTTCCCACCATGGGAATGGGGGCGCACCAGTCGAATCGCTCCATCCGCTCACCACTACAGTCATCGGGCATGGAACAGGAGGCCACAGCTGCACCGCGACCTGACCCAACGCCCGCTCCACACCGATCACCTATGCGTGAACAGCTCGGGCCGAATCATGATGCTTGTAGCGTCATCAACAATCGGCGTCAAGCTCAGCGTGATGATGATGTCCATCAAGGGGCGGTAAGAGCAGGCGACACGGGCCCCGGCCAGACCATAGAGGGAAGCAGGGACACGCACCCCTAGCATGGTCGCTGACTAGACGACTGGAGTCCTAGCCCAGATGGCCTGGGACCATGGGCCTTTGGTCGTCGCATCTAGAAAGCGTTGTTCCCATAGCGCTTCTGACCACCCACCAACATCGCCAAATACACCAGGGAAACAAATCCAGGTATATGGCTCGAAGACTTCCGGCTCACCTGTCGAGCTGGAGGAGTCGATGATGACCACTTCATCATTCAATACCTCCCCATCTACGTGGGGGAGCATGTTCAAACATGGCTCGAATTCCTCCCGCCTGATAGCATCCACGACTGGGCGGATCTCAAGAGGATCTTCATCGGGAATTTCTAGGGGACGTATGTCTGCCCTAGGAATTCCTGGGACTTCAAGAGCTATCAGCAGGAGCCCAACGAGTTCCTATGGGATTAAATCCATAGGTTCTCAAAACAATGCAACTCTCTTCCTGATGTCGTTGACGCAGACGTCATCAGCGCGTTCCTCTCTGGGACAACCTATGAGTCCTTGATCCACAAGCTCGGCTGTCTGAAGCCCCGTACCACCCGCGCCCTGCTCGACATCGCCACGAACCATGCCTCCAGCGAGGAGACAGTCAGAGCGGTCTTTAGCAGAGGCTAGGAAAAGGGCAAGGCCAAGCACGAGGACCAAGGCGAGGGCCCCTCCATGCAAAGGAGCAAAAAGAACAAGAAGGGTCGGCACCGACCGACCAACTCCGCTTTGGTCACCATGGCCGATCATGCGGGCAAGCAGCCCCAGCAGGGTTAGCTAGACCACTTCGACATGCTCATGGAGAGCCCATGCACCAACCACGCCTATCCCATCAAGCACCTCTACAAGGACTGTAAACTCGTCAAATGCTTTCTACAACAGGCCGGCGGGCCGAACGAAGGAAAGGGCAAGGAGGCAGCGGCCAAGAAAGGAGGCACAGCAGGCAAGGATGATGATGGCTTTCCCAACCCCAAGGAATGCCTCATGATCTTTTGGGGATCTGATGCCATCTACTCCAAGTGCTAACACAAGGTGCGCTACAGAGAGGCATGCGTCGCCAAAATGGCCGTCCCCTCTTTTCTTAGCTCGTCTGAATCTCCGATCACTTTTGATCAGATGGACCATCCTTCCCACATCACCAGACCGAGTCGCTACCCGCTCGTCGTTGACCCCATTGTCCACAAGAAGCGCCTCACCAAGGTGCTAATAGATGGAGGCAGCGGCCTCAACATTCTCTACATCGACACCCTCGACGCCATGTGCATCCCCCGGTCAGAGTTCTGCCCAGTGAGGTCTCCCTTCCACAGCATGATCCTAGGGACGCAGGCATAACCGCTCAGGCAGATCAACCTGCCCGTCATGTTTGGTGATTGAGCCAACTTCCGCTCGGAGGTCCTCACCTTTGAGGTGGTGGCTTCCTAGGGTCCTACCACGCCATCTTAGGGCAGCGATGCTACACCAAGTTCACGGTGATCCCCAACTACACCTACCTCAAGTTGAAGATGCCGGGACCAGACAATGTCATCACTATGGGTAGCACCTTTTTGCATGCCTACACATGCGACCGCGAGCATTATGAGCTCGCCACTGCCGTCATCAACTCAGCCGAGCTCCCTCAGCTCAGAAATTCGTTAGCTCTAGCAGTCCCAAACTACAACAAGACAAAACTACTCGACTGCCTTCCACCCAATTGAGGAAACTAAGGTGGTGGGGATCGACCCCACCGACCCAACCAAGACAGTGCAGATCAGGGCCAAGCTCCCGGCCAAATAGAAATGCGAGCTCACCGACTTTCTATGCGCCAATTGCGATGTCTTCGCATGGAAATCTTCTGACATGCCGGGCATACCATGGGAGGTCACCGAGCCCGCATTACACCTCGTCCTAGGCTCAAAGCCCACCAAGCAACGCCTATGTCGCTTTGACGATGAGAGGTGCAGGGCCATAGGTGAGGAGATCACCAAACTCCTAGTAGCTAGATTCATCAAGGAGGTATACCACTCCGACTGGCTAGCCAATCCTGTTCTTGTTAAAAAAAGACCGAGAAATGGAGAATGTGCATTGATTATACTGGCCTCAACAAGGCGTGTCCAAAGGACTATTTTCCTTTGCCACGCATAGACCAGATAGTTGACTCCACCTCAGAATGCAAAATCCTCTCCTTTCTGGATGCCTACTCAGGCTACCACCAGATCGTGATGAAAGAGTCCAACCAGCTCGCAACTTCATTCATCACCCCATATGGTTTGTACTGCTATGTAACCATGCCTTTTGGTCTGAAGAACACCAGCACCACCTATCAATGGTGCATGCAGTAATGCTTCACTGACCAAATCAACCTGCTTGACTAGCCTGACCAAATCCAGCGGCTGAAACCAACAATCGCCATCTATGTAGATGACATAGTGGTCAAAATGGCTCAAGCTTGCGACCTGATTGCGAACTTGGCCGCAACGTTCACAAACCTCCGAAGGTTCAGCATCAAATTGAATCCCAAAAAATGTGTTTTTGGGGTTCCAAAGGGGAAGCTGCTTGGATACATCATGTCTGAATGTGGTATCGAGGCCAACCCCAAAAAAATCATGGCCATCTATAACATGGGCCCTATACGCAACGTCAAGGGCATACAGAGGCTCATTGGCTGTTTGGCCGCCCTGAGCCAGTTCATTTCCTGGCTAGGCGAGTGGGGGATGCCTCTCTACAAACTTCTCAAAAAGACAGACGCGTCCGTCTGGACTAAGGAGGCACAATAGGCTTTGGAAAAGCCTCAAAGCATCACTGACGTCGGCCCCAATCCTCGTCGCTCCTGAACAAGGAGAACCCCTCCTCCTCTATATCATGGCAAGCAACCACGTGGTGAGCGCCACCCTAGTCATCGAAAGGGAGGAGCCGGGATGCCCCTAGAAGGTCCAATGACCCGTATACTTCGTCGATGAGGTAGTCACCAATGACAAGGTTCGGTACCCCTAGGTGTAGAAACTTCTATACGCCGTGTTGATGGTGACCCGGAAGCTCCTGCACTACTTCACCGACCATGAAGTCATGGTCGTCACTTCATACCCGCTGGGAGACATCGTCTACAACCACGACGCCGCGAGACGGATCTCCAAGTGGGCACTCGAGCTAATGGGCCACGACATCAGGTATATCCCCCGCACCACTATTAAGTCTTAGGCTCTCATGGACTTTATCACTGAATGGACGGAGGTCTAGCTCCCGACCCTAGACGTCACCCATGAGTACTAGACGATGTACTTCGATGGGTCGGTGATGGCGTCCGGCTCGGGGGCTAGAGTGGTTCTAATCTCCCTAGATGGGAGCAGGCTCCGCTACGCGATCCGTCTCCAGTTTTTTGCCTTAAACAAAGCCGCAGAATACGAGGCCCTCATCAATAGACTGATCATCGCCATCGAGCTTGGTGCTACGTGGTTGTATGTCCATGGCGACTCGGAGTTGGTTGTCGACCAAGTCATGAAGGAGTCCTCTTGCAAAAGCCCCCTCATGGCAGCATACTGTAAGGAGGTGCGCAAGCTCGAGGACAAATTCCAGGGGATCGAACTACATCATGTCCCCAGAAAGGACAACGATGCCACCAATTTTCTCACAAAATTGGCTGCCAGACGGGTTCCATCTCTAGATGGGGTCTTCATCAACGACCTTCATGAGCCATCTGCCCGCATCCTGGAAGGTCTGATCCAGACACACTCTGACACCAATCTGGCACTCGGGGGATCCGACCCTGGCGCCTCCATGACAACATCGCCTACCGACATTGCCGTGGTAGCACTCGATCAAGCTGACTGGAGAGCACCGCTACTCGCCTACCTTCTCAAGGAGATTCTCCCACCAGAAAGGACTGAAGCACAATGAATCGCCTGACGCGCCAAGATGTTCATCACATTCGGTAACAAATTTTACAAGCGAAGTCCATCGGGAGTACTCATGAAGTCCATCCCTACCGACCAAGGGAAATAGCTCCTCCTCGAGGTCCATGCTGGAATCTACGGACATCACGTGGGCCCAAGGTCGCTGGTTAGAAAAGCCTTTCACCAAGGTTTTTATTGGCCCACTACGCTGTGAGATGCAGAGGAGGTCGTCCATAGGTGTGAGGGATGCCAGTTCTACGCTCGGCAAACTCATTTGCCAGCGTAGGAGCTTCAAACCATCCCCATCACCTGGCCATTCGTGGTCTCGGGGCCTCGACATGGTCGGACCCCTCAAAAAGGGCCCGGGTGGCTTCACTCACCTACTCGTAGCGATGGACAAATTCACCAAGTGTATAGAGGCAAAGCCCATCACCAACATTCATTTGGAAGAGGCGGTCAAGTTCTTTCTTGACATCATCTATCATTTTGGTGTTCCTAACTATATCATCACTGACCATGGAACTAACTTCACCGGGAAGAAGTTCCTGGACTTCTATGATGGATACGGCATTAGGATTGATTGGGCCTCAGTCGGACATCCGCGTACTAACGATCAGGTCAAACGGGATAATGGCATGGTCCTCCAAGGACTTAAGCCACGCATCTTCGACCGACTCAATAAGTATGTCGAACGATGGGTTGCAGAGGTCCCAGCAATCCTCTGGAGCCTGAGAATGACCCCAAACCAATCCACAGGGTTCACCTTTCTTCCTAGCCTACGGAGCTGAAGCAGTGTTGCCCTCCGACCTCGACCACGGTGCCTCAAGAGTGAAGGCCTTTGACCGAGACTGAGCCACGGAGGCTCAACAGGACGCGGTTGACCTACTCGAGGAGGCTCATGAGATGACCGTCATCCACTCCGCTCACTACCGGCAAACTCTCTGTAGGTACCATGAAAGAAAAATCAGGGGGAGGATCCTTGAGGTCGGTGATCTCGTGCTCCGGAGAACCCAATCAACCAAGGAGAAACATAAACTCTCTCCACCTTGGGAAGGACCCTATATGGTGACCGAGGTGATTCGACCAGGCACCTACCGGCTAAAGGACGACAACAGCAATGTTCTCACCAACACATGGAACATCAAACAGTTATGTCATTTCTTCCCCTAAAGCTTGGTCTTACCATTTTGTTTCATTCAATGTTTGCTCCTACAAGCACCCTAGCCCGAGCAGTCTCAGCCTAGGTGGCTCGGGGGCTCCACGAGGGTGCGATATCACCCCTCTTTTTTACTATCATATAGTAATACTTTTCACCCAAATGAAAGGGTAGTCCGTTCCATTAATTACCCCTACGTAACTTATGTTTTAAACTCTCAACCGATCACACCCCGTCACGACCAATGGTTATGAGTAGCTGAGCCTCGTGGGCCACGCCCGGGTTCTTAAGGTTGTAGCCTATGAGTCAAACAGGCATTTGCAAAAAAGAAAGGATAAAAAACAAAGCTATGCTAAGGTAAAAACAAGGAGGGATGGGACAAGCTTCCCTTTACTGTTCATACGGGGGCTCCCCCATGAACTTATCTTTTACATATACTGACTATTTCTACTCTAAATTCTATTGCGGTCGCCCGGTGGCATCAGCTGACGGCACGATCGATGAGGATAAGGCAGCTCGCTTTCCGATGGGATGACGTTTGGCTTGGTCGGAGGTGGGACGACGTTCGCTTCCAATCCGGTCTCCACTCCTTCTGTAGGCTGGATGACATCTTCCTAGAGCGTGCCTTTAGCCATGCTCGAACGGCGAGCTTCCATCATCCACTACATGGAGACTTGCTCGACAACCATCTATGCATATGGCACCAAGCTCTCCCTAAGCGCATGGATTGCATCTGCACTCCACCCATCGGTGTACCCTCTACAGATGGCGGTGAAGTATAGATCCGGGTGGTGCGTCACTACTGAGGTCAGCACCCCTGATGTCCCATAGAACATGCCGTCAGAGATGAATGCCCGAACTTCATTTGTGACCTCTACCAGCTGGACGGCGGGCGTACTGGTGCTCGGTCCTGACCCGAACACCTCAGAAATGACCACCTAGGCGATGTTATGAATCTGGTCGAGCTCCCCCTCGAGAGCACGTCGCTCTTCAAGGCACTTGGCTAGCGCCTCCACGCCGACCGATCACCGCCTTGGCTATCTCCAGCTCTCGCTCCTAGAGAACCAATTTTTCCACCCAGTTCTGGAAAAACGATGACAAGTTTAGAAGCAAAGGAAAGGAAAAACAAGCCATCAACTGAAGGCAGAACAGATACATACCAAGGCAGGTGCTTTCGAGGATGGAGAGTCCTTCCTCTTGTCGGGTCACCTTCTCGAGCAGTCGAGCATTCGACTCCTCTGCCCCAAGCACCTGCCCTCGGAGCATGACCACTTCTTGATCAGCCTCTGACCAGGCCCTTTGCTCCATCTCTAGAGCCTCCAAGGACTTCTGGAGCGCCGCCTCGATCTTCGCCAAGTGGACCTTCGCTGCCTCGAGTTCCTGCTCGGCAGCAGTCACCCGTTCAACCACAAGTAGTTCCGCAGCCCAGGCTCATATTGCCTTGGCCGCCCACACGGCGGGTGGATTCCAGCTGGCGCTGAAGCTCATCAACCCACCTCGGCATCGCTGCTTCCTGCTCCATCCAACCGTGTTCCTCCCAAAGGAAATGGGACTTGTGGATCGACATCGCATCTAAATCCTATAAAGCAAGAAGCAAACATGCTGAAACAACCAGTGAAAGACCGAGGAGTCATGGACAAACGCTAAAAATGTAGAGAACTTACCTCTGCGATGCGGGGCAGGTTGACCGTAACTGCCTGATGGATGAGCTCAACCCACTCTAAGGCCTCCTTGAGCCTTGCCTTGGTTTGGGTGAGATCGGACTCCATCGACTGTCCTCTCTCCCCAAGCAAGTGCCAGAGCTTCACCTCCTCCTCATCGTGAAGGATGAACCGAGGCTTCCCTGAGTCACTAGGGCAGGGCCACACCAGCTCGTGGGTCACCCTCGACCTGCTGGAAGATCCAGCCATCACAATATCATGCGACGATCGGAACATCACCAACTCCTATGATGGTGGGATGGCTGGCGGCTCCACCCCAGTGCCTGCCTCGCTAGAGTAGGGGATCTCCACTATCTAGGCTCCACAGCTTGCCGACAGATGTTCTACCTCTAGCCTGGCCATGTCTCCTCCCGACCCCTCTAGCTCTGACCAGGAAGGCGAACCGTGCGCTCCTCCAGCTGGGCGAGGCAGGGAGCCTGGTTTCCCTCCTCTCTTCCACCGTAGCTATTGGGGGAGGGATCACAAGGGTCACCTCCAACCCAACCTTTGCCATCACCATGGGGATGGCTGCCATCACCACCGCTGCCGATTCCGCCGTACTCACGACCGACCGGAAGGACGTAACCCCTAGAAGGGAAGGTCGCACCGCCACCAATCTGCTTTCCCCGTCGCTCATTGCAACTCACTGTAGGCTGGGTCTCCACTCCTCCTGCACGGGAGGTGGGGCAATGCCTAGTCTCGCCAGTCCCTGGCTGCTGTCAAGTAAGAGCAGGTCAGTTGTGCTAAAAAACTCAGCTATGAGAGATAAAAAGGAACATAAATGCATACCTAGATGAAAGCGGCAGAGCCCTGAAGCCCCGACCCGCTGGCGATGAGCCCACCGGACGAGGACCGCGCACGGGTCGTGACCCACGCCCCCTCATATCGACCGAGGGATGAGCCAACCCAGCCAGTTCCTAATTGGCCCGCGAATGGCCATGACCGCTAGCTCATGGTGAACCCCCTAGAGCAACTGACGGGGCATCTCCCCGTTGTGGGTCACGCGCACACGCCAACCCCAAATATGTAGGGGGACAAACATGCTCCTTCGATCAGCTAGAGTGCCCCACCATGCTCGGAGTAGGGGGTGCGAAGCCAATGATGCCTCCGAAGGGCATGGAGATCACGCTCGCTTTGCCTCTCGCTCAACGGCGGTGTCTTCGCTCGTGAAGCACTTCCTTGACTTGGGAATGTTGCTGCGCTTCTCTGTATCCTGCCCACCATCGAGCTCCACCTCCATCTCCGTGGGTTCCTCCGACTCGAGCTCCGCCTCCATGTCGTTCCGGTTTTCACCTCCATGGACCCGCTGGCCGATCTCCTTCTCCTTCTCGAACCTCCTTTGGGCCTTTTTAGCTCTCTTCTTCTTCTTGGCAAGCGCTGCCTCCTTCTGGGTAGCTTGTCGAGCTGCGCCCTTTGGCCCCCTTAGAAGATGCTGCCGAGATTTATAACCCGTGAGTCCCTACGAAACGGACAACCCAAAATCAAAACAAAGGAGAGCAAGAGGGAAAAGGTCACGGGATAAGAAGAAGGGAGCATACCAGATTGGACAGCTTCGTGGCATGAAGAGGTCCAAACATTCCTTTAAGGGAGTCTTTATCCCTTAGTTGTAGCACCTGATCGAGTCGACTCTAGACCTTGTCCTTCAACAACTCCTCCGACGACGCGCGGTTAGGATCCGTTGGGCTAGAGTATGCCCACATCGGCCGCCACCTCTCGACCAGTGGGGCGACTAGACGGTGGAAGAAGGTGTGGAAGACCCGTAGCCCATCGAGGCCATGCTACACAAGCTTCTGAAGCTTCGCCTCGATGATCTCTAGCTTGTTCTGCTGACTGGAGGGACCCCACGACCAGCTTTCCCTCCTCTCCGGCCTTCTTCCAATGAACGGTGGAAATTGCGCCTCCGTTGGGTTCTTGATGTAGAACCACTCGCCATGCCACCCTCGATTGGAGTCGTAGGGGGAGTACATAGGGTAGGAGGTCAACAGCTTCGGCTTCTTCTACAACACGAAACCCCCAACCGGCGTGGTTCTAGGTGGCTTCCCCTCAGACAAGGACCGCCTGGGGAAGATCCGCCGAAAGAGGTCCACGTGTGGCTCCATTTTGAGGAAGGCCTCACAGACGGTGATGAAACTGGTGATGTGCAGCACCCCAGTTGGATTGAGGTGTTGCAGCTCTAGGCCCCACTCATTGAGGAGCCCATGCAAGAACCAGTGGGTGGGATATCTAAGCCATGCTTGTGGAAGGCGAGGAAGGAGACAACCTGGTCGGCCCATGGTCGCGGAATAGCTTCCCCTGGCATAGGAGCCATCCAATGCGCCACCTCCTTCAGCGGGAGCAGCCCCTTCTCGGCAAAGGCAGCCAGCACCTCCTCGTCTATGTTGGATGGCCTCCAGTTCGACATCGCGCCCTAGATTCATGAACGAATCTATGAGTTCTCATCTCCCTCGCTTTACCCTCTCTCTCGGAGAAACCGTCATGGCGCATGAATGGGCTTGGTGAAAAGGAAGAAAGAGGAGAGGCAGCAGTTGGAGAAAGACAAAGGAATGGGAAGAAAACCCTCTCCCTTCCCCCTATTTAATGCGGATGGGCATGCAGTGGGACGTGTCCTGACTGATGGGATGCGCCCTGCCCAACAAAACGTCACCCGGTTAAAATGGGATGTCGCCTAGGTAGGGCCCACCACTACCGCAACTCGGGCGCAGGAAACAACGCACAACCACACGCAAACAACCCTCCACCTTCCCAGGTAGGGTTTAGAAGGGCCCACCAATAGGATCTCTGTCAAGGAAAGACCAACGGGCTACCTGAGTCAATCGGATGGCTCAGGTGACTATCGAGAGAAAGGTAAGGAGCAGTGGGATGCCCCATGCGGGCTATGCCAACTCTGTCATGAATGACGGACACAGATCCCATTCGGACATATCCGATAAGAGCTCCACAAACCCATCACTCAAGTCATCAAGGTAACTTTACCAAACCTTCTTACTTTATTTTATTTTCTAATGCATGATCATTCATTCATCCTTTCTCATACACGCATTCACACATTCCTCCACACAATGACTCATTCATCCCATACATCCTAAGCATTGCATATGCAATTAATGCATCACAACGCTTCGTGTTGCGTCACGAAGCGGTAGTCGCCTCATTCGACATGAGCGACGACCGATCGGGGTTCGAAGGCCGGCCCACGAAGGGCTTGAGGCCGCCTCGCATCAAACAAAGCTAGGGGAGAAAATGCAGATGAGACCTAGTGGCCCTCGCCTGATATGCTTAGAAGTAGACAGGGTCATCTTGACCTTCTCATTCAATCCTAACCTTGAGCCATGCCCATAGAATCTCCATCGAGGGGAGGCTAGTGGGCCACCTGAGTCGGTGTTTGGAACGGCTCAGGCATCTACCGGGAGGTGGGTTAAGGAGCAGTGGAATCCCACATGAGGGCTATGCTGACCCTGTTATGAACGATGGACCTGGATTCCACTCGAACATGCCCGTTAGTGAGCTCACCGAGAGCATCACTCGAGCCATCAAGGCAAGCGACGTTAGCTCAGCCCCTCCGATTGTGGAAACCGTAGACGGGGTAACACACAAAAATAGACCAACCCCTCAGCCACGCCCGGCACTTAGGTCCGTGCTTCATCGCGCCTGACCCCCTGGCCACGCCCGATGTTTGGGTTGGCGTCCGATGCCTGGGTCCACACTCCCGGAAATGATGGATCTGAACCTAGGAGACATTTTTTCCTACTAATTTCGCTATCCTATCCTCTATCTTTAGTGACGCCTAACCCCAGCAACTGCAAGGGGTCGGATCTCACCCGGGGGCTACACCCACCGGGTGCGCTCGCACGCACCCGCTGGCAAGTCAAAAAATCCCCCAGGTGATTTCTAGGACCACCAAGGCCACACCTCTTGCTGGGCTCCACCTCATCCAACCCCCGAGGGTTGGCCCCACCTCAGCTGACTCCCAAAGGTTGGCTCCGCCTCGTTCGACCTCCGAGGGCTGGCTCTGCTTTGGCTGACCCCTGAGGGTAGGCTCTGCCTCGGCCGATGTCTGAGGGCTGGCTCCACCTTGCCCGACGTCTGAGGGTAGGCTCCGTCTCAACCGACATTTGAGGGTTGGCTCCGCCTCGTCCAATGTTTGAGGGCTGGCTCTGCTTCGCCCGATCCCTCGAACACGGTTCCTAACGGAAGCTCACGCCACCGCCAACCACTATGGCCCAGAAAGTACAACCCTAGGTCAAACTTCTGGCATCATGTAGGGAGCGGTCATGTCTCAGCACGACCCATCTCTATGACATGTCGTGCCAGGGGACTCACATCGACTCACAGTGACGGACGCATAGTGTTGGGTTCATAAACCCGGGGTCCCTCAGGGACCGGCTTCCACGCCAAGGCTCGACCTGAGAGTCTAAAAACAATAGGGCAAAGGGGCGGTCTAGCAACCGACCGGAAGGCCTGGGCCAAGAAGAGCAACGACCGCTCGTCGGCTACTTCGGCCCACCTATCCAACCAGAGCGCTCGATTCGGGCACCAGCCGCCTCCGGACGGCCTCTCCGATCAGAAGGCCTGCCTGAGCCCTACTTCCGACTCTGACCCGTGTCTCCGACCGGGGCATGTAAGAACCCTACTCACCACTCTTCTCTGACTAGCACAACCAAAGCCGACTGGGGCCATCCGACCGGGAACGCCCGCTCGGAAGGGACCGGGGACGAACGGAGAAAGCAGCACACGAGTCAAACCATAGTATAGGGACCATACCCTGTACACCTGTGGGAACAATGCTCCATAACCACCCTAACACAAACAGTATTGCAGGTGCCAACATTTATCCCTACAGTATTGTAGGCAACGTTGGACTCCCGTATGGCAAAAAGCCCCACACATGCCTCTAGGCATCAATAGTGTTGTTGGCGCCGGGATTCACCATGCCCGGTAAACGTGGTGAGGCTCCTCACGTGCCTCTGGGCATGCAGCAGTATTTTGCAGGTACCGACGCCAACCCTTCCTGAAGAAGACAACGCAACCTCCCACGTGCACCTGGCATTCTATAGTGACATCAACAGTGTTGTGGGCGCCTACCATTATCCAATCCTCATCGGCGTGGGCAACAAGGCTTAAAAGCATTCGTACCCTCTCCCTCTCACCTGTAAAGCCATCCCCTTCATCTATAAAAGGGGATGCACTCCCTCCAATAGGAGGACCGATTCATCCAAGCTCAGTTCCTTTAGATTCATTAGTCCAATAGCTCACAACCACAGAACCGCTAGGTTCGGACCTCAAGCACATGCTTGAACACTCAGCTCATAGCGGAGTTCTCGTCGCTCTTGGACCTTTCGACTGGAGCCGACCGGGCCTCTGGTACCCCCATCTTTCTCCTTCTTGTTTGTAACCCCACTACAGACTTTGAGCACCTAGGCTCTGAAATAAAGTCACCGACCGACCCAAACTGGACGTAGGGCACGTTGCCTGAACTAGTATAAATCCTATGTCATTGAGTGCTAGGCCACCTCCAATCACAACGTATAGCAAAACTACAAATATTCACTAGTTGGTCACTTTCTATACCGACAGTTGGAGCCATCCGTGGGGAAGACGTTGTACGTTCAACACTTTTGGGTCATCGGATTGCCCATTTTTCCACCACTCCCGCCGTGGCAGGCTCGGGCGATACGATTCGCTCTAGCTCGCTGGAATGTCTCGTACCCTCGCCTGCTGGGATGTGGGTTCCACCTGTTTTCGAGCCATCCTAGGCCTTCCTCTTTGGAAGCCTGGACTTCGTCACCGACCGGCTCGGCGTACTCCACCTCCGCGAGGAGACTCGCGGCCCGGCACCAGTCGGAGAGACGTCCTCCATCGACTCCGGGCCGCGTGACTTCGACGGCGCGGCATCTGTGCTTCATTCCGAGCAAACTCTCTGCTCAAACCCCATTGTAAGTAATACGCGTACTTTTATTCGCCCTTTATTTACTATCTCCCACCGATCACCTGGAGGGACTACACCACAAACACCGTACGATCGGTTCCCCTATGGCCTTGCGTCCTCCACGGATGCTTATGCTCAGGGGCTCCGAAGGGCGCTGGCACCATCCCCACTCATGTCTGAATTCATAGGAATGGCAGGCTTTGCTCCTATCATTTCCCATGAACTCCCGGATAACGAGCGAGAGAGCGACGGTTCCAGCATCGGTGATGTGGCGCCCCGCCACCGTCCATCCCAGGAGTGCGCTATGGCGGACAGTCCAGGACAGCCACCGGTAGTTGTGGAGTCTACGCAAACTCACAACCCTTCGGACCCACATGCAGGGGCCCTCACGTCTGCGCAAGCGCACATCGAGGAATTATGACAATGGTGGTAGAACCAGCCACCGCCTACGCCGGCACTGTCGGTGCGGCACATTGCGCCCCATGCGCATGGCCCAGTGGGTGGCGCCTAGGGTCATGCTCATTAGGTCTAGCACGACATCATAAACGAGGGGAACGATGTCCCACAATTCACCCAGGCTGGCCAGAATATCGCCGCTGCAGCAATGCTTCTGCGTGGTGTTCCCGAGCCCGTCGACCCCTAGGAGCGGGCAGTCTACTGAAACCTCCGGGTTCTAGTAGAGGCCGCCACCGTCCAATAGGTAGAAAGCTCCGTGTCGCGACTCCGACATGTGCCCTCTCTCCCCACCAGGGGACGGGGATGCATTAGCCAGATCGCTCCGTTCGCTCGCCGCTGCAGCTGTCAGGCCTAGCTTAGGGTGCGGCAGCCGCGCCATGGTCCGACCAGGCGCCTTCTCCACACTGACCACCGGTACGCGAACGGCCCAATCCACACCAGGATGCTCATAGCGTCATTAGCGACCAGCATCGGGCCCGGCACGATAACGATGTCCGCCGTACGGCAGCAGGCGACACGGATCCTAGCCAAACCATCGAAGGAAGCGGTGAAACACGCCTCAGGCGCGGTCGTCGGCCAGACAACCGGAGCCCCAGCCTTGAGGGCCTGGGGCCACGGGCCTTCAGCCAGCGTATCCAGAGAGCACCGTTCCCGCAGCATTTCCGGCCTCCCTCCAACATCACCAAATACACTAGGGAGACAAACCCAGGCATTTGGCTCGAAGACTTCTGGCTCGCCTGTCGAGCCAGAGGAGTGGATGATGACTATTTCATCATCCAATATCTTCCCATTTGTGTAGGGGAACATATTCGGGCATGGCTTGAATTCCTTCCACACGACAGCATCCGCGACTGGGTGGACCTCAAGAGGGTCTTTGTCGGGAATTTCCAGGGGACATACGTCCACATGGGAAACTCCTAGGACCTCAAGAGCTGTCAGCAGGAGCCCAGCGAGTCCCTGCGAGATTACATCCGTAGGTTCTCTCAACGATGCAACTCCCTCCCTGATGTCGTCGATGTAGACATCATCAGCGCATTCCTCTCCGGTATAAACTGTGAGTCCCTGATCCATAAGCTTGGCTGCTTAAAACCCCATACCACCCATGATCTGCTCGATGTTGCCACCAACCACGCCTCTGGCGAGGAGGCGGTCGAAGCGGTCTTCAGCAGAGGCCGGGACAAAGGCAAGCCCAAGCGCATGGATCCAGACGAAGGCCCCTCCACTCAGAGGGGCAAGAAAAACAAGAAGGATCGACGCCGATCAGACAACACCGTGTTGGTCACCGTGGCTGATCGCACACCCAGGCAGCCCCAACAGGGACTGCCTGACCACTTCAACAAATTCATGGATGGTCCGTGCACCAACCACGCCTACCCGTCAAACACCTCTACAAGGAGTGCGAGCTCCTCAAACATTTCCTCCGATAGGCCGGTGGGTCAAAGGAGGGAGACGGCAAGGAGGCGGCAGCCAAGAAGGGAGGCGCGACAAGCAAGGATGGAGATGGTTTCCCCAAACCTGAGGAGTGCATCATGATCTTCGGTGGGTCTGACACCATCTAGACTAAACGCCAGCATAAGGTACGCTATAGGGAGGCATGCGCCGCCGAGACGGCTGTCCCCTCCTTCCTCAGCTGGTCAGAATCCCCAATCACCTTTGATTAGAGGGACCATCCCTCCTGCGTCGCAAGACCGGGATGCTACCCGCTCGTCGTTGACCCCATCGTCCGCAAGAAGCGCCTCACCAAGGAGCTGATGGATGAGGGCAGTGGCCTCAACATCCTGTACATCGACACCGTCGATGCCATGTGCATCCCCCAATCGGAGTTCCGCCTGGCAGGCTCTCCCTTCCACGGGGTAATCCTAGGAGCGCAGGCATACCCGCTCGGATAGATCGATCTGCCCATCACGTTCGGTAGCCGGGCCAACTTCTGCTCGGAGGTCCTCACCTTCGAAGTGGTGGACTTTCCAGGGTCCTACCATGCCATCTTGGGGTGGCCATGCTATGCAAGATTCATGGCAATCCCCAACTACACCTACCTCAAGCTGAAGATGCCGGGACCAAACGGCATCATCACCGTGAGTAGCGCCTTCTCGCATTCCTTCGCCTGCGACCGCGAGCACTACGAGCTCGCCACCACAGTCATCAACTCATCTGAGCTCCCGTAGCTCGGGGAGTCGTCAACCCCAGTAGTCCTAGACTGCAATAAACTGACCTCCTCGACGGCCTTCCGCCCGCTCGAGGAAACCAAGGCAGTGGGTGTCGACCCCACCGACCCAGCCAAAACGGTGCGAATCGGGACCCAGCTCCCGGCCAAATAGGAATGTGAGCTCATTGACTTCCAGCATGACAATCACGATGTCTTCGCATGGTAGCCTTTCTGACATGCCAGGGATACCACGGGAGGTCGCCGAGCGAGCACTACGCCTTATCCCGAGCTCAAAGCCCGCCAAGCAATGCCTGCGTCATTTTGACAACAAGAGGCGTAGGGCCATAGGCGAAGAGATCGCCAAGCTCCTGGCAGCTGGATTCATCAGGGAGGTTTTCCACTCCGACTGGCTCACCAATCCTGTCCTTGTCAGAAAAAAGACCGGGAAGTGGAGAATGTGCGTTGATTATACTGGACTCAACAAGGTGTGTCCAAAGGATCACTTTCCCTTGCCACGCATAGACCAGATAATCGACTCCACCTCGGGTTGCGAGATCCTCTCCTTTCTGGACGCCTACTCAGGCTATCACCAGATCATGATGAAAGAGTCCGATCAACTCGCAACCTCATTCATCACCCCGTATGGTTCGTACTGCTACGTTACCATGCCTATCGGCCTAAAGAACGTTGGTGCCACCTACCAAAGGTGCATGCAGCAATGCTTCGCCGACCAAATCGACCCACCCGATCAGCCTGATCAGGCCGAATGGCCGAAACCAACAGTCGCCGTCTATGTTGATGACATAGTGGTCAAAACAGCTCGAGCGTGCGATCTGATCGCAAACTTGGCCGCGACGTTCGTGAACCTCCGAAGGTTCAACATCAAGCTGAACCCCGAAAAATGTGTTTTCGGGGTTCCAAAGGGGAAGCTGCTCGGGTACAACGTATCCGAGCGCGGCATCGAGGCCAACCCCAAAAAGATCGCAGCCATCTCCAACATGGGTCCCATACGCAACGTCAAGGGCATGCAGAGGCTCACCGGCTACCTGGCTGCCCTAAGCCGCTTCATCTCTCAGCTCGGCGAACGGGGGATGCCACTCTACAAGCTCCTCAAAAAGATGGATGCCTTCGTGTGGCAGAACCTCCTAAATTATAGGGCCCACATGCACCTGTCACTGTCTAATGACCTCTGACGACTATGCATATGTTCTCGGTAACTAAAGAAGCATGTCGGGTGTCCTCGGGAAACCCGAATCATCCACGATTTCTTTCGAGCAGGATCCATTACAGAGTCATTGCAGTATTACAACAGTTTATTCATTAATTTATATCAGAGTGAAATAGCAGAAGTCTTACAATACTTAGTTACAAAACAGTTGATTCAAGTCTTACAAACTAAGTATGATTATTATTACAAACCATAGTAGTGGAGTAGCTTTAGTAACATAAAACATAACACACAAAGAAGGTGCCCTGCCCAAGGACCACACATTTACTTGTCATCTTTGATTTGAAAAACAGTCATGCAGCACGGTCCAAAGCAGACCTGCTCATGAGGCTCACCTGCAACAAGGGTTAAAGAACCCTGAGTATAAAAGTACTCAACAAGACTTAACCGAAGTAACAACAGAGAAGACTCAGGAATGCAGGCTCGGGGATTCAAGGTAAGGCTTTAGCAAGAATCAAAGTTCTTTTGCTTAAAAGCTCTCTAACAAGATTATTTCTTTCAATAATTAAATCTTCATAAAGATCATATATAAAGCTGACATGATCCATATTGAGATCATGAACTTTATATCAAACTCTTTCTCAACTCTTACTCAAGTTCCATTTGTTAACTACGATGATGAACAGTGAGTTGAGTCTCCATAACCGAGGAGCAACGACGATTCGAACCGATTATAACCAGCTGGGGATTCCCAACCACACAACATATGTAGGTCCCTGACCTACATAGATCAACCTACCCTCAGATCCTCTAAAACAAGAACGGGTCCGCGCCACCCGAGAGCACAGTACTCCACCAATCCAGCCCATTGCCACGTGGGTACACGCTACTCTCGCCATCTCTCCACTCCCAGTGCGTGAGTAGCCATTCTCGTAATAGAATAGCCTAGTTAAGGCTTACCGGAGTATGTGGCCAGTACTACAAAGTCTCACCTCATGCAATTCAACAACGGACGGTTCTTAATCGACTCAGGCGGAAAGAACCCGCTCACAAGACATCCACCGAGTCCGCCCGGTCTAGATTTATTACTCCACATGCTCATATCTCATGATAACATAAATAACCAATCGTATCCAAAATCTATTTATATCTCATAGGTGACAGGTAATCACTTGACTTGTATTGGTCTAAGCATGGCTAAGCATAATTTGGCATTCTCGAATTGAAGCTGGTAACAAGGTTGATATGGAAGAACAAGGTTGGTAATGCACCAATTAGGTTTTCATTCAACTCCTAATCACTTAATGCAGTATTTAAAAACAAAAGCGATATGAATTTGGAAAACACAAGGTAGGTTTAAATGCATCCGGGGCTTGCCTTGATTGTTGGAATAGTCAGGTTCCAGAGATGTTCCACAGATATCAAACCCGGCCTCAACAGGTGGGTTGACTTCCTCAACAACTTGGTTGACTACCATGTTTTCACTTTCATTCACTACACGTAGTAATAATGCCATGTTTAATATGATGCGAGATATAAAACATGATGCTTGACGATGGATGCAAAAGTTAGCAACTTGAATACAACTTTCCTTCGCGGTACAGTTACAAACCAACAACTAACTAAATCTTCTCTAAGGTTTACTTATATTAACACTAATGACCTTAGTGCCAAGGATCATTTTATGCTAATGACCCAAGGTCATCACTCAGTCCCAAATTCAAACAAAAACTAAGTCATTAAGGTTTACTATTTGTTTTTATTAATTAATTAAGTAATTCAAAATTATGAAATAAATCAACTTTTTCTAAATGAGCTCCAAATTTTTGTGAAGGCTCATCACATGATAACTAAGTGGGAAAACAATTTTTATAATTTTTGGAGCTCTATTTATTTCTACACAAAATAAACAAATCACAGCACTATTTAACCATTTCTACAAATAGAAAATTTCATTTTTACTGAAACAGTCGCTGACAGCGGGGTCCCACTCGTCAGTGAGAGTAGCACAACGGCGAGCATCTGACCGGTGCGTTCTCGCTGGTGGCAAGGTCTCCGGCCACGACCGAGGTACCGTTGTGATCTCCATGGCAAGGCGCACCTACTGGTGGTACGAGTTGAAGCTCTAGGTCACTGGAGCGACCTTGCCGGCGACGATGGCAGCTCAGCGGAGCATGGCCGACGTGCACCCGGCGATTCAGTACCTCACCGGTGAAACAAAGGTCTCCGGCGTACTCAGCACCTCCTAACGGACCTAACCGAGCCCTCAATTGAATCATCAACGCTCTACAACACAAGCAGCGTCGCGCGCACCGGCACGACGGAGCAAATCTCACCGGCATCCCGCGGTCCCATGGCTACGGCGTGGTAGAGGTAAAATAGAGCACTCAAACATGATCAGTGGCTCACCCCGAAGCTGATGTGCACGAAAACGACGGCTAAGGCGAGGTGGAGCTATGTCGTCGACGTTGGAGACAAAAGCGACGACGTGAACTCACGATGAAGCTCCGTTCTGAGGAAAGCAATTGACCAAATGATCAACGATGAAGCTCATGAGCATCGCGAGAGAATGAAGATCAATAAACAGCAAAGAATGAAGCAAGAAGCCCACCCAAACTCCCTGACCACGGTGGAATGGATCACGGTGGCTCCTCACCGGTGTTGGAGAAGATGAGGTTGCGCTGGGCAAACCAGAGGGAACGAAGCTACGCGAGTGGGTGATATGGAGGCTCTAGGTGATGGCGATCATGGTGACGTGTTTAGATGTGGCTGGGAGGGCGCTACGGCTCTAGCACAAGCTTGACGGAGCAGGGCGGCGCTGACGGGAAACAGGGGAAGGAGAGAGCGACGGTGAGAGCACTTCCAGTGTTATCGGCGAGCGAAGAGCAGCGGTGAGCAGTGCGCTTGACACGCAGCGACAGCGCGGACACGTCGAAGCTGGAGGTGTCACCTGAGGGCGCACGTAGAAGCCAGTGGAAGCTCACCGACGGTGAGGTGTCTGCCTGCTTGCACAGTTCCAACTATTTACCGAATTGCCACTCGTTGTATTTCTCAAATTATTCTCAAAATTGTATGGTAACTCAAAAATCTCCAAAAATAAAAGTTGTTCCAAAATTAAAGTTCTACAACTTTGCTTTAATAACCATACTCTAATTCAGTCTGCATTTTAAAATGAAAGTTTAAAATCAAAAGGGGACACTTTAAGAATTTATCCCTTTTCAATTTACTTCAAATTTTATATAACAACTTTGAAAACTCTAAAAAACAACTTTGTACACATTGACAAGCTCTACACTTTTCCTTATAAGCTCAACCCCAAAATGTGCTTAGATTTTGAATTAGGTTTTCTAGGGTAGAATTAAATGCTGGAAATTAGGGTTTTGAAATTCCAATTCAATACAAAGGTTTTGAACTTGATTCATCCCATACAATTCAACACATATAATCATAAAATTAAACTTGTTTTAGTGAATGCATATCAAAGTTTTCCCTAACACAAGAATGATTTGCAATGCATATGATGACATGGCATATTTTAGCGTTAAAAACACCAGAGGTGTTACACTTCGTCTGGACTGAGGAAGCCTAGCAGGCTCTCGAAAGCCTCAAAACATCCCTGACGTCGGCCCCAATCCTCGTCGCTCCCGAACAGGGAGAACCCCTCCTCCTTTACGTCGCGGCAAGTAACCATGTGGTGAGCGCCGCCCTGGTCGTCGAGAGGGAGGAACCGGGACACCAACTCAAGGTATAGCGACCCGTATACTTCATCGGAGAAGTACTTACCGACCCTAAGGGCTGATACCCCCAGGTGTAGAAACTCCTAAATGCTATGCTAATGGCGACCAGGAAGCTCCTACACTACTTCATCGACCATGAAGTCATAGTCATCACTTCGTACCCGCTCGGAGACATCATCCGCAATCGTGACACCGCGGGGCGAATCTCCAAGTGGGCACTTGAACTCATGGGCCACGACATCAGATATACCCCCCGCACCGCTATTAAGTTTCAGGCTCTCGTGGATTTTGTCACCAAATGGACGGAGGTCCAGCTACCGACCCCGGACGTCACCCACAAGTACTGGACAATGTACTTCGACGGGTCCGTAATGGCGCCCGGCTCGGGGGCCGGAGTGGTTTTGATCTCCCCGAACGGGAGTAGGCTCCGCTACGCCATCCGCCTCCACTTCTCAGCTTCAAACAATACCGTGGAATACGAGGCCCTTATCAACGGACTCCGTATCGCCATCGAGCTCGGTGCTGCATGACTCTACGTCCGCGATGACTCGGAACTAGTCGTTGATCAGGTCATGAAGGAGTCCTCCTGCAAAAGCCCCCTCATGACAGCATACTGCCAAGAGGTGTGCAAGCTCGAGGACAAATTCTAGGGGATCGAACTGCATCATGTCCCTCGAAGGGACAACGATGTCACCGATTTCCTCATGAACCTAGCCGCCAGGCGGGATCCATCCCCAAGCGGGGTCTTCATCAACGACATCCACGAGCCGTTCGCCCGCATCCTGGAAGGTCCAACCTGGACACACCCTGATGCCCGGCCAGTGATCGGGGACTCTGGCCCCGACACCCAGCCAGCGCCCAGGGGCTCCGACCCCAGTACCTCTACGTCACCCGCGAACGTCGCCGTACTGGCACTCGATCAAACTGACTAGCGAGTACCGCTACTCGCCTACCTCCTCGAGGAGGTTCTCCCACCTGAAAGGACTGAAGCCCAATGAATCGCTTGATGCACCAAGACCTTCGTCATGCTCGGTAATGAACTCTACAAATGGAGTCCATCAGGGGTACTCATGAAGTGCGTCCCCGCTAGCCGGGGGAAGCAGATCCTCCTCAAGGTCCATGCCGGGATCTACGGACATCACGTGGCCCCAAGGTCTCTAGTCAGAAAAACCTTTTGCCAAGGTTTTTACTGGCCCATCGTGCTATGCGATGCAGAGGAGGTCATCCGTAGGTGCGAAGGATGCCATTTCTATGCTCGGCAAACCCATTTACCGGCGCAGGAGCTCCAAACCATCCCAATCACCTGGCCATTCGTGGTCTAGGGTCTCGACATGGTGGGACCCCTCAAGAAGGGCCCAAGTGGCTTCACTCACCTACGTGTAGCGATCAACAAGTTTACCAAGTGGATAGAGGCCAAGCCCATCACCAACATCCGCTCGAAAGAAGCGGTCAAATTCTTCCTCGACATCATCTACCGGTTCGGCGTTCCCAACTGCATCATCACTGACCATGGGACTAACTTCACTGGGAAGAAGTTCCTGGACTTCAGTGATGGGTACAGCATCAGAATCGACTAGGCCTCGGTTGGACACCCACGTACCAACGGTCAGGTCGAGCGTGCCAATGGCATGGTCCTCCAAGGACTTAAGTCACGCATCTTCGACTGACTCAACAAGTACGTCGGGCGATGGGTTGCAGAGGTCCCAGCGATCCTTTGGAGCCTAAGGATGACCCCAAACCGATTCACGGGATTCACACCTTTCTTTCTGGCTTACGGAGCCGAGGCAGGGTTGCCCTCCGACCTTGACCATGACGCACCAAGAGTGAAGGCTTTCGACCGCGACTGAGCTACGGAGGCCCAACAAGACACAGTCGACCTGCTCAAAGAAGCCCGTGAGACGACCGTCATCTGCTCCGCCCGCTACCAACAAACCCTCCGCAGGTACCACGAAAGGAAGATCAAAGGAAGGATGCTCGAAGTCGACGATCTCGTACTCCAGAGGACCCAATCAACGAAGGAAAAACACAAGCTCTCTCCACCATGGGAAGGACCCTATATGGTAGCCAAAGAAATCTGACCGGGCACCTACCGACTGGAGGACAACAATGGTAATGTTCTCAACAATACCTGGAATATTGAACAGCTACGTCATTTTTCCCCTAAATTTGGTCTAAGCCACTTTTTTAGTTAAAACATGCTCCCGTAAGAGCACCCCTGCTCGAAACACTTTCAGCCCAGGTCGCTCGGGGGCTCCATAAGGGTACAATATTGAATGTTACCTCTCTTTCTTTTGTACTATCACATGATAAAACAACTTCATCCCCAAACGAAAACACATTCCATTCCTCTGATTACCTTACGTAACTCTGTTCTTACTCCCAACCGGATGCACCCCGCCTTTCCCTATGGGTACGAACAGCCAAGCCTCGTAGGCCATGCCCCGAGCTCCTAAGGTCACACCCTACGGGACAAACGGGCAGGTACAAGAAAGAAAGGATAAAAACAAAAGTTATGCTAAGATAAACACAAGGAATGAATATTGTGGCTCTGTCACAAGGGCAGCATGGATGTATTCATTGATACAGAAAACTATTCACATGGGGACTCACCCACAAACTTAACTATCACATTCTCTACTGCTACAAATACTACTGTGGCCGCTCAACGACATCGCCTGGAAGCCAAAGAAGAAACCGGATGCAACCACCAGGGACCCACTCGTCTTCGCTCCTTTGACTTCAGTAAACGCAATAGATACCTCCAGGGCATCGCACCTATAGATGCTCAGTAGAAGAACATGGAGCTCTTGACCTTCTCATGCAGTCGAGGCAGCTCCTAGGTAGGGGCGTCGCTACCGAGGTATGGTCACCATGGCTGGAAGAAATCTCATCAAACTTTATGAACTGGCCGACTTGAGCAGCTGTAGGCACGGAACCCTCCACCGTCACAATCATGAGTAACCTCCCCTCCGACAAAGCTCGCCCGGTAAAGATCCACTAGAGAAATTCTACACGTGGCTCCATCCCGAAGAAGGCCTCATAGATCAGATCCAGTATCACCCGTGGCGGCCTCCAATCCGACATCACGCTCCAGGTTCACAAAAGGATCTATAAGTCCTCCCCCTCGCTCACTCTCTCTCTTACTTAGGAACCGTCGTGGTATACAGGCACTCTCGGTGAGAAGGAAGAAGGAAGAGAGACAATAGTCGGAGAACAGGCAAAGGCCTACGATGGAGAGCCCTCTCCCTCCCACTATTTAAAGAAGAAAAGCAGATGATCAAAGCGCAAAACTCTGCCCCCATTCAATGCGGATGGGAAATGACAGGACATGCCCTGGCTGAAGGGACGCACACTAACTGATGGAGCAACGCCGGGTCAGATGGAACATCACCTGGCAAGGCGAAACATGGCCTGGGTATGGCCCACCACAATCGCACGACCAGGCGCAAAAACCGAAGCGTCACCACACGTGGGTGGCTCCCCGCTTCCCTAGGACAGACCTGGGGAGACCAAAAATGAAATCACCGCTGGGAGACCAACCGGCCCCCTGAGTTAATCAAATCGCTCAGTATCCACACTGAGACATAGGTAGGAAGCAAAGGGACACCCCATGTAGGCCATGCCGACTCCGTCACGAACGACGAGAACGGGTCCCGGTCGGACGTTTCCGACTGAAGCTCTCCAAGACCCATCACTCCAGTCATCAAGGTAAAACACTATCAAACCCCCCTCTATTTCATTATAAATCATTTCATACATCCATACACACATTCCATCCCATACGCCCACGCCTCCTGGATGATTCGGGCCCTAATCACCCGGGGGCTCGGAACTAAGCATCGCACGTGCAGCGAAATGCATCAGAACGCTCCGTGTTGCGCCATGAAGCGGTGGTTGCCTCACTCGACATGAGCAACCAATAGAGCCAAGGGAGAAAATCATAGATGAGCACCGTGTGGCCCTCGCCCTGGTCCGGCAGACCGGGTCATCTCAACCTTCTAGTTCAATCCTGAACCTCTCACCTGGCCCACAGAACCTCCATCGAGGGGAGGCCGTAGGCCACCTGGGTCGGTCTCCAAAACGACCTAGGCATCTGCCGAGTTGCAGGTAAAGGAGTAGTGGAATGTCACAAGAGGGCTATGCCGACCCCATCATGAATGATGGACCCGGATTCTGCTCGATCACACCCGTTAGCGAACTCACCGAGCTAGTCTTTGAGCCCGAGCGATCGGGACAAGCGACGAAACAGCCCCTACGGTTGTGAGGAACCGAGGATGGGGTAACGCACACAACTCACATTGACCCCCATGAAGGCCTGATAGGGCTCAGGGGCTCCAAACAAATGCCAAGGACAGTGACCTCGAACTCGCCAGATCCATGACTTCGACTCGCCCGGTCCCTCGGTGCGCACCGATGCCAGGATCCGCGAGCACCGCCTCGTCCGATCTTTAACTAAACTAACTATGCTTCGGCTCCATCCGGCTTCACTTCTGATTGCGCTCTAGACTCCTGGGACCGTGACCCCAAACTCATGTCATACGGCTTCACTTCCGACTGTGCTCCAGACTCCTAGGACCGCGACCTCAAACTCGCGTCATACGGCTTCACTTCCGACTGCGCTCTAGACTCCTGGGACCACGACCCCGAACTCACATCATACGGCTTCACTTTCAACTACGCTCTAGACTCCTAGGACTGTGACCCCGAACTCGCCTCGTCAGGATCCACGAGCTCCGGCTCGACCGATTCCTAAACTAACTAAACTAACTCTCTCGATCCACGACGCGCACTGACGCCTGGGTCCGCTCGTGACTCTGCCTCGCCTGATCCCACGGCGCGCATCGATGCCAAAGATCAGCGAGCTCTGTCGCATCCAAACTAAGTTGTCTCCATCCACGGCGTGCATCGACGCTAGGGTTTGTCCCAAAATAACTCCCTCACCCGATCCCACGGCACGCATCGATGCCAGGATCAGTGAGCTCTCTCACGTCCGAACTAACTTTCTCACCCGATCCCAGGATCAGTAAGTTCTGTCTCAATCCAATCCCCGTGCCTAAACACCTCGGCTGCACAACGACGCCTTGGTTAAACAAAAATTCGTCTTAGACTAAAAAACACACGCACACACACCCGCTAAAACGACCCCCCAGACGATTCTGCCCAAACCGCTTGGGGCTCAGTGGCTACACCCGTGGGTGCGCTCGCGTGCACCCACCGAACAACAGAAAAACCTCCCCCGCTGACAACATAGAAAAAAAAACCCTAGCCAGTTCTGCCCGAACCACCCGGGGGCTACACCCGCGGGTGCGCTCACGCGCACCCGCCGATAATACAAAAATCCTCCGGACGATTCTGCCCAAATCGCCTAGGGGCTCGGGGGCTCCTGTCGGGTTCATAAACCCAGGGTCCCTCAGGGACCAGCTTCCATGCCAAGGCTTGACCCGAGAGTCTAAAAACAACAGGGCAAAGGGGCAGTCCAGCAACCGACTGGAACGCCTAGCCCAAGAAGAGCAACGCCCGCTCGTTGGCTACTTCGGCCCACCTATTCGACCGGAGCGTTCGATTCGGGCTCCAGCCGCCTCCGGATGGCCTCTCCGATCGGAAGGCCTGCCCGAGCCCTACTTCTAACTTCGACCCCGTGTCTCTCCGATCGGGGCACGTAAGAACCCTGCTCACCGCTCTTCTCCAACTGGCGCAACCGAAGTCGACTGGGGCCATCCGACCGGGGATGCCCGCTCGGAAGCGACCAGGGACGAAAGGAGAAAGCAGCACGTGAGTCAAACCACGGTATAGAGACCATACCCTATACACCTGCTAGAACAGTGCTCCACAACCACCCTGACACTAACAGTATTGTAGGCGTTGACATTTATTCCTATAGTATTGTAGGCGCCGTTGGACTCCCGTACGGCAAAAAGTCCCGCACATGCCTCTGGGCATCAATAGTGTTGTAGGCGCCAGGATTCACCATGCCCGATAAACGTGGTGAGGCTCCTCACGTGCCTCTAGGCATACAGCAGTATTTTGCAGGTACCGATGTCAACCCTTCCTGAAGAAGACAACACAACCTCCCACGTGCACCTGGCATTCTACAGTGACATCAATAGTGTTGTGGGCGCCTACCATTATCCAATCCTCATCGGCGTGGGCAGCAAGGCTTAAAAGCATCCGTACCCTCTCCCTCTCACCTGTAAAGCTATCTCCTCCATCTATAAAAGGGGATGCACTCCCTCCAACAGGAGGACCGATTCATCCAAGCTCAGTTCCTTTAGATTCATTAGTCCAATAGCTCACAACCACAGAACCGCTAGGTTCGGACCTCAAGCACACGCTCGAACACTCAGCTCATAGCGGAGTTCCCGTCGCTCTCGGCCCTTCCGACCGGAGCCGACCAGGCCTCTGGTACCCCCCATCTTTCTCCTTCTCGTTTGTAACCCCACTGTAGACTTCGAGCACCTGGGCTTAGCAATAAAGTCACCGACCGACCCAAACTGGAGGTAGGGCATGTTGCCTGAACCAGTATAAATCCTGTGTCATTGAGTGCTAGGCCACCTCTGATCACAACGTACAGCAAAACTACAAATATTCACTAGTTGGTCACTTTCTATACCGACACATAGTCACTATGCTACCGACCCCTCGGCCGCGCTGACGCCTGGGTCCGCGCTCCGTCGCGCCCGATGGCGACTCATGATCTTACATCCACCCATTGCTCTCATACAATGAGTATAAACAGCCCCTTCACGACTTCGCAGAAGTCTCCCAAAAGGGCTCGAGGGCTCCTGTCGGGTTCATAAACCTAGGGTCCCCGATGGGCCCGCTTCCCAGCAAAAACTTGTCCCAGCAGACGGCATTACAACAACGCATGACTCCTGGGCCAGCCTAGATACCTAACGACAGGCCGAAAGAGCGATCTAGTCTCTGACCTGAAGGCCTGGCCAAGGAGGGGACGACGCTCGCTTCCAACTCCGACCTGCTTTTTCGACCGGGAATACGCCGAACCTCTGCTTACAGCTCTTCTCCGACCAACACGGTTGGAGCCAACTGGGAACGACCGATCAGGGATGCCCGCTCGGTGAGGATCCAAGAATCAGGCGAAGCAGATAAGGCAATGCACTCAAGTCAATCGCAATACCGAGGACCATACCCTGCATGCCTGTAGGACAGTACCGCCAGGCCATGCCAAAAGGGTGCTTTGCAACCTTCCAGGCATGTCAGAACCCAAACAGTGTTGTGAGCGTCGACATTTGCCTTACAGTGTTGTGGGCACTGTCATTTGCCATACCAGGCAAACACGGTAAAGCCTACCACACGTGTCTGACATAAACAGTATTGTGGGTGCCAACGACCGTTTTGTACCCGACAGCGTGGGCAACAAGACTTAGTAGCATACGTACACACACACTCTCTCTCTCTCACTTGTAAGGCCATCCCCTTCACCTATAAAAGGATATGTGCTCTCTCCCAACGGGGGACGGTCATTCCGACTCTCTCTCTCTGCTAAGCTTTAGACATTCTAAGCACTCGAATAGCTCCACAGCTCTAGAACTCTAAAGCTACACAGAGCATATGTTCCAATACTTAGCGCACGTTGGAGCTCCCATCGCTCTTGGCCCTTTAGTCCAGAGCCCAACCGGACCTTTAACACCCCCCTTCTCATTCCACTCGTTTATAACCCCACAGCAAACTTTGAGCACCTGGGCTCAGGAATAAAGTCACCGACCAACTGGAACTAGACGTAAGGGCACGTTGCCTGAACCAGTATAAACCCTATGTCATTGAGTGTTAGGCCACATCCGATCACGACGCACGACAAAACTACAAATATTTACTTGTTGGTCACTTTTCGCACCGACAATATCTATCTATGCGTCTTTAGAAATCAGTGATTTCTAGAGGTGGATATCCAGCCGCATCTAGAAATCGATTTCTAGAAGTAGGCCATCTAGAAATCATTTTTTAGAGTTTTAAAAATGGGCCAAAATGGCAAAAAAATAATCTAGGAGAGGCCTACCAGCCAACCCCTCGCGATGATTTTTTGTGTAAAATACGCACGCGTGCGGCCGCGACAGTTCAAACTCGGGACCTCTAGCCTCACACGTTGCTTTCTTATCACTATGCCTCCTAGTCACTTGTGACTAAGTAACTGATACATTCCTTTTGTATAGTAAATATTGTAATGCATATTTGAGACCCTAAATGAATTAAAATAAAAAAAGTTTGAACTGCAAAGTTTAAAATCTCTTCGGGTTCTACAACTTTGGTTTATGTCGTTTCGCCACCAGACCAACCGCATCTAAAAATTAATTTCTAAAGGTGGGCCGGTATAGTAAACCATTTTTAGAGGCGGATTTTTATAGAGGTGCCTCTAAAAATGTTTTCTATAGTAATGAAATATGGCCATTTGTAGAAATACATTTATTTGCAGCTTGACGGTCGGACGCTTCACCCAGTAACTAGGATCATATCACATTATTTTTTTTACTAGCAAATGTGCCCGTACGTTACAACGAAACCCAATATATCTCGGAATCGGTCTCCGTACAATCGCTTAATGTGAGTAGTTTCAACTCGTATGAGCATGGTTGTGAGTCTAGGTCACATATAGAATATGGAGGGCGGGAGGGGGCACATTGAAAAGTAAAAAAAGTCAAACAAAACAATCATTTCGCTCTTTAATATTAGGTATACAGAGATACATATATAGGCCTCGTTCGCTTGTCTTAAATTTGGCATTGTTTACTTTATTTTTTTTAAACAAATTGTTTTTCTCTCACAACAATTCAAATTTTAGGATGTTGTTTTTCGGTAGGGCCACCAAAGTTCGCATCAAATGAACGGGCCATAATTGTTTTTTAAGGTCAACGGATTGCTCATTTTCATGCCAACTAGACATGCCTCCTTCTTCTTACTCACCCACTTGCCATCTTGTTCCTCCTCTAGCCATGGCCATCGCAGTATTTGCACTGGTGTCCCTATCAACACACCTCCTCCACAGCTTCTTGTCGACCCCTAAACGTCTTGTGTCCATATGGGCAAGGCAATTCGTGTGGTCGCCATTGGTTCATGCATTAACGGTTCTACACTACTCTAGATCTATGGAGGCCAGGGCCACGCGCCGTCGCCTGGTGGCCGGGGAGGGTCACGCCATCGCCACTGGGTGGCCAGCGGGCCACGCGTCACCGTCTGGTGGTCGGGGGGCCACGTCCCGATGCCTGGTGGCCAGGGAGGCACGCACCGCGCTGCACGAGGGGAGAGCATGAGGGAGAAAAGAGTGAGCTGTCAGCGGCGTCAAGGAAGCACATGCAGTAGATTAGTGTGGGGCGGGGTCGGCGATCGGCATGCGCTCCCGTCAGCCTGTTGCTTTAGGCCGCGTGGCCAAGCAGGTCCGCATGTTGGTGGCGCCATGGAAACACACTGGGGTCCGCATGTTTAGGCCCGGCCCCCTCTAACTTTGTTGTTTTTTCGATTATATCTCTTAATGACCTAGCTAAATTAATTGCCATGTAATTAAAGGGCAATTGCACCCTCCCTCCTCCTATTGACATTTGTCCCCCCTAAATCTAAGTTTTGGCTGCTCGTAAAGTATAGAGCCCTTTTCCCCTTGCTGCTCGGATCCAGATCGTGAGCCATTCTGTAGTAGGCTTGTTCGGAAACTGCGGCGCGGAGTCATTTCAACGACATATCAACGCAGCAGCCACAATAAACCTAGGCTATTCCATTTAATAAACAAAAAAAAAAGATGCATAGATTGAATTATGCCTGGGCCTATCACTCAAGTGTGTTTCATGTTATTGTTGTTGTGGAAGAAATGAACCACCCGGACAAATAGTAGTGAGCTTGCAGACAGCACTGATCGACCAGAATACCAAAACCAAGCACTACACCCACAGACTTCGGTATAGATTGTGTAAACGTCCGAAATCATTTGAAAATTCCAAATTTTGAATTTAGAAATCTAAGAAAATAAAATTGGATAACTAGGACTCTAGATGGCTTCAGATAAAAAAATTATCAAATACTCCATCCGTCCCAAATTATAAGCCGTTTCAACTTTCTTGGAGACTCGAAGCATCTCAAGTTTGACTAAAATTATAGAGAGAATTATAAAGATTTATAACATCAAATATGTATACTATAAAAATATAATTAATAAAGAATCTAATGATACTTATTTGGTATCATAAATGTTATTATTTTATTATATAAATTTGGTCACATTTGAGATGTTTTGACTTTCCAAAAGAGTTAGGATGACTTATAATTTGTGACGGAGGGAGTATAAGTTATACATCGTATTGATAATTGTATTGATAACTGCAACTTTTGTATATACCATGTCAATATCAAAAGTCGTTCGAAAATTGTAAATTTTAAATTTTAAAATCTGTTTTTTTTTAAAATAGCACTATAAATAATTTTAAATAAAAAACTCATCAACTATAAAATTTTAGATTTCATTGAGCTCTACAATTTTTATATAAAGTTCGTTTTTGTCCGACTTTATATGCAAAAGTTATGAATTTTTTAGATAACTATTAAGGGTTGTGATATAATAGTCAAGGGGCGTAATGGTCACTTTTAACTTCTATCTCGGGTCCACTCCTATGAAATATTATTTTAATAGCTATAATGTCTAATGTTTGATTGCCACAATTGAAGAGTCTGTGCTAGCAAAGACAATATTAAGCAGTATCCATTAGTAAATACCAACATTTAAGAATGTGCTGCAACAAATTTTACCCACTCCAATATTAGCAGAATGGTACACGTCGAGCGGCATGCGCAAGATCAACGTTGGGGAATACATCCAAGGGTGGGGGGAAGAGGTGGGTATGGAGTTTTTGTTACAAAGTGTCATCAATTTGTTCACTCTTTTCATAGTGTAGACGAGGATAGATGTAGATGATGATGATTATAAGAAGATAAGACGAGAGAGATTCATGTATAAAAGGTTTTATTTGAAAGCCCAATTGCATCGTACCAGTTTCGGCCCATGAAACTGTCCAGTTGGACCAGGCCGGGATGGCCAGATTAGAGACATTAAAAAATAATATAATGTCTATGGCTTCTCGATGGACGGAGATCTCTTCAGTCTCAGATCGCCGCCGCTACCTAGCTGCCACCTCCTCCGGCGGTCAGGGAAGGCGACTCCCATCCTGGCAAGTGGCCGTGGTGGCCGGGTGGCGGTGATATATGGGAGCGCTGCGAGGCGTGCCAAGTGAGGCATGGTCTCCTACTCAGTATCCTGCGCAGGGCAGGGGCGTAGGACAGAGCCATGTTCCTCAACAACTGCAGCGTCAAGGTAGAGCCTACTCTGCTAGCTGCTCTTAACACAAATCCAGTCTAGACAACATTTTCTATTCCTATTGCGTTTCAATTTGGATTATCAAAAGTTGGCTGAATTGGTGCGGGTGACATTGGGGGATTTCCAGACTGTAGATCTGGGATTGATATTAGTACATAAGAGTAGCAAGGCTTCCTGTTAATTCACTAGAAAACTTACTCTGAGGTGTAGCATAATAATCCTACAGATGTTTGATTTGAAATATAGACAAAACCACGGGTTCGGAAAATGAAACTTCTGTAGTCAGTAGTCACTGTTGTTGGTTGACTCTAGATTTCCATTAAACAAGGGATTGTTCATTAGCTAGTCACTGTTGTCCGCCAAATGGCAACTACACGCTCGCCCATTGACTGGACTGATGCTTAAGAATTCTGACTGCTTAATTGTTGGTATGCAATACTCCTTTTTTTTTCCGAACGAGCGGCGAGGGCATTGCCACATATATTATTAGATTAGAAGAAAAAATTGACCAAATTTTTAAGGTGAAACCGGACCCGAAAACCAAACAACTGCTCAGCTCAAAAAGCTAACGAGACCCACTACTAGAACAGCAATCCATACTAAGAAAAACAGCTAACCGGTTTGAAACAGCAGAAAAAAAAACGGCCAAAAGAAAAGGAAAAACAGTATACAATTACTCTGATACTCTATTGTTGAAGGATGTGAACAGGCAGTTTCTATCTCAGAAAAAATATTTTCTTTTGGAAAACGATGTCCATAAATTTTCTTCTGTTTGAATAAGTGGACGATTGGGTTGCTGACGCAATTTTTCCCTCTTACAAATAGACAAGTGATGTGATGCCTCATGAACGTGTAATATGGGGGTGGAATAGGACCACACCCACCCCATGATGCATTTGTCTTTCTTTCTACGTACCTGACACGGTGCGGTCACTTGCGCGTAATGGAATTCAATCTCCACTGCAGGTCACTGTGCGTTTTTCATTGCTGGATGCTAGAAGACAGTCAAGACACTGCTTGCTATTGGATGACCAATGTTTCTTTTTCTGACAGTGACTGCCATTATCTTGTGAGTCCAAGACTGAATATAGTGCAGTAAACATAAGCTTTGTGGTAGCCTCAATAGCACAGTGTAGAGCTTTTAGCATCACCCTGACTTAGTTTCAGGTATTTGATTTACTGATTTGAAAAGGTGGAAATCTCAATTAGGCTGTGCCCCTATGCTCCCTCCGCCAGATAAATCCAAGGTTTGCATTCCATTTTATTTCATCTTGATAAAATTTAATTTGTTGGCACAATAAGTTACAGGAATATACTGAAGTCAACACTGGTGATAGTGGCTAATTAGGACAAAGTGAACTGAGAGAGAAACTATTTGTTGATAATGACTTCTGTAGGTTTCAACCCATTCCGCGAAGCCAATCCTCCATGGAACCACCTCTATGCCTTGCGTTCGTCTAGGGTGTTCAGGATTCCTCAGGGCCTAAGTCAGCTCATCCTCCTCTCAGTTGGGCTAGAACTGACCTTCGGCAGCAGCGTTTATAGCTTGAACAAGTCTTTGGGCTGCTTCCTGGATTCTTTCCCCCAAACACACGCCCTGGTTTCTGGGTCTAGTGTTCCCCCATGCTCGAAAAATGAAGTCCTTGAGCATTTAGGCCAAACCATGGTAGCAGGTCTGATCCCTTTAGCATGCAGGGCCCCCTCCATATTTTCCCATTTCGGAATGGCACTCTTGTAGCCACGTGCTCCTAGTCTATGATGATATTTCTTCTGTCGTGCATTGTCTTGGTTTCTTTCCACCCGCTGCTCACCCTCTTTCGAAGTCTTGTACTCCACAAACGAGTCCCAGTGGTCCCTTAACTTCACTAAATTTCCACTGAAAACCGGAGTCCTTTACTTCTTGACATACTTACTGTATAGCTTCTTCTTCTAGGACTAGAATTGTGCGGCCATCTTCTTCATAGCCCAGCTCTTAAATAACTCTTCTGTCTTGCCTGGCAGTTCAAAATGTGCTGTCAGATCATTCCAAGCCTGATCCTTCTCTCTCTCAGAGACATAATTGACCTGATCTTCTGAAGTCTTTTTCCATTCTCGAATGGTGATCGGGATGTTGTCCCTAACAAGAACAACACATTGATTTACAAATTTCCTTGCATGTTCTCTGGGCTGAAGCGGTTCACCAAGCTCACTGACATGTGAGATTACGAAGTGTCCCTCTAACTTTTGGTCAGGCCTCGTTGCCTTCTAGGGTTCGTCGATCGAGAGGGCTAAAAACAGAAAGATTCATTAATACATAAGAACTGATTAATGTTTAAAGTCATAAGAGAGGCTTAATTAATATACCTCGCCAATAATTTCTTGCACAACATTTTCTTGCCCATCACTGTAATTATTTATGTATTGACTTTCGTCATCGACATCATCATTTCCTTGCATATCATCGGCGCCAGGATTATATTGATTGTCGTCATTAATAATGGCCATCATGGCGTCATCCTAGTTGTCTAGCGGCGGGTCCATCTTAACTAATCAAAAAATAAAACAATTAGCACAACTATAAATTAAAGTCGCCATAGTCAATATATAATTTTTTAGTCACTAAAGTCATGCAACTATGAAGTCAAGGGCTGAAACGTAAATAACTATAGACTTCAGGGTTAGCTTCGTGAAATGCATAAGCATATGATGCATGAAGAAAATGATGCATGTAATAATAGGGTTTAGGGTTTAGGTTTTATGCTTTAGGGTTTAGGGTTTTAGAGTTTAGGGTTTAGGTTTTAGGGTTTATAGTTTTAGGGTTTAGGGTTTATCTTCCCAAAAAGCATTTTGGTTATTAACAAAACATGAATTGATGAAACTATCGTCTAGAAAGTAATATTCACTATACAATTTTTCTAGAATAATCATCTATTTCGCTAAATATCAAAATTTCATAAACTATGTATCAAAAATGAATCAAAAATTCACAATTGTATATTTTCATATACAATTTCACAATATATCAAAAATTCACAATATATCAAAAATGAATCAAAAAATCACAATATATTCACTTTACAATTTCATTATATTTTCTCTATATTTTTCTCTATATTCACTATTTTCTATATTCACAATACAATGAATCAAAAATTTCATATACAATATATCTAAATTCATATTTTTCAACATATTTTCCACAATAATCATCTATTTTTTATATGTTTTCTACAATAATCAAAATTCCATATTTTCTATCTATTTTTTCACACACACAAATCGCACACACACTCACACACATCCACACACAACACACACACATCACCCAGGACTCACACACCACCGCAGGGGACAGGGTGAGGCCAGCCGGGGCGATCTACCACCTGGGACTAAAGGTGGGCCACAATTTTGTTTCCCTCCCTGAATATGCATACTACTATTTTTATTTTATATTTCTTTTATAAAAAGCCTGCCAATTGTTAATTATGTAGTAAATAAATTATAAGTCCAAAACTTGCAAAACAAATTTGTTGGCTTGGTTTGGCTTTGATATACACAAGAAAAATCTGTAACTTAGTGTTTCCTTAACTTGTGGTACATACAAGGTTGAGAAAAAGTTTGAGGCGCATACGGCACCAAAATGCAGGTGAGCTATTGAAACTTAGGAGTTCTAGTTAGGGTTCCATGAAATGGTGCATCCATTTTATAAACCATGTATATTCCAGCTCTATCTAAATGGCTTGAAAAAAATTTTGCAAGCATGTAGACCCAAAGTATAGCCCCACACAGAATCTTAGTTTTTTTGATAAATTTTGGTTATTATTACACTTGTTTTGTGCTATACTGGAGAAAGGAGGTTGAATTACCCCTTCAAAATAATATAATTTTCCATTTACCTCCACCAAAATTCGTTCATTGGGCCATATGAGATCTAGTATAAAAATTAGGTACTATTTCAGATCGTTTCAGTGGTACACTCAGTTCAACATCTAATTACTTCGTACCGTCACGCAGAAATTCATTTAAACTATAGAAAATGGCAAACAATCTCTGAAAAATCCGAAACTTAGTGTTTCCTTAACTTGTGGTACATACAAGGTTGAGAAAAACTTTGAGGCGCATACAACACCGAAATGCAAGTGAGCTGTGAAAACTTAGGAGTTCTAGTTAGGGTTCCATGAAATGGTGCATCTATTTTGTGAACAAGTCAAAGAAACCAAGGATACACAAATATTCTGAACAATAATGAGTTTTCACAGTGCACTAACTTAAATAATGAGTTTTCACTGCATAATCATTCTTATTATAATCTTCTTACATGTCTGACTTATCCTCGACTCCCATGATGTTTCTTTTCCGTGAAAGAACTATGTGGCGCTTTGGCTCTTCGTCTGACTTGTCTTTCCCTTTCTTCGGTTTGGTAGACATGTCCTTCACATAGAAAATCTCAGCCACATCCTTAGCTAGGATGAATGGTTCGTCTTTGTACCCAAGATTGTTGAGGTCCGCTGTTGTCATTCCATAAAGCTGGTCCACTTTTACCCCTCCTCCGGTCAGCTTCACCCATTGGCACCGAAACAAAGGGGCCTTAAAAGAAGGTCCCTAGTCAAGTTCTCATATCTCCTCTATGTAACCATAATATGTTTCCTTTTCCCATTGCTGTCTGTGGCATCTATGCGGACACCACTGTTTTGGTTGGTGCTCTTTTTATCTTGGGCTATCGTGTAAAATGTATTCTCATTTATCTCATACCCTTGGAATGTCCAGATATTCCAAGATGGTCCCCAAGACAACAAGTGCAGCTGTTGATCAACAGTGTCATTACCCATGAGATGTTTTTGCAACCAACAGCCGAAAAGTTTCCATGTGTCAACACGTAATCTTGGTCTCGGGGTTCCCCGAGACTTCGAAGCATACAATATTCTTGTGTTCCTCGATATACGGAGCCACCAAGGATGATTGCTGGAGAATCGTGTAGTGTGCTTTATGGAAAGAATTTTTGTCCATACTAATTATCGCTTTCTTTCCTAGTGTGCCCTTTCCACTTAGTCTCTCCTCTTGCCGTGATTGAGGAACACCAATCGGATTAAGGTCAAGAATAAAGTCAACACAAAACTCAATGACCTCCTCTGTTTCATAGCCCTTAGGGGAGCTTCCTTCAGAACAAGCATGGTTGTGAACATATTTCTTTACGACTCCCATGAATCTCTCAAAGGGGAACATCTTGTGTAGGAATACAGGACCAAGAATACCAATCTCTTTGACTCGGTGAACTAGGAGATGTGTCATAATATTGAAGAAGGATGGTGGGAACACCAACTCAAAGCTGACAAGACATTGGGCTACATCATTCTGTAACTTTACTACATTTTCTAGATTGATTGCCTTATGAGAAATTACGTTGAGGAATGCACATAGTTTCATGGTGGCTAATCAAATATTTTTTTGTAGAATCCCTCTCAATGCAACCGGAAGCAATTGTGCCATAAGCATGTGGCAGTTAGATGGGAATTTCATCTCTGCCACTTTAGGTTTAGGAATTTCTTTTCTGTCATATTTATTATCCCCTTTACATTCGAGGATAAGTCAGACGGGACCTTGATACTTCTTAGGCATTCAAATATGCTTTCCTTCTCTTCTTTGCTAAGAGTGTAGCTTGTAGGACTTAAGTAATGGCGTCCTTTATCTTTCTTCTCTAGATGCAGGCTGTCTCATTATTTCATACGCTGTAGGTCCTACCATACTTCCAGTATATCTTTTGGCTTCCCATACACACCCATGAAGCCTAACAGGTTCACGCAAAGATTCTTTATGTGGCAGAACCGCCCAAAATAACACACTTATGGAGGTGCTTGTCTTACACTGACACTAAGCACCCTAAGAGCGAGCTACATCAGGCGGGTTCCGTTGGGCACACCCCAAGGGAGAGCCCGAAAGATCCACATTTTTCCCCAAGGATCCAATAATGAGAACGAGTTACAAACTTAGTCCATTTCATACATCCAGAGTTCTTAAAAATTATATTATTACATTATGATTTTTGGACACTTACATAATTTTATACTAATTATCAAAGATCAGTTCACAACTTAATTTAGAAAAGCATGAACTAATTCATTAGAAAAGAAAAGGCAATACAGCTCGGCCCACGCTCACGCAGCGCGTGCAAACATGAGCCACCGGCGCAGCCCACGCGCGCTGCGTGTGGACACGGCCCACGCTACGCCACCCACGGTGGAGCCCACGCGTGAGCTGGCTCTTTAGCTAAAGAGCCCCGTTCTCTTTCCTATTTGTGAAGCTAACTCAAACACTATTTAACTGAGTCATGGATTTGCATCTAGCACCCTGCCCTTACTCAAATTCCTATTTTTCAAGGTCCCTGGCTAGAACTAACAAAGGCCGCAGCATCTCCGGCCAAACACCGGCGAGCATGGACCTCCCCGGCATCAACCATCACCACCATAACACTCTACGTGCAAAGCGCAACCGATCGAGGTATCAAACGTCAAAAATGATGTAGCACAAAGATGTGGCGATGCGCCGTGGCGGGGTCTGGCCTCGGCAACCCCGGCGCCAGCGAAAACACCTAGCCCAATGCCTCTACTGCTACCCTTTTATCCATCTATAGACTACGGGCAACAAGATAGAAGCCCTATTTGAATCGCTACTACACCCAAACGCGCTAGCCACGGGAACGGCACCTAAACCGCGTTAGCCGGTGACGGCCACGCGCTCCGGCGAGCCTAAGCCTTAACCGATTCGACAACCTACCCTATGAGCAGGAGGGCCTCACCAGAGACATGAAGGATGGCCTGGACGAAGTCGCGAGGCTCGGCAAGGTGGTTGGCCATGTGCGCGGGGTTGCTCTAGTTCATGGCAAACGCGGTGACGGCGCTCTCGGTGACTCGCTGCACTCCTGGTGAAGCTGTTTCACAGGAGAGGCAACCAAGTCAAGGAGACGCACAAGCACCACTCAATTGAGACAAAGGAGCACGGAGCGATGCCCTAGCCAAGCACCCGCCCCAATGGCCATGGCGGACCGCCGTGAGGGCAATGCCCCGCATTACCTCACTGGAGGAAGAAGGTTCGTTGGGTCGACTCCAGTTGTGAGCTAACCTCCAGAGCTAGTTGGGTGCTCGGTTAATTGGATGGAGGTTGACGATGCGGGGCCAATTAAGTGAACGACGTCGTTTCGGTCTTTAGGGGTCGACGGCAGGGGAAACCTCAAATTGAAGCCCGACTCCGTACCGCTGCAGCAGTGGCAGGCTTAGCGCGAAGCTAGGCTCCAATTCAAGCTCTAGGCATGCACAATAACACAGATAGGGCCAGGCTCTATGGGTTGGCCTTGGCATGGCTCGGCCGGTCGGCGCGATGCCATTTAAAGCGATTGCGATAGGAGCATGGCGTGGCGTAGTCACTAAATGGAAGAGGACAATGGCACGATGGATGATGGCTCCACGTGCGTGTATGAGGCCGGCACGACAACATCCAACCATAGCGCCTGAATCACAAGACGACGGCGGCCAAGCCATGTGACGGCGTAGTGGGCGCGCGCAGCCGCGGCAGCGACGATGCGACGCAAGTGATGCGAGCCCACGCGAGGTGACAACGCGATGTAGAGACACGTGCATGTGCTAGCGATGCCGGCAGCGGCGGTGGTAGAGCGACTTAGGCGGACGCAACGGTGGTGGCAGAGCGGCCTGGCTCGTCAGGCCCCAGCGTCCCACCGAGCGCGGCGTGCGCGTGATTGCGTGCGTGCCTGTGTACGTGAGCCGCATGCGTGAGCGCGGCAGCGGTGGTGCGAAGCCCGCGTGGTGGTGCACATGGGTGCACGCACGGGTGAGCAGCGACACCAGCCGAGGCACGGTGACCGTGCCTAGACGTTGAAACCGATCGAAACGTGTCATGCACGCTTTTTAAAGAGCCCCAAAAATCCAACTCGATGCTTCAATTGCTAAAACACCTATTTTACACTCGAGATTGCATGTTAGGCTACTAAAGCAAGCACTAAGACCATACCACTACTTAACCCAATTCTTCCACAAAAATTGCTAACCTTAGCTTCGTCAAAGCGTTTTCTGACTTAGGAATTCGACTAAGTCACGATCGGATTCGCGTTGAATTCGATTTCCAAGCTATTCGCTACGCTAGCTAGTGAATTCCTTTCGTGACCTCAAGTATTTCATCGTCACCTATGAAGTTTGTACTACAAACTTTATTAAAATTCTGTATATACGTTCTATAGTATTTTTGCTTAATAAAAATTCGTTTACAACCCTAAGTGACATAACGCGACATTGAATGTAACTTTTGTTTCGCGTTTCCGATGAACGTTTTGGGTCACCGAATTAGATTTACACATTATATTACATACACTATCACATAAAACATGATGCTCATGCAGTGTTTAGCAAAAGATTGTACAGTGTAACACCGAGGGTGTTACAAATCTATCCCCCTAAAATAAAATCTCGACCTGAGATTTTATGTGTCTAGTGTGGGAAAAGAGATAAGAATTACATTTCAATGCAAACAACTACCTATCTGAACCAAAGAGAAGGTGAGGGTAGTGCTTCAAGATATAGCTCTCTTGTTCCCATGTGGATTCATCCTCGGAGTGGTTCTGCCACTGCACCTTGTAGAACTTCGCCACATTGTTCCTTGTCACTCTATCCTTTTCATCTAAGATCTTGAAGGGATGCTCAATATACGTCAAGTCAGGTTGGAGGGGAAGCCCTTCAATTTCCACAGCTTCATCAAGCACCCACAAATATTTCTACAACTGAGATACGTGAAACACATCATGTACCACCGATAAAATATCCAGAAGTTGGAGACGATAAGCAACCGGGCTACACTGCTTCAAAATTTTGTAAGGACCCACGTATCGAGGAGATAGCTTGCCATGGACACCAAACCGAAGCACCCCTCTCATAGGAGACACCTTGAGGTACACATAATCCCCAACTACAAACTGCAAAGGCCTTCTTCGCTTGTCCGCATAAGCTTTCTATCAGCTCTGAGCTGCCTTCAAATGACTCTGAATAATGCTGACTTGCTCTCGAGCTTGTTTATGAAGTCAGGCCCAAAGTATCCACGGTCTCCCACTTCAACGTAGTTAAGTGGTGTCCTACATTTCTTTCCATACAGAGCTTCAAATGGTGCCATACGAATACTCTCTTGATAGCAATTATTGTAAGAGAACTCGGCTAACTTCAGGCATTCATCCCACTTTTCAGGGAAAGAAATGGCACAAGCTCTCAACATATCCTCGAGCACCTGGTTCACCCTTTTAGTTTGGCCATCAGTTTGTGGATGATAAGCTGAGCTTCTGAGGAGACGAGTACCAAGACATTGTTGTAGTTGCTCCCAGAAACAAGAGACAAAAACTGACCCTCTATCAGAGATGATAGTAAGGGGAACTCCGTGTAGGGTCACAACCCAGTCAAAATATATCTAGGCATACTTCTTGGCTTTATATCTAGCATCCACCGGGAGAAAATGAGTAGATTTAGTGAGACAGTCCACAATGACCCAAATAGAGTCATAACCCTTGGATGTGCGGGTAAACCCACAATGAAATCCATGGAAATATCTTCCCATTTCTAAACAGGAATGGGCAAGGGCTGCAAATATCCTGGGGTACGCATGTGGTCTGCCTTAACTCTCCCACAAGTGTTGCGCTCCGCAACGTACTTGGTGATGTCCTGCTTCATGTTGGACCACCAATACAAGTGGTGCAAATCATGGTACATCTTGTTGCTGCCAGGATGGATAGACAACTTCAAATGGTGAGCTTCATTCAAAATCTTCCTTCTCAACTCCTCATTTGATGGGACCATCAATCTGTCCTTGTACCTCACTACTCCTTGCTCATCAACACTAAACTGAGGACCACGCCTTTTGGCAATCAATTTCTTGATGTGAGGATTTTCTGAAGTGTCTTGCCTTTGCTCCATAATAATCTGCTCAAGTAATTCTAAGACCAAGGCAATGTGAGCCAGCACCTCTGCATGGTTGAGAGACAAAGGTGCTTCATCAACCTGATGTGACTTTTGGCTCAAGGCATTAGCTACCACATTGGCCTTTTCAGGGTGATAATGTACCTCCAAGTTATAATCCTTGATAAATTCCAACCATCTCCTTTGCCTCATATTTAACTCAGACTGAGTAAAAATATATTTGAGGCTCTTATGATCTATAAAAATGTGTACTTTGTTGCCCAACAAGTAATGCCTCCAAATTTTTAGAGCGTGGACCACAGCAGCCAGCTCTAAATTATGGGTGGGGTAATTCACTTCATGCTTTTTCAGTTGGCATGAAGCATAACCTATCACACGCCCCTCCTGCATAAGCACACATCCCAACCCCGTCTTTGAGGCATCACAATATACATCAAAAGGTCTGTCAATATCTGGTTCGGCCAAGATAGGAGCAGTGGTAAGGTTCTTCAAAGCTTGGAAGGCTTCTTCACAAGCCGGACTCCAAACAAACTTGGCTTCTTTTTGGAGCAGCTTGGTCATCGACTGAGCTATCTTGGAGAAATATAGAATGAAACGCTGATAGTATCCAGCTAGACTAAGGAACTGATGAATTTACTGCACTAATTTGGGAGACTTCCAATTTAACACATCTTGCACCTTGCTGGGGTCTATAGAAATACCGTCAGGTGTCAAAACATGCCCCAAAAACTGCACTCGATCCAACCAAAACTCACACTTGCTGAATTTAGCATATAGCTTATGTTCCCTCAATCGAGCTAGTACTATCCAAAGGTATTAGGCATGGTCTTCCTTGTTCTTGGAATATATCAGCATATCATCGATGAATACCACTACAAACTTGTCCAACTCCGGCATAAAGACTAAATTCATCAGGTACATGAAAAATGCAGGAGCATTGGTGAGACCAAAAGACATGACTAGGTATTCATACAGCTCATACCTAGAAGAAAAAGTTATCTTTGGTATATCTTGTGGTCTAATCTTAATTTGATGATAGCATGAACGAAGGTCAATCTTGGCGAACACCTTGGCACCAGCTAGTTGATCGAACAAAGTATTAATACGAGGTAAAGGATACTTGTTCTTAATGGTTACCGCATTGAGAGGGCGGTAATCCACACACATCCGAAGAGTGCCATCCTTCTTCTTTATAAAAATGGCTGGACAACCCCATGATGAAGAGCTAGGATGGATGAAGCCCTTTTCCAACAACTCTTCCAACTGCTTCTTTATTTCAGCCAATTCCTTCAGAGCCATGCGATACGGAAATCGGGAGATAGGAGCAGTATCGGGCTCTAACTCAATAGAGAACTCCACATCTCTGTCTAGTGGCAACCTTGGTAGATCTTTAGGAAAAATATCCTAGAACTCACATACCACCGGAATAGAGGCAAGATCAGGAGAAACTTCAGCATGAGCAGCAACAGGTAAGGTTGGATCTGAGGGTACAAGAAGAGACATCCTATCCTCAGAAGAAGGAAGCCGTAACTCGATAACTCTCTGCTTTAGATTCAAGACTACCCCATATACACGCAACCAGTTCATTCCCAGAATTGCATCAATGCCTTGCCCAGGCAGCACCATGAACTAGAGACGGTAAGTGTGAGTGGCTAGCACTAAGCTTACTGTCTCCGTCCGAGTATTAACGCACAACTGCACACCCGGAGTACTGATTCTATAGGCAAAAGGTATAGCCATAAGAGGTATATTATGCTGGTGTGCAAATCCTATGCTCATGAATGAATGTGATGCACCAGAATCAAACAACACATAAGCTGGATGGGAATCAATGGTGAACATACCAGCCATCACCGATTCATTTTGCAATATTTCCTCAGTCTTTGTGAAATTAACCTGTCTAGATCGGCTGACTAGCACCTTCTTCTTGATAACTGTCCGCTTGATTAGCCTGGAGTTAGCTGAAGGCTGAGCAGACTAGGCCGGCTGGTTTTGCAGACACTCACGAGCATAGTGGCCTTCCTTGCCACATTTGAAACAAGCACCAGGCTTGTTCCCCTATCCCAAACAAGGTGGGACCTGCTGTCCCTAGGGCTGCTGAGGTTGCACCTGCTGAGTAGGTGCACGATACTGCATGGAAGGAGCCAGAAAGGTCTGTTGGGGCTGTCAAAACTAATGCCCACCCAAAGACTGATAGGGCACCCGCCTGACAACCTGTACTTTCTGGACATGGGGGTGACTAGAAGACCCAATAGCCACCAGCTTGCGCTTCCATTCTACCTATGAGTCACGCTACAAGCCCTCCATGGCAATAGCAACTTTCATCATCGCCCCAAAGGTCTGATAGTTCCTAGTATATAACTGACACTAACACTAAGCACCCCGAGAGTGCGAGCTACATCGGGCGGGTTCCGTTGGGCACACCCTAAGGGAGAGCCCAAAAGATCCACATTTTCCCCAAGGATCTAATAATGAGAACAAGTAACAAACTTAGTCCATTTCATACATCCAGAGTTCTTAAAAATTGTATTATTACATTACCAAAGTCAGAGTGCGGAATATTAAACAGCAGAATAAAAATAAACATCAAGTAAACATCTATCGATAATAAGCAAGGATCCATCGGTGCCCACCTAAAGAATCCTTCGCATAACGGCTACGTCTCAAGCAGTACCTACAACAGGGGTAAAAAAACCCTGATTACACAATATACTCGCAAGACTTATCCGACTAGTGGGAATAATTTTCCAACTCCAAGGGATATGATAAGCTTTATGGTTTGCTGGTTTCTTTTTGTAGGAAGAAATACTAATAGTGAATCCTTATTTATGTTATTATTAGCAGTCATGATTAATTCATTATCTAGCCATTCTATGTAAGCACATGTTCTACTTTCAAGCAAGAGTTGAGCAACAGTTCCATTTCTTCACCTTTCATCTTTCAGTTCTTACTACGGTGCTAGAGTTTAGACAAGTCATACCGGATTGCCCGATGATTCGCGAATCAATGTGCCCAGCTAGGTACCCTGAAACACATGCCCCGCCTGTACCCTAGGCACAAGTAGGATCAACCCATCACTCTCCTATCACGGGGTCCAGGTCCTCGTCCAAACTTAGACTCCAAGCCCCCGCTCCTGAGTCCCGGACTCAGTGCGGTGCTTAGACCTCCACCATCCCCGCCTCTAATCAGTCGGTCCAAAAAGAGTCAGAACCCACGACAAGAGAGCAACAAGTTTTTCCTGTGCCCATACCCAAGTATGTGCTCGGGATAATAAGTCTGTGACTTGCCTAGCGTCCATTGCAACGATCGATCCTTAACCAACATAGACAGGAAAAAAGTGTAACCAAGCTATGCCCCATTGGCCGCAGGACACAACCTCTTACACCCACCAATACCCAAACCACATCCCTGCCCGGTATCCATTTTTCCTTTCCACCATTTTATCATGAGTGATAATAATCACCTATTGTGAGTAACGACAAGTTACTCACGCTACCGACATCCTGAGCATAGCAGCTACTCGACCTATACTAGTAGTACTCATAGGTAGATATATTTATGCATGCAGTTTCCATAAAATGTCTGTAGCATAAATGCACATCATATATATCCAGTGATCATTCAAAATAAGGGTTATGCACCGGGGCTTACCTTGGGTAGGTGGTGTGTCAATAGAGTCAGCAACGTACGACTCCGGGGCTCCCCCTGTACAAGAATCTCCTCCTCGTACTCCTCAATGATCTCCTTGAACTCCTGTTCACCCATAGGAACGAACTCTACCAACTCGTTATCTACATGCATGAAATGATGATGCAACACTTAGTAATACGGCAACAGCAACTCTTAAAATAAAAATACATCTATCAAGCTACTTAACTAGCTCTACCGACTAAGACGCTACGTTACTTATCATTACCACTAACTGGTATGAAACATTTCATACATTAACTAAGCAACTAAAGGCATTCTTATTCTTACTATCGATTTACTCTCTATATGATAAAACAAGGAGCACTAGCTACTCTATTTATCAACCTACTCTAGGGCTACAAAATTTACAGTGAGTGCTTAATATTGTTATGAGTCTTCTGTAAAATTTTTAGAGCTAGCACTTCTATCATTTCATCACAAAAATTCTTTCTCTAAATAATCCTAATAATGACAAGCATATTACAATAAATAAAGTAACCCTAAGGATACCACAGAACTGTATGAGCTAAATTCACTAAAAGCTAGAGCATGAATTTAGGAGACTAACAAAATTTACTTCACGATTTTTAGAAACCTACATAATTTTATACTAATTATCAAAGATCAGTTCACAACTTAATTTAGAAAAGCATGAACTAATTCATTAGAAAAGAAAAGGCAATATAGCTCGGCGCGGCCTAACGCAGCTCGGCCCACGCTCGCGCAGCGCGCGCAAATGCGAGCCACCGGCGCGGCCCATGCGCATGGCGTGCGGACGCGGCCCATGGCGGAGCCCACACGTGAGCTGGCTCTTTAGCTAAAGAGCCCCCGTTCTCTTTCCTATTTGTGAAGACGTGCGACCGCAGCGCCTGAATCACAAGACGATGACGGCCAGGCCACATGACGGCGCAGTGGGCGCGCGTAGCAGCGACAGCGATGAGGCGACGCAAGTGATGCGAGCGCACGCGAGGTGACAACACGATGCAGAGACACATGCACGTGCAGGCGACACCGGCAGCGGCGGAGGCAGAGTGACTCAGGCGGATGCGATGGCGGTGCCAGAGCGGATAGGCTCGCCGGGCCCCAGTGTCCCACCGAGCATGGCGTGCGTGTGATTACGTGCGTGCATGTGTGCATGAGCGCGGCAGCGATGGTGCGAAGCCCATGCGGCGGTGCACATGGGTGCACGCGCGGGCGAGCAGCGACGTCGGCCGAGGCATGGTGACCGCGCCCAGATGCCAAAACCGGCCAGAACGTGTCATGCTTGCTTTTTAAAGCGCCCCAAAAATCCAACTCAATGCTTCAATTCCTAAAACACCAATTTTACACTCAAGATGGCATGTTAGGCTACTAAAGCAAGCACTAAGACCATACCACTACTTAACTCGATTCTTCCACAAAAATTGCTGAACTTAGCTTTGTCAAAGCGTTTTCTGACTTAGGAATTCGACTAAGTCACGATCGGATTCGCGTCAAATTCGATTTTCAAGCTATTCGCTATGCTAGCTAGTGAATTCCTTTTGTGACCTCAAGTATTTCATCATCACCTACGAAGTTTGTACTACAAACTTTATTAAAATTCTATATATACGTTCTATAGCATTTTTGCTTAATAAAAATTCGTTTACAACCCTAAGTGACATAACGCGACATTGAATGTAACTTTCGTTTCACGTTTCCGATGAACGTTTCGGGTCACCGAATTTGATTTACACACTATATTACATACACTATCACATAAAACATGATGCTCATGCAGTGTTTAGCAAAAGACTGTACAGTGTAACACCGAGGGTATTACACTTCGTTAGGTGCATCACGTCGATTGCGTTGCGGACCTCTAGGACTTCTCAATAGGGTAGCTCCCAAAATATAGACTTCTTCTTCCACATGGGTGCATGTCCGTTAGCGTCATTTAGAACAGGTTGGCTACTAGGTCCCTTTCCAAAGACTACTTCTAGATCCTTGGCCATATCGAATAAATCCTCACCACTACGACGCATAGGCTTCGTCCGGTGACCTGCCTGACCTTTAAAATGCTTGCCTCTCTTTCTAATGGGATGCCTGGTAGGAAGAAATCGACAATGGCCAATGTACACAACCTTCTAATATTTATTCAAATATATACTTTCAGTATCATCTAAATAGTGCGTGCAGGCCCTATATCCCTTGTTTGTCTATCCTGAAAGATTACTAAGAGCCGGTCAATCATTGATTGTTACGAACAACAATGCTCGTAGGTCAAAGTCTTCCTGTTTGTGCTTATCCCACACACATACACCTTTTTTGTTCCACAATAGTAATAGTTCTTCAACTAATGGCCTTAGGTACACATTAATATCGTTGTGAGGTTGCTTCCGTCCTTGGATGACCACAGGCATCATAATAAACTTTTGCTTCATGCACAGCCAAGGAGGAAGGTTGTAGATATATAGAGTCATAGGCCAGGTGCTATGACTGTTGTTCTGCTTCCTGAAATGATTCATGCCATCTGTAATTAAACCAAACCTTAAGTTCTGTGCGTCCTCTACAAAGTTCGGAAATAATCTATCAATTTTTCTCCACTAGGACCCATCAGCGGGGTGTCTCAATATAACGTATACCTTATGGTCTTCTTTGTGCCATCACATCAACTTGGCATGCTCTTTGTTTTTGAACAAACGTTACAAGTGTGGTATTATAGGAGCATACCACATCACCTAGGCCGGACCTTTCTTCCTGGGGCGTTCACCCTCAACATCACCAGAGTCATCTCTCCACATCTAATTCCACAATGCACCGCATACCGAGCATGCATCCAAATTCTCGTACTCCTCATCGCGGTAGAGGATGTAGTCATTAGGACATGCATGTATCTTCTACACCTCTAATCCTAGAGGGCACACAATCTGTTTTGCTTCGTATGTAGTGGTGGGCAATTTGTCATCCTTTGAAAGCATCTTCTTTATTAGTTTCAGTAACTCCCCAAATCCCTTGTCAGATACACCATTCATTGCCTTCCATTGCAACAATTCCAATGTGGTACCCAGCTTTTTCTACCCCTCTTCACAACTTGGGTACAACAATTTCTTGTGATCCTCTAACATGTGCTAGAACTTAATCCTCTCCTTTTCACTTTTGCAATCTCTCTATGCATCGTGAATGGCCTAACCAAGATCATCAGCGAGCTCATCTTTGGTCGCTACCTCTTCTTTAGCTTTCCCCATTGCAGTATCATCAAAGGCACCATATTCAGCGAACCTAGGAATGTTGTCATCATCCTCTTCTTCTTCATTGTCTTCCATTATAACCCCTCTTTCTCAGTGCTTGGTCCAACAAATATAGCCGGGCATGAAACCCGATCTAAACAAGTTTTTGTGAAGGGTCTTTTAGGAAGCATAATCCTTCACGTTCTTACAGAGAACACATGGGCAGCACATGAAACCATTCTGCTTGTTTGCCTCGGCCACACTGAGAAAATGATGCACGCCATCAATGAACTCTTAGGAGCGTCAGTTAGCGTTGTACATCCATTGTCGGTTCATCTACATTGCAAGAGTATATCAAGACTTGAACATGTCAATATCCATTACACAACATGACTAATTAATTAAAAGGTCCAAAATATCCACTACACAACATGATTAATATCAAGCATCCATCTACATCTATTTGACTTAAACATTAATTTATTAAAGCCTTGATATATTGTACACAATCCCAAATAGCACTAAACAAACTAAACCTACAATGCACTTCAACAGAATAAGGATTTGTCCAATTCCAACTAAAAGAGACAAATTCTTCATCACATCTTCATCGATGGGCTTCTTGTGCTTGTTCACCTCTTCATGCACAGGTGCACTCTCATCAGCCTCCTCCATAGCTATGTTTTTGCACGTGCTTAATATACTCTTCCTCCCAGTATTAGCCTTTACATCATGTACCATCCTATTGAAATTAGAATACCAAATCTAGAACTTCTAATTAAAATCATCACAAAAATAGTTACAAACCATAAAAAGCGCGGCCAAAAGACCACACATTGCGATCCGGACACTTGTAGATGATATGGCCATGGTTGAGACTCTCCTTCTTCACTCTGTACTTCAACATAGTCTTCTGCTTACACTCACTGCACGCAATGAGAGGGAGGTCCGGCCTCAGTCGCTCACGAAACCCATGCGAGGCTGAGGACCCGGACGCAGATGCCATCTACTCTATACTCATTTTGATCAACTACTATAAGTAAACCACATCTACATATGCAAACTATCAAGTAAAGTTGAGCTCAAATGGTGTATAAATAAACAAACTACCATTATTCCCAATCTAAAAACCACAAATTTCTCTATTTCTAAACCATGAAATGAGCTATATATATACTAGCAATGAAAGGTGGATACTCATTTTTTTATCAACTGCTATAAGTAAACCACATCTACATATGCAAGCTATCAAGTAAATTTGAGCTCAAATGGCGTATAAATAAAAAAAACTCCACCATTATTCCCAATCTAAAAAACTATAAATTTCTCTATTTCTAAACCATGAAATGAGATATACTAGCAATGAAAGATGAGAGGATGAAGTTGCTAACCTTTAGAACCCTAGAATGGATGGAGGAATGAACTCTTCACAAATAGCCCAAGCAAAAAATGGGCATGAACTCCTTCACCCGAGAGCAAGAACAGAGAGCTTCAAATGACTGGATGGCTCGGGGTGGGGGAGGAAGAAAGGTGGATATATAGTGGGGACATTTAGTCCTGGTTGGTGGCTAAGACCGGGACTAAAGATGCTCCTTTAGTCCCGGCTGAAGCCACCAACCTAGACTAAAGGTCACCTCTACGCCCGTTTGCGGCACTAGCCGTTGGACCCGGGACTAATGCTGACATTAGTCCCGGGCCCAACTCTAGCCGGGACTGAAGTCAAAAAAACAAAGGTCCGTTCTCTACTTGTGTTAAAAGGATCGGCTTAGCAGGAGCAGATGGAAGTCTATGCAAGGTTGCAACCTGAATTCCTCAACAGTTCAATTACAACCTGAACATAGTTGCTATAGACATGAGAGCTCATGTTGAGAAGGATGAAAGGGTAATGATTGCATTGCTACCTAAATTTCTTTAATTATTATTGTATTGTCTCTCAAACTTATCAACATGGCTCTCTATTTCACTGTAAACAGATATGGTATATCAACATGATTGCTTTCGTTGTACTGTTGTAGGGTGGATCGCTGTGCCATGCCAGACTTGCTATGATGATTTCTTTAAGCATACATATAGCAGGAAGGGCTACAGGGCTGTTTGCCACAACTGACCCTTCTCACTTTGTGGTGTTCAATAAATTCTTTTCTGCATAGAAACTACTTATAAAAACTATCCATAAAAAGATTAAGTCTAAATTACTCTCTCTGTCGGTGCGGGACCCACAGGATACCCCACAAGGAAGAGAGAAGATCTAGTCTAACTAGGATTCTCCCCATGTAATCTTAGTAGTAGTATTATTTTGTAATCCTACTAGGAACTCTCATTGTAAACCGACTAGGAATCTGACCTCCTGACTATATAAAGGAGGGCAGGGTTCCAAGAGAAGGGAGATCATGATTTCTACAACACAATCAATCCAACGCAAAGGCTAACGCCGACTGGACGTAGGGCTATTACTCGACCACAGTCGAGGGCCTGAACCAAGATAAATCGACTGTCTCTTGCGTTCACCGTCGAGTTCCACATACGCTAAAGCCCGAACAATACTGCCCCAGGGACCCCCGTGGTAGGCTATCGGTGGTGAAACATCGACAGCTGGCGCGCCAGGTAGGGGCTTTCGACGAATTTGCATCTGAGAGCTCGATGGACCTCAACAACATGATCTTCTCAATGGGATCAACTTTCATCTTCGGCTCATGGATCTGCGAGGCGGACAACAATGACAAGCTCCAAAGTCGTCTCCTCGAAGATTCGAAACACCATGAAGACTATTCTATTCCGACGACCACGATAGATCAAATCTCCAGAGGATTCGCGCAGCTCATAGTGTCTGATTCAACTCAGGTTCCGCAGCTTTGCGCATCCGACTCGAATTCGAGCTCCGCATCCGAGTTGGAGTCTTATCCGAGTTCTTTCGGGAAACCAAGTTCTTTTCCGATGGGACTTAAGAACGCGGCCCTGACCTATCAAGAATACAACTCGAAGTACGCACAAAATCCCTTCAAGAAGTCGGATCTTCCTCCACTCGGACTCCTCAACATGGCAACATCTTATCAGGCACGGCTCAGAGAAGTCCTCGATCCAGTACTAAGAATGCCACTGAAGGGAGCTCAGGAAGGTCTCGTCCTGACTGTAACATCTCAAGACTGCATCGCTCACTGGCCGGACTCTGTTCCTGAGGATAACAGTACCCACCAGATCAACAACCCACAGGCAAGAAGATCAAAATCAAAGGAAGTCCGCTTTCGAAAGACTTGGGCCAGGTGGAAGTCATAACGGAGAAAGTAGGAAGGATCATAATCAAGGCCACTGATTTGAACAACCAAGAAAGACCAGGAGTAGGGCGCCTACCCAGACAGCCTCGTAGAATTATTCCCATCAAAACAACAGTTGGCCAGAAGGAGGTGCCGAATCAGAATTCAAAGAAGCTGGAACGCATGACAGATTCCCCTGTTTTGCGAACAGGCTTGCATCAATACGATTACCTCACAAGTTCAAACCATCTAACCACTCTAAGTATGATGGCAAAACTGAACCAAGGCAATGGCTCAGAATATATTCACAATCAATTGAACTAGCCGAAGGAGATGACGATATCAAGACCCTGTTCTTTCCCATGGCACTGGAAGCCATGCCCCTCCAATGGTTCGACAAATTAAATCCAGGATCTATCAGAAATTGGGAGGACTTGCAAAGAGCTTTTTGTGAAAATTTCGCAGGAATCATTACACACCCAATTACTCATGCAGAACTGAAAGGACTCAAGCAGAAGGGAGGCGAAAGTCTCAGAAATTACTATCGACGATTCAGCGAACTACGGGCTCAAGTGCATGACATCACCGAACGAGAAGTAATTGAAGCTTTCTCTCACAGATTCATGGCTAGGTGGCAATTTCAAGACTTCTGCAAAGAAAATCCAAGAAATAATGAAGAATTCAGACGAACAGTAGAAAAGATGATTACTGCAGAAGAGAAAACACGAGAGAGGTTCCCGGATAGAAGCAACCAGGACAACCCGAACAAGCAAAATCATCGAAATAGCAGACAACAAGAAAGAAAACGTAGACCAGACAATACCGTAGCAATGGCCGACAAATCAAAGAAGTTTTCCAAACTCAGAAGATATGATGACATTGAAAACATACGTTGCCCATTGCACCCTAATGGGAGGCACACCATCGGAAATTGCTATACTTTCAATGATAGATACACAAGAAAAGATAGTAAGGAGAACACCAAAGAGGACAATCAGAAAAAAGATGAAGACAACCACGAGGACAAAGGATTCCAAAAACCTAGGGGAACAGTAGCAGTGATCTTCTCAGGGGCTCTAGATTGCAAAAGCAAACATCAAGAAAAACTAGCACTACGGACTATCATGACAGCAGAATCGACTACTCCAAGATATCTCAATTGGTCACAGTATCCTATCCAATTTACCAGAGAAGACCAATGGACTAGCGTGGGAAACGCAGGCCATTATCCACTGGTTCTAGATCCAACTATTGCTGGTATGACTGTCACCAAAGTACTAATCGACGGGGGAGCCGGACTCAACATCATCTTTTCAGAAACGCTAAGGAAGATGGGACTACAACTCGCCGGGATGATTACACCAACAAGTACACCTTTTTACGGCATAGTACTAGGCAAGGCAGCCATGCCACTTGGACAAATTACTTTACCCATTACTTTTGGAACTCCTTCGAACTACCGAACAGAGTTTATCAAATTTGAGGTTGCAGACTTCGATTCGTCATATCATGCAATCCTCGGACGCCCAGCACTAGCAAAATTCATGGCAATACCACATTATCCGTACTTACTGCTTAAGATGCCAAGACCCAACGGCGTCCTTTCTCTTTGAAGTGATTTGAAGTGTGCTTTTGACTGCGACGTTCAGGCAATCCAAATCGCAGCTAAAGCACAAGCCGACAATGGAAGAAAAGAAATAGCCACAATTGCTGCAGAGATGAGCCAAGAAGAATTAGAAATACCGACTAAAAAGCCCAGCATCATCGCACCACCAAAAGAAGCCGACGTCAAGCAAATCGACCTGGGCACTGGCGATACTTCCAAGACAGCAACCATCAGTGCTCACCTCTCGGCAAAATAGGAACTCACGCTCACCAACTTTCTTTGGGACAACAAAGATATCTTTGCTTGGAAGCCGGCCGACATGCCAGGTGTCCCAAGAGAGTTGGCTGAGCACAGAATTGATATTAATGAAAGCTCCAAGCCTGTAAAGCAACGGCTACGACGATTCTCACCTAACAAGAAGGCAGCAATTAAAAAAGAAATCACAAAGCTAATGGCGGCCGGATTCATTAGAGAAATCCTTCATCCAGATTAGCTAGCAAACCCAGTTCTAGTACAGAAAAAGAACACGGACGAATGGCGCATGTGTGTTGATTACACAGATCTCAACAAGCACTGTCCGAAAGATCCGTTCGGGCTGCCACGCATTGATCAGATAGTTGATTCAACAGCAGGATCCGCCCTATTATCCTTTCTTGATTGCTATTCAGGGTATCACCAGATAGCATTAAAAGAGCAAGACCAAAGCCAGACATCTTTCATCACCCCGTTTGGTGCCTACTACTACAAGACCATGTCATTTGGACTCAAAAACGCTGGAGCCACCTACCAAAGAGCTATCCAAACATGCCTTGGCGATCAAATCGGTGAAAACGTAGAAGCATACGTGGACGATGTAGTTGTAAAAACAAAGAACCCGGATACACTGATTGAAGACATAAGACAAACCTTCGAGAACCTGAAAAAGTGGAGATGGAAATTGAACCCGAATAAATGTGTGTTTGGGGTTCCTTCAGGACAACTACTCGGTTTCTTGGTCAGTCATCGCGGAATCGAAGCAAGCGCCAAGAAAATTAGAGCCATAACGGAGATGGGCCCACCCAGAAACATCAAAGATGTGCAAAAGCTAATGGGCTGCATGGCGGCACTCAATCGTTTCATTTCAAGGCTCGGTGAAAAAGGGTTACCTTTCTTTAAACTACTAAAGAAGACAGATAAGTTCGAATGGACAGAAGAAGCCAATGAAGCTTTCAAGAAACTTAAGGCATACATCACATCCTCACCAATTCTCACACCCCCAAGGAAAGATGAAGATATGATGCTATACATTTCGGCGACCACTGCTGTGGTCAGCACGACGATAGTCGTAGAAAGAGAAGAAGAAGGACGCGTGTATAAAGTACAACGACCCATATACTACATCAGCGAAGTACTATCTGAATCAAAAATCTGGTACCCACATGTGCAAAAACTACCCTACGCCCTATTGATCACTTCACGCAAGCTTCGCCACTATTTTGAAAGCCACTAGATCACCGTGGTGACAGACTTCCCCCTCGGAGACATCTTACACAACAAAGATGCGACGGGACGCATATCAAAGTGGGCAGTTGAACTCAGAGCTCTTAACATCGATTTCACCCCGCGGAAAGCAATCAAATCTCAAGCCCTTGTCGATTTTGTGGGCGAGTGGACAGAGATTCAACAGCCTTTATCAGATACAATCCTTGACCACTGGAAGATGTACTTTGATGGGTCACTCAAGCTAGGAGGAGCCGGCGCAGGCAATCTCCTAATCTCTCTGGATGGAAAACAATTTAAATATGTCCTTCAGATATTATGGCAAGCTACAAACAACGAAGCAGAATACGAAGCTCTCATTCACGGGCTACGAGTGGCAATTACTCTCGGAATCAAGCGGTTACTCGTATACGGCGATTCGGCAGTAGTCATCAACCAAGTCAACAAAGATTGGGACTGCACCAAAGAAAACATGGGTGCTTACTGTGCTGAAGTCTGAAAACTCGAAAAACATTTCCAGGGGTTAGAAATTCTGCATGTCCTGCGCGATAACAACATTGCAGCAGATGTCCTCGCCAAACTCGGATTAGACAAGGCAAAGGTACCACCCGGCGTATTCATAGAGGAGTTATCGACTCCTTCTATCAAACAAACCAGAGAGAAAACCCCGGAACCCCCAACCAAAGGCAGTCACATTTTGGTAATCAACACTTCATGGACACAAGCCTTTATTGATTATATCAAAGAGAATAAGTTACCAGCTGAGAAGGAGGAAGCCACCTGAGTTGTTCGCAGAAGCAAAAACTATGTCCTAGTGGGGGACAAACTCTATAGAAGAGCTGCATCATCAGGAGTACTTCTAAAATGTGTCTCGTTCCAAGAAGGCAGAGAAATCCTAGACGAAATACATTTAGGTTGCTGCGGAAATCACGCTGCTTCAAGAACACTAGTCGGCAAAGCCTTCCGTATCGGCTTCTACTGGCCAACAGCTCTGAAAGACGTAGAAGAACTCGTCAGAAAATGTAAAGGTTGTCAAATGTTCACAAGACAAGCTCATGTGCCAGCTCACAACCTCATCTGCATCCCACCCACTTGGCCTTTCTCCTGCTGGGGGCTGGATCAAGTAGGACCACTCAAGAAGGCAAAGGGCGGTTTTGAGTACATCTTCGTGGCGATTGACAAGTTCACCAAGTGGATCAAATACAAACCACTCGCAAAATACAGCGCGGCCAAAGCAGTCGAGTTCATCCAAGACATTATGCACCGCTTTGGCATGCCCAATCGAATCATAACAGATTTAGGCTCCCCCTTTACAGCCACAGAGTTCAAAAGTTGGGTGCAAGATTGTGGCTTCAGCATAGATTACGCATTAGTCGCACACCCAGAAGCCAACGGACAGGTAGAAAGAGCCAATGGACTCATACTAGCCGGGTTGAAACCAAGACTATATGAAGAACTAGCAAACTATGGATCAAAATGGATTGAAGAATTACCCAAAGTAGTGTGGGGACTACGGACCCAAATAAGCAGAGCTACCGGATACTCGCCTTTCTTCTTAGTTTACGGATCAGAAGCTGTGCTACCTGCCAACTTGATTTGGACGTCACCAAGGATAGAACAGTATGACGAAGGAGAAGCAGAACACACCAGAAGATTAGAACTTGACACTACAGAAGAAGTCAGGGTAAACGCTACCCTTCAATCAGCAAGATACCTCCAAGGATTAAGACGCCACTACAACAAGAGTACATAGCCTCGATCACTACAAGTCGGAGACCTAGTGTTAAGAAGAATACAAAAAACTAACGGACGCCATAAACTACTCAGTCCATGGGAATGTCCTTTTATTGTCTCAAAAGTCACCGGACCAGGAACGTACAAGTTAATGGCTAAAGATGAGAAAGAAGTCAGTAATACATGGCACATCAGCCAACTGAGAAGATTCTACGCATGAAAATAACTCAAAGGAGAATACATGTACAAAACATAAGAGATCAACGTTCATGACCAATAAAGATGTTGTCCCTCGACAAAATGTGTATTATGGTTTATCAAACGATCATGATCAATAAAGATGGTTTTTCGACAACATATGTCTTATGATGGCTAAACCCCGAGTTGTTTCCAAAAGAGCAAAATGGCTGAAACATGCCTGAGCCTACCGACCGAGAGCAAAATAGCTGAAAAGATGCTTGAGCCCGCCGATGAGGGTAGCTAATAAGCTAACACCCGAACTAAAGAGCAAAATGGCTGAAACATGCCTGAGCCTACCGACCGAGAGCAAAATAGCTGAAAAGATGCTTGAGCCCGCCGATGAGGGTAGCTAATAAGCTAACACCCGAACCAAAGAGCAAAATGGCTGAAACATGCCTGAGCCTACCGGCCGAGAGCAAAATAGCTGAAAAGATGCTTAAGCCCGCCGATGAGGGTAGCTAATAAGCTAACACCGAACTAAAGAGCAAAAAAATTTGAAACATGCCCGAGCCTACCGGCCGAGAGAGCAAAATAGTGAAAAGATGCTTGAGCCCGCCGATGAGGGTAGCTAATAAGCTAACACCCGAACCAAAGAGCAAAATGACTGAAACATGCCTGAGCCTACCGGCCGAGAGCAAAATAGCTGAAAAGATGCTTGAGCCCGCCGATGAGGGTAGCTAATAAGCTAACACCCGAACCAAAGAGCAAAATGGCCAAAACATGCCTGAGCCTACCGGCCGAGAGCAAAATAGCTAAAAAGATGCTTGAGCCCGCCGATAAGGGTAGCTAACAAGCTAACACCCAAAAACAAAACAACCAAGCCTGAGCATGGATCAGGGAAAATTCAAGACAAGACCCTCCAGCTCCTTGTACCAAAAAGCAAGAGGCTCGGGGGCTACACTGAGGGCACTTGAGATCACAAAGTCTATCAAGGCAACGGTCTACACCGAGTTGTTTTATACGGCAAAGGCGAAAGCCAGACAAGAACTCAACAGATCAAGAAAAGTTGTCAACATGCAGGGTTGTTTACATGGCAAAGACGAAAGCAAGACCAAGTACTCGGTGAGTCGAACAACTCTGATCACTTGGACAACTCATCCAAGGAATAAACAAGGCAACCAAGCAGAGGAGGTATCAACAAAGTATCTTCATTCAAAAAAAAAAGAATATAACTACTCTGTTATAAAAAATCAAAAGTACAGAGGTCGATTACGTTCAAGCATCATCATCAGGAGAGGAGATAACAACATTAAGATTATCTACAACTCTACTGGCTAAGTCTTCGACCTCAGGCTCCATCCGCTCAATGGCATCAATGTACTCTTGACTATCGGCTTCCTCTGCTATCTTGGACAGAGGCGCCTCTAGAGCAAGAACCCGGACCTGAGCCAAGACATTCTTGGTACACAGTTGGGCACACCTCTTCACGAACTCTTGAAAACGAGTCAGAATTCGGGGAATCAACTGAGCCCAAGATTGCCCATCGTCCGCTGGAGTTCGGAGAGTGTCGGCTACTGAACGAAAGGATTTCCATAAAGCTTTCCAGTTCTCAATAGCCATCGCCAACTTGCTAGATAAGTCTTCAATAGTTCTTTGAGCCTACACAAGATCTCTGTCAGCTCCACGCCTAATCAGCTTAGCAAGGGCGAGTTCTTCCTCAGCATGAGTAATTACCTCCTCAGCCTTGTTATGACTAGAGCGGACAAGAGCCTTCATTTCATTGATACTCTCCGAGAGTTTCTGCTTTTCAACTCAGAGAACTAGACAAGGCACCAAAAAACAAGTCAGCGAAAAAAGAAGTCAAAATACAAGAAGAAACAAGCAGAACCCGCGACACCTTTGCACTCGTTCTTCACAGACTCCACCACGGCATCCCTCTGCTTCTCCGTCTCTACTACCCAGGCACGAAGGGTCTTCTCCTCCTTTTGGTGCATTTGACGCTCTATCTCCAACTCAGCCCGGAGGAGGTCAAGATCGGCTTTCAGAGCGTTCACCTCAGAAGACAACTTTTTCTCATTTTCAGATGAGAAAAAGAAGCCAGAATGATCACGAGAGAAAGACTGAGCAAGAAGAGACAAAGAAAAACAAGGCATAAGGACAGAAGAAAAATGAGCATCCAAAGGAGGAGTGGCAGTAAAACTTACCTGGAGCTTTTCACCAAAAGAAGTCGCGAGGGTCGATAAGCTCCCCCAGGCAGCGGTTAACTCCGATAGTCGATGGGTGGCATCAAACTGCTGCACCACCTCATCGGCAAAAGGCAGACCACCGGAAGTAAGAGAAGGAGAAGGAGAAGCCGGTCGAGGCGAAGAAGGCGCGACCGGAACAATCTCATGGGAGGTCAAGGCCAATCCCTCAGATGAACCTGCCACCATGGCCGTGGTCACTTCAGAAGCAACCAAGCCAACAGCAGCGCCTTCACCAGGAAACCTTGTCTCCTCAGCAACCGCTTTGCCTACCGAGCGCTCCGAACCCTGAGGCTCGGTACTCGGTAGCACACTAGAAAACTGGCAAGAAGTCGGCAGAGGGTCAAGAGAAAACGAAGGCCTGAAAAGTTGACAGATAAACTTACCGATAAGAACAAAGGAAAAGGGAAACAGATGCAAAAAGACGAAGCCAGAAGTTACTCACCCGACTATCTTCTTCTTCGTAAAACACAAAGAAGGCCTCGCAGGGGGAACAACGGCGGCGAAAACGTTCCCACCACTTGGCGACAGGAGCGGTGTAGCTGATACCAGAGCTCCAGAAGAAGCCGGAGCTGAGGCCGCGGAAGAGCTAGGCATCGGAAGTGCGGAGGAGCTCGGTACCAAGGAACTCAACACTGGAGCTTCAGAAGAAGCCGGCGCAGAGACCTCAGAAGAACTCGTACCCGACGCCCGGTTACTTCAAAAAAGATCAAGACTAAAAATCAAGACAAAGAGGACGAATGCAATAGAAGGGGAATATAAAAGCAACTCACCGCCGCACGATGAGGGGTACTTCATCATCTTCTTCCTCGGTTTCAACCAAGGCAACCAGACCGCCCGCTGAAGGAAGGGTAAAAGTACCCGGTTCAAGATAAAGAGAAAGGAGAAGACAAAGAGACAAAGAGTATTAAATATGCTCACCTAAGATCATGCTAGCTACAACTGGAGTACCTGGAAGAGTACTTGGCTTGCGAGACTTCTTGGAAACAGGCAGGCTAGATGAAGACCCATCCGTTCGCCCCCTCTTCAAGACACTACGAGGACCACGAGGGACTAGACGAGAAACATATTCTTCATATACGTCAACAAATCTAGAAGAAACTCCAGGAAGCACTGTGGAGAATGGGAACTTACTGGTTGCGGAAGCTCCAGCAAGTTTCTCCCCAGCTTTCGCCAAAACAGGGAGAACATCTAGGGGGATCGGGTCAACAAAGTTGCGCCCAAACTCCTATACAACAAGATAGAGAAAAGTTAAACAAAAATGGATACAACAAGAGTACACAAAGTATCCGGACAAAGAGATAAACAACTTACAACTGGAGGCGAGTTGTTAGCAGAGAACTCGAAGACAGTAAGCGGGACGACGCTTGCTCCTTTCAACATCTTTCTAGAGACGCTCAAGTACCTCCTCATCGGTCAGCTCAAGAGCTGGGACCATACATGAAGGATCCTCAGCCCCAGAGTACTCGAAGCCAAAATGCTCACACTCCTTCAAAGGCTGAACTCGGCGACGAAGGAAACTCGAAACAATCCCAAAACCGGTTCAACCCTGCTGTTTCAGCATACTAATCTTATTAAGGAGTGGCTGGATTACCTGAACTTCAGCGGGCAACATGGGGTTCTTATCCCACCGGTCATTAACCAAGGGACCAGATCCAGAATGTACAGAAAGAGAAGGAATCAAATTGGCGGCATAAAACCAATCAGCACGCCAATCCCTCATAGAATCAACCAGGTCATAGTCAAAGAACTTGCTTTTAAGACCCTGGCGAAACTGGATCCCACAGCCGCCGAGAACATTGGTCTCTTCGCGACGGGGTTAAGGCTTTAGACGAAAGAAGTAGCGAAAAAGAGATAGAGAAGGAGGGATTTCAAGGAAAGCTTCACAGAGATGAACGAAAACGGAAAGATGGAGAACGGCATTAGGGGTTAGATGGTTCAGACTAACCCCGAAATAACCAAGAAACTGGTGAAGGAAGGCGGAAGCAGGAAGGCAAAGTCCGGCGCGGACAAAGGAAACGAAAAGGACAATCTCACCAGGACCCGGAGCAGGAACCCGATGCTCGCCCGAAACTCTCCATTCAGCGATGTCTTTGCTTTGGATCAAGCCGTCGCTGACGAGCTCGTGCAGCTGGTCTTCGGTTGTTGTTGGAGCCGGCCAAACCTTCTGAGCAGCCCTCATGGCCACAAACTCTTGGTTCTCGATCAAAGTAAGGGATGACTCCTCGTCCACGAAGGCTGCCTGGGACTTGCTCGCGGTTTTCTTCTTACCCATGAACTAGCGGAAGCAAAAAGGTACTAGGGAAGACGAAGCTAGGATGGTGGTGCTCGGGTGACGGCGACGATGACGGCGGCGGATTTCTAAAAGCTAGGGTTTCAAGGCAAGAGCTGGGCAGCAAAGAAAAGGAAGATAAAAGGTCTTTAAATAGATTTTTCAGTGATAAAAACAGCCCACAAGGCCCGTTAAAGCATGGTGTGGGAACACAACGGTCTATTTACCGACACAGCTAAAATGACGGACGACACAAATCCACACAGCGGTACAATTTAACGGGCAGATTTCAGACTTATCCGTCCAGCACCACGGCAGGGTTATCAGATCACTACAAGAACAACCCGTCAACCAAGAAGAAAGAAAGGGCTACCTCGCAAGGAACAAAAGGACCCGGTTATTAAAGAGAGAACTCGGGAATCTCATGAATAACTAGGATTACAGCAGAAAAATGAATGGCAACTCTGAAGACAAGATTCTTTCCATTACAAATGGCTTCAAAGATAGAAGATTACACATCTTACAAGACCCAATGAACTCGGCACTACGACAAGCAAGGTAGCAAAGAGGAGCCCGGACGCAACTAGGCTCTGGAACAACTACGTGCTCCAAATTGCTACTCGGTAGAACAAACCGCGATCGGCTACACTGTTTTCTTCAAAGGACGGATGAAGTGCATCCAAGGCAGAAATCAGTAGCACGGCGGGACGACAGAGACCAAGGGAAGTCGGTAGGCATCTGTCTACCCAAGCCCGACGTGATGCAGGATCAGGTGTTGATCTGCACCGGACAGTCTCAAGACAAACGGCGAAGATCAACCCAGAACTACCGGATGAAGGAACGAAGCCCACATCACAAGACTTCCTCCAACTACCACTACGTACTTCCTGGTACATTGTTGTTGCGGGGTTAGTCTACCTCTAACCCCTATCACAAGACTTCCTCCAGCTACAACAAGACACACAGGAACTACAAAAGATGCCCGGGGGCTGCTCTACTTCGCAAACTACCATATTCATGACTACGAAGATTCAAGATGTTCAATGGAAGAAAACAAGCACTCCAGGAGGGTATTTATAGATCGAAGGAGCGGTGCACATGGACTAGGAGTACCAACGAAACAGGCCTTACAAAGGACACAATGAAAAGACATGACTCAATAATAGAAGACTCAGGCACAGTACTCAAAAACGAGCATATTCGGAAGAATATACCAACACTGTGCAACCTGTAAACAGGCAACATTTATACCCAACCGCCACCATACAACCTCACCTAGCAAACAGCAGACTACCACAACAAGAGAAATTTTTAGTTCAATTTCAGTTCCTCGAACAAATCAGACTCAAGACCCTCCAACTCTTTGTTCCAAACAGCAAGAGGCTCGGGGGCTACACTCAGTGAGTGCACTTTTTTCTCTCAAAAAAAAGTGCACGTCACCAAGAAGACTTTTTCAAGACAAAACTACTTCAAGGACTCACGACAAAAAGAAGCCGGACTGAGCTATACCCAAGCTCTTCTTGATAAAGAACCCGGGAACATGCTCGGAGACCTTTCAACGAAGATCATGCATGTCCAGAAACAACTCAGATTGATCGAAAACAACTCATATTTTATGTCATTAAGCTCAGGGGCTCGGCCAGCATCTCGGCTTAATCAACACTAAGCTAGGAGGCTCGGAATCAAAGACAAAGGACCAAGAATACAAGAAACTCAAGACTACAACGACGACAACACATCAAGACCCTTCATCCGATTTCTTTTCTAAAGAAAAGAACTCGGAGAAGGCTCGGGGCTGCGGGATACATAGCCCCAGAATTTTTTGAAGACAAGAATCTGGACCCTCCAACTTTTGCAAGCAAAAACAAGAGGCTCGGGGGCTACACTCAGTGAGTGCTTTTACGAAAAATTGCACCCACCCAAAAAGAACTCGGATATAGTATGCTCGAGAGCCCTTCAACGAAGAATCAGAGTAATTTCAGGACAAGACCCTCCAGCTCCTTGTTCCAAATAGCAAGAGACTCGGGAGCTACACACAGATGGGAATACTTTTTTCTTTAAAAAGCACACACCACTCGAAGATTTCGAGAAGCGCTACATGGTTTCACTCAAGAAAGCACTCGGGCGACGCTTGTTCCTGCTCGGCAAGACCTAGAGAAACAAGACAAGGCTTCCGGAGTTCAACCATGAAGTGCTCGGGGGCTTGTCGGTGCGGGACCCACAGGATACCCCGCAAGGAAGAGAGAAGATCTAGTCTAACTAGGATTCTCCCCATGTAATCTTAGTAGTAATATTATTTTATAATCCTACTAGGAACTCTCATTGTAAACCGACTAGGAATCTGACCTCCTGACTATATAAAGGAGGGCAGGGTTCTTAGAGAAGGGAGATCATGATTTCTACAACATAATCAATCCAACGTAAAGGCTAACGCCGACTGGACGTAGGGCTGTTACTCGACCACAGTCGAGGGCCTGAACCAGGATAAATCGACTGCCTCTTGCGTTCACCGTCGAGTTCCGCATACGCTGAAGCCCGAACAATACTGCCCCGACGACCCCCGTGGCAGGCTATCGGTGGTAAAACATCAACACTCTCTTCTCTTAAGAAACTACTCATAGAAACCATGCACCGAGACTACCTAAATCGCATACACATGTAGTCGATCAACTTATGCGGTTATGTCTATCTACGGGTGAAAACGGTACGGATATTTTCCAACCGTATTCGACACCGAATCCGTTTAGAGGAGTTCAGATCTGTCCATATTCGAGTCCGAATATTCAGCATCCGATAACGTTTCCGTATCCGAATGCTCAAATCGCATATTTATGATATCGATATCCAATCGTATCCTATCTGATATAGCTGATACTATTCGTATTCGAATTCGAATCTGAGTAGAAATATAAAAGTAAATGTAATATTGGCGTATCCGATCCATTTACGTCCCTACTATCCAATATTCATGTAAACATGTACTTCCTCTTTGTCACCATTCTTTAACAATATATTGACTTGCGCTGGCGCTAAGTATTAAAGAATAGAGGGACACAAAGTGATACCACAAACTGACGTCCGTGTGCATGCTACGCATCCGATGCTATAAATGCTCTTAAAACCTACAACCTGGTAGGGTGAGCTGAGTTTACTGCTCCCTTCATTTCAAATTACATGTGGCTTTTTTAATACATAGCTTATATTATTTATCTAGACATAGTCTATATCTATGTATAAAGTAAAAACAAAGTATCTAGAAAAGGCAATAACTTATAATTTAGAACAGAGAGAGTCCATCGCTGTTGACTCACATGTGGTGTGCATGCATATATTACACAATCTACTGACTACATCATGAACCATACGATATTACTGTAGAGAACAAATAAACAATACTACAGGAACATTTTTTTAGAGGCAGCTAGAAACCATCCGTAGAGGTGGCTACCTGTGGGTCTCTAGAAATCTTCTAGAGGTGGGTATCCAGCAGCCACCAGAAATCGATTTCTAGACGTAGGCCAAAATTCAGCCACCTCTAGAAATCGATTTCTAAGGGTAGGCCAAATCCGAGCCACCTCTAGAAATTGTTTTCTAGCGGTTATATATTACATCCATATCTATCTATGCGTCTCTAGAAATCAGCGATTTCTAGAGGTGGATATCCAGCCGTATCTAGAAATCGATTTCTAGAAGTAGGCCGTCTAGAAATCATTTTTTAGAATTTAAAAAACGGGCCAAAATGGCAAAAAAAATTAATCTAGGAGAGGCCTACCAGCCAACCCCTCGCGACGATTTTTTGTGTAAAATACGCACGCGTGCGGCCGCGACAATTGAAACTCGGGACCTCTAGCCTCACGTTGCTTTCTTATCACTATGCCTCCCAGTCACTTGTGACTAAGTAACTGATACATTTCTTTTGTATAGTAAATATTGTAATGCATATTTGAGACCTAAACGAATTAAAATAAAAAAAAACTTTGAACTGCAAAGTTTAAGATCTCTTCGTGTTCTACAACTTTGGTTTATGTCGTTTCGCCAACAGACCAACCTCATCTGAAAATCAATTTCTAAAGGCGGGCCGGCAGAGTAAACCATTTTTAGAGGCGGATTTTTATAGAGGCGCCTCTAAAAACGATTTCTATAGTAATGAAATATGGCCATTTGTAGAAATACATTTATTTGTAGCTTGATGGTCAGACGCTTCACCCAGTAACTAGGATCATATCACATTATTTTTTTATTAGCAAATGTGCTCGTACGTTACAACGAAACCCAATATATCTTGGAGTCGGACTCCGTACAATCGTTTAACGTGATTAGTTTCAACTCGTATGAGCATAGTCGTGAGTCTAGGTCACATATAGAATATGGAGGGCGTGAGGGGGCACATTGGAAAGTAAAAAAAGTCAAAGGAAATAATCACTTCGCTCTTTAATATTAGGTATAAAGACATACATATATAATTGTTTTTTGAAGGTCAACGGATTGCTCATTTTCATGCCGACTGGACATGCCCCCTTCTTCTTACTCACCCACTTGCCATCTTGTTCCTCCTCCTACTCTAGCCATGGCCATCGCAGTATTTGCACTGGTGTCCCTGTCAACACACCTCCTCCACAGCTTTTTGTCGACCCCTAAACGTCTTGTGTCCATATGGGCAAGGCAATTCGTGTGGTTGCCATTGTTTCCATGCATTAACGGTTCTAAATTACTCTAGATCTATGGAGGCCAGGGCCACGCGCCGCCTCCTGGTGGCCGGGGAGGGTCACGCCGTCGCCACTGGGTGGCCAGAGAGCAAGAGGGAGAAAAGAATGAGCTGTCAGCGGCGTCAAGGAAGCACATGCAGCAGATTAGTGTGGAGCGGGGTCGGCGATCGGCATGCGCTCCGGTCAGCCTCTTGCTTTAGGCCGCGTGGCCAAGCAGGGTCCGCATGTTGGTGGCGCCAAGGAAACACACCGGGGTCCGCATGTTTAGGCCCGGCCCCCTCTAACTTTGTTGTTTTTTCGATTATATCTCTTAATGACCTAGCTAAATTAATTGCCATGTAATTAAAGGGCAATTGCACCCTCCCCCTCTTATTGACATTTGTCCCCCCTAAATCTAAGTTTTGGCTGTTCGTAAAGTAAAGAACCCTTTTCGCCTTGCTGCTCGGATCCAGATCGTGAGCCGTTCTGTAGTAGGCTTGTTCGGAAACTGCGGCGCGGAGTCATTTCAACGACATATCAACGCTGCTGCCACAATAAACCTAGGCTATTCCATTTAATAAACAAAAAAAAGATGCATAGATTGAATTATGCCTGGGCCTATCACTCAAGTGTGTTTCATGTTATTGTTGTTGTGGAAGAAATGAACCACCCGGACAAATACTAGTGAGCTTGCAGACAGCACTGATCGACCTGAATACCAAAACCAAGCACTACACCCACACACTTCGACAGCGGCGGATCCAAAAAATATTTTAGGGGGGCTGAACAACACATATCTCCGACTGCTGCTCGATCTTAAGTCTCAACTCCCCCTACACTGTAGATTTTTGCCTAAAAATTCATTGAGGCTCCATACGGGTTCCACTGCTCCGGTATGGGTAGCCCCCCCCCCACCGTTGGATCCGCCCTAGACTTTGGTATAGATCGTGTAAACATCCGAAATCATTTGAAAATTCAATATTTTGAATTTAGAAATCTTAGATAATAAAATTGGATAATTAGAACTCTAGATGGCTTCAGATAAAAAAAATTATCAAATACTCGCTCCGTCCCAAATTATAAGCTGTTTCAACTTTCTTGGAGACTCGAAGCATCTCAAGTTTGACCAAAATTATAGAGAGAATTATAAAGATTTATGACATCAAATAGGTATACTATGAAAATATAATTAATAAAGAATCTAATGATACTTATTTGATATCATAAATGTTATTATTTTATTATATAAATTTGGTCACATTTGAGATGATTTGATTTTCAAGAAAGTTAGGATGACTTATAATTTGTGACGGAGGAAGTACAAGTTATACATCGTATTGATAATTGTATTGATAACTGCAACTTTTGTATATACCATGTCAATATCCAAAGTCGTTCGAAAATTCTAAATTTTAAATTTCAAAATCTATTTTTTAAAAAAATCAAGACTATAAATAATTTTAAATAAAAAACTCATCAACTATAAAATTTTAGATCTCATTGAGCTCTACAATTTTTATATAAAATCCGTCTTTGTCCAACTTTATATGCAAAAGTTATGAATTTTTAGATAACTATTAAGGGTTGTGATATAATAGTCATGGGTCGTAATGGTCACTTTTAACTTCTATCTCGCGTCCACTCCTATGAAATATTATTTTAATAGCTATAATGTCTAATGTTTGATTGCCACAATTGAAGAGTCTGTGCTAGCAAAGACAATATTAAGCAGTATCCATTAGTAAATACCAACATTTAAGAATGTCCTGCAACAAATTTTACCCACTCCAATATTAGCAGAATGGTACACGTCAGTAAGTTTCGTGAGCCGCATGCGCAAGATCAACGTTGGGGAATACATCCAAGGGTGGGGGGATTGGAAGAGGTGGGTATGGAGTTTTTGGTTACAAAGTGTCATCAATTTGTTCACTCTTTTTATAGTGTAGACGTGGATAATATGTAAGAAGATAAGACGAGAGAGATTCATGTCTCTGACTCTTGTTTGTCTATATGTTCTGGCCAATACAACGTAGTATAAAAGGCTTTATTTGAAAGCCCAACTGCATCGTACCAGTTTCGGCCCATGAAACTGTCCAGTTGGACCAGGCCGGGATGGCCAGATTAGAGACATTAAAAAATAATATAATGTCTATGGCTTCTCGATGGGCAGAGATCTCTTCAGTCTCATATCGCCGCCGCTACCTGGCTGCCACCTCCTCCGGCGGTCAGGGAAGGCGACTCCCATCCTGCCAAGCGGCCGTGGTGGCCGGGTGGCGGTGATATATGGGAGCGCTGCGAGGCGTGCCAAGTGAGGCATGGTCTCCTACTCAGTATCCTGCGCAGGGCAGGGGCGTAGGACAGAGCCATGTTCCTCAACAACTGCAGCGTCAAGGTAGAGCCTACTCTGCTAGCTGCTCTTAACACAAATCCAGTCTAGACAACATTTTCTATTCCTATTGCGTTTCAATTTGGATTATCAAAAGTTGGCTGAATTGGTGCGGGTGACATTGGGGGATTTCCAGACTGTAGATCTGGGATTGATATTAGTACATAAGAGTAGCAAGGCTTCCTGTTAATTCACTAGAAAACTTACTCTGAGGTGTAGCATAATAATCCTACAGATGTTTGATTTGAAATATAGACAAAACCACGGGTTCGGAAAATGAAACTTCTGTAGTCAGTAGTCACTGTTGTTGGTTGACTCTAGATTTCCATTAAACAAGGGATTGTTCATTAGCTAGTCACTGTTGTCCGCCAAATGGCAACTACACGCTCGCCCATTGACTGGACTGATGCTTAAGAATTCTGACTGCTTAATTGTTGGTATGCAATACTCCTTTTTTTCCCGAACGAGCGGCGAGGGCATTGCCACATATATTATTAGATTAGAAGAAAAAATTGACCCAATTTTTAAGGTGAAACCGGACCCGAAAACCAAACAACTGCTCAGCTCAAAAAGCTAACGAGACCCACTACTAGAGCAGCAATACAAACTAAGAAAAACAGCTTACCGGTTTGAAACAGCAGAAAAAAAACGGCCAAAACAAAAGAAAAAACTGTATACAATTACTCTGATACTCTATTGTTGAAGGATGTGAACAGGCAGTTTCTATCTCAGAAAAAATATTTTCTTTTGGAAAACGATGTCCATAATTTTTCTTCTGTTTGAATAAGTTGACGATTGGGTTGCTGACGTAATTTTTCCCTCTTACAAATAGACAAGTGATGTGATGCCTCATGAACGTGTAACAAGGGGGTGGAATAGGACCACACCCACCCCATGATGCATTTGTCTTTCTTTCTACGTACCTGACACGGTGCGGTCACTTGCGCGTAATGGAATTCAATCTCCACTGCAGGTCACTGTGCGTTTTTCATTGCTGGATGCTAGAAGACAGTCAAGACACTGCTTGCTATTAGATGACCAATGTTTCTTTTTCTGACAGTGACTGCCATTATCTTGTGAGTCCAAGACTGAATATAGTGCAGTAAACATAAGCTTTGTGGTAGCCTCGATAGCACAGTGTAGAGCTTTTAGCATCACCCTGACTTAGTTTCAGGTATTTGATTTACTGATTTGAAAAGGTGGAAATCTCAATTAGGCTGTGCCCCTATGCTCCCTCCGCCAGATAAATCCAAGGTTTGCATTCCATTTTATTTCATCTTGATAAAATTTAATTTGGTGGCACAATAAGTTACAGGAATATACTGTAGTCAACACTGGTGATAGTGGCTAATTAGGACAAAGTGAACTGAGAGTGAAACTATTTGTTGATAATGACATCTCCAAAGCCCAATCCCAGGGTTTATTTAAGATGATCGAGAACCCACCAGGTTTTTCTCACAGTTAGTGGCAAGAAATTAAACTCCTCTGCAATGGCCCTTCCGTTTACTCTCAGCATTCTCGCCCTGGCTGTGCTGCTACCCCAGGCTGTGGGAAACATTTCTTCACCGAGCAATGATACTGATCTCATGGCGCTGCTTGCCTTCCAAGCCCAGCTCAGTGACCCACTTGGCATCATCCGTCATAACTGGACAACGGGCACACCTTTCTGCCACTGGGCCGGCGTGTCCTGCAGCCACCGCCGGCAGCGCGTCACAGCTTTGGTTCTGCGCAACAAGCCCCTTCAAGGAGAGCTCAGCCCTCATCTTGGTAACCTCTCATTCCTCACTGTACTCGACCTCAGAAACACAAACCTCACAGGCTCCATCCCTGCTGATATTGGCAGATTGCATCGTCTCAAAGTTCTAGATTTGAGCCTTAACATCTTATCAGGTTATGTTCCTTCTGCCATTGGAAACCTCACTAGGCTTGAGAGGCTTGTTCTCAACAAGAACCGCCTATCAGGGAGTATTCCATCAGAGATGCAAAGTATGCAAAATCTGAGGCAGATATCTTTGCAAATGAATTACTTGAGCGGCCCAATAATTGAAGATCTGTTCAATAGCACACCTTTGCTGAGACAAATAGATCTGGGGAACAACACACTATCAGGACTGATACCAAACAATATCGGTTCTCTGCCCATGCTTGAATTCCTCATCTTGCAAGGAAATCAGCTCTCTGGCCCAGTGCCTCCAACCATCTTCAACATGTCTAGGCTGCAAATACTGGTTCTTGGAAGCAATAATAATCTAACCGGTCCTATTCCTGATAATCGCAGCTTCAGTCTCCCTGTGTTGCAAAAATTTGATCTGTATCAGAACAATTTCATGGGTCTGATCCCACTAGGATTGGCAGCATGCCAGCAGCTTGAAGAGCTCTCTTTGGGCGAAAACTCTTTTATGGATATTGTACCAATATGGATAGTTAAGTTGCCAATGCTTTCTGCCATTTCTATTGGTGGGAACAGCATTTCTGGATCGATCCCACCTGTTCTCAGCAACATCACTTCACTCGCTGTACTTGACCTTGCACGCTGTGAGCTAACTGGAGAGATTCCTACGGAGCTTGGCCGAATGGGACAGCTATCATGGCTTCATGTTTCTCAGAATCAGCTGACTGGTCCCATTCCTGCTTCATTGGGCAACTTGTCTGCACTATTCTTCCTAGCAATGGAGGAAAATCTTCTGACTGGATCAGTGCCATCATCACTTGGGAACATTGAGTCCCTAGTGTATCTGAGTGTCGGTGGGAACCTCCTAAATGGGGATCTTGGCTTTTTGGCTTCTCTTTGCAATTGTAGACAACTCCAGTCTCTTGTCATATCCTATTGTTCTTTCACAGGGACTCTCCCTGACTATATGGGGAACCTGTCTACACAACTCCAATCCTTTTATGCAAGTAACAATATGTTGACTGGTGGAATTCCTGCTACAGTATCAAACCTAAGTGTCCTAGCATTGCTAGATCTTTCAAACAACATACTAAGCGGTTCTATCCCTGGATCCATTATGTCCATGGAGAACGTCCAATTACTCGAACTTTCTAGGAACAGTTTCTTCGGTTCCATCCCTCCAGAGATCAGCATGCTAAGAAATATCCAGCAGCTATTCCTCAGTGGTAATAACTTCTCTGGCTCAATACCTGATGTATTTGGAAATCTCAGCATGTTAGTATACATATCCCTGTCCTTCAACCAATTTTCATCAACTATACCAGCAAGCTTGCTTCGCCTTGGCAACCTTGTCGAGCTCAATCTGTCTTATAATGCCTTGACTGGTGCTTTACCTACAAATGCCAGTGGATTAAAGCAGATAAACCGAATGGATCTCTCTAGTAATAGCCTGTTTGGTAGCATTCCAGAATCATTAGGGAAACTCCTAATGCTAACCTACCTTAACATATCGCATAACTCATTCCAAGATTCAATCCCAGTCACCTTCAGCGAGTTAACTGGATTGAATACACTGGACCTCTCCTACAACAATCTGTCTGGTATCATTCCAAAATACTTCGCTAACTTAACCTATCTGACTAGCCTTAACCTCTCTTTCAATGATCTACAAGGTCAGATACCGGAAGGCGGAGTTTTCTCGATCATTACCTTAGAATCTTTGAAAGGGAACAATAGATTGTGTGGCGCACCACGTCTTGGATTCCCATCATGTAGTACAGAAAATCCCCCCTCTAAGACTAGGCATATCGCCAGAATTTTTATCCCTATTGCTGCCATAGCTTTTGCAGCTTTATCTATTTGCATATGTCTAATCTTCAGAAGAAAGTATCCAAAGAAGAAAGGCCCAATGGGTTCTGCTGAAGCAGGTGATATGATCAGCTTCAGGTTAGTGTCCTACTATGAGATTGCTCGTGCTACTGAAAATTTCAGTGAAGACAACCTACTAGGAGCAGGGAGTTTTGGTAAAGTTTTCAAAGGCCAATTGGATGATGGCCTGGTGGTCGCAGTAAAAGTCCTGAATATGCAGCTAGAGCAGGCCACAAGAAGCTTTGATGCGGAGTGTCAAGTGCTGCGCATGGCACGGCACCGTAACTTAATAAGAATACTGAGCACATGTTCCAGCCTGGATTTCAAAGCATTGCTGCTTCAGTACATGCCCAATGGTAGCTTGGAGATGTACCTGCATGCTGGAGATAGGCCACACCTACCATTTATGAAGAGGTTGTACATTATGCTAGATGTGTCTATGGCACTACAGTATCTACACCATCAGCATTATGAGGTAGTTCTGCACTGTGACTTGAAACCTAGCAATGTCCTGTTCAATGAAGACATGGTAGCACATGTGGCAGACTTTGGCATTGCAAAACTGCTACTAGGAGAAGACAACTCCATGGTTTCAGCGAGTATGCCTGGAACTATAGGATATATGGCACCAGGTAATGTTCAATTTTGAAATGATTCTGTAGTAGACAATTGATATCTCGCATAAATTCTAACAGTTCTCTTATCTATGAAACTTTGATGGTCAGAATATGGATTGATGGGAAAAGCATCACGCAGGAGTGATGTTTTCAGCTATGGAATTATGCTGCTTGAAGTTCTCGCTGGGAAAAAACCCACGGATACCATGTTTGTTGGAGATCAAAGTCTCAGGCACTGGGTTGATCAGGCATTTCCAGAGAGACTTGCAGATGTTTTGGACAGCAGACTGCTGCATGACCTAGAATCATCCTGGTATGCTAGTGCTTGTTCTGAAGCTGCATCTAGCAACTTGAGCAACTCTGTCATGCTCACATCAATATTCGAATTGGGTTTGCAATGTTCGAGCGAGCCACAAGACCAAAGACCAACCATGGAGGATGTGGTGGCCAAATTGACGAGAATTATTCAGAACAGTGGCGGAGCCAGGACCGGTGCTGGTGGTGCTGCAGCACCAGTCCAAGCTACGTAATTTTACTTAATCCTGTGTAACATAAGCGAAAAACAAGTCTAATTTCTATTAGTCAGGTACTTGTTTAGCGTTTCCAATTATAATAGCACCAGATGTAAGACCTGTCTGGCTCCGCCCCTGATTCAGAAGGATCACTTACGTTAAGAACTCGATGATGTTATATGCAAGCATGTCTTTTCTCCCTACCATTTTCTTCCAGAATTGGGATTTGTGATGATCGATGTATGATGATGTTATATGCTCTGGTTAAGTATTTAGTGTTTTTGCCGCTTTAGGTTAATGTTGTAATTCAATTCTTCCATCCATGGAATAACGTTTGGTATCATCTTTTGTACCGTTTCCGTTTGGTCTAGCAATGGCCTTCATGGGTCAGGATCCGTAGATTTTAATTATAAAGCAATACCTATTATATAGACACTGAATTCAACCAACTGATTGCTGCCACGTCACCTAGCAACATGGCAGGAGCAACCAAGGCAAATCGGGGTCCTGGTTTTCACCACTCTAGTCCAGGCCAAAATTGACCTTTGTTCACACGGGCAGCGCTAGATGTTGTCCTTCAATAAACCAAATAAGGGCCGAAAAAACCCAGGCAAGGTCATACTTTCGCTTGGCACACCAGGTCAGTATACCCCAAATCAAGTCTAGATTTTGTGAAAAATTGAGTCCGGCGCCAGCACTGTTTTCCTAGTGTAGTAGCCAAAATTTGGCCTCACCCAAATTGATGCCAGATTTTCTAGTTGAGAGATCAAGTTGAGAAGTGCCTTTGTCTCATCTATGTGTGAGAGACCACAGTTATCAAGCAAATGCCTGCTGACAAAGCTCCAGGACCAGATGGTTTCAATAGCTTTTTTTTCTCAAAAGCTGTTGGGATTTAATAAAACACGACTTCTATACTCTCTGCTTTGATTTCTTTAATGGTTCTCTGGACCTTCAGGTCATAAATAGCTCCTTCATTTACTCTTATCCCTAAAACAAACAATCGTGCCAGTGTGAATGACTTCAGACCCATCTCTCTTCTAAACTGTGTGATCAAGATCACTACAAAGCTATTGACTAACCGGCTTCAATCAAAGATAATCTCTCTTATTCACACAAGTTAGTATAGCTTTATTAAAACTAGGACAATACATGATTGTCTTGCCTGGGCTTATGAATATATTTATCAGTGCCAGCATTCCAAGAGGGAAATAGTTATTTTGAAACTGGATTTCACAAAAACTTTTGACACTGTGGAACATAATGTGATCCACCAAATGATGAAGCAACTTGGCTTTGATGACAAATGGTGTGATTGGACTCAAAGAATTCTTGCCTCAAGTTCCTCATCAATCCTTCTCAATGGTGTCCCTAGAAAGCATTTTCATTGCAAGCGTGGAGTTAGGCAGGGTGATCCTCCCCCCTTCCTTTTGTTTGGCTGCTGATTTGCTCCAATGCATCATCAATAAAGGTCATAGAGATGGATTGTTTGAGCTTCCAATTCCCTCCTATGAGATGGCCCAATTTCCTATAATCCAATATGCTGATGATACTATTTTAATCATGAAAGCTTCTCAGAGAGAACTTTTCACATTGACAGGCCTTTCGGAATCCTTCTCCCAATCAACTGGGCTTAGGGTTAACTTCAAAAAATCTTGTCTAGTTCCTTTGAATCTCTCACCTGAAAAAGCCCAACAGCTGGCTGGGGTTTTTGGCTGCCAATGGGAACAACCAAATCCAGAGTCGACCATTTTGGATTTATCATGAACAAGGTTGAAACAAGACTTACAACTACTTCAAACTTCTTATTTCATGCTGGAATGCTGGAATTGGTAAATTCAGTTCTTTCTTTCATTACCAACATATGCAATGTGCTCTCTTCAGTTGCCAGTTGCAGTTCTTGATTACATTGACAGAGCTAGAAGGCACTGCCTTTGGAGAGGCTCTGATAGCAATGCTAAGATGAAACCCCTAGTAGCATGGAAAAAATGTTGTAAACCCAAAAGAAAAGGAGGCTTGGGCATCATTAATCTCAAAAGTCAAAATTCTGCTCTCCTGCTAAAACACTTAGATAAGTTCTATAACAAGAAGGAGATTCCTTGGGTGAAGTTAGTCTGGCATGCTCACTACTCTAATGGCGAGATTGCTCATGCCACAGTTGATAAAGGTTCTTCTTGGTGGAGGGACATTCTAAAGCTTTGTGATCTCTTCAGAGGTATTGCAAATTGCAACATTGGAGATGGATCCACCGTCCTATTCTGGTCTGACCTTTAGAGTGACAATGTGATACAAATCAAGTATCCTAGACTTCTCTTTTGCAAGAAACAAAAAGATTTTAGTATCACAATTCTTGTTAAACAACAATCTGGAGTCACAATTCCACCTCCCACTATCTGAACATGCTCATCAAGAATGTCAGAGCCTCCAGGAATACATATAGATAATCCAAGTTCAGGAAAACAAAAAAGACTCATGGCATTACTTTGGGGAAGCAATAGATACACGTCTTCAAAATTTTAAAACTTTCCTTACAGGAATGTCCATCCCCCCAGCCCACTTTATTTGTATTTGGGACTCTAAATGTTGAACAAGCTCAGATTCTTCTCATGGATCCTCCTTATGGATAGGTTAAACACAAGGAACATCTCAAAAAGGAAAAATCATAAGCTAGAAGGCAACAATTACAACTGCATTCTCTGAAGTAGCAATGCGGAAGAAACTGCCTTTCACTTGTTCTTCTGCTGCCCCTTCAGTCATACCTATTGGCAGCACTTAGGCATCCATTGGGATTTTGCATGAGATTTTTTTCCAGATGATGCAACAAGCAAAGAAACAATTTCAAAACTCTTTCTTCACCGAGATTTTCATCATTGATGCTTGGCAAATTTGGAAGCAAAGAAATGAATTCATCTTTGATAGAGGTCGTCCTTCCTTTGATTAGTGGAAGAGTTTCTTCTGTGAAGAGGCTAGGCTACAGGCTCATAGATTCTGTGAAGATAAACGCCATGTGTTCCTTCTTTTTATAGATTCTCTTGTCTAGTTCTGCAGCCCCTCTCAGGCTTGCAATTGCTGTTGTTTTTGTTTTTGGCTTGGGCTGAACCCTTTCTGTACAGTCTTTTCATTCCTTTTTTCCTTAATAAAATCCTACAGTGGGGGTCTCCCCTAATGTATCTTACGTTCAAAAAAAACATAAGAGTTGAGAGGCTTGAGGTTTTTTTGATTGAGTTCATATTTTATATGTTCTTAATTATGCTAATGGCTAATAGGAGGTGTCATGTCGTGTTGTGTTGTGTGTATTGTGCAACATGTATCTTGGATTGTGAATGTGTAGGTGTTGGGTGCGCAGAGGTGGTCGACAGACTATGGAGAAGGTAAGTGAGGAGTCTGTGCTTGACAGACCAAGAGTGGTGAAGGGAGGACAAGGCTTGGACCGAAGGACCAAAATGCCGAGGATGAACCATGTCCAGCTCGGATTGGGCACATGGAAGAGCTAGAGTACATGGGTGATGAAAATGGCGTTGACCAGAGTCAAGGCCAGGGTCGGATCAAGGCAAGGCAAGGCATCATGAGCACTTGGTGGACCGTCGAGCCGATGACATAGAGGTTGGAAACACATCAACATCGGTGAGTCACGCCTATCGATGCGTGCATGATGGTTTCTGTAACAGAACCGACCAAATCATAAGAACGTAAGTACAAAAACAATCACCGAAGTGATCAAATTCTTGTACTTAAGCTCCCATAATCCCGGTAGTCCGGAAATCACGAAGGATTTCAACCAACTCTCGACATACAAACCAAGACCGTAGTGATTCAACACAACACATCATTCGTTACAACATTTCACAAGTAGCATTCGGATGACATCCATCAAAGTTTAAATAAAATATTACAAACCAAATACATTGCCAGATCTTAGTCATGTCCCACAAAAGCATCTTCAGATACGAGAACTAGGAGAGACCGCGCCCAACGGTCTAGTCTTCATCCCCAGCCGGGAGAAGACAATACTTGCAGCAACCAAAGTAGAACTGGTTATCTGCAACAGGTGGGAGATAAACCCTGAGTACGAGAAGGTACTCAGCTAGACTTACCCGACAAAACCAGAAATAAAAGACACCAAGGATCATGCAAGGCTTATGAGGTGGGCTAGCTTGACACATTTGCATAAAAGAGCTTATGAATATAGTGACCAATTTAAACTTAGCATCAAGCTTATCATCATTTACCTGTCCACTAGATTAGCACCTGTACTAGAGCACTCACTTATTAGGAGCAATCAATATTAACCATAGCAGGTATAATAAGACTGTCATCATCATATCATCATTTTCGAACCATTATGTTATTTAGTGTATCTACTTTGGAGATAAGCCCGTCAAGTTCTCACTAACCGGGAGAGACGGCGACTCGAATCGAACTACAACTCAGCTGAGGGGGGTATTCCTAACTCTCACCCTGACATACTTTGCAAGGGTAGCCGTGGGTCACCTTTGGAACAACTCAGGAACCAAATTCGTGGGTTCGATCAGCGCCAGCACTCTCAGGGATTACCCTTCTGCCAGGACGATCAGGACTTTTAAATCACCTGCCCTTGGACTCATGCCTACGGCTCCCTTCCAAGGCGCACTTTATACTTATCGACTCCCGGCCTAAGGTGAGCTACTCGGCTTCATGGTCGGTCTCCAGACCCGGCCAACTAAGAGAGAGGCATGCATTCAACATGAACAGGAAAGGCTCCAAGATTCAGTCCTTAAGCGACACAGACGGAGTCACTGCAAACCGGCAAGCCTCCGTCCGGTCTTCATTTCAAATTAAGACTGGTTCTTTTTTACGATAGCAAATATAGCCAACCGTGCCATATGTATCTTTCTATATCTCGCAGGTGACAGGAAATCACCTGACTTCTACCGTGTTTAAGCAGGGCTAAGCACTACACGAACCTAAACTACATAGGATTCAGGGTATCAATATCTAGACAAGGATTGGATAATCAATGCAACAAGTGTTTGCATCCAACACCTAAACTTAATGCAACAATATATATATGTAACAATAATACTTTAACTGCATTTCAGAAATTAGGAGGCTTAATATGCTCCGGGGCTTGCCTTTCATAAAGTTGCATGGACGGTGATCCGGGCACTCAACGGCGACCTCGTCTGGCACTTCTCCTGAAGGCTGCACCTCCTGAACCTTCGGTGTTGGCTGCTGCTGCTCCTCGCTCGGTTCCTCGAATTCCAGCAGGGTCACTCCTTCCGGTACACCTATTGCATGCCGATGCACAAGATAAATATCATGGATGCATAAGGAATGACATGATGCTCATGATGAATGAATCACAGTTAGTGTTTAACGAAAATATCACTGGACACTCGTTTACCGATTAAGAATAGCTCTATTCAAATCACTTTAAAACGTGTATCTAACTTAACTTGAAGAACGAGATCAACTTACCTAACTTGCATAACCTAAGATAAAGATGCTCATCTTCAGTTAAAGGCCTAACACCTAGGAACATTACCACAAACTTAGAAATAGTAAAGGCATACTTAAAACAACAGTTAAAGTTTCATATGCACACGGGTAGTTCCTTAATTTAATCATAACCAGAGTTCTATAAATTCAAATAACTTGCAAGAGGACATTCTGGAAAGCTTATGAAATTATCTACAAATCATTTGTAAACATCAAAGCATGATTCATACGTTAAACAAATCGAATTCCAGTAAACCTAGAATCTGTCTAGAAATGACAGGGTCGCTAAATTAAATATTTAGTGATGATGCAAAAGCCTAATTGGACCAAACCAAGTTTACCAACTTGTTGCACATACCAAAGGAATATCAGAAAGTATAGTGCCAACCTCTAAATAAATTATTTAATGTCCTTTTCTCATTTATTTAGTTAATTAGGTGATTAAAGCAATATATAGTAAAACTATTTAGAAAAATCTACAAAAATTACAGTAGCTATCTCATGCTTCACATAGACTACCATAAAAATTTTAAAGCCATTGGGCAAACAGAACTTGTTGTATCCAAAATAACAGGTGGCAAGTCTATTTCTAGCATAATTGGGAAACCCTATTAAAAAGAGTCAAGCAATAGATTTCTCATTTTTCTTAGCATCATTCTAGCATAAGAATAGCACTCACCAAATTTTACCCTTACTGGATCTATAGAAAAATTATGAAAATTCACACAAGACCCATCCATACAAACAAGATAATTTTATAACTCCTACATACAGTGTCCAAAATATATGAAAATTTAACTACAAGCTATTAATGATATGAGCAGTACACCATAAAAATTTCATGCCATTTGGAGCTACATAGAAAAAGATATAATTACCCATATTTCTTTCATGATTAAAATAAATAATTAGCAACTCCATTTTTCATAACAGAACATAGCATAAATTATATTTTTAATAAAAACTAGACATTATCATGAACTCAGCAAAATTGGAACCACATCATTTGAATCTACCAACTAGGAGATACATATTTTTGAATCTATACACCAATCTGTGAAAAGAATAAAACAAAAACGAATTTGAAACCCTAACTCTACTGCTGGGCCGGCCCGAAGGACACGGCGGCCCACGAAACACGCGCTGGCGTGGCCCAAACGCGACGCGGCCCACGCTGACTCCCGCCTAAGAACGACGGCTGACGCGCGGGTCCCACGCGACAGAGAGACAGGCAGGGGAAGGAAGAACGGACGGCGGCGTAGCTCGTCGCCGGTGGCATCTCTGGCGAGTCCAGTGGTACTACGATGTTCGCCTCATCAAAGCGCATCTAGCGGTGCCATCAATTTTGGCTATTACCGCAGCAAGAGGGGGTGGTGACGGCCATGGCGGCGCACGGCCACGGCTCGACCGGCTCCGGCGAGACGACGACGTCGCAGCCCTAGTGGTCTACTCGACGAGCTTCAGCGTCACACACAGTAGCTAGTGCAAGGGAGAGAAGGGACGGTAAGGGGCTCGAGTGGCACTGCCTCGTGCAAGCTTGGCCGGCGGCGGTCATGGCGACCCGGTGGAGCCGCGCTCACGGGGAGGTCTACCTGAGGCGAAAAATGGAATGACGGTGGGGTCACAGGCGTGGAGAAGCTCACGGTGGTGCTGTGGTTGGGATGAATCGGATCAAGGCGCTCGGTGTTGGTGGATTTGGCTCGGCAGCGTCACGGTGCCCCGGTCGCCGTGCTCTCGCGGAGGAAGAAGATGGCAGGGTGAAATGGTGAGTGAACGAGCGAGAGGCGAGACGCTGGCCTTCAACTGGAGCTCGGACGCGCGACGTGGAGACGCTGGCCGAGCATGCGCGCCACGCGGCGATCAGCTCCTGAGCTGGTCGGCCACGGCGAGCTCTGTCCGATTTCTGAAACGCTGATTCAGTGTTCAACGACGACGACTGACAGCGCAACTTCAACGTGTCAACACGGCTAAACCATCGATCCATTGCAAAAACGGTGTACAGGAAAAATGTAGGCCTACCATCCATCTACAAATTCTTTTCAAGGACCATCATCTAATTCGCCATGGATCAGAAGTTACATCAAGCCAAAGTTGGCTTGATCCAACTGAAAATGCAGTTAGGACTTAGAAATATTTTTCAGTGATGATTCCACCATCAATAATGACTTGTGGGCCATGTTTGAGGCTGTTCCACACATTTTCATGAGTTGATCATAAAACAACTTTTGTTCCTTGATAAATTAGTTACAACTTTGGTAAAGAGTGCACAGCCATGCAAGGTCTCTAGGTTGGTCTTTTGAATCAGTCAAACAGTGGCACCCTAAGGGTCATTAAAAGTCAAACCTCCACTTAAGGGCAATTTAGTCATTTTGATCTACATGAACAATGTCCCATCAATTACCCTAAGTGTAGTTAAGGTGTATTAGACCATAATCAACCACTTTACACAAATGCTATACCCATGTCAAATGATCACATGTGATGAAACAACAAAACAAGCAATTCACCCAAATGTTGCAATTCAATGTTTCACATGTTTCATGACTTTGTTGTTATTTTATACTTGTCACATTACTACCATGTTGCCATGTTTCAAGGTATAAGAAACTCATGTTGCATTCACATGTTGCACTACTACCATTCACAAGAAATCAAGTATGAAACAAACATAATTGCAAATGTTGCATATGCATGTTTCAGGGACCATGGCATGATGAGATAGATGATGCATATGTTTATGAAATGACATGCAATTTCGTGGAAGCCAAACACCTAGGGTGTTACAGTTTCTATGTTTGGTCCACGAAACATAGCAGGGATGGTTTGGTGGCTTGGGACTTGAAACCATCGGTGGCGGGTTTGACCGGTTTGGGCCTCAAAACCGGGAGCGGCAAGTCGAAGGACACATGGCGCCATCTTGAAACTTGCGTCGAGGCGAAGTGAAGTCGTGAAGGCACTGAGTCCATCTGATATAGACAAAATCGACAAAATATGGACGGTTTTACCCCTGGGGTATTTGGATCAAGTGCTTCACATAAGGATATTTTAGTATTTTTTTAGGTGCCTATATATAAGTGTTATGGCCGGTTTAAAACCAAGCCTTTGGGGGGTGTCCCTCTTGTTTGTGTGGTTGTGAGAGAAGGCTAGGGTTAGAGAAAGAGAGTGAGAGAGGAGAGGCTCTTTGATTTGAGCTTTTTGTCATCAAGCTTTGGAGAATGTTAGGAGTGGTTTATAATCTTACATCTTGAACTAATCTAAGGATCAAATTCGTGCTCTACTCGTTTCCCTCTCCAAATCTGAAATTTATCTTTTTCTGTGATTTTCGGAGCTCTTTTTGGGATTTTTCGTTCGTTGGATTGGCTGCGATTTTTATGAAATTTCTTGGAGCAAATTGGTGCTAGGACACATGTGAGCAGGCATAGGGTGATCCCCCATCAAAACATTCACTCGAGCACCACGAATTTGATGTTTCCCCAAATTTGTTTTCCATCCAGGGTTCTCTAATTTTCTGGAATTTGTGAGAATTTTTCAATCTTTCTGGATGGCTCCTGTTGGAATAGATTTCCCGTGATGTTGCGAGGCTGTGCTCCAAATCTCTCTTCACCTGGTTTTTTTTTTGGCTCTTTTTGGTATTTATCTGGTCTTCAGGCTGCGTGCTATGCTAATCCTGAAGCCTTGGTTTTCAGAAGCAGCAACTTACTTGCTGCGTCTGTCTTTTTTTAGCATTAGTACAGAGCTTCAGTAGCAGCTCCTTTTCCAATTTTGCTGAGCTCGATTTCTTTGGGATTTCTTCAGGAACTTAACTGCACCAATTCAATTTATTGAAGGAACAGAGAATTGTTTGGCTTACTTGCAGTTTGTTCTGGCTTAGAAGATTTCTTTTAGTCTAGTCATTTTTGCAGTGCTTTTAACTTCGCTTTTGAAATTGGTGGTGTTGTTTCAAGAGAGATAAAGATAAAAGGTATATTTTGAAATTTATTTTCCCAACAGCAGTGTAACAGCTTTTCTAGTCTGCAGTGGTGCTTTCTCTGAAATTTATTTTCCCAACAGCAGTGTAACAGCTTGAGCTGCATGTCTTTCAGCATCTCATCTGGCAAGTGAAGCTGCTGTTCAGCATCAATAACAGCAGCAACGACAGTGCAGAGCGGGCTTTGCTTCCATGTTTGCGGTTCAGTAGTTTTCAAATCGTCTCAGAGGATTAGCACAACGTGGTTTCCTTTCCTTTGATGTCCTTTTTGTGCTACAGAGATGAAATGTTTGACTAGTAATAGCAATTCTTTATTCATAACAGTATGTGCGTTAGTGTATTGATATGAGCAGTAGTACAGTAACAACATCGGTCTCTGTTTTTTTCACATTGTTCAGAGTATTCACATGATCAGTGTACCTCTTTTTACATCTCGACCATCACTTCATAATTCTTTATTCACGAGCTGTTTGTTTTGAGCTCCTGTTGCTTGTCCCGGCTTTGCATTGAGCTAGCTTGTATCTGAAGTTCTGAACTGTTTTGGTTGTAGTAGTCTGTTCTCTTGTGTGCTATTATTGGCAGCAGCACACTGCAGGAATTTGTTTTCTCTTCAGTGCTGCAACAGCAGGCAAACAACCACCTCTGCATTTAGAATTCTATTGCAGTAGGAGCAGCTTGGTGAAGTTTCCATTCTTTATGTGATGCGTCACATTGATGCAATAGTGAGAACAATACTTAGTAATCATTAGGATTAGTGCTTGATTAGTTCCCAAAAAGTTCCTCAAAAAGTGCTACAGTAGCCATCACATCGAATCTTGCGATACGTGCATGGAGCATAAATGTAGACGAAAAAAAACAAATTGCACAGTTTGGTTGGAAATCGCGAGACGAACGTTTCGAGCCCAATTAGTCCATGATTGAACACTAATTGCCAAATAAAAACGAAAGTGCTACAGTAACCAAATTCCCAAATTTCGTGAACTAAACACAACCTTAGTTTATTTCTTTTGCCATAGTTTACTTCCACATCACTTTGACATTTCTAGCATAGTTCCTTGGTCCAATAGTCACGGCATGCCTATGTGAATTTGATATTGCTACAAGAGTGGTGTGCCGAGTAATATTTAGATATAGGGGCTAGGTCATGGTACAATTGTTAGTCGAATCCGGCAGGGTTTAGACTCTTTTAAAATTAAGGCAAAAGCGCTAAAGGTTGTTAGTTCTAACTAAGCCCTTACTCTGTCTAAGTCGGAAAAGAATCGTAGACAATGTCATTTTGGCATTTAAAATTCAACAAAAATGATTAAGCAATATATCTATGTTTTTGCGCGATTAGTTGCATTTAGGTGTATACTAGAACGTGGTGCAGGTCGTGGTTACGTTAGAGTTACGATGCTCATGCAAAAAAATTGCCGAATTTCGTAAGAACGTGCTGTGAACTACGTCGTTGACGTTCTGATTCGCGAACCCTGACCGGCGTGACGAGCTCATGTTGGCGGGCTTCTATCTTCCTCTCTAGCCACTCTTGGGACGGAGGAATTACTTCGTTGGCTAGTTGGTAGTACCAGTTGCGGGTTTGGGTAGCTGGTTGGACTTGGGTCGAGTTAGGCACAGTTTTTTGTTCGCTTTAAAACTCGTGCAGGACATCGGTAGCAGTCGCTTGGCCCGGGCTCGTGGTCACCGTGCGCGGGGCGCTGCTGGCGATGGGGCTCCGGCCGCGATCGGGCCGCTGCCGTTGCCCAGCTCACGCACAAGGTTGAGGTCACGCATCGTCTGCGATTTGGCTCGCTGCTGCGCGCACGTCATGCTTAGGCGACTAGCCGCGGTGCCGCGCGCAGAGCATACTGTGGCTGTGGCGGGTTGGACTCGGCAGACGTGGCGCCCGCCTCACCCTTCAATCCACCTGCCGCGTCGAGCACTCGAGCCGTCCTACGTCGTCGCGTCTTGATCATCGGCTCCGGCTCCTGTGGCGATGTGACGCTTTCCCTGTCCACCCTGGCTGCCAGCCGACGCTGATGCACCCTCGTTCGGGTCCTACCACTTCAATTTACGCGCGTCGCGCCAACCACCTGGCCTTGTCACTTGTGTGCACGAGCTCGCTGCCACCACCGACCGGAGCCACGCTTTAACTCGCCCTACTGCTTGAGCTCATCCTCATGCTTTTCCCTCGACGTGACCATGGTCGGGGCACCGCACTTCACGCCTTTCTAATTCACCATGCTCGAGGCTTCGCAGTCTGATTCCTCATGCCAGCAAGAAGCCTAGGAGGTTATCTAGTAGTCCGGCCCTCACCAAGGCGCAGACGAGCATTGTGGTCGGCCAATTTGGTGACTGGCTCGTCGCCGATCAAAAATCACCGCCGTGCTCGGGAAAATGTGGGTAACGCCTGTAGGGCTATTAGCAATTCGATTGATCGTAGCTCTGAAGTCGGTTTGATTCCCCCTATTCGGTGCTCGTGTTGTTTTGGCCAGAGCGTTCGTCGGTGGCAGGGTGACACGCCGGTGCCGTGCTCGTAGCGCCGCCACGCGGTGCGGGCGCACGTGGCCAGCCTGCCCCAGCGTTTCCCTGCTTCAACCATCTTTATGGCGTGCACCTAGGTGAGCTACTGATGCCTCTCCACCACCTCTACTCCCCTGGGAGTGCGTAGGCTTGTAGGATCGGCCGCGCCGCTGTCGCTCCCGGTAGTACGCCGCTGAGTTTTCAACCGCCATTCATGCTTGTGGGTTTAGCCGTAGATGGTGGTCGGCCCTTTATTCCTATCGCAACGGGTCCAGCTCGCCCAGCGTAACCGCCGTTGCCGCCGGTGTGCCGTGTCATTGCGCACGGGTATGCTGGGGACCGCCCTGTTGCAAAGGCAACATGTTCCAAGATCCTTAATATAAAATACGTCTCTCGTACAATAGTGATCGGAGGTGCCACGTAATAACCGATTAGTCTGGGGGTTCTTTTGCAAAACGCGAGCGCGCACGGGGGCCTTTCGGTCTTGGGCCGCGCTGGGCCGTTGCGACGCGCGCGTGGCCGCCCCCACGCTGGGCTACTAGGCCGATTAGGTCGCCACTGGCCTTTTTGTTTTCTAAGCCTTTTCCAATTTAGTCTCTAGAGTAAATTTGTAAATTCAATATAAATTTGTGTAGAGATTCAAAAATTATGAAACTAATTTTGCTAGAATCCTAAAATCATGATCTATCTGCTAATATATCTTGTTCACATAGTTTCATGATATTTCTAGCAGTTCGTTAATTAATTTGAGATACTTAATATTGTTAAATATGCAATTCTAGGAATTGTTGTAATGAATTGGTGATAGTGTTGACCCTAGAAATTTCACCGTAAATTCCTCGTATTATTAGGTGCCCACTGTAATTTTTGTAGCTTCTGAATAATTAGTTTGCTGAGGTAACAAATGAGCCTTGGTGTATACATATAGTAAATAAAAGGAAATAAAGAAACACCTAGGAATTTTATAACTAAAACATTATGGGAAATTAGCGCCTTGTTTGACAACATGGATACGTGGCCTAGTACGTTAGTCGTTAGAGCTAACCCGGTAGCCTAGCGGTGTAATCATATTTTAAGCGTTGCGGTTGCCGTTGATTAATTATGTTTTCCGCGTGTATCCATGAATGTCATAATAGGAACAACGATGGATCTAGAGTCGACCAGAGTAGCAGAAAAGATGGTGCCTCATTGATCGTGTCGCCATGATGGAATGCTAATATTTGGTTATATCTTACCCAAGCAAGACCCGGTGCATAACCCCTATTATTCTACACTTTATTTTATGCTTGTGCATTAAGTTTTAAGGAGTTGAATGAAAACCCACTTGCATATATATATCCTTATCCTATGAGTCTTACTAGTATGATAGGATCGTGTAGATTGCTATGTTACAGGACTCCAGTAGAAGTCGAGTGATTGCTTGTCACTCGCGAGAGATAGGAAATATATTATTGTTGTTATTATATTACTATCACATAGAATATATATATATATGTATATATATATGAATGATAATTGAAGACCGGACGGAATGGTACTTTGGATCTGGACTTGGTTTGGCATTCGATTGAGGCTCGGATTGCACTTATTCCGCCCGTGTCGGTTATGGACCATCCATTGCATTGGGTTTTAGGCAGGTCACAGGCGTATTATCCTGAGCACATACTTGTTTATGGGAGCAGAGAAGGCTCGTTGCTCACTTGTTGTGGGTTTCGGCTCTTTCCGGACCGACTAATTGGGGGCTTAGAGTCCAAGTTTGGATGGGGACCTGGGCCCCTTGACAAGAGAGTGGTGGGTTGGTCCTGCTTGTGCCTGGGGTACAAGCGGGGTGTGTGTTTCGGGGTACCTAGTTGGGCACATTGATTCACTAATCGCCGGGTAATTCGGTACGACTTGTCTACAATCTAGCACCGTAGTAAGAACTGCAATATAAAAGATGAAAAAATTGTTCTGATTGCTTACCACCTGCTTGAAAGTAGCACAGGTGCTTACATAGAATGGTAGTTAATGAACTAGTGATGACTGCTAATAAAATTGAATATAAGGACTCACGTTTAGTAATGCCCCTGCAGATACAATAAACCCACAAGCCAAATAGCCTTGCATACCCTTGGAGTCTTTTTTTTCCCTCCTGACGGGTAAGTCTTGCGGAGTACAATTGAGTACTCAGGGTTTGTTCTACCCTGTTGTAGGTGGCAGGAATATGTGGAGCTGACACTTGTGTGTGAAAACCTCCTGGTGGGCTCAGCGAGTATTTTCTTTACGCTGCGGACATAGAGTTTATTTCAAATTTCCACCCAAAATGTTTTACAAATGGAAAAACTTATAACTTGTTATGATGTATATAACGGACCATCATTTTAATGTTTAACTTGTCCGTAAATGATTTTATTTCCGCTGAAACTCTGATAACATGATTATATTTTGCTGTTGTAAACAATTAATATTATACTCTGATGTTTAATGGAAAGTGATGTAAGAAATGGCTAAAATATTGTAAGCTTTATTCTCCTATTTATGATCCTGTTGAAAAATATGGATTTTTGAGTTCTCCCATGGGATGTGCTCGACGGAACTGTCCGATATTGCTCCCTTTCGAGGTGTTTAGTGTCTAGTGGAAGACGAGCGTCTCTAAAAACGTGTTATTTCGGGCGGTTCTGCCACACGCCTAGCCCCTGTGGGCCCCACCTATCAGCCTCATCGCTATGTCGGTTTCCCACCACCTTTGAGGATGCATCTAAGCCGTTGCTTAAGTCGGTTTGATTCAAGAGCTCATGTTGGACCCTCAGGGCTATATAATCCAGCCCCTGCCTCTCCTCCTAGGCATAACCCTAGTCATCAAGTCATTTGAGAAGACAGAAACCCTAATCATCCTCAGAGTTCCATCATATTTTAGGGCATAGCTAGTTAGGCTAGGTCTAGAGGAAGGCAAGCAGGCTTCGCTTGGATTCCCGATCGTGTCAAGAGCGTGGTTCGGTATAATCTTTGTACCCCCTCTCTTTTGTATCTCGATTATTTTTATATGCTTGCTACAATTGTTATGACAATATTAGTATTCATCTTATTCATGTTCTTTATTATAATGTTCATCGTTTACTTTGATTATATGCTTAGTATAGTTGGATTATCATCATATTCATGCATATGTTCGTATAGCACTCACTCTAAGGTACCATGGGTGGGTGGTCGACATTGTGTAAGCATGGTGCTTATACATTGTTTACCCCGCGAATACACCCTATATTCTAGGTCATGTGGTAGATCACGGACGTGACACTCCCGTTGAGTCCTTTGTAAGTCCACTCCCCGATGTAGGTAGCACGTAGGATCAGATTACGAAGGAAGATAAGCTCTGTTCTTACTCTTCCCTAGTAATATCCGTTATGTGTAGATATGAAGATGATCTTAGCCATGATTACTAGGTGTAATTGCACTAATCAATGTATGCTTTGACTTATAATTAAGGATGACTTAGAAATTATTCCTCTAATATTCTACCTGACCATGCTACTCCCATAGAAAGGACTACTCTGAGTGATTTATCATTATCATTGATCAATACTTATTATATATATCTTATCCTATGACTTACCCCTGTTATGAGTAAAATATTGGTTATGGTTTACTTCTCCATCAATAGTATAAGTTATCAATACATGTCAATGCTAGACCTTCCTGTTTACACCAAAATTTGGGAAGAAGAAGAACGCGGAAACTCAAAGCTTCTAGGATTGTGTCATCAAGGGATCGATTGGATGAGAATCGGTATCAACTAATTTAGATGTAATGTCAGAATTGGCTATTTTATGGATGACATCAGCAGACGGCGTCAATGGGCTATACTTGAGTGGCGCCAGGGAGACGTTTCGGACTCTACGAATAAGGAAAATTGGGGTCCAAGTTATTATTGAGTTAGGAAGTTTTCTTTTATTACAAGAATTGTAATGAGTCGTATTTGAGTAGGATTCATGTTTAGGTTCTGGGTATAAATATTAACCCCTGGTTATTGTACAAAGGGACAAACACACAATTAATACAATCTTTTCGGCTTTTGCCATCGCATTAGGAGTAGGAGTACTGTAGATCTCGGCGAGTTCTTCAACAAACAGGGCTGCATCGACTGATCGACCTCCAGCTTGCTTGTGAGTACCGTCATGACTTGTATTGTGCTTGTAAAGCTGCATCAGCTGATTGATCTTTTATGAGCCATAATATAAGTTAGTTATCGATCTGTATCGTAGTTTCTAAGGCTGCATTAGTTGATTGATCTCTTACAAATCATAATATAGATCAAAGTTATTAATTTTGTGTTAGATAATTTGTTGTTTAACACAATATCACTAGTTATCGAATCTGTTGAGATTAGTAAGATTTTCTTTGCTACTTTTGGTTGATTCACCAGTTATCGATCTTGTTATAATTAATGTTTTATTAATTATAATAAATCACCTGATTGAGATAGAGATAGATCTGCATCATATCATCTTAATTGGTCGTCTTCTAGTCTGGTCACGCTTTAATTTTTATGATTGATGGCTTAATTCTGCTAGATCGGTTGTTCTATATCTATTCTAATCGAACATAGTATGCATTCAAAGATATGTTTCAATCTTGAATAAACTTACTAGTTAATGAGATCTAATCTAATGATACTACCATAGCTACATCAATCCGGTCGAACCTCACTAGTAAGAATTTAGATTAGAAATTATCGATTAGTGGTCTTGTTCATGATCAAGATATGTACTTTGTTTGTTTGCTATGGCCGCATCGACTATTTTAGTCGATTTTCCTATACTTTCACGCATATAGCATGTTTTCATGAATCTGTCGACATGTAGATGGTTTTATAGATTCTTCGGCTTTAGTTTATCATCATTATCATAGCTGTATCGATCCGATCGAGCCTCACTGTTGATGATAATAGATTAGATTCAAAATGTTTGTAGATTTATTTATATTAGATAGTCGACTTGTTCGTATGCTATACTCTTTTCATCAAACTTATCGGCTCAACACTTTATATCGATCATGTTCCATTTAGCCGATGATGCTTTCTTGTATCGTTTCTTATGGATACGCCGAATATCGACTATTTAGTCGATAGCCTCATTGAATCGGCTATTTAGCCGTACATTTGGAACTGTTTGGTGCAACACCGACATGTTTACTTTAAATTACTGATAAGATTTTCTCTCCTTATCAATTACAGGTCAAATTGACTGGCACGTCATTGGGTTTTTCAGAATCGGCTGGTTCTGTGTTAAAACCAAGCAGATCTCTGGTCTTATTCCACTCAGATCTTCCGGCTTGCTGTGTGTTGGTCACATTGCCACATTTTTGTGTCAACACACTTTTTGGCATGCCCAATGGAACCACAATCGTTATGGTGGTTCACAACAAGAAGGACATTCTTATGGTGCCTTATGAAGACTTGCCTGCTGACAATAAAGATGTCATTGATAAAGCTATAGAGGAGTTTTAGAACAAGTGCTTGATGTCATACACCAAAACACGTGATAATAAAGTTATTCAGAAATATCCACTACCGAGAGTTTTGATGCATGGACAGTCAAATACAGACGAAGCTGATGATAGGCATTTGTTTGTAGAAGCTATCAATAAATGTGTTCATAATGCAACGCTGAATCATAATACAGCTTTCTTGAATATATTCCACAATATCATGAAGGAGGTGTTTTATGGATTTCCACTTGATCAGGTTGGACCGGCTTATTACAATATTCCACATTCATTGACTTAGGAGACTAATCAAGCCGGTACTAGCCACCAAGAAGCAGCACTAGCTAAGAGTGATGATGCCCAGGCAATTTAGAATTTATCTGAGCAAATTCATGGTGCTACTACTAATAAAATATAATATAATCCTAGATCATCAGTACAGCATGTGCAACAGCCGACAGGGCAAGTTCAGAATTAGATGGTTAATTTTAGTACATCAGGCCAAATACCATCGTCGGCTCAAAAAATAGCACCATCGGTTCAAAGAATTCGTAGAGATATAGATCTTAATGTTTTCAATCAGATATTTCAAGCAACAAATCAGGAAGGGGCTCGACAGATAGATATTCCCCAAGGATATCATTATGGTTCAGATTATAATATCCTCAATATGATTCCAAATCCAGGATATCAAGGTATTCAAAATTTTAATCCACAGATGGGTCAGCAATTGCCAAGAAATTCAAACTCAAATGCTGATGAATTGTTGCTCAGAGTAACCGAAATGATAAAAAATCAGTTTGGTTTAAAACCAAAAGGGCAGACCTTTTCGTACAAGCGTCCATATCCATAGTGGTATGATCTAGTGGCCCTTCCTACGAATTACAGGCTTCCAAAATTTGCTAAGTTCACTGGTCAAGATAGCACAAGTATAATAGAACATGTCAGTCAATATCTTACTCAGTTGGGTGAAGCCTCTATTGAGGAAGCGCATCAAGTTCATTTCTTCTCTTTGTCCCTATCAGGACCAGCTTTCACTTGGTTTTCATCACTAGCGGTTAATTCTATTGCCAACTGGAGTAATCTTGAAAAAAAAATCATACATATTTCTATACTAGGACAGGGGAAAGAAAAATCACAGATTTGACAACTATAAAACAAAGGGCTAATGAATCGGGTGCTGAGTTCCTTCAGAGGTTCCGAGAAACAAGAAACTTATGCTTTTCGTTGAATTTGACTGATGATCAGCTAGCTTTGTTGGTCGTTCAAGGAATGTTGCCAACATAGAGAGAAAAATTGCTTGGGCAAGAATTTGATAATTTAGGTCAATTGGCTCAATAGGTGACAGCACTTAATAGCCAATTCTAGAGTATGCGCAGAGATACCTGATTCTAGAAGAATGCTACAATCGTTGAAGCTTATAATCCATATTTAGTCAATGAGGATGATGAAGAAGAGGAAATTGCTGCAGCTAAATGGAATTGGGGTAAAAAGATAGTAATTGTTCCAAATCTTTAGGGAAAAGAAGTTGAAGAGAGTTATGATTTTGATGTTACAAAAGTAGACAAACTTTTTGATTTCTTACTTGAAAAGGGACAGATTAAACTGCCGAGCATCGCATATGCAATTATTGCATCACAATGCTTCGTGTCGTGACACGAAGCGACAGTCGTCTCATTCAACATGAGCGACAACCGACCGAGGTTCAAAGGCCGGCCCGCGAAGGGCTCAAGGCCACCTCGCATCAAACAGAGCTAGGGGAGAAAACACAGATGAGCCCCAGCGGCCTTTGCCCGACCCACTCAGAAGCGGACAGGGTCATCTCGACCTTCTCATTTGATCCTAACCTTGAGCCGTGCCCACAAAATCTCCATCGAGGGGAGGCCAGCGGCCCACCTGAGTCGGTCTCTAGAACGACTCAGGCATCTGCTGGGAGGCAGCTTAAGGAGCAATGGAATGCCACATGAGGGCTATGTAGACCCCGTTACAAATGATGGACCTAGATTCCACTCGAACATACCCGTTAGCGAGCTCACCAAGCGCGACACTTGAACCATTGAGGCAAGTGACGTTAGCTCAACCCCTCTGGTTGCAGAAACCGTGGATGGGGTGACGATCACAAAGATGAGCTGACCCTCGACCGGACCCCCACTATGCATAGGGGCTCAAGGAAAGTTGGATTCACAAGGAGACCAAATGCGCAGTCATAGAACGATGGCTTAGATCCTAGGGAGGGGGTACGTACGAAAACTAAGAATAATGTTGCTAAAACAAGAGATGTTTTCTCCTATTAGTTTTGCTATCATCTCCTTGATCTTTAGTGAAACCCTACCCTAGCAATGGCAGGGGGTCGGGTCTCACTCAGGGGCTGATAAGGACACACATATATACCCTTTCTAAAATAGTCGCCGTGCTGAATCCTTTCTCATGTTAAAAACCTAGAGGCAAAGGTAGTAGAAACGAACGCTAAGTAAAACTGGTCGGCCTTGGGGTCATGAAGCCCTGGCTCATCGTCGCTACATCGATGTTCTCATACTGAGAATGGGCAATCGTGAACGATCGATGAACGCCGAAGCGAAGCACACCCCTTGCCTTATCACATGCCCGGTCCATAATCTAGGTGGCGCAAACCGCGAGGGAGCTTATCTCTTGCTCCGGGGCCAGCTTGAGCTCATCGTAGACTAGCTGGACTACGACGCGCAGGCTGTTGTGTTCATCGCTCTCCTTCTAGAGGGTGTCCTTCACCTCACTGAGCACCTTCTCTAGGCCATGGCTCTTCACCACCTCTGCCCTAAGCTTGTCGTTGAGACCTACCCAAGTCACGTACCGACCGTGTTAGAAGGCTCACCACAGATTCTAGGGAAAAAACACAACAAGAAGAAACCAGAGACTTTCCATTCACATCCGCCCGAAGCCTGTGCACCTCATCGCGCTGTCGGGTCACCTTGGCCTCTAGGTGCTAGAGCTCCTCTTGGCGATGCTCGACCTCCATGGTGAGCCCGGTGGACATGCCCTCGGCTGCAACCTTCAAGTCCCTCTCCCTTTGGAGCTCCTTCTCGAGGTGGCCGACCCTACTGCTGAGCATCAACGCACTCCTGGCGAGCCAGCTTAGTCCCCACGTGGAGCTCCTCTATGGCCCAAAGCAAATTGTCCTGCTCCTTCCGTAGTCGTTCGGCCTCCATAGCATCCGTGCAAGCCCTCTCGATCAGGGCCGCAACCTTCTCCTCGGCCTCGCGGGCATTGTCGCGAGCGTCCTTCTCCCTAACTCGGAGGTCAGCCACCTCCTGGGCGGAAGGGGCAAGTTCAGGTACCTCCTGATGGGTGACAATGAGCTGTGTGGCCAGCCCCTCACTGCGCCGTGTCTCCTCAGTAAGGAGCTGGGACTTCTCCCGGCTGTGGGCCATAAGGACCTGCAAAGAAGACAAGACTTAGAGGTGCAAAAGGAGAACATAAGGGTCGAAAGAACGATCATATCTTAATTGGCCGACCAGGGCAACAATGTCGCGCATCGAGCTCAGCATGGTGGTTAGGGTGCAAACCGCATTGCCAACCTTCATGTAGATGCTCCCCCATTCCCTCTACTCTACTGCTTCATTGAGGGCAGCCACCCGGACCAGAGACCGGGATGTCCCCACGCCGACCTCAAGCAGTGTCGACCTCTCGACGGCAGCAGCTCCTCTGGAGCGGCTCCTCTAGCAATAGAAGGGGTGGGTGACGTGGACATGGAGGCCTGTCCCTTCACCGCATCCATGAAGGATGCCTCAGGTGTGCCACCTTCTGTTTGCCTCGATGTGGACATGGCCACCTGCATGGATGGTGGCTCCGGCCATACCTCCTCCACCTGAGATGTTGAGGACACGATTGGCCCCACCACACCTACCACGGGCGCCCCGGACGCGCCCTCTTCCGCCTGCTCTCCCGTGGACACAGCCACCGGCTGCGCCTCCCCGGTCGATGCCGTGGCCACCCCGACACGACTCACGCTCACCACCAGCATGGCACCAGCCAGCTCCTAGCATGTTTGCCAGAGGAGAATCTTCTTCGGAGCAAGCCGTGGGATAGTCCTATGCCCTCCGATGCTGCAAGGGACATGGCGGTCAGATTGTGGCAAAAGTCCATTAAGACAAAAGGACAAAGGAACTCTTGACTCACCTTGATGCCATCATACGAGGACATTTTGGGGCCACCTTGCCCAACCCCAGCTGCTCCTCATCGGCACGTTACTACTTTGAGCCCTTCCTCGGCTTGGAGGGCTTGGACGTATCAACACGGCCACCCCTCGCCAACTCTGGAGGCGCCGCCGAGGGGTCAGACGGAGCAGGGTGACCTATTTCTGCCGGCTTCGGGGCCACCGTCAAAGGCCCAGATGAGGCGAGGCGGCCTAGCTCCGCTAGTTCTGACGCTGCCATCGAAGGTTCAGACGCGGTGGGGTTGTTCATTTATGCCGGCTCTAGGGGCGCGCCCTCCCCCTCCTGCCTTGTGACATGCCATGGGAAGGGCCCTACCTGTGGCGAAGGTGGGTCCTCATCCCCGGTGGCTAGATCATCCCACAGGATGGGTGACATGGAGCCATCATCTTCCTCTTCTTCTTCTTCTTCCTCCTCTTCTTCTGATGAGCCTTAACGTCGCTTCCCTCGCTGTAGCTTCGCTCGTGGCTTCGACCGCCATTTCTTCTCCTCGTCATCCTTCTTCTTCTTCCGCTATTCATCCACGGCATGGTTCATCACCCTCACGGCCTCATGCTTTGGCAGCGGCGTGATGGAGTCCCGGAAGACTAACCCCACCGGAAGCTCATTGAAGCCCGTGTCCGGCCACATCATAGGATGCCCTAGGGTCAGAACATGGCGTCAGCCTCCCCCATAGCCTCCTTGATGCAATGCACAACCTCGCTATCATGGAGTGGCCCCTGGGCGAGCGTCGTCCCAATGAGCTATGCACTGGGCATCATCACATACAGCGGGAGGATGCGCACCATCAGGGGCGCCACCCTCCTCGCTTGATACCCCCTGATGACGTTGGCCCTATATAGGCCGTGGGTCTTCAAGAACATGATGGACTCGAAGAGATCGCGCATCCTCTTCTCCTTGATGGGTGGCCCCCACGGCCATGATGGCAGAACCTCCTTGATTAGACGCCCGGAGAAGACAGGCAAGGGTGCGATAGGGTCGTCCTTCAGGTAGAACCAATGCGAGTGACACCCCTTGTTGAATCTAGAAAGCCGGCAGGGCATGTACTCGACTGCCCGCTGCCCCTGGAGGTGGATGCCCGCGCATCCCATTGGCACCGGGGTCTCTCGGCCTCTCTCCTTCTTCTTCATTAAGGAGATGGAGAAGAAATATCTCTAGAGCTCGAAGTGAGGCTCGATCCCTAGGTACCCTTTACACATCGTGATGAAGGCAATGATGTGATGGATCTTGTTGGGGTTCAAGTGTTGTAGCTCAATCTAATAATGGTGCAGTAGACCTCGGAAGAATGGGTGAGGAGGAACCACGAGTCCACGCTCATGGAAGAGCATGAAGGAGACAATGTAGCTATCGGGTGGCACTGGCACCTCCTCGTGGCTAGGCATAAGCCACTCCGCCGCATCGGTCCTCCCGCGGAGAAGACCATTCTTGATGAGGCCCTCCATGTGTAGATAGGTAACATCGGAGTGATGCCATGAATCCATGGAGGATGGAGGTGGCTATAGAGAAGCAAAGGCAGCGGTGGAGGAGCAGAGGCTATAGATCTAGGGCTCCAGCGGTGGACTAGCAAACATGGCAGATTCGAACGACAGTGGTGGAGAAACAGAGAAGGTAAGACTGTGGTTTTGGTGTGCAGAAACATGAAGGGGGAGGCCTCTATTTATAAGGCGGAATAGGGCGAGAAGGCAAACCATCCACCTAGATTCACGCGCCCACTATGCCACGTCATGTCACCTCCCTCTGAAGATCATGCGCACACAATCTCTGTCTATGCCCCCAAAGGACACGCCTGGATGATGGTTCACCCGATCGATGGGCCGAGAACCGTCGTAGGTAAGGAGGGATACAAAGCTAAAAAAGCTCCTACGGCCCATCCAGTCCCAGGAGTTCAAAGGCCGGCCTAGCGATGGGTTCACAGCCACTCTAGGGCACCCTAAAGAGTGAGGGGTGGAAAGAGATGGGCCCACTAGTGGCCAGTACCCGGGCGCATGAGCATCGCAGGCATCCTGGCCCATGTTCGAGTCTCGGTTGGTTCCCAGTCCATGGTTATTTCTCAAAGAAAGGCAATGAGCCCTTGGGACTGGCCAAACGGACCCAAGAACTATATGGACTGATCGCCAAGAGTCTGGAATTGGTCACCAGCTGACCCATGCTATACCCCTGTGAATAGGAAACCAGGGCCCCACTCAGACTAGCTTGTTAACAGCTCACCAAGCACCATGTTTTGTCCATCGAGGAAAAATATGGCACGGCTTAGCCCTCAATTTTATCAAAAAAATGCTTGAGGGACAATGATCACAAAGATGAGCCAACCCTCAATCGGACCCCTGCTACACGTGGTGGCTCGAGGAAAGTCAGACTCGCAAGGAGACCGAACACGCGGTCGCAATACGATGGTGGACCGATCAGATCCTAGGGACCAGAATCAAGAAAAATCTTTCCGACCTCCCGAATCCTATGGTTACATGCCCCCGAGAAGACTGATCGAGACAAAAGGGAACCACTGCCCTACCTGGACATGACATGGGCTACAAAAAGAAGGCCAAGGCCCTCAGAGTCCTCTCGTCAAAAAAAGCCTCCAAAGGAGTAATCTACTCCTCCATAGGCTCAGGGGCAACTGTCAGGTATCAATATTAGGGATACCCAAAGCAAGGAGGTTAGCGCCCATGCTGACTTCCCTGGATGAAGCTAGATGTATTAAAAGGTCTTGTCTGATCCCAAGGCCACGGGGGTCTCACCCAAGGATACGGGCTCCACCTCGCCCGACCCCTTGAGTGTGGGCTCCATCTCACCTGACCCCAAGGATGCGGTTTCCGCCTCGCCCGACCCCAAGGCCGCGAGGGTCTCACCCAAGGTTGTGGGCTCCAACTCACCTAACCCCTTGGGTGCGGGCTCTGTCTCGCCTGACCCCAAGGCCGCGGTTTTCATCTCATCCGACGAGGACCCATACCGCCGCCAACCACTCCAAGTCCAAGTGTATGGGCCTGGGTCAAAACTCTAACACCAGGGAAGAGACTAGCATGCCTCGATGTAACCCATGGCCATGATGGGCCATACCTGAGGATTCACATCAAGAACAGCGTCGGGCGTGCCGGTGTTGTTCTGCCTAACCCTCGTACGAATGATGACAGGCACGTTAGTTCACCACGATGTCTGCTGAGATGAAATGGAACACCATGACCGGCAGATGACGCCTACACATGGCGCCAGTGACGAACAGGGCCACGACGTGGAGCCATCCCTGTTGACATCTACAAAATCAGTGAGACCTGCATGAAGAAGAAGAACAAGGACCCGGTGATCTTGGAAGCCTTCTTCTCCCTCTCGTTCTTCTCCTTTTCGTTCATTGTAACCCGTGCTTTCCCTTCGCCTATAAAAGGGGAAGCAGGGCACCCCATGAAGGGGGATCTGGATCCGCACAAGACTGAACCATGAGATAAAAGCACAAGAGCAGCGATTGAGCTCTTAGCACCCATTCACTCCTTTCACCAGAGACTTGGGATCCTTTCCCTCTCTCGCCTGTTTGTAAACCCTACTACAAACCAAGTGCCAGTAACATGAGAAGCAACAAACTGGACGTAGGGACATTCTGCCCGAACCAATATAAACCCTTGTGTCCTCCGAGCACACCATCCAAGCCAGACGCGCAAATACAAATTTACTCATCGGTGGTCCAAAAACACCGACACAATCCATCTTGCAAGGTCACACAAACCTATGCAACTAGTACTTCACACAACTAAGGGAGCTCCTACACAATCTAGTAAGCAAAAGCACAAATCCACTTAAGCTCACTATCAATGCTCAATAACAAGGCTGCACAAGCCAAATTATAGAGCGCAAATTACTTAGCTACACAAACTAAGCAATGTGACTAACAAGGCTACACAAGCCAATTAGTCACGAAAGGGATCTACTACTTTGCTACACAAGCAAGAAGGTAACTAACAAGCTATACAAGCTAACTAATTACAAGAGCAACTACACAAGCACAATATATATGAAGGTAAATACAAGCTTGTGTATGGGGATTGCAAACCAACAGGAAGAGGATGACATGGTGATTTTTATCCCAAGGTTCACTTGGTTGCCACCAAGCTAGTCCTTGTTGTGTTGACTGCTCACTTGGTGGTTTGGCGGCAAATTGGCATCACTCACCAAGCCCACACGTTGGGCACCGCAAGAACCTACCCCAAAAGTGAGGGTAGCTCAATGACACGCTCAACTAGAGTTGCTCTTCACGATCTCCACAGGGTGAGCACAATCCCCCTCACAAATCCTCCTCCAGAGCACCGCACAATCTTCTCGTGTGCTTCAATGGAGTCGCTAGCCACCAAGCTATCTAGGAGGTGGCAACCTCCAAGAGTAACAAGCACCACCGTCTTGCAACTTGATCACCTAGTGTCACTCAATGCAACCTCATGATGCAATCGCACTAGAATCGCTCACTCACTCAATCGGATGAACACTATCAAGCAAGAGTGAGTTAGAGGGCTCCCAAGCACCATCACACAAGCCACCTAGGCTCTAGTGTGCTCAGTTACTGGCCAAAGGCTGACCAACACTTCTATTTATAGCCTCACCGGCTAAACTAGCCGTAACCCCATCACTGGGCAGAAAAACACAAGGAACGGACGCGCCGATCGTGATGACCAGACGCGTCAGGCCCTGCGTCCGCTCACTCCTGGCCGTCCACATGGTGCTCGCGTTCAATGTCCACCGTGTGATCCCAATGGCTACTTCGCGTGCCAACGGTCAAGTGATGACCGGACACATCGATGGACGAACTGACGCGTGGCACCCGTGTCCGCTCAAGCGTAGCTATGCACCACCGAGCCGATGACCTGACGCGATCGAAGAAATGACCTGACTCACCATGAGCCAACGTTCGGTCATTTCCAGAGAGCTCCCCGAGCCTCTGTTTTATGATCAGACATGTCAGATCTAGCCTAACCGAACACAGGCCGGCGTTTGGTCCTTCTCCTACTACCATGCATCATAGCCACGCCTTGCGCCACAATGTCAGCGTACATCAGTATGACTAGACTCACCCTTCTGTGCATCCGATCACTTTCAGCGCCACTCACTGCACAGCATGACCGGACACACATGTGTAGTCTAGGCCAGCGTTTGGTCACCTCCAGCGACCTGTTTTGCCTTTGTTTCTTCGCCGAGTTGATCCACTTCAACTCTAAACACTTCCTCTGTTGCACATGTGCCAACACCACCAAGTGTACACCACCATGTATATGTGGGTTAGCTTTTCACAAACATTTTTAAGGAGTTAGCCACTCAACTTGCCACGCCACTCGATTCTAGCAATGATGCAAAGTTAGATCACTCGAGTGGCACTAGATAACCGATATGCAAACAAGTTTGCCCCTCTTAATAGTACGGCCATCTATCCTAAACTCGGTCATCAACTTCTCTACACACCTATGACCGATGAAATGAAATGCCCTAGGTTATACCTTTGCCTTGCCCATTCCATTCCATCTCCTCCAATGTCAATGCAACACATGCATCAACATGATCAACAATGATATGATCCACTCCATTTCATCATGTGACCATATTGGTTCATCGATCTTTACTTCACTTGCTCTTCATCGTTGCTTTGGTCCATCGGCGCCAAGTCATCACTCAACTTGCCCTTCACACTTGCAACCGATCTGTCGAGCCAAGTCATGTCTTGATCTTCTCCACCTTGATCACATGACTCAATGTCATGTATCATGTGCAATGATCTCCTTCATCATCACATATGTGAGCCTTGCAACAAATCCAAGCCATTTTACCTCTATGGCATATGTTGCTCACACACATGTACCTATGGACTAATCACCTGTGTATCTCACATTAAACACAATTAGTCCACCAAGGTTGTCACTCAATTACCAAAACTAAACAATGACCTATCAATCTCCCCCTTTTTGGTAATTAATGACAACTCTACAAAGATATAGAAATTAAGCACTTTTAGATTCATGTTGCTTGCCCAAGCAATTTTACCATGTGTAAATGATTTTGGACAAGTACCACAAACCCAAATTGGTAGTATTAGCTCCCCCTACATATGTGCTAGAGTGTTTGGTTTGAAGCTCGCACATATGCATAGATTAGAATTGTGGGAGAGTAATTACTACCAATGATGCTAAGGTATATAGAATAAACCTTTGAAGCATGATACAAATCAGAGTTGCACTTTGAACACCATCCTTAGCACCATGAGTAGCTAGACAACAAAAATACTAGAAACCCCATGAGATCAACATTTTAAACAAGGTTCTAGTACCACGTGTAGAAAAACAAGTCTAGCTACCATCCTATGCATGCTAGTTATCATATCATCAATCAAATTCTAAAACTAGCATACATCACATAGGCATGCATATCAAATTTAAAAACTTATGCAATGCAAGCAAGCACATGACTATGCACATATCAAATGTAAACAAACAAGTTCATGAGGTTGCTCCCCCTACTTGTGTGATCCTCTTGTCCAAGAATTTTGATCCTTCTTAATTCCTCAATGTTGCTCCCTCTTTGTCCATGTCCATGTCCAACCTCTACTTGTTTGTCTTAATCTCTCCCAAAGATTTCATATCTTTGTACAATCTCTTCCCTTTGTCATCAATTTTCATAAAAGGTGTGCTTCCCATTGATGCAAAGGCTTGCAGTGGAGTAGATGGTTGACACTTGAATCTTCATTTTTTTATGGACACCACTTGTATAGCTCTTTAGACACCATGTGTAGGATCTTGTAACGTTGATACCAATTGTAGTGGGGCTCCTCCCCCTATGTCCAAGCATAGGTCATTCTCTTAATAATCTTGAGCCCTTCTAGATGAGGAAAGCATTCTTCATTTGATGATCACTTAAAGTTGAGGATCACTTGTGGAACCACCATCTTGTATGAATGATACCATGTGTAGAGATGTGATACCACATGTATGATTGATTTGTCAATAAAAACTATTTCTTGAACATTTGCTATCTTCATGAGTACCACTTGTAGGATATCACTTGTAGGTTGATCTAGACATCACTTGTGAATTCTTGATGAAATACTTGAGTCTAGATACCACTTGAAACAATTCAAACTAGTTATCCATTTGCATTGTTGTCTTGTGCTTGTACTCTTGTTACTTATCATGAGCTTCTAAGTTGACTTGAACTAAATTGATTTGCTTAAGCTTCCAAGTCCGGTCTGAACCAATGATAAGTTTCTTCACACCTCTTACAAGGGTTATCTTGCCAATGTTGTACTTATCACTTGTTAGCAATCCAAATTAAATCAAGTACTTGGGTTCACTATCTCATGAACAAACTCATATACTACCACTAGATCAATCAACCATTCAAGCAATAGTGGTAGGTTATGAATTTTAAACTTTCATTTTGTCATGCATGATCCTAATAAGCATGTACTATATGCACTAACCGCATACTAGTAAGGGATGTAATGATCATGCACATTACAATGATACCTTTGCTATCTTTGAGTACAGGATAGTCATTTGATTTCAATTAGCCTCCGCAATAGCAATGTGAAGTCCAATTATAAGCTTGGTGAAGACCAATCATCATAGATAGAATCCATTCTTCACCCATACAATTTGAAAACCACTAAGGATCAAGTGCACTTTCTTGTTGTGGTTGGCTTGCTTCTTCATTTTATCTTTGTTTGCATGAGAGCATCAATGTGAGAATACCACTTAAAATATCATGACTAGCTCTCTTTTGGGTGTTGCTTGCTTTTCTTGATCAACCCTTTTGATTTCTTCAATTAAGCATCTCAAATGTCCTTCGGATCACCACTTCCATGTTATCCTTTCAAGCACCACACTTGATTTACCTATAAAAGGCGGCAAGCCCCTACACTAGGGAGAAGTGACCTCTCCAAAGAACCATTCTTGATACTCACTTGAAATAGCTTGATTGATTGATCCAAGTGATGGACTTAATATGATGAGTAACCATGAATCCTTCTTTAAGTCCTTTTCTTTCTGCTTGTTTAAGTCCTTTTCTTTCTACCATATGATCTCCAATTGTCACTAGAACTTAAACTTCATCTTCATCTTGAGCTTGGTCTTGATCTTCAATTTGAGTACCAAATATGTGCCAAGTACACTCCACAATCAAATGGCCTTATAGTCATTACTTGTCATGCTTCTAGCTCATCTCAAAACCAAATTTAGGTGCCTCAATCACTTATAAACATGTTTCCAACTTGAGGACTTTTCAATTAAAGTGACTCTTGATCAATCCAATAGATGTCACTTTTCTGGCAGATTCTGTACTCTTCAAAGAAAAATCTATATCTTCCAATGTACAGATCCAAATACCAAAAACATTGGTGGAGATATGGTTCACTAAGTCATCTAGCAGCTGTAAAAAATTGGGCTTCTTTTGACTTATATATTGCAACCAGACTTCAATTCTTCCACCACTGCTACATACTGAAAATTGCTGCACTATAGCTGACAAGATCTACTCCAAAACAAAGCATCTCTTATCCAATTATTATGAAATTTGCACAGAATCTTATAACATAAGTCCAAAGCATGCATATCAAATTTCAAGCCAATACAAATAGATTTGATCACTCAAACATGGCTAAGATCACAGCTCACTCAGATTTTGCAATATAGGACAGATTTCAATCACTTGAGCTATACTTCATCAAATGTGAATCAAACTTGAAATCAACTTATTTGAATACTCTCACAAGACATATATTTATTCAATCCACTTACTAAAAGTCATCTTATGAACTTATCCATTCAAACCAACTCAAATTTAATTACTAAGCAATTAATCCATTCAATCATCTCATAGCAAGCAACAAATGCATATATATCCATTTCAATCAACTCATATGCACCCAAATGAAATGATCAACAAGAGATATACCTTGGTTAGCTCATGATCAATTAGTTTGCAAGCTTCAACTCAAGTAATTTCAAGCCACCAATTATAGCCAATAAATCATCCACAACTTGAATATGACACTTGCATGTTGATAGCATTTGGACTTCACTCAATTTTGACTTGGCATTGGGATGAGATTTGCACTAGGCTTCAATACTTGACACAACATATGATGATCAATATGAAATCAATTGAATCAAGCCTCCAATGCCGATGGTACCTACAATCAATCATCCACTTTTTGATGGTACCCAAACTAGTTTGGGCCCTCTCAAGTTAGGTGCAACATACTTAGGCAAAGCCTTAGTATGAGTAGCGGGATGTTTTGCAGTAGCAACCATAGAGGTACCATTATCATCCTTCCTAAGCATAGAATCATCATTAATTGAAATAGGCTTAGGAATGTTACCTAGGGAACATGAATTAGCCATGTGTCCCATTTCCCAACATGAGTAGCAATTTCTCTTTGATTGAGCCTTCTCCTCCTTGCTCATGTGGTGCTTCTCATTGTCTTGCCTCTCATGAGTTGTTTGAATCTTCTTCTCAAGCTTGGTAGGACACCACGAGGCACAGTGTCCCATATCTCCACACTTGAAGCACTTGATGCGAGCATACACCTTCTTCTCATCTTGAGTCTTGCTCATCATCTTGGCATCGTGAGTAAGCATTGGATGCCTTGCTTTTCCACCCCTTCTTGTCTTCTTCTTCATCATCATCAAGTCACTACCATCATCATGGTTGATCTTGATTTGCTCTTGGGGCTTCTTTTCTTGCTCAACTTGTGGCTTTGATTGAGGCTCAACTTATTGCTCTACCACTTGCTTGGTTGGGCACATAGAGGTGAGGTGACCCCATGTGTGGCACTTGAAACACTTGACATGCTTGAGCCTCTCTTCTTCCTTTATCTTCTTGAGCTTCTCTTTGTTTGGGCAAGTATTTTCAAGATGTCCCACTTCATGGCACCGATAGCACATGAAATGAGAAAGATTATCTTTCTCTTGCTTCTTCATCTTCTTTTCTCTCTTTCTTTCGTCCTTTGTCATCTTTTTCTTAAAGCCAAGGCCACACTTGTCACCATAGTTTCTTTGAGTCTTCAACATGTGCTCAAAGGTGACTTTTGAGTTGTAGCACCTCTCTAACTTGTTGATCAAATTCTTTACTTCACTTTTGAACTCATTGTTCTCCTTCAAAAGGTTAGTCTCACAAGACATAAAAGTAGAACAAGCATCTATTTGTGAAGAACATGGCATATCTAATAAATCATCACAAGAGGTGGATACATACTTCTTCCCTACATCACAAGAGTTAGTCACATGTTGTGTTTGATCATTTGACTCATGTGATGACCTCTCACTAGTTTTAATTTTCTCATTGGAAAGTTCTTTAGTGAGAAAAGCATGCTCTCATACCAAGTTATCATTAGCAACACTAAGCTCCTCAGGATTCAATTTTAGCTCCTCATGTGAACAACTAATGACATAGAGTAGATGCTTTTGTTGTTCACATGTGTTCTTTAGAAATGAGTTTTCATTTTCCAATTTCAATGTTTTAGCTTTCTCATTTTCTAAAGACATGGTCATGCTAGCAAGTCTACTCACAAGCTCATCATACGAATCAACACGATCAACCACATTAGCTTTTTGTACCTTTGTGTCACCTTGTGACATGAAGCAATGTGGTGTAGTGGATGGGCTTGTAGTAGCATCACAATCATGGTCCGAGCATGAACCATCATCAACACCATCAACTGTGCTTGAGGTAGAGTCATCATTTGCATCACTTGAGCTCGAGCCATCAATCTCATCAAGTGAACTTATGGTAGATCGATCATCATCATCACTTGACTATGAGGTGGAGCAATCTTCCACAATCACCAAATTATGGTCATGCTCGACACACTCATGCACCTTCTCCTTGGGCTCATCCTCCTTGAACTTGCCAGCATCCCACATGGAGGAATCACTGAAGGTGTGCTTGATTGATTCTCATATCTCACGAGTGATTCCCACATAGTTTATCCTTTTCATCAATTCAAAGCTCAAAGCATTCATTAGATAACAAGAAGCATGTGCATCAAGTTCAAAGAGAACTCTTTGAGCTTTGATTATATTTCTATGGTCCAAGACATGAGTGAGACCACTAGTGACAATCCACCAAAACTTAGGTCCCTTTGCCCAAAAATGATCAAGCATGCGATTTTTCCAATGTGAAAAGTTTATGCCATCAAAACTGTGTGTCTCACAAACATCTAGCCCACTAGACGTCATCCTCTCAGGTCAGTGAAGATCACAAATGAGAGACCAAGCTATGATACCACGTGTAGGGTCGAGATGACGGACTAGAGGGGGGTGAATAGCCCTTTCTAAAATTAATCACGCCGGCAAACCGAAACAAATGCGGAATTGAAACTAACGATCTAGCCAAGACTACACCCATCTATCTAAGTTCACAAACACCTTATAAAGATCCTAATTAGGCAACAAAGGTGCCGGGCTAGCTAGAGCTCACCTAACCAATCTATTTTGCAAGGTCACACAAACCTATGCAACTAGTACTTCACACAACCGAGGGAACTCCTACACAATCTAGTAAGCAAAAGCAGAAAGCCACCTAAGCTCACTAGCAATGCTCAATAACAAAGGCTACACAAGCCAAATTATAGAGCACAAATTACTTAGCTACACAAACTAAGCAATGTGACTAACAAGGCTACACAAGCCAATTAGTCATGCAAGGGATCTACTTCTATGCTACACAAGCAAGAAGGTAACTAGCAAGCAAAACAAGCTAACTAATTACAAGAGCAACCACACAAGCACAATATATATCAACGTAAATACAAGTTTGTGTATGGGATTGCAAACCAACGGGAAGAGGATGACACGGTGATTTTTATCCCAAGGTTCACTTGGTTGCCACCAAGTTAGTCCTCGTTGTGTCAACTGCTCACTTGGTGGTTCGGCGACAAATTGACATCACTCACCAAGCCCACACATTGGGCACCGTAAGAACCTACCCCAAAAGTGAGGGTAGCTCAATGACACGCTCAACTAAAGTTGCTCTTCGCGATCCCCATGGGGTGAGCACAATCCCCCTCACAAATCCTCCTTCGGAGCACCGCACAATCTTCTCATGTGCTTCAACAGAGTCGCTAGCCACCAAGCCATCTAGGAGGTGGCAACCTCCAAGAGTAACAAGCATCACTGGCTTGCAACTCAATCACCTAGTGCCACTCGATGCAACCTCATGATGCAATCGCACTAGAATCGCTCACTCACTCAATCGGATGAACACTGTCAAGCAAGAGTGAGTTAGAGGGCTCCCAAGCACCACCACACAAGCCACCAAGGCTCTAGTGTACTCAGTTACCGGCCAAAGGCTGACCAACAATTCTATTTATAGCCCCACCGGATAAACTAGCCGTTACCCCTAAACTGGGCAGAAAACGCAACTAATGGACATGCCGGTCGTGATGTCCGGACACGTCAGGCCCTGCGTCCGGTCACTCCTAGCCATCCACATGGCACTCATGTTCAACATCCACCGCGCGATCACAACGGCTACTTCGCGTGCTAACGGTCAAGTGATGACCTGACACACTGAAGGATGACCTAACGCGCGCCACCCGCGTCCGCTCAAGCGTAGCCACGCGCCACCACGCCAGTGACCTAATGTGCCAAAGAAACAACCTGACTCACCATGAGCCAGTGTCCGGTCATTTCCAGAGAGCTCCCCGAGCCTCTGTTTTGCGACCGAACACATCAGATCTAGCCTGACCGGACATAGGCCAGTGTCCGGTCCTTCTCCTGCTACCATGCGTCATAGCCACACCTTGCGCCACCACATCAGCGTACGTCAGCATGACTAGACTCACCCTCCTATGCGTCCGATCACTTTCAGCGTAGGTGCAGCCCAGGCCAACATCCGGTCACCTCCAGTGATCTGTTTCGCCTCTGTTTCTTCGCGGAGTTGATCCACTTCAACAAAACACTTCCTCCTTTATAAATGTGCCAACACCACAAAGTGTACACCACCATGTGTATGTGTGTTAGCTTTTCACAAACATTTTTAAAGAGTTAGCCACTTAACTTGCCACGCCACTCGATCCTAGCAATGATGCAAAGTTATATCACTCGAGTGGAACTAGATGACCGATATGCAAACAAGTTTGCCCCTCTTGATAGTACGGCCATCTATCCTAAACTTGGTCATCAACTTCTCTACACACCTATGGCCGATGAAATGAAATGCCCTAGGTTATACCTTTGCCTTGCGCATTCCATTCCATCTCCTCCAATGTCGATGCAACACATGCATCAAAATGATCAACAATGATATGATCCACTCAATATCATCATGTGACCATATTGGTTCATCGATCTTGACTTCACTTGTTCTTCACCATTGCTTTGGTCCATCGGCGCCAAGTCATCACTCAACTTGCCCTTCATACTTGCAACCGGTCCGTCGAGCCAAGTTATGTCTTGATCTTCTCCACCTTGATCACATGACTCAATATCATGTCTCATGTGTAATGAGCTCCTTCATCATCACATATGTGAGCCTTGCAACAAATCCAAGGCATTTCACCTCTATGGCATATGTTGCTCACTCACATGTACCTGTGGACTAATCAATTGTGTATCTCACATTAAACACAATTAGGCCACCTAGGTTGTCACTCAATTACCAAAACCAAATAAGGACCTTTCAATAGCATAAGACCAGGTCAATGCATAGGCTAAACAATGCTCTGATTGTGCTGCTGCCAAAGAAGGTGGGTGCCTCGGCACCCGGGGACTTTCGGCCAATAACCATGGTGCATAGCTTTGCCAAACTTGTGTCCAAGCTGATGGCTTTGTGCCTCGCACCTCTGCTCCAACATATCATTGCAAAGAACCATAATGCTTTCATCCATAACAGAACCATACACGACAACTTCAAATATGTCCAGAGGGCAGTGGTTATGATTAGGAAGAAAAAGATCCTAATGCTGCTATTGAAACTAGACATCTCTAAGGCATTTGATACTGTCTCTTGGCCATTCCTCTTGGAGGTCCTCTAGGCATGGGGTTTTGGAGACAACTGATGTAGATGGATCGAAGCTCTACTCAGTATAGTGTGTTCAAGGATCTTACTCAATGGCCAGCAAGGACCACCGATCAAACACTTGCGGGCAATGCAGCAAGGGGATTCATTATCACCAATGCTCTTCATCATTGCCATGGATGTCTTGCATAGGCTATTCATCAAGGCCACCCAGGATGGAGTGCTTCAAAAATTGGAGCCATCCAAAGTATAGTATCAGTGCAACATGTACGCTGACGATGTCATCCTCTTCATTCGGCCAACAGTTCAGGAAGCTCGGGCGGTCAAGCGAACCCTAACCAGCTTTGGAGAGGTGTCAGGCCTGGAAACTAACCTGTAAAAATGCTTGATCACTCCAATATATGATGGGGAAGACAATGTTGGCCCACAGGATTACTAGCTCAGGTGAGTGGACCACTCACCAGTCTTGCCGAGCACCCGCTAGTGTTGTCGAGCACCCACTAGTCATGCCGACCACGAACAAGGGTTGTCTGACCACAACCTATGGCTAGAGGTAGAAGAAGAAGGGAGAACAGAGCAAAACTGAACTCTCTTTGTTGAGTTGCAGTGGCAAACTATATATACAACTCTATCCATCTAGTCCTAGTACAGTTGTCATGCTGCTATAGTGACTAGATAACACAGCAGGACTGACTTCTGCACCTGTCCCTGCATGTGGCTACAGTGTGGCAGGTGAGCCGTTCAGCGCCTGCCTCTACAGCGGCTACAGTACCACAGCAGGGGGCCTTTTCGGCACCGCCTTGCCCTACCGTGTGTTACAAGGAAGCAAAAGATTATCTAACCATTCTTTCCCTAATCCTACTGCTATCCCTTGTACCCTCTCCATGCCGATCATCTCCTTCAGCTCTATGAGTCAAAGTCATCGGAGCGGCTTGGTGAGGACATCCGCGAGTTGCCGACCAGTTTTGATGAACTCGATGATGATCTGCCCTCCATCAACATAGTCCCCGAGGAAGTGGAACTTCACGTCGATGTGTTTGCTCCGGTCGTGCAAAACCAGATTCTTCACAAGGGCGATGGCGGGCTGGTTATCCACCATTAGTGCTGGTGGGTGAGCTTCCGCACCGGTTAGCTCGCCCAGCAGTCGACGTAGCCACACAACTTGGCAAACCACTGTGGCCACTGCTACGTACTCTGCCTCGCACATAGATAGCGCCACCACCTTTTGTTTCAGCGACAGCCATGAAATTGGAGCCGACCCGAGGAAGACAAGCACGCCAGAGGTGCTCCGCCGTCTATCGATGTCCCCCGCTATGTCTGCATCACTAAACACAGTGAGCTGTAGCCTACTACCACCAGTTTGGGAAAGATGATCCCCTGATCCATCGTCCCCATGACGTAGTGCAGTAGCCGCTTCACCGCAGCCTAGTGATCCTCTCTGGGATCCTCCATGAAGCGACTGACGTAACCCACGGTGAACGCAATGTCCAGCCTCATGTGGACTAGGTAGCGTAGACCGCCAACGATGCTCCAGTAGAGTGTTGCATCCACCTTCGCCGTGGTGCTGGCCTTTGTCACCTTCAGCCGCTCCTCCATCGGAGTCACGCATGGCTTGCACTCAGCCATGCCGCTCCGCTCCAACAGCTTCAAGGCGTACGCGCTCTGAACAAGCGTGAGTGCCTCCCTCCCCTATCTCACCTCGATGCCGAGGTAGTAGGAGAGCGCCCCGAGATCGCTCATTCAAAAACAAGCCGCCATCTCATGCTTCAAGCTATCGATGTCCTCCGTGGGCGCGCCGGTGACGGTCAAATTGTCCACATACACGCCAACGCCGAGCTCCTCCTTCCCCCATCACCGCATGTAGAGCGCATGCTCGGTTGCTCACCTCGTGAACCCAAGCTCGCCCAGCGTGGCATCAAGCTTGACGTTCCATGCTCGTGGGGCTTGCCGCAGCCCGTAGAGCGCCTTACACAGTCAGAGCACCTTGTGCTCCTCTCCCTTGACGGTGAAACCTAGAGGTTGCCTAACGAAGACCATTTCTGCCAGGTCACCATTGAGGAAGGCTGATTTAACATCCAGGTGATGGACGTGCCAGTCCTTTGCTGTTACCAAAGCTAATAGCAAATGGACAGACTCCATGCACGCTACTGGCGCAAAGACTTCCTTGAAGTCGATGCCCTCACGCTATACAAAGCCTCGGGCCATGAGGCGCGCCTTGTGCTTAACAATGGTGCCGAGCGCATCTCGCTTGACCTTGTACACCCACTTTAGGCTGATCGGACGGCATCCTAGAGGTGGATCGATGAGCTGCCAAGTCTCGTTTTCCTCGATCGCCTTCATCTCCTCCAGCATCGCCTGTCGCCAGTTTCCATCGTGCTCGGCCAGCGCGAACATGGGTGGTTCCTCAGCACTGACGAGTAGCAGCTCTGGGTCGTTGAGCAGCCTACCCGCCAGGCCTGAGGGCCCTGTGCCACCGACGAGGTCGTCTAGCCCGTGGAACCGCTCCTCCTCACCTTCATGGAAGGCATCCCGAACTCAGTGATGTCACTTGGAGGTGAGGCGAACTCGATCGGCATCGATGGAGTTCCCTGTTCCACTAGGGTGCTCGACAGAGCACTTGGAGTGCTTGGCAGAGTACCTAGAGTGCTCAGCACCCCGGATGTAGTGCTTGGCACTACTCCTGGATAGCTTGTCACAACTCCTGCAGTGCTCAGCATGACTATAGGAGTGCTTAGCCTTAGTCTTGTAGTGGTCGGCACCACTGCAAGACATCTTGGCTCCACTACGGGAGTGCTCGGCACCCATCCTGCAGTGGTCGCCGCCACAGTAGAACCTCCGGCACCACTTCTGGTGTGCTCGGCATCCCTCCAGAAGTGCTCGACACTCCTCCCGGAGTGCTCGGCATCCCTCTTGAAGTGCTCGGCACTACCCCAGGAATGCTCGACACTGCCCCAGGAGTGCTCGGCTCTATCGCTGGAGTGCTCGGCACCTCTTTCCCAGCGTCTCCACCACCGTGGATGACCAAGTGCTCGACTACGAAGGTGTCGATGAAGCCGCCAGCTTCCCCCATGCTCAGACTATTCCAGTCCCAAGCCACCTTCTCGTTGAACACGACATTGCTCGAGACAAGTACCTTGTCTCCACGTGGGTCGTAGAGCCGGTACGCCTTGGTACCCTCCATGTAGCCCTGGAACACCATCGGTGTGCTCCTGTCCTCCAGCTTGGTGAGGATCGGCTTCGTCTTCCTGATGTGGCCGATGCAGCCGAATGTCCGGAGGAAGGACACACTCGGCTTCCGTCCATACCAAGCCTCGAACGGCGTCTTGCCCTTTAGGGCCTTGGTAGGAGCGCGGTTGAGGATGAACACCGCCGTGGTCACCACCTCTCCCCAGAACCTTGTCGGCATCCTCTTGGCCTTCATCATGGATCGAGCCATGCCGACCACTGTCTGGTTCTGTCGCTCCACCACGCCATTCTGTTGTGGCAAGTACGGCGCGGTGTGGTGTTGTACCACACCCTGATCCACGCAGTACGCAGCGAACTCCACCGAAGTGAATTCGTCGCCCCGATCAGTCCTCGGCGTGTGGAGCTTCTTGCCGCTCTCGGCCTCCGTGCGCATCTTAAACTTCTTAATCACCACCGCCGCTTCGTCCTTGCTTGTCAGGAGTTGCAGCCACATGTAGCGACTGCAATCATCCACAAGCAGGAGAAAGTATCGCCGACCACCGGCCGTAGCTGGTGTGATCAACCTACAGAGATCACCGTGGACAAGCTCAAGAGCATCCCACGTGCGATACTTGGCTGCCTTTGGGAACGGTAGCCTCCTCTTCTTCTCGGCCAGGCAGCTATCACATAGCTCTACTCCGTGCTCGATGTGGGGTAGCCCTCAGACCATCCTTTCCAGCTAACCAAGCGCATTGAAGCTGAGATGTCCGAACCGGGCATGCCACAGCCACGGCTCCTCGGTATGCCTTGTCGCCAGGCACACCGGCTGCTCTACCTTCAGGTCGAGCAGGTACAACTAGTTCTAGGACCTCTTCACCTTGGCGAGAAGTCTCTGCTCCCGATCCTAGATCCTAAGGACTCCGTCCTTGATCAGCACCTCGCTACCACGCTCATCCAGCCGGCCAATGCTAATGATGCTGAAACGCAGCTATGTGATGTAGTATACATCCGTTAGCACACGGTGCTCCCCGTTCTAGCACCTAAAGATGATGGTGCCGCGCCCTCGGATAGCCACCCTTGAGCCATCACCAAACTTCACCGTAGCGGTAACATCGTCGTCGAGCTCAGAGAAGGCTTCCTTGGAGCCCATCATGTGGTTGCTGGCACCGGAGTCCAGATACCACCGCTACTCCTGGTCGGCACCCACACGTCCGAGGTGGACTTGGACGCGTGGTTTATTGAGGTTGACAACCTTTAGGGCCTTCCTAGGTCCTTCGCCCGCCAGCACCTCTTCCTTCTCCTCGGCCTCAACGTCATGTAGTGCATAGAACGTCGCCATCAGGATAGTGGCCTCATCCTCATCATCGGCTTGCGCCTGATGAACTTCAACCTTCTTCTCCTGCTTGCGATTTGGGCACTCCCGTGCCCAATGGCCCATCTTCCTACAGTTTCGGTAGGCATTGGGGTCGACCTGCTTCTTCTTCCTCGAAGAGGCAGCCTTGCCGTCGACGCTTGCCATCGCCACCGCGGCTGGAGGAGGCTACCCCGGAGTTCCTCCAAGCAGCCCACTCCTCCTCTATCAGCAGCAGTTTGCCGCTGTCCTTTGTTGTTGTCGCCTGCTCTAGGCACTCATCCACCGCCCACAGATGGCCTGTCACATCCTCAATGAAGAGGGTGGACAAGTCCAGCATCGTCTCTATGAAGAGAGCGATCTAGATGTACTTTGCCGGTGCGGAGCGGAGGTACTTGGAGACCGCCTCCTCTTCGTCGATGGTGACGTTGTGGCTCCTCAGCTTGCTGATGAGCGTCTACAGGCAGAGGGAGAAGTCCTCCACCAATTCACCATCCTTGAACTTGAGGTTGGCGTACTCCTGCTTCAGAAGTTAGGTCGTTGCCTTCTTTGCACGGTCAAAACCAACGCGCATCGCCGTAATAGCCTCCCACGCCTCCTTAGCAGAGCTCTTTGTCCCCAACGGCTCCCTGTACTCCACCGGTATAGCAGCGAGGATAGCCTCCAACGCTGACATGTCATCTTTCTCATTGTTGGTGCCCTTGTCAACAGCATTCCAGAGCCGTCGGGCTCTGAGCTTGACCTTCATGGTCACCGACTACTCTCCATAGTTGGTGCGAGTCAGCGTCGGCCAACTGGTTCCGCTGACCTCCCGCACCATGCGAACAATGACCTCCTGTCATGGCTAGGCAGCCACAACAGTGCCACTATTGTCGTCCATCTCCGAACCGTTTGACATCACCAGCGGTTAGTCCGACGACAGTGCTTGTACGGCTCTGATACCACTTGTTAGCCCATAGGATCACCGGCTCAGGTGAGTGGACCACTCACCGGTCTTGTCGAGCACCCACTAGCCGTGCTGACCACGAACAAGGGTTGTCCGACCATAACCTATGGCTAGAGGTAGAAGAAGAAGGGAGAACAGAGCATACACACACAGCAGAGACACCAGCGTTGGACGGAGCCATGTGTAGGAGATGGCAAAACTAAACTCTCTTTGTTGAGTTACAGTGGCAAACTATATATACAACTCTATTCATCTAGTCCTAGTACAGCTGTCATGCTGCTACAGTGACTAGATAACACAGCAGGACTGATTTCTGCGCCTGTCCCTGCATGTGACTACAGTGCGGCAGGTGAGCGGTTCAGCGCCTGCCTCTACAGTGCGCTATAGTACCACAGCAGGGGGCGTTTTCGACACCGCCTTCCCCTGCCATGCGTTACAAGGAAGCAGTAGATTATCTAACAGACAATATAGTCAGTATCCTCGGTTGTCAGGTTTAGCCCTTCCCTCTCAAATATTTAGGACTGCCGCTGAGTACCAAACCGATCCCAAAGGCACATTTCCAGGAGGTAGTAGAATACATCGCCCAAACACTGCCACCCTCCCACGGCTCGCTCATGGCTAGAAGTGGACGTCTGGTTTGGGTCAAATCAGTGCTTCGTGCAGTGCCAATCTACGCGATGATGGCCGAAGACTTGTCAACCTGGGCACGCAATGAGATGATGCCATCTGCAGAAAATTCTTCTAGGCAGGCAGCGATGCTTCGGTGAAAAGGAATTGTATGGTGTCCTGGCCGATTGTATGCAGACCAACAACGCTGGGAGGGCTTGGAGTTAGCGACCTCAAATTAACTGGATATGCACTCCAGACCAGATGGTTATGGTTGCAAAAGACTGATGTTGACCGGGCATGGAGTCAGCTACCGATCAAGACCGCGCCTCAGGTTTAGGCGTTCTTCCGGGCGTCCACGTTCATGGAAATTGGAAGATTGCTGGCTCAATGGATCGCCACTGAAAGAAGTGGCTCCATGCCTCTACCAACTGATCCCCAGGCGTACTCGTGCAACCCAAACGGTCAGGCAAGGGCTGACGCAAAGGCAGTGAGTTCGGGGCATCTCGGGCGAAATGTCTGCAGACGCTATCGTCAAATACCTGCACATCTGGGAGGCAACCGACGACGTCCGATTCAACAATCAATATGATAAGCTTATCTGGCGCTGGACTCAAGATGGAGCTTATTCCACTCAGTCTGCCTACAAGATGCTACACGCTGGCTCACTCAAATTCAAAGGCCATCATCTAGTTTGGAAGACATGAGCGCCACTCAAGGTTAAAATTTTCCTCTGGCTGGCCCTTCGGCATCGGCATTGGACTGGGGACAGATGGTTGCGGCATGGGCTCGAGGCAAGGGAGCTGTGCTACCTGTGTGATCAAGAGGTCGAAACCATCGATCATATCATGGCTTCATGCTCCTACTCACGCGAGGTATGGCACTGCATCCTATAGGTGCTGCACAGACCGTTTCCATAGCTCGCCTCAACAACCATCAGCTGGTGGAAGCGTCTTCGAGCAGGATGCACCGAACTGCAGCGGTCCGGCATGGACTCCCTGTTCGCCCTCATTTCTTGGCATGTGTGGAAAGAGCGCAACGCAAGATGCTTTCGCGGGTCTTCGGCTTCGGCGACTGAGCTTATGCAGCTCATCAAGGAAGAAGGGGATTGATGGATTCAGGCCAAAGCGAAAGGCCTTGGAAACCTCGTAGACATGGCAGATCCTCACCCGGCGTCGTGTGTTGTTATGTAACAATGTAGTCCCTATGTTCAGCGCGGCCTTGGGTCGCTTCCTCTTGTAATTTAAACTTGCTTTCTTCTAATACAATGTATTCGAGAAAAAAAAATATTTCTTTGTTGCATTAGTCTCTTTTTTCTGATCTTGCATCTCGCATTGCAGTCGCCTTGTTCTGATGTTGCAGTCGCCTTGTTCTGATGTTGCAGTAGACTTTGTTCTGATGTTGCAAACAAGTAATACTTCTGATGTTTGTATCTTGCATTGCTCCTTGTTTGCTAGGTGATGGAGCACGGTGGGGATGGGGCGCGGAGGGCAACGGGCGTGCAGGGGATGGCGACGCGACGAAGCACGGTGGCGCAGCGGTGGACGGGCCGCACGTGGGGGTGCGCTCGTTTTTAGACGGGGGCGCGCTCGTTCTATTCGCATCGGATCGGATAGGTGGTCCCGTGGGGCGCGGCGGGAGGACGGGATGGCGGCGCGGAGGGAGGACGAGCCGCGCCCGAGCGGGAGGACAGGCCACGCTCTGTCCGTATTGTATCTGAATCGTCGGGATCGAAATGTTATGTGGACTAGGTGCGTCTGCGTCCCGGACTAAAGCCGGGCGGGAAAAAGAAACCGGTTGGGCAGGCGGCGGCACGAATCCAACGCGGGTTCGTAGTAGATAGTAGACTCCAAAAGTCGGATGCTTGCCACAGGCCAACTCGGACTCGCTCCGGTCAGTGCATAAATACGTAGCTGCCAACTCAATGCCCCACCCATTGCCCCGCATCTCTTTCGTCGCCGCCGGCCACTACTACCCCGTGCAGTCGTGCTCCGACGCCATGGACGCCTTCATCAAACGGCCTCTCGTTCGTCAGATTCCACTGCCTGGCTTCGAATCCTGCTCCAGGGGTGGCGCCACGATGCACACCAACCCCTTCAGCTTCGACCTTGATACTGCGACTCCATATTCGACTGCCAGCTCCTGGTCCATCTCCGGTGGCGACATGGGGAGGAGGACACATCCCTTCAGCTTCGGGCACGACATTGCTCGTCCTCCGATCAGGTTGTCCGATCTCTGTGATGATTATTTTCCTCGGCCAGCCCAGTTCGGTCCGTTTCCAACAATGAACGTCCCTCACAATGATTACGTCCCCGCCGGCGGCGAACTACCTGCGCTACCAGTACCACCCGCCGGCTTCAATCCGACGCCGGCCTACGACGACGGCAACCCCTTTGACGCCGACGGTAGGGCTGCCCTTGCCATGGATGTTCCAGCACCGTGGGACCCGTGCTACGACGACGACGACGACGGCCACGTCGTCCAGCTGGGCATCGAGGAGCCCGTGTCGTCGGTGTCCTTCGCTGCTCCGGTCTGCGACGGCGCCGGCACCCTTAACGACGACAACTCCACGGGGGCTCCTCCGAAGCTCTGCTGTCCCTATGACGGCTTTGACGAAGACATACAGGCCACCCTCCGGGCCCAGGAGGACGAAGCCAAGGCCAAGCCGTCCCCGGACTACCTGGAGACGACGCAGGGGGGGCGGATGAGCCAGGACACGCGCGCCACCCTCGTCGGCTGGATGAAACGGTTCACCCAGTGCTACGGCCTCGCCCCCGGCACGCTCCACCGCTCCGTCGCCTACGCCGACCGGTTCCTCTCCGTGCAACCGATGGCGGACGTCGGCATGCACCGGCTCCGTCTCCTGGGCGCTGTGGCCGTCTACGCCGCGGCCAAGTACGAGGACCAGGGAACCGTAGAGCTATTGGACGCCGCGGAGATCGCCAGCTACCGCCGCCGCTGCGGCCGCGGCGGCTTCCCCTCGAGCAAGGAGGAGGTGCTCGACATGGAGCGCACGCTGCTCGCGGCGCTCGACTACCGGCTCGGCCGCCCCACGGCGTACACGTTCGTGGAGCACTTCACCCGTCACTACGGCGAGGAGGAGCTGCGCCTGGAGCTCCGCTCCTGTGCGCATGACTTCGTGGACATGTCGCTGTTCCACTACAGCTGCCTCCAGCACAACCCGTCTGCCGTGGCTGCGGCGGCCATGTTCCTGGCGAGGCTGACGCTGAAGCCGACGTACGGGCAGATGAAGAGTTGGAACAGGGAGCTCAAGGAGCTGACGGGGTACGAACCCATAAAATTGGAGCGTTGCGTCGAAGCAATACACTCTCTGATTCCTCACCATGGTGATGGGTCCTACGACGACGTCGACCTCTTTCCAATGTTCTATGCGATTGCGGACCCAAAGTAGGAACAGCAGAACTGGTGCTCCGAGAAGCTAGCAGTGCACGGCAAGAGGTTTTAGCTAACGTAACTGCACAGAATCTGAGCAGTTTGTTTGGTAGTACTGAGTATGTATTTACGCATAGGGTATATCGAAGTGTATAGCAAAATTTATGTATCTTGAAAAGTAAAAACTCTTATAATTTGAAATGAATGGAGTATTTTTGTATTCATCTTGTGAAAGAGTTTAAAGAGCAACAACTGTACAGTGTGTGCGTGTGTTTATGACAAAAGACATTTGTCTCATGTACTGTGTACACAATTACAGTATTACGTACACATATACACGCCACCGGCGCACCTTTGTTTCTTCATATATCAGTATCACAAATACATATGTAATCACATTACTAGCAATACATATTAACAGAATATATACTGAGACTGAATAATCATGATAATGCACGCTCGAGGTAAGTACCCATAAGGAGTAACTAATTCTATAAAAAAAATCAAGCAGCAGCCAAGAAGAACCTTCCCTCCAAGTCATAAAGATTGGCCATCTTGGGTTCATTTGATAGGATATAGCTGAAAACCAAATAACATACCTAAAGGATTGACACATTATATTTTACATTCAGTTATTTTAACGTCTATAGGGCAACTCTTGGTTCGTTATTGTGCAGTTAATTATCTTCACCAAAATAGGTCACCCTAAATCCTTGTAATAACGGCTACTCAAATTTCATAGCACCAAATAATGGGTAACTGTTGACACTAAAAAATGTCCCAAGGTGGTTTTTGGGCACCACGAATAAGTTATAAACGTCTTTGACATGTTGGAGGTCAAGCGGCACGACAAAATAACGAACGAAACGCGCGGAGCCACCCGCGAGCCGAGCCAATCGGCTAGGCCGGCTCCCCCCCCGGTCGGCTTAGCCGAGTGCCCAAGTCGGCCAAGCCGACTGACCCTGCAGCCAGCCTGCGGGGGCTGACCAGCCCGCAAAAGCCGACTCCCCCTATCGGCTAAGCCAACTCGTCCTAGAAACCGAGTTGGAGACTTCCTAAAATCGGTTTTTGGTATATTTTTGACGTGGGAAACTTGGAGAACGCGTCTTGGAGATGTTTCTACTGGGATAAGACCACCCCCCTCTATATATGAGAGGATCACGGCCGATTGAGTTCCCATCTATCCAATCAAACAAAAACACATCTATCAACTCCTTTTGCCCTTTTACTCTTCCCTCGACCCCTCCTGCTGTTTGTTGAGATTCCCGGTGAGAATTAGCGGCATCCTAGGCGGCCTTGTTGGTCTTAGGAGTCCTCCACGTGCTCCTCCCCGACGGGTCTTCCCAAGAGAAGTTCGGGAGCGTTTTCGGCCAAGAACGGGCTCTACATCGGCCTTACCGGTCTCTAGATCGGTTTGATCGATTGCGCTGCATTCTTGCATTGCAGGTTGTATGCAACGTCTTTGGGCGTTCAAAACCCTTGCCGGTGTGTTACCTTGAGGACATCTTCAACGTCAACAGTAACACTCATGACACACTCCTCTACTCAAACAACATGAATATATATTTGGCAGCTCATATTAACACTCTACAAGTATTAGATCAACTAGGGCATGTTTGGATCTTTTGTTGGTTACTGTATCACCTTACCCAATAAGGATTCTGAGCGAGAGGTTATGTGTTTGGTTACTTAACCGGAGCGTTTCAGAGTCCGTGCAGACGAGATTTTGTTTGCTCAACCAAGAGAGCCAAATTGGCTCACCTCGCTGGGCGAGCTTCTTGTTGCCCGCGCCAACTAGGCAAGGCCATGCGACGAGAAGAACCAAACATGCCTCGCTTAGGTAGCTCCATCAAAATAGTGCTTACACAAAAGTTCAAATACATTGCTAGCTAATTGTCATGAAATATGCAATAGTTTACAAGGCAAACTACGTGTATAACAAAACAAGATCCACATTGTCATAATCTTTTGTCTAGCTAAGGGCATCCACAATGCTAGTGCATGCCAATCATGCATGAAAAGCAAACATAAGCATAGTTCAATTTCCGAAGTGTACACATCAATTGCTGTGGGACCCATACTACAGTAAAAAACTCTCAACTATCCATACTATCCCCCTTGTAGCCAAGCTTCATATCCATTCCCCATTCTTCCCCCCACCCCCTCACTACCCCTCCCAACAATCCAAACATAGATCCAGAAATTAGGCATAGAACTAAGTAGATTAGCTCATATGGACATGGACCCAACTGATCAATGGGCTCAAGAGCGCTATAGCGGATTGATTAGTTAGATTTTTTGCAGCATTGGATATCAGGTTGCATGTGGTGGTGCAAGTGCAAGATGCCTTGGACAAGTGTGTTGAGGGGATGTGTCCTCGTTGTGGTTTCCATCGAGGAGGTGGTGGCCTGGTGGCCATGCTCTTTCACATGGAGGCTCAACGTGGCCGCCACATTTGGAGGCTAACATACACCAGTACACCACCCACACCCACTGTTGAGCGGTGCTCTCCACCAACACGTTGGTGAGCATCGAAAACCACTCAACAATGAGGCGAAGCACCTCATCAACACACTCAACGTTGCTAGACACTATAGCTTTGGGATCAGTGGAAGGTGCGCTCCAATTAAGTGGTGCTAGCATTCAGGGGTGGAGCTTGGTTAAGGCCAAGCTGGGCCACGGCTCCCCTGCCTAATATAATGGAAATTTCCATTTGCTAAACAGTGAATTTTTTACTGTTCATGAGTCGTTAATACTCAGTTACATAGAATGGTCCCTCCTGGTTGTTTGATCAAGCTCCACCACTACTAGCATTGACAAGAGAGTGGTGTACAACGGCCATGTGCAAGATACATTATTTTATGAAGCTTAGGGCATCCGGAGTGTGGGAAATAACTAGGGCCTTATTAATTCCTAGTTGGCATTCATAGAGGCGATCATATACATAACAGAGAGTTGAACTTAACCCAAAAACACATATGACTCGATCATTGGCTTAGATCCTAAACTCAAGGAATAAAAAAATTAGTAGTGCCAATCCCTCATCACATCCACTAGGGAAGAAGTGGTGGATCGCGGGAAGGAGGCTTGCACGCAAGAGCATGTGCTTGGAAGATTTCTAGCGTGGTGGATCTCTAGCACTGAGGCTATGTCATTGTGGTGCTAGCAGAGGGTACCAGAATGTCACTGTTGTGCAATTCTACTAGAATTGGAGCCCATGGATGCCGCCCAATTTGGCTAAGAAAGAGCACCTCCATGATGGCAACATGCAGGGGATCCGCAAGGAGGGGTCATGGGCTTCGCCATTGGTGGCAAGAGACCACCAACACACCTGAACAAGGTACAGATTTGGCATGGATGAGTGTGGGGAATTCCATTGGGCAATGATTTTATGTGACCAAAAGATGGGGAAATGGAGCAAGCCAACATATAGTTCATTTTAAATGTGAAGCAGGACCCACCTTAGGGTCTAGTACCATTATCCTACAAAAGAGAAGGAGGCCATAGAAAATATAGGACCCGCCTTCAAAGTGAATTCAAGCCTTATTATAGGTTTTAGTGTTGATGATTCTTAATTAAGGATCTAACACATTTATTGAGCCATGAACAGAGTCTAAGCACAAATGGACAAGGCATATGTGCTTAGTCCCCTCAAAAATGAAATGCAAGAATACCACATAAAGATCATTTTTTAAAAAAAAAATTGTAATGCTTAGAATTGTGTTTAGGATGTTGTACTGCCAAGAGATACCTTTACATAAACTAGCATTCAAAAGTGCTCAACTGAACTAATAATACCTGAGATACACTTGATGCAACACATGCACTATTGGGGTTGGGCTATAAAATCTAAATTTTTTTTACTATGTCCACTTGCGGGTAATTCATTCGTTTGCGAATAATCTGCAATTGGACAGCATGTAGCCTTATACCAAAGTGTTGCAAATAATCCATTGAAATATCTGTCAAGTTGCATATTATCCATGCATTTTTGTGGATTATCCGCTGATTGACTCTTTGTTGCAGTCTAAGTAAATTGTCCAAGATGGTGTCTAGTCACAGATTATCTATGCATCTGCATGGAATGTTTGCAAATTGATTGTGCCAACGACTCTTTTTAGCGGGTGGGTATTTATACCTCACCACCCGTTCTAACAATTACCTTATTCAGTTTTGACAAAACCCTGGATAAGAACTCTTTATAGCGTTTAAGATGTTTTCCTCTCTTCCCCCCTGTGCCCACTTTTGTATTTGACTAGGATTTGATGAGCGAGAGCTTGAGTGGGGGTGACTGAAATTCCATCTCTTTAGCACTCATCTCTTCATCAAACCCATGGGTTGGTGTTTATTACTCTTGGAGCTTCACTCCTAGAAGGCTAAATGTTGCCTGTCAAAGCACCCAAGCTTGTGGTGTGCTCCAGGAAGTTTGTATTGCCCCACAACTCTAGTAAGTACCCTCAAGCTTGATCTTCGTGGATTCCTTGAGAAGTGGATAGGATTCAGAGAGACCGAGCCTCTATGGCTTCCACAACAATGAGGATGTAGGCACACCTTAGTGGAATGGCTAAACCTTGGATAAATCTTTTTTTCTCGTGTACTTGGCTTCTTTCTTTCTATTGCAACTTCTTCTTTGAGTTTGTTGTAAAGTGTTGACTTTTAGAGTTAAGCCCAATCTACTTCTCTATTAATTTTGAGCTGCATGTGACCTCTAGAATAGGTTAAGGAACACCCAAGCAACCCAAGAAACTTTGTTGATCTAATTTCTCGACAGGGTTGTGAGTAGGCAGCCTCACACCTATGAATACTTCACAAACTTGTGAAGCATCAGCAACAATCTATATGGATTATTTTCTGCAAGTGGCCTAACTTGTTTCCAAGATAGTGTTTAATTTGCAGGTCGTCCTACTCAACAACCACTTCCACTCCTCTAGGCCCTATTTGATCATTTCATGCCTTAAGGTCTCTAGAGGTATTAAACACTCTGGATGCCCTTAGTGTGACTCATCTGCATAATCAAATTTAGGCTCTGATAGGGTTGGCTCGAACGCTACAATGTTAATGGTTCGGTACTTCAGTGAGCATCACATGGTTTGATTTTGAACCACACTTGGAGCTATACTCTAAGAGCATCCTAGAATTTGTGCATGGAGAAGCAATGGATACAAGTTGCCACATGCATATATGGGGTTATTTGCAAAATATGTTAATGCTTATGGTATATGTAGAACAAACTTAAAACATACACTTAATAAGTATGTGTTGTGATTGGCTAGATTTGTTTCTTAAAAGTTATATCTAAAAGAACAAGTGCAACAAAAGAACCCACATATTATAGGTACATTCTCTCATTTTGGTTCAAAACTCTTAATCTCAAGTGCCTTCTATAAACACAGTGCAAAAATTACTTGGTCATACATCATAGTAATAATAGCCCAATGTGTATCTTTGCTATACAAATATCATTCCACAATAGTTGGCATATCAAACTAAAAAGCTTCAAAATAATAAATAAAAAATTAATTGCACACCTCAAATAATTAGATCAAACCAAAACAACTCCTAACAACAAACAACACTACAATAAATCCATCACAATAGATATCAAACGAATATTATACCCGGGCTGACACATCACTATATATTTCCAAATATAATTCTAAACAAGGAGAAATGAAAGAAAACATGCATACTGGTGACCATTATTTGTTGCATAAAAGAGTGTATAAAATACACATACTATTTTATTAGTATTTTTGTCTTTAATGACTAACCCTGTAATAGTTCTTAGTCTGCCACTCAGAAGGAGCATGTTTTAAATGTCATTGGATTTTCTAAAAAATTGTAAATCACTCTCTAATAGTGTTTTAACAATATTGAGTAGCACTTTGACAATTGGGTTAAGATCCACTGGCATCTCAGTAACTAATACTACTTGACGATCAACTTTCGCCAAAATTGCACCAAGTAAATAAAACTAGGTACTATATCTAAGCAAAGAATATCTTTGTTACTCAAATTAATATTCTTGGACGATAATTGGCATCCAACAGAAACACCACGCTAGTAATGGGTAGTTCATAAGCGCACTGTGCAATAATAATTAGATACACGCTCAAACCAATTAACGCCTGGTTCATTATGCATTGTATAATAATTGGCTTAGAATAGCTTGATCTTAACGAATAGTGCGTTACATACTGCATAATACTCCCTTCTTTTTTTCTAGGATACGCAAGAAAATTACGTATCATTATATTAAATAGATAGAGTTTGCAACTAAAGTATAGGAGGTGTCGTTGCCGGCGCTTGAACAGTTTGGGGCTACATTGTGAAAATAACAAGTAGGATCTTAAGCTTGTAAGGACATTCCCAATGGTGCATTGATGATGGTTTCTATCCTCATTAAATGACTTGCCACGTAGGTAAAATGCTGACATGGCAACGTAATTAATGAAGAAAGAGAGCAAAAATCATAGAAATTGTTTCCTCATGAAGAAATCAGGTCTACTCTTGACCCAATGCACCAAGAAACCATGAAATCGCCATTGGGGAGAAACCACCAGTTTCTAGAGAGCTCGTGTCGCATTCTCATTGGAGGAAGAAGATAGAGTTGGGAGAGAGAAAGAGAAAATAATTATTACTCATAGAAACCCTAGATTGAAAAGTAGTACTTTTTTTTTATGCGGTGTCCTATATTATAGAAACTACTGGTTTTTTCATTGGGACTGCCCTAAGCTATCTGTCTGCTAAGCCGGCTAGCCCCTTGGCGCCTGTCTCAATCCAACGATCTGCTTCCTCCTTGACGAGCTGAAGCAATTCGATGACCGTAGACGGTGAGTCCCTGAAGCAGCGTGCATTGCGTTCCTTCCACACCTGCCAGGAGACGAGTCCGAAGAGGCTGTCCATGCCTGACCGGCGCTCGCCGTTCTAGAGCGACCTCAGGCAGCGCCACCATCGCCTAACAGTTGGTTGCGCTGTGGGCGCCTGTTCTCCTAGCGCTTTGGATGACACAGTGCCATAGCTCCCTTGTGAAAGGACATGAGGCAATGATGTGATCTATCGTTTCTGGTTCTCGGTCACAGAGGAAACAGTTGTCCCTCGTCTCCAGCTCATGTCTTCTTCGTCAGTCTGCAGTCCAGAGCCTACGACGGAAAGTCAGCCATAGAAAACTTTTGACTCGTAACAGAGCCCAAGTCTTCCGGATAAGGCCGCGTTTAGTTGCCGAAAATTTTTGATTTTGGATTATGTAGCATTTTCATTTATATTTGTTAATTAGTGTCTAATTATGGACTAATTATGTTTGAAAGTTTTGTCTCGCGATTTCTCACCCAACTGTGCTATTAGTTTTAGTTTTTCGTCTACATTTAGTACTTCATGCATGTGCCGTAAGATTTGATGTGACATTTTGGGGTGAAATTTTTTGAAAACAGGCCCTAAGCTTATGACCCTATAACGTCGTTGATCCGGCATGCAGCATGTTATAGGCTGATTTTGCTAAATGCAAATACTCCCTTCATTCTAAGATTTTTTTTATTTTCTAGATCGATTGTTTTTACTATATATCTAAATATAGTGTATATGCAAGTACACATACTTCCTTCATTTTTTATTGATGTCATATTATCTTAGTCCTAAGTCAAATATTTGTAGTTTGGCCACTGTTTTTTTTTTTAAATTATATAGATTCATGTCATAAGATTTATATTTTGAGATTCACTATGAGAAATACTTTCGTAACATATAACTCATATGTTGTGAAACTATAAGAACTTTTTAAAATAGTTGGTCAAATATAGTAATATTTTACTTAGGATAAAGCCAATGTGAAACCAACAGAAGAAGTAGTAAAAGCAATATATCAGCCAAAATGTTTAACAATTTAGAACGGCTGCCGGATAGAGTAATTGGCATGGAACCAAATAGCACGCCGAAATCAAACAAGCATGCATAACAAGCTCAGAGAGACTGAGCTTCACTGCACTGGGGCGAGGTCGAACTGTTCTCTCCTGCTTCGTCCGCCGTTGTCGTCGTCGTCCGCCAGCGACATCTGGCTGAATCTGCTGGGACCCGGCGGAACCCAACACAGGCCTGCCGCCGCTCGCATCTCCATGCGCCGGCGCATGGCGTCCTCCTCCAGCACGAACCGCCGCATCAGCATTTCGTCGATCAGCGACGACCTCCCCCTGAAAGCGAATGTCCAGTAGTCCTCCGATTCTCCCGTGAGCACAGCTTCCGGGGGTGAACGGACCCTCCTCCTCCGCCGCCGACGACTCTTCCTCGGATCCAGCACGTCGTCGTCACGGACGCCGGAACAGACCGGCTCGCAGACGCACACCACGCGCGCGAGCGCCGACCCCACCGCCTTCTTGAGGGACGAGCGCCAGCGCGGCCTCTCCGTTGGCGCGCGCTCCCGTGCCCGCGCCGGCGCTTCCACGGCCGCGGGGTGCTTCCACATGAGGAGCCCGCCCAGCGCGCGACGGAACCACGAGGGGCGCGCCCTGGAGACGCTCCTTCCGCGCCCGACGACGACGCCGCTACCATCATCCCTGCACCAAATCAGCTCATCAGCGTTTCATCATAGACGGATCCAGCGGGCTGTCCGGTATGGCAAGGCATACCCTAAGCCCAGCCTAAGAATACACCTACCTCGCTATAAAAAAAATCTGAACCGAGCAGCGAGAGCCTCCGCGATTCCTCTTCGCGTCGCCGCCTCCACGGTCCGCGCGAATCACGAGTTCGCGACCACAGCAGCCAGGAGTGGCCAAGCGCAGCCCATGGCTGGCCTGGAGGCGCCAGCCCATTCCTTTCCAGAGGCGCCGCCCGTTTCAAAAAAAAAAAATGGTTTGGCGCCAGCTGTGCGCCCGTTTTATCCCCTGTGATTTGCTGTGCTGGAGTTATTTTCCTCCGTCTCTGTTTTTACTAGTGCAGGCGCACCCTATTGGGGACCCTCCCTACAAACAGCTAAAGTGACGACTGCTGAGGGCCACGTACAGCAAAGGCACCACCACTGAGCAGCTTGTTACCTTTCATCCTCTTCCTCCTTGCAATTTTCCCCAAATCGATAACCCTAATTTCCCTCCGTTCTAATTTATGTAGCTGGCTGTTGTTTAATTTCCCTTCAAATTAGTTCAATTGATGTAGTTACATAGTTGTACTGTAGTACACAGTGGGAATTAGGGATGAATTAGTTGAACTATTAGTGTAGGCCCAAAAAGTTGTGTTGTAATCCTATTTGGTCTTTAAGTTTCTATCATGCATATTCCAAACTATTTGTGTATTATTTGAACTATTTGTATGGTAATTTGAGACTTAATATGCTATTTAGTAGTTGTGTATCAAATTGTGTGACAATTTTAATGATACTTTATCAAATTGCTAAATAGATTTACCGATTTGCATATAAAAATTTTGGTTCGGCATACCTTATAAAAACATCCTAGATCCGCCGCTGGCATACTCTATAACAAACTCTTGACGATTCAGTCAGGAGATATACATATATATAAATCCAATCACTTGTTAATCGCTTATTAACAGCAGTATAGCTGCGATTGGTCTTCACATTGAAAACCGCGCTGATATGATCACTCACGCATGATGAAGAAACCCCCACCTTGACTGGATCGGCGAGGCGCCCGCCTCCTGTGGCTGCACCGAGAGAGAAGCCTCCATTTCACCCAAAAGCAAGCTATTCAATCTCATCCCCGTCTCGCGAGGACGACGACGACGGACCAGTTCTTGTCTGTGGCGAAAGGACTGTGTGCTGCTGGAGTCACACCCTCAATCCCTCATCACGCACTCCTTTAAGTACTACTAGGGCTGCTAACTCGGCCCTTGTCAGAGTGAAGCAGGGCAAAAACACCTGATGTCATGCATTAATCAAGTGCTCAAGCATTGATCTCCTTCAGATAGCCTATTGTGTGATTGCTTAACTCCGGGGGAATCCGATCAAGCAGAGCGAAATGGAGGAATGCATTTATTTCATGACGGGCTGCGATATCCCCTCATTTATATCATATAATATCTTGTAGATAGATGTAGATTAGTTTGGTGAGCGTGTGGAATTTCGAAGCTATCTGTTGGGCAGTTACTGGTGCTTATATAATGAAAAAAGGGGTGATTGAATGCTAGAGATGTAGTAGAGATGTTGATGAAACTGAAAGTTGAAATCAGAGGAAGAGGACAATGGAACGCGTGGATGGTTGGACGCAGTACCATTTTTAAATGAGAAATTTGAAAAACTAAGGAAATATCGTGTTTTTAATGAAATTGAAAATTAAAGTAAATGTTCACTATTTTTACATTGGAAAGTGCCCAAAAAAAAAGAGTTCACGTTCTTTGTAACAAAATTGAAAACAAAGAAAAGGTTCACTGTTCTGACGAAACTGAAATGTAAAAAAAAAAGTCCACGTTCTTTGAAACAAAATTGAAAAGAGAAAAAAATATAATGCAATATTATTAAAAAGGCGTGGTCGGCAGGATTCGAACCTGCGCGGGCAAAGCCCACATGATTTCTAGTCATGCCCGATAACCACTCCGGCACGACCACTTTGATGAGGGGAGATAAATTACAATTTATTTATTGGAGAACATCTGTTATCCAATGTTTTCCTGGAGAGTCCAGATAAATAATCATGGGAACCGTGTACGTAACATGAACAGATATCAAATGTCAGGGACGGTACTTTTTTTGTTTAGCATAGCAACGGCGCGGTGCCCGGTGTATATCTTGTGAGCAGTGGCGCAGCCAGCCGAGCGGAAACCGAGAGTCCGGGGACTCGCCATACCAGGGGGCCAGCCGCCCAGGGCCAAACCGTCAAGCAGGAAAACCAGCGTCGCGCCCCGCCCCAGCCCCCGCAGGCCGCAGCCCCGACCGCACTCGAATTTCAGCCGGGGGCCGGAAGGCCATCTCGGCGGGCTGCGTGACAGCGTCAGCGGGACAAGGATCAGCGTGCGTGCGTGCGTGGTGCGTGGGCGTAGCTTTGGTCCGCCGCATCCACCGCAAGCAAGGCCATGAGGCGAGGCGTCGCCGAGACCCAGAGCGGGCCGAGCCGGGGTCGTTTGTGCTTGGACCAGCCGCTCGCGGCGACCGACGGATGCTGACGAATGGAACAATTCTTTTTTTTTTCCCCTCTCTTTTTATGTCATGATTTGGACGAATGGAATGATTTAGGAACGATGAAAGATAGGAATGAGTTGGTGTGCGGTTGAATCTAATGATAGCACGAAGCTGGAAACGATTGGATTCTCTACCAAAGCGTTGTACCATACGGCTCTTTTATATTCTCTTCTCTTTACACCTAGCTAGCCAGAGCCTTTTTCTGAGAGCAAGATGGTATCATCCTCTGACCCATGGAGGAGCTTACACGAGCTAACAATTCCAGAGTGCCTCGCTCATGATGTAACTTTAGTTGCTTTAACTCTTGCTTTGCTGCTCCTAATTGACTAATGCAGCATACACTCGACGGCCGATTCCAATCATAGATGAGTGTATGCAACAACAGAGCTGGTTGCTATCTAATATTATATATTTTGTCTCGTATCATCTTCAACTCATCTAATGTTATTTATTTATCTTATACATACTGTATATTACAGGCTAGGAGAGCGTATTGTTGGACTGTAACAATCTCTGTTGAGGATTTAACTTCGCCAACAAAACTTAGCCCCTAGAACTTCGGAGTTAAAATTATGATTTCCATAATAAAGTTTGACCACAGGGAAAAGAAGCAGAGCAAAGTTAGAAATTTGACTTCGCCAGAGAGAATTCATCTTCGCTCAAAAAACCTCATCTTCGCTCATAGGAAGAAAGAGACAAAATCAAGCGAAGACAAAGAATTAACTTCACTGGACATCTTGAAGACTAAAAGATAAACTGAAAATCGACTAAGTCCAAGTGACGAAGACACTAAGAATATTAAAGACCAAAAGCCAAAGAATGAAGGCTTAGAAGAGGAAAAAGACCACTTCGCCCTTATAGTTGAAGATGGTTGTAAATATATTAGTTAAGGGTAAAATGGTCATTTGTATGTAAAATGCGAAGCCTTGGGTCTATGTAAATACCCCTCTGACATATATAGTATCACGATGAAATGAATGGAGCTTTGCCTTTTGTTCAAACTTTGATGTTCGAGTGATTTCTTAACCCAACAATCTCGCGTATAGATTATTACAATATGAGACATGTTTGTTTGTAACGAACTTTTTTTTGGAAGTGGGCTATGTTTGTTTCAGATTGCTTGCATATCGTAAAACAAATTGCTTGACGTGTGTTAAGAACAGCTACCTTTTTTCCCCTCCTTGTCCCGCTCAGTAATAAAGAAAACAAGTACAGTTTGTGACGAAGAGGCCCCCACGGCATCCCTTAAGAATGGCCTTAACGGTGCACACCGTGGAGCACCGTTGTGCTCGGCCATCGCCCTCCAGGCCTCCAGCCGCACGCACCTACCTGCTAATCATTGCATCTTTCGGCTCACCGCCGCCAGCCGCTACCGCTAGTACTAGTAGCTCTCACCGACGACTACCCCGCGCGCGCTCCGCTCACTTTAAATGCTCCAGCGCACTGGCCGTGGCAGGCCTTCCGCCGATCGCCTTCCCTTCCCTCTGCTTCCCACCATTTCCCAGAAACCCACAAACGCCTTCGAATTTGAGTAGACGAACGGTTAGAAATCGTCACCTCGCCGCGCGTTCTCCGTTCCCCTCTGCAGCCTCTCGCTCGGATCCTCCGGTCCCGGCGATGGGTCAGTGCTTGTCGTGGGCGCTGGGCCTCCTCCTGCCGTCGCTGTGGGAGGCCGAGGTCGCCATCTCCGCCACGGCGCTGCTCATCGCCGCGCTCATCCTCTTCCTCTTGACGTCGGACCAGCACGCCGCCAAGTCCACGGCCGCCAGCGGCAACACGCCAGCAGCCTCGTCCGCGAGTTCATCTGCCACCGCAGCAGCCGCGGGCCGCGGCCGGACCCGCGCGAGAGGAGAGGCGGCTTCTGAAATCACTTGCGCTCAGGGCGGCGGCGGCGGCGGCTACGTCATCAAGGTAACTATACTGCCACATGGCCCATGGCATTTGGCAACTCTGATCGATGATTGCACCCGCATGCCTGTGTTGTTTTTTACGCGTTCAGTTCATATGCATCATCGATCTGTGCTTTTCAGCTGGAGCTGCTCTCGGCCAAGTACCTGATCGGCGCCAACTTGGACGGCAGCTCCGATCCTTTCGCCGTCATCTCCTGCGGCGACCAGAAGCGTTTCAGGTGGTTTACCTGCTTCCCTCTCCCTCCACAGCTGATTCTTCAGAGCGAGCTGTGAATGACTGATTCTGAATGAAGTGAGGCTGCCCACACTGTTTGTGCAGTTCCATGGTGCCCAGCCAGAGAAACCCTCTGTGGGGAGAGGAGTTCAATTTCCTGGTCGAACAACTCCCGGTTGAGGTAAGCAACAAAACAGCAGCGTCTTCAGTTCCTCAATGCTCACTGCATTTGAATTTTGAAGTGCGCGGACAGCCGAAAAGGTGATACCGTGATAGCCACTGTATCCATCTTTCCAGACCCATTTACTACTATGGAGTCACTGACATTCATCCACACTGCTTAGCTTGTCTGTCCCAAGCGTGAGAGAACAGCAACAGTTCATGTGTGATATTCTAGACAAATGCTCCGTTAGAGATGGCCCAGGGTGTACGCCAGCCTTGTTCTGATACAAAACTGTTGCTTTGCCACTGCAGTACTGCTAGTAGGAACTACAACTGTCAGCTTTTTAGAAGCTTCAAGGAACAGCGAAATCGTTTCCTTTTGCTGCTTGACATTGAGAATTTTGATACAAAAGTACATAAAATAGAAACAAAAGCGCTTTGCTGCGTCATAATCATGTGACAGAAAATTTTCCCACGACGTACAACATCCCACCTCAACCCCACTCACGATTAGTGGTCCACATGACAGCGTACGTAAGTTAGACCTATCGAACTCAATGTTTTGAGTTGTGGATACCAACCTACAGAAAGTAATGTAAAGTACCGTTAGCAAGCAGTATATTAAACTTGGGAGTACATGGCGTGCATATGCTTTGTGCTGCACGGATGGAAGCATCATAGCGGCTGGGATACTAATTCAAGTTAGGATTGAGTCACTGGAGTGCGGGTCCCAGGCGCTAGCCTCAGAGTGACATTAACATGACGTGCTAATGATTCAAGTAAGATTAACAAGCAATAAACTGTATAAGTTCAGTAATGAAATAAAGAGGTAAAGTACGACTGAATTCATGTGGCTCTGAATAAAAAGTTGAGAACATCGAAAAAGAATATTTGATACCAGAATTGCTGTGATAAAACGTGTGACATGTGTTGCTACTTTCTGCACAGGTAACCATAACAATATATGATTGGGACACTATGTGCAAATGCAAAGTTATTGGATCTGTAACCATAGCTGTTCTCACTGAAAATGAATCAGGGGCAAGTTGGTATGAACTGGACAGCAAATTTGGTCAGGTAAGACGTGCATTTTGTGGAAGACTTGTGATTGGATATTTTATTGCATTTGCGTCCATCTTGGTGACTCAATGAATTTCAGCTTGTATTTACAATACAAAAACATCTGGCTGCAGATCTGCCTGCGTCTTCGTTCAACTAAAGCATTTCCAGATTCTGATAGGTAACCTTGTGTTGGAAAAAACAACAACAGCATTTCTGAATGTAAACATCATCCCCAATTTAATCGTATTTTCCAGCTCCTTTGAAGAATGTAATGGAGCTGAGTCCCCACGAAAGATGATACTGAATAAGCAACGCCAAGCGATGATTGAAGGCATTGGTCCTCTGCAGATCATATATAAACTTCCTCATGATGAAGTACTTTTCTCAACAAATTATAATGCCATATGTAGGCGTGCAGTATCGTATACTCACCAGAACTTATAATTTATTGATACATCCAATTTATCTCTTTATCGTTGCAGATTGTTCACCAAAGTTACTCCTGTGCTCTGGAGAGATGTTTCTTGCTCCATGGCCGTATGTACATCTCCCAATGGCATCTGTGCTTCCACTCTAACGTATTCTCCAAACAATTGAATGTAAGCAAATATTTTGAAAATGGTTCCTGGAACTTAATATAGCTTCTTCATATATAATTAGAGGGTGCATACAGTGATTGAAGATGAAATGTGCATTAGGCTTCTCTCCAGCTCTCTTCAAATCCCAAACTGATCCTTGGACAGTTGTAAATGATGAGAGGGCAGGGCACATCATAATATCATTTCATATGCCTAAGAAAATCTGTAAAAGTTGAGTTGTTCTTCTAGCAGCTCACTGGCACAAATAAGGTCACTGCCACAACCATTGCATAACAGTATCAAATTAAAATAGCGACAAAAACTTTCAGGCCAACTTTTCATATTTTATCCCTATATGATATCATTGAGTTCCTTCTCTAAGACCTGCATTTTTTTAGATGAATATTCCATTGCAAGACATATACGAGGTATGCAATCCATATGGCCCTTTCTGGCATACAAACAGTGTTTGTTTTCTTTTATTGAGAGCTAACATACAAATGAATTTATCCTGCAGATAAAAAGAAGTCAGCATTCTCTTATCAATCCAGCAATTACTATTTTTCTTAATGCTGGTGCAGGTGGACATGGAACACCTCGTGCGTGCAGTCAAAATGGTAAATCAATTTTGATTGGCACTTTTAATAAGTTATATACAAGCATACACCTAATTAGAAAAGTAGGCCTTATGGATTTTGTCTGCAAGAGTTCTGAAAACTTCAATCAGAGAGTTGAGTGTATTTACAAGCTTAAGTACTCCTGCAGACAAAGCACCATCACACATGTGCCGTGTTTTTTCACCTTCCATGTTGGAAAACTATGAAGAGAATTTTACCATTGAACTTGAGCATCCGTCTAATTTTTCAGGAAGGATCAGGTATACCTTCGCATCATTCTGGAGTAGAAACCGTACATTTAGAGCTCTAGAGGCTGCACTACAAAGTTATGAAGCAACCTTGGAAGCTGAAAAACAGGTACTTAGTACGTGTTCGAACTTTATGTTTCGATATCGTGTTCGAACTTTATGTTTCGATATCTTCTCGCCAAAAATAACCTGATGTTTATACTTGTTCTCCCACAAACAGGTGAGAGCACATGTACTTATACAAATAGAACGTAACAGTGTGTTCTGCAGTAAGTCAGACAACACAAAGACACCAGAAAAAAACATTGAAAAGGCTATAAAATTCCAACCTTTCATCAATGACCATGTTCTTGCAGATGTAACCAGTGTGAGCATCCAACTTTGTTTTTCCAATTCTTCTGATGCATAACCCATTTCCTAATTCTGATATAACATATCTTGCAGAAGTTCTTCCCTGGCACACCTGAGAAGTTTTTCAGTACAATATTAGGTGACAATTCAATGTTTTTCCAACAATACAGGGATGCAAGAAAAGATACAAATTTGAAGGTGTCTATTTGTCAGTTGCACTATCTACATGCTCTGTTTGTTCATGTTAATTTCTTGGAGCTGCTACTAATTTGACTGCTAACAGTGATGACCAACATCATTTAATAGATAATGTTTTCTTTACTGCAGCTGAGCAGGTGGTGTGCCTCAGAAGAGTACGGTGGCAAGGTTCGTGAAGTGACTTTCAGGTCACAGTGCCACAGTCCTTTGTGCCCTCCAGACACCGCAGTGACAGAATGGCAGCATGCTTCTTTCTCAAGGGATAAAAGAAACTTGGTAACTATAACTTAGAGCAGATTTATCAATGCAATTTCTTGGGGAAGTTTTCTCGTTGACGAAAGGATGAGTATTTGTCTGATTTCAGATCTATGAGACAAAGCACCAGGCACATGATGTTCCTTTTGGTTCTTACTTTGAGGTATTTAGCATCTTTTATAGTACATTCTTAAAGAATAATAGTCAAAACTGAATACTTAAATAATTTGAAAGAATTTAAAAGATATCTATTAACAAACTAGTAGCTCTATGAGACTCAGTAACTTATGTGCTTATAGAAATAATTTATATTTAATAGCAACCTTCTTCATTTTATGTCTTTCTTCAGTTAATATTGCACATGTATAAGTAATTTAACACTTTTTGAATTAATGCAGTCACACACTTATATTCATCACTGAAGCTGTAATGCTAGTTAACAGAACATAAAGATTAACCATTTCTTTTCCATACAAGACTGCGTGTTATTCAATTTTGCTAGTATGAACATAAATATCTTTTCATTTAGATTAAGTTGAACTAAAATAGAATACATGAGATGCAACTGTGGCAACGCTACACATGAGGAGGGAGATGAGTTTGGAAGGTTAAGTGGTGCCTAAGAAAGATATCTTCCATTATCTAGGATCCATGCTGCAGAAGGATGGAGATATTGATGCAGACGTTTGTCATAGGATTAAAGCAGGGTGGATGAAGTGGCGCCAAGCATCTAGCATTCTCTGTGACAAGAGGGTACCACAAAAGCTTAAAGGAAGTTTTATAGAACGGCAATTAGACCCGTTATGTTGTATAGAAGCAGAATGTTGGCCTATAGAAAAGACGACATGTCCAACAACTGAGTGTCGTGGAAATACGTATGTTGTGTTGGATTTGTGGTCATACAAGGATGGATCGAGTTCGGAACGATGATATATGTGACCGTCTAGGGTAGCATCAATTGAAGAAAAACTTGTCCAACATCGGTTGAGGTGATTTGGCCATGTCCAAAGGAGACCTTCAGAAGCACCAGTGCACTGTGAAGTTCTAAGTTGAGATATCAATGTGAGGAGGGATAGAGGAAGACCGAAGCTAACATGGGAGGAGGCAATAAAAAGATATTTAAAGAGTTGGGATATACCTAGATATCTTTGTTTGATAGGAGTGTTTGGAAAACAGCTATTGACATGCCTGAACCGTGACTAGAGGCTCATATTGGGTTTTAACTCTAGCCTATCTCCAACTTGCTTAGGACTAAAAGGCTTTTTGTTGTTGTTGTTGTTGTTGAACATAAATATCTTTTCAGCAGGGAGAATTGTGGCTGATACATTTTTTATAGATCCACTGCAGGTGGTCGCTAAGAACAACCTCCAGTTCGACATGTCAAGTAAATATAAAGATCGGTTAGTTGAACTGCATTTCCATAAAATCTATTCAGGAGGACATTTTCCGATAATATACATTATCTTTCTGCAATAATAGGTGTAAACATGAAGAAATGGTGCATATTGCAATCCAGAATAAAATCTGGAGCAACCGATGAGGTATGCAATGACATCTTTGATACAGTTTCCTAGCTAAAGAATATATGCACTGGCGACATGAGGGTTCATTGATATTTCACAACTCCATAAAACAAGAAAATGGAAAGACAGTAATTACTTCAGAATTCAAATTTCTTGGACCAATTTATAACACCATAATTTCTAGCCTCTTAAAACTTCATCCGTATTAAACCTGAGGCAGAAAGGATCAGTTTTAATCTCAGTCCAATAGCTGAACGTTCTGGGCTTGAGGCAACCTCTTTTGCTCTCAATTAGGATTTAGGAATGTGACAGAAAGATGGTGAAGCGACTCGAATTGGCTCTGCACCACACAACCCTCTGGTTATATCGAGCATAAGATCAAATAACCTAATACTGATGTTTTCAGAAGCACCATTGATAGTTTTTGTTCTTGACATGACCTGTATTCTGGTGCAGTACCGGAGAGAAGTTTGCAAGATTTTGGAGGCTGCTTGTGATTATTTCCTCAAATCTGAGTCAAATAGCCATGACAGTGACGAGATTGTGATGGCATCTTCACCGTGAAAGCCTACAGATGAAAAACACCTACACAGTGCCATGCACATATACAAGTGCAGTGCAAACAAGTTTGCAAGATTTTGCAGGGTGATTGTGGTCACATCCAAAAGCTGGGGAACAGACAAACCAGCAATTACATTGTGCAGATATCCAAGATAAGTGCAGTGGGAAGCCACCTATGGAATTGCATACACATGAAGAAGAGGCTTCAGATCATGGAGACATTCATGCGAAGTAGTGAACCAGTATGATGTGTCGTTCAGTACATAAACCAAGTAATCATAGTAGTTACCTAGAACAAGATAGGTTACATTGATGTTACATACAATGCTCAAAACAAAAGAGAAACTTCAAACTTCTGCAAGGATCGGTGCAATTTGACCTGTTGATGTAGTAGTGCAAGTTAATTAAATTACCTTAACCAATTCCTATAACATAATACTCCCATAAAAGAGTACACGGGACAGAAATCTCTCCCCTCATTCATTGACACCAATCAGTTCCTGGTAACTTGTCTGTCAGTTCTTGACTTCAAAACTCCTGTATGCAACATATATTGGTGGTAACAATTTGACATTTGTCCTTCTATGATGGATTTCTAACCTTGATGAGGTGGATGCTTATAAAATCAAACAGGAAAACAGAAGAAATGGTTTCTCATACTTTGTTGGGATGCAATAATGTGCATGCAATTTTTAATCATAAGTAATGCTTCAATGCTTAAATCAGCTGGGAACTGCATAATGCAATGTAACAGTCACAAATAAACAGCTCAGATAGTCCAAATGGATTGGCAAGACAAGTATGAGAATTTCCATTATAAGGAGCGGCTTTGCATGCAAGAAGCATAACACTTTGTTTTTAGAAAGTACTAGTAAAGTGAGTGACGTCACATACCAGCATTGGATGCAATCAATGCTGCTTAATGACTATCTTTGAGACCAATATCATCGTGATATCTTCGAGTGGAAGATCTACCTTGCATTGACATATAACTGATACACAATATATTTGCGCAAAAGATCTGTCTCTAGTGATTGGCAATGTTTCTATTTGCAAAGGAGTATTCCACACATCACGTGGTAAATGCTTCCAATCACATTAGTATTGCCATGTACAAGCATGGTTTATATATGTTACAAGTCCAGAACCTATCAATGTTTTTTTATGAATTACTCTTAATAACAAAATAGATGATGTTCTGCATAAGGCAGAAGGTTATATGAATGACCATGCCATTGTTCTACTCTTCTAAATTACGATCAAACATCCTAACATAATTACAAGATAGCCAACATGGGACAAAACCAACAAGGTGACAGACGATTCAGATACAACTAATCCCCATAATAATCCGAACATTTAATATATCGTATGAAGGGCCCCATAATAATCCGAACAGTCATGGTCTCCTTTAATATATCGTGCTTTGAGTACGCCCTTTTATAATAAAGGTAAAAAGGTCAAAACATCAATTACATCAAATTAAAAAGATAACCCAAGAGAAGAAGCTTATATTCTAAACCCTACAGTTCTCTATATTTTTTACATGAACAAACAAAACATAATGGCAAACTGTATGTTAGTGCTACTGATTATTTACAGGTCCTAAATTATGCCACTCTGGTTTGTGTAGGAAGTATAAATTACAACAGTTATCATGCATTCCTTGACCTAAACTCGTTCTCAAGCTTCTTCACCTTTGCCTCTTGTGCTTTGATACCACTCTCAAGATTCTTGATCTTTGCTTCTTGCTCCTTTATTATCAGAGTGAGGGACCTAACATCTAAAGCCCCAGAGATTTGGTTAAGTGACTGAGCCTGTAACAATATTAAAGAAGAATCAAACCATATCTCTTGTTTGGAAAACCGTAAAACATAGTACGAGTTGCAAGACTTAGTAGGAGCCAATTATTACACCTTGGTGTGAAATATATCACCTACTCCAGCACGTTGATCGCTTTGGCAAAGCTATGCCAGCACATAGAGGCATACAGTTGCCTTCTGATAAACACGTTTATTCTTTCACTGGTTCAACAATTACTCACAGCTTCTAGTTGTTGAGTTAAATAACCGTCAGTTTTTTTTTAACTCGGAGCTTACATACATCAGGCAAAATAGGAAGCTAAACTAAAAATGGTTTTTGCATTTACATTCAAACTTCTATAGGACAGTACAGTTTAAATCCAGTTAAAGAGGGTCAAATAAAGATTATACTAACCTTCTCAAGGAGTTGTAATCGTTGATTCATATCATTAACGGCAGCATTTTGTCTTGTACTTGCTTGGAGAACATACAACAGATGCGTTTGAAGTAGCTTCGAACAGTGATTCTCAAGATTACCTTGTGGAAAGGCTGTTTCACATCCAACATGGTAGAAAGGACAGTTAATAAGCTTCATAGCGCAAACTGTTGCACAATGTTTGTCCATCTCACAACGCATAACATGTTGCTCGCACAGCTGCTCACATGGCAGGGCCTTAAATGGACAGATGGAGTCATGCTCCTCGATATGAATGGCAGAAAGTGAAATTGAGCATCCATCATTTTTGCAGTCCACTACTCTAAATTTGCACTGACTTCTATGGTCAGCCAGCTTGTCTTGCTCAGCAAAATTTTCGGGACAGTGGAAAATGCACTTCATGTCTATGCTTTCAAGAATAGTCTCTGCAGTAGCCTGCCTTACGTCCAGTGTCCACACATTCTCCATCTCCATCTTCTGCATAAAATCTTTAATTTTGTTCAAGCGGCTTTCACTAGACAAAAACCCAGACACATGGCTCAGCAAGTTCCTTTTGGAAGCCACGAAGTCATCAATCAAGTCTGATAGGAACTCGGTCGGCCTGGTGGACGCTTTCATCAATTGATATGAATGATCCTGGGCTCCATCCACAAACTCATGAATAAGCGATTCAGTTCTCACAAGCAGATAATTTTCTAGCTCGGTCTTCACAGCAGCAACTACAGAAGATGCGCTCTTGAATATATCGCCCGTGGTGCTGTCCACTGAAGCTGTGGCCAATCCACGGAGCAGGAGTTCTGCCATGCTATGTGCAACCTCGGTGTCACATAGGTCACACCGTGAACTATAGCCATCTTCCACCACCGCACTCATAAGTCTGTCCAATGAAAATCTGAACAGTATGCTTCAATTGGTAAAAACAGAAAAGGAAACTAACACAGAATATATAAATTTAGAAACAGGTCAACATCTATCCTTGTATACTGAAGAAAGTTCATGTAATAAACGTGAAACAATATCTAGATAAGCCAGAGTCCCAGAGCGAAATCTTTTGCACCATCCAGTCATAAACAAGAACAGGGAACCGATGGCCAGGACCATCTCCGGGAGTCCTGCGCCTCCCCGGCCATCAACAACTAAAGTGAGATAAGGAAGAGAACTAGACGCGAGTTATCTCCCTAACAGGGGCACTGTATGGAGCCTCTGGGATCGAATTGGAGCACCGCACTCCCGAGCCTTGATGGCACAAATTGAAAGAAGAACGCGATTCGTTGACCCGAGCTCTCGGGCCGGTTCAGAGGCTTAGGGGCCGGAGGTTGGGTGCTGCGCTTACCACTGGACAAGGCAGGTCGTCGTCGGGACTCGGGAGCTTGGTTGCGGCGACGTGATCACCCGGAGCGCCGGAGGCAGCGGTGGTGAGGAGACCGGCGAGGCGACGAGCCCGTGACGGCGTGACCGGAGGGGCGGGAGGGCCGGGGCCTGGATCGCTTGGGTTGGGCCGTTAGGGCTGGCGTGGCTGGGATAGTGCTCACTTTGATAATACATATTCGATATATTCTCCAACAACTAGACCCAACAGACCCAATAGATAATCATTTCTGCAAATAGTTTTCTAAGAGAGAGGATGTTCATATTTGGGTTGTGCCTCTCAGGCAACTCAAAATAGGTCTCCCGTATAGGTACTCTATTGGAGTCTGATTTTGGGTCTCTTGCTATCCATTTTTTGTTTGGATGCTCATATGGGTTCCTTGCTAGAGACAGTCTCATTGATACAAATCTCATAGTTATATTTTCTCAAAAAAATCATAGTTATATTCTTTTGTTTGCTAAAAAAAAGCTATATATTCTTTTATGGACTGAGTTAGTACTATAGAAAAATAAATCATATACCTATTAATAGGATTACCCTTACGTTATTTGACAAAGTTAATCCTATTTTATTCACATCATAAATTATAATCTAGTTTATAGTGTATAGCCCCTTCATCCATAGAGGTCTTTAGTTTGAACTCATGCCTATAATTTATGTCGTTTCTAGGTCTAACCTTAGGATGTTTTCCTATGTTGAATGGTGGGCAAAAATCATTGATGATTTCTCTATAACTTCTAAAGCTTTTCGCAAACTCGAGTGCTAAAGGTTCAAAATTCTAGAAATGCCCACTGTGACACCGTTCTATTTTTCCTGACCTACGTGCCATCAACAACCCTCAAAAGGAGAATTCTATGTGGTATAAATACCTCCCACCACATAAAACTAACCGTTATAACTTTACTAGAGTTGCAACGTGTCAGTGAAAACCGAGCCATCCTGTTTTAACACCTATCGCCGTTAGACACACAAGAACTCATGGGCCTAAAAAATTCTGATCTTCCTCAAAAATTTGATCCAAAAAGACAAAGAACCTATGATAAAAATTCTTATAATTTTTAATCCTCGTCACAAGTCAATCTCAATCAGGTATGTCATACGAGGACATCCGATTTTGCCTGAGTTAGTCTCTGATTGAGATTGCCATACCAAGTCATTTGGCATGCAATATTGGGGCATCCAATATTGCAAACCTTAGGTTCATGTTTGTGGATTATTTTCCCACACAAATATCGGGGCATCTAATATTGCAAACCTTAGCCCATAAGGTTGTCTCTATTGATGTAAGGTGCATGTCCATTTGAAAACTTATAGCACGCGTAATTGTACATTGATTGAAACAACCAAATATCGTTTCTAGCAGGCTAAGTTTAGATAGTAGATGATAAAAAACACGGACCTTACATGAACAAAGTATAAGTCGGTGAGAGGGTATAGCTCTAAGGTATGAGCTAAACTCATCATATCCTTAGGATCATGATTTTAGTATTATTCTTTGTACAACTTTCTTGTAAACTGATAGGTAAGACGTAGTCTTTAAAAGAAAACAATATTTTGATGTTAATCCATCTATACTATAAAAGAGCGAAGTAATTGATATATACTTGTCACACAATATTTTCTTACCCACCTCTACTATAAACTCTTAGATTAATGAGTGTCTTTAAATCTAAGGATCCATATCAATCTATATTAGTAGGTCACCTCCCCTCCTACGCCTACAGATCTTACCTCTTACGCGTTCCTGCCGTGGAAAACAGCCTCGGCGTCCTCCCGCACGCAGTTTTTTTCACCCGGAAAGCAACATACCCGCCGACACGTACCCATCTGGTGGTCGCCTCACCTTTCACCCGAAAAGCAACATACCCGCCCACGCTTACCCATCTGGTGAACGCCTCACCCCGTGACTGCGCCCGCCTCCCACGCCGCCGCTGTAACCGCCCGCCCCCGCGACCCTTCTTCCCGCGTCCGCTCACCGCCGCAGTTGCATGCTCGCTTCCCTCCGATCCACTCACCCTACAGGCCGGCCCTGGTGGCGGCGCGGCTCTCCTCGCAGGAACGGTGCCACGGCAGCGGCGGCGGCGGCCCCAGGCCTGAGGTCCCAACTGCCCCTGGCGGCGCCGCAGCCAGGCCTGCGTGCACGACGGCCCCCGGCAACGACACGGCTAGGCCCGTGCGCACGGTGGACACTGGCGGCGGCGCGACTCCAATCCACATGTACGGTCTCTTGAGGTGCCCCCAAACCGCCATCGTCTGCGGCAGATCGATTTGCTGGAGAACCCGGCGATTGAGGGTGTCGTCCTGCTCTCAGTGTTCTGATTAGTTTATCTTTACAGTCAATTGGATATTAGCCAGGCTTCCAAGTTAGAAAAAGAAGCTTTCTGTTCCATCATGGCCTTCCCGTCTCCAGCACCTTTTTTTTTGTTGTTGATGGAACCAGCAGATAAATAGAGGTGAGATGGCATTTTTATCAAAAACTAATTTGTGAAAATGAATTTTCCTGAAATAGATACATCTTTTTTATCTGCATGTTACCAAGAAGATCTGCTAGACAAACGTATGATCATGATCGCTCTGGCTAATTATGCATGTTATAAACCTTCAAAAAAATTATGCATGTTATTTAGGTATCAAGAAGAAAGTGGCGGCAGTAAACTCAGCCTTGCGTGGTTGGTCAGATACGTTTGATTCTCTAATGTTTCCAGCTACGGTATGTGGCCCAATATCACACAATACTTTTCACAATTTGTGCAGGTTGTTCATAAGGTTGAAGTATGTTACCAGGGATTTATTTTACAAAATCATGACCTCATTTCTGTATGACTGTCACAGTTCCATGCAAGCTCATAATTAAGCAAACAGAACTTGTTATTATTAAGAATGAGATATTAGAATGGGGAAGTATATGTTACTTGATTTTGTAGTTCTTGTTAGCTGATACAGTTGTCCTTTGTCTTGTTCCGCTGGGATGAGATAATGCGCAGACGCAGGGGAGCCTGAGGTTGATGTGGATGTGGAAGATGGAGATGTCAGGAAGGTTGGGGACCTTGGAGATGGATGCCTCGGCGTGTCACATTCAGTGCTTAGGTCTGGTAAGCGTCAGTTTGATGACAACGACGATGCAATGTATCCTCTTTGGTTTAATTTTGTTCAGAAAGATAGATTGTTTGCCTGACTGTAGTATATGGTACAACATTTCAATGAAACGGCTTATTGGCAAGTTCACAATGGTGACCACAAACTATCAGCACACCTCATGGTTGAAGATCTTGAATTGTTTGAGTGATGAGGAACTTCATGTAAGTGGTGGCTTTTTGTCAGGGATTATCCAAGTCAGTGCTGCGGGAGCAGTTCAAGTCCTTCAATGCTGCATTTGAGCATGTGCATGGGGTGCAATTTGGGTGGTGTGTGCCAGACAACCAGCTGAGGGAAGAGCTCAGGATCGAAATTTGTTGAGAAGCTGCTGCCAGCATACCTGTCAACTAGCTGATGTTGCTATCTATTCTTTTATTCTTCACAAGGAAGCTGGTGCTGGCATTTGGGCTTGAATTATGCTGTGCTGATAGACGTGAGTATAAATTTGGTGATCTTCAATCAGAGATGGCAAATATGAATACATTTGTAAGAGAAGTTCATTTGGTTACTACTATTATATAATTTGCAAGTAGCATGCCCATATACGAAATTCTTTCAGGAACGCTGGATAGTTGGAACTCATGGTAAACAGTCTATGCTTTGTGGATTAGATGTAAAAGAATATGACTCATGACATGAATTTGTAATATGGTAATAACATGCTGTTACAAATTCAAAAAAAATTCAGGTCTTCTCCATGGCACAGTTCTTTTGAGCTGTCTAAACTAATATAAAGATGTACTGCTAAGTGGGATTGTTGATTTCTCCAAGATTTACACTATGTTACTATTTTAGTATATGATCAGTAAGTTAGAAAATGGATGCTATTTGGCAGGGATGTTTCAAATTTTTGATTGTGTGATTATTTTCCATGTACGGACCACTTTTGGGATGCTGGCCCTGAGACCTGAGATGATTTGGTTACTTGCTGGCTTGCTGTTACCCTCTATACCTCGAAATTGCATTTACGCTTTTCTTGACTAATAATTAGATTTGATTTGAAGAGTCATTGAAGAATCTTGGGTTTTCGAATGTCTTCTCCATGGCACTCTTTCTTCTGAGGTATCTAAAGGAAAATATTAAAGCTATCGCAGCGGTTAATCGCCTTGTTGCTTGTCGTAATAACATTTCTCGCTCGCTACTAATTTGGCTTACAAGATTTCTTTTTGTCATGTAGATCCAGTCATCCAGTGTCCCTGAGAAAATGGATGCTCTTTGGGAGGAATGTACTGAAGTGCAAGTAAATTTTGATATGTTTGGCGTAAATCTAGTCTAATAATAGACACGTTTTGGGAGTGCATGTCCCTAAGACCTTCATCCTAAATTATAAGACATTTGACTTGCTCAAGTTTGACCCTCTCTTATTCAAAAAAATTATATAAATATAGTCAAATTTAAGTCATTCTTGAAGATTTTATTAATAACCAAAGATTTGATTTAAGTGATATTTTCATTTTTGAAGAATCGAGTGGGTATCAAAAAAGTCAAACGTCTTACAATTTGGGATGGATTGAGTAGTTTTATGCAAGGCAAATATTAAGGTTCCAAACTTCAAAAGGTCACGCGGTGTGAAAAAATATTTCTCTATTCCTACGATTTTCATTGTAATAACTCTCATTTTTTTTTAGGGCAGTGAAATTGAAACTGCGTTCGAAACAGGTCTTGGCTTACAAGCTGCCACCTGCCTCTTTTGTCACGTAGATCCAGTCATCCAGTGTCCCTGAGATCCTTAGGCCTCTCGTAGGAGGAATGTACTGTGAAGTGCAAATAGCCCCTATGAATATGTTTAGGTGTAAATCTATTGAAAAATAATAAGTTCAAATATGTTATTCGTGCCACACGACTGCAAATGTCAACTAGTTTTAGAAAAAGAGGCATAAATTAAGGTTCCAAATTTTTCGCAAAAAAAAGGTCAATATATGTGAAAAATCATCATATTTTTTTGCGGAATTAAATGAAAATTTTATACGAAAAATTGATCTCTCTCTACAACTTTCTAGTTTTTTTTTTTTTTTTTTGAAGGTTAAGATGCTCAAAAAAATTAAACATGAACTTAAGGGCTGTGCCTGCGTTCGAAACAGGTCTTGATGTCGAGCGCGATGCGCGAGCCGTGCTGCCACCTGCCACCGCCACACTCTAGAGGCATCCAGTATTCCAATTCCAACCCAATCCCATCTAATCCCTCTCCGGCTCTCCCTCCTCTCGGAAGTCCGATTCGCCAAACGGGCCCGATTCATTGCCGCCGCCCGCCGCCAGCTGGCCAGAATCTTCGCAAGCGATAACCCTAGGCTAGGGGACGGGAGCGCAGTCCCACGCACGGCGACATGGACGCCATCCGGAAGCAGCTCGACCAGCTCATGGGCGCCAACCGCAACGGCGACGTGCGGGAGGTCAGCCGCAAGTACTATGATCGCGACGTCTGCCGCCTCTACCTCGCCGGCCTCTGCCCCCACGACCTCTTCCAGCTTACCGTATGTGTCCTACCTCCCTGGTCCCCTCATTCCATTACGTCACTGATCTAGAACATTCGAGTAGATCTGGGTTGGGTTGTCGCGCGGTTCCTGGGTTTTGGTGGCGATTTTTAATTTTTACTTGTTTGTGTTTTGCAGAAGATGGACATGGGGCCGTGCCCGAAGCTGCACTCGTTGCAACTGCGCAAAGAGTATCCTTCCAAGCCAAGAGTTACTTTATTTTGTGTAGTTGTTTGTGGGGATTAGTTTTTGAGTGAGGCTTCATGTGTAAAAGCCAATTCAACGATTCATAACATTACATTTGTTTTTTTTTTTGGGGGGGGGGGGTCTGCCTAATGGTTTGGTAGGAAGTCACAGTCTATACTCGGTTGGTATTTCTGAGGTGATGGTGAAATGAATTGGACAAGTCTAATGAGTTAGATATTACGATATTAGTTTGCAATTTGTGGCCTGAGGGGCTGCACATGCGATGCTACTGCACAATTGTTTTTATCTTGTGACTTTCAAATGATTAAGATGAAGAATACAACTTTTGTTAGGTTAGCATTGTGTTGTAGCTTCATATTTGCAATGATCTAGGCAATGGGGTTGCTTTATGGATGCTTCAGAATCAAGTTTCCTCTTGCTAAACAATGTAAACCAACATTAGTGACTTGGGCTCTCTTGGTAGTTTTGATGCATTCCCTGAGGCTAGGGCCAGCAGTGAACTCTGAGGCACCCATGGTATTTGTCTATTTTTTTCTAATCAATGAACTTTGTCTTAATTATCATCATTTATGGCATTGTGCACACATTAGGTTCAAATGGTTTGAATTGGTTATCAAAGAATCTGCTGGATAACTAGGTGTGGCTCTGTTTGTGGATTATTGTGGTCGTTCAAATGGTTTGAATTGGTTATCAAAGAATCTGCTGGATAACTAGGTGTGGCTCTGTTTGTGGATTATTGTGGTCTTGAGTGAAACTGGGAACTCCTGGAGGTTCAGTATTTGTTGTTCAATAGTGCAGAGTTGTTGGCTTACATCCCCCACCCTTATTACCCCTTGTCTTAATTAAATGTTGGCAATTGGTTAAAATTACTCAGTTCTATGTCTTCCTGAGTGTGTCAATAGATATGAAGAAGCCAAAGCCAAAGGTACAGATAACTATGACCGTGAATTGAAAGAAACCATTGAAAGACTAATTGTTGAGTGTGAAAGGAAGATTCAGAGAGCCCTTAAGCGTTTGGAGGAGGAGGACGCTAAGGCAGCTATTGCTATTTCTGTCACTGCTGTTACACAGGTACATTCTGTTATTCTACTTCTGTTCCCGCCAAACTAACTTTGATTGTTCAGTTATTTGGATAAACTGAGCAATGAAGTTTGTGCGTGCTTAATGCAGACCAAAGAAGTACTGGAGTTATCCAAACAAATTAGGCAGAAGATGAAGGATATTGATGCTTTTGGTAAGTTTGGTCGTCGTATTTTTTTATGTGTTCCATCATGGCCACAGTTGCAACAATAAAGAAGTTTGTGTTCACACACATGATTTGCTCACTCTATTATATGCTTAATGCTATTTGGAGATTGACATGTTTGTGACAGCTTGATAGTAGCATGTTTTTTCTTCTTTTGCCTTGAGTTGGCCAGTTGGCCTAGTATATTTGAACTTTTCACATGGGAACTGTTCAGTGACAAGAAATTATATTGTTCTTGAAATGTATGATTTGTTTCTTTTAGTATTTTGCATATTTGGTCGCAATTATGTATAGTACACCAATAATCTAACAATCACTATTGTTTTAGTGCATGACCACATGGCTAAAAAATGCCCTTTTGCTTTACCTCCTCTAACAATATTTGTGACCGGAAGGTCCGGGTTCGAGTCGCGGTCTCCTCGCATTGCACAAAGCGATGGTAAGGCTTGCCATCGATGATAAAGAAAAGTGGGTACGCCTGCCTACGATAAAGGAAAAAGTTCAAATTACTCCCTCCAATTTCGTCTATGTCCAGATAACACCCTAACTAACCTTTGGTTCAATTTACTCCCTTCAACTATTCCAGTCGGTCCAATTTACACCTTAACAGGATAGTTATTTTTGTTTCTTCATGTATAAGTTGAGTTTTAATATCAAATTTTGTTAGGTGATAGAGGACATCATAAGTTATATTAGAAAAAATCTATCTTACTTTTTTGCAACTATTTTGGTAGCTTAGGAAATTTAATAATTAATAAAAACAAGCGATACAATATTGTACAAAGCATCATTTGCAAAATTCATAATGTATTTTTCTAACAGAAAATATGATGTCTTTATCACTTCATAAAATTTGAAACTAAAACACAATTTATACATAGAGAAATAAAAAGAAAAATTTGAAACTAAAACACAATTTATACATAGAGAAATAAAAAGAAAAATCTTTTAAGGTGTAAATTGGACCTGGTGCGTGAAACCGAAAGCGTGGAAATAAAGTTCGAGGGCGGAGGACTTAAATACCATGTTTGGAGGAGTAAATTGAACCATTTTTAGTTTGGGGGGTTATCTGGACATATGTTCTTAAGTTAGAGTCTGTAGAGGCAAACTTGAGTGGGATAATTTGATTGACTTCCCAAACGCTTTTTTGGGTTCACTTGGTTGGTGCATGAAATAAATAAAATAGCAGGAGTGCGCCAATGTATTTGAAAAGATAGTTGGAGGAGTAAAAACAAATGTTAGTTTAGGGGGTTATCTGGACATATGCTAAACTTGAGGGGGATAATTTGGACTTTTTCTCAAATATGTAGTGTTTTCTCAAATATCTAAAGTCATTGTGAAGTGCTGAAGGCATGGCAGCATGGAAATTTGATCTGAACAATCAAACCTTCCTGAAATGCTTTGACCTTCTTTATTTTATGCCAAAGCAATTTTTTTGAAGCCTTCTTCCCGGTACATTCAGTACCTTAACTTCTTTGTCTTGGCATATGATCTACCTTGTACTCTAGATCTTGAGGGTAACACCGAGGGAAAAATTCGGGCCACTGAAGAACTTGACAAGCTAAAAGAACAAAGGGCAGAAGAGCAGGTACTTTATATAGCTGAATTTCTAACCATCCTCTTATTGTGTAATAATTCTTTACAAATTCGAGGTCACACATTTATCAGTTTTTTGGTTATATTATTCCAGTCAAAGATGTTACTTGAAGCTTTTAACAAAGACCGTGCTTCTTTAGTAAATTTTCTTCAAAATGCCACTCAAACAACTACACCTGTCCCCCCTGCTGCTCCGGATGCACGGACACAAGAAATGATAAACGAGAAACTGAAAAAGGCAGAAGAACTAGGTATTTACCTTTTGCTCTTATTTTACTTCCAACAATACTTTTCTCCCCTTGACTGCTATAAATGCAAATCTCTATTGACATGGTTGTTCTACCCTTGTCTCCTTACATATATCATGAGGTGCCTAGTGATCTCTCAATTTTATTTTTATGTTGAACAGGTGAGAATGGAATGGTTGATGAAGCTCAAAAATTGTTGGATGAGGCAGAAGCTCTGAAGAAGGTTGGTGTTTTCTTTTAATATTTAACATTGTCAGAATTCTATCAGCTTACAGGATTTTCTTGTCATTGTTAACCAGCTGAGCACCCGACCACAGGCTGTTCCAGACTCTACAAAAATGACAGCTCATATCCAGATTGTAAGTTTCGTGGTGAAAAAGTCATTATTTCCTTTTAGTTTGTTCAAAATCCTTGTATCCTTTTCCATGAATATCATGGGAGTTTGTTAATTTTTAGTATGCTATTGTTTACTGTGTACCTGATTAAAATCTCTGCATGCTAAATCTCTTTTTCACATATTCTTGTTGGGAATATTAGTATAGACAGAGTTGTATTGTGGTATTTTTTCAATGTAATAATATCCTTTTTTTTCTATTTTTGTTTAGACTGATCAAAAGCTGCGCCTGTGCGACATATGTGGAGCATTCTTGAGCGTATATGACAGGTAAACTCTTGTTTAGATGCTGGATCCATTTGTACTACTAGGACCATGGATATCGCAGAGTTTGGGTTTTTTACAGTTCTTCAGCTTTTGACGGACATATGTACCTCCTTTTTCACCAGCAGGCTTTTGGGCCCACTTTTACGAGGATTACTTTTGCAGCTAAAGAATGTGCGTGTTTATTATACATGTAATATTACCATGCTAAGTAGTTTTAAGGCTTTAATAAATTATTATAAAGTTTGTTATATGATAACGTATATAATTTACAGTTACCAGCATAGCTAATTTCCCTTTTGCCCCACAGTGACCGTCGCCTGGCAGATCATTTTGGAGGGAAACTTCATATGGGTTATATGCTTATACGTGAGAGATTGTCTGAACTGCAGGTTTGTTTTTGTAAATCATGTGATCTTCTGAGTGAAGCTTACTGGATTTCTTTTACTGAACTTGATCAGTTTTATTAGTGCTTGGTTGTTTTTATGTGAGAGCGTGACGTGATCTTGTTTCTATTTCTTTTATATGTACAGGAAGAAAAGAACAAAAAACGGAAGTTAGACCAAGCTGAGTATGACAGAAGGTGATATTTTTTCCTGTCCTTTTGAAGCCTTGCTAGTATCAACTATCAATTCAGTATTTCTATTTATGCTAGTGTAGAACTGCTAGTAGTCTTTAAAGCTTGATCTGATATATTCTAACACCAGGTCCAGGGAAAGGAGCGGGGAACGTGCCAGGGCTTCGAGCAGGGATCGCTACAGAGGAGACCGCAGCAGCAGCCGTGACAGGGATTATGACCGCAGAAGAAGCCATGATCGCTACCATGACAGGGGAGAGAGAACGAGATTCCGGGCGGTCTCGTAGTTATGATTCCAGAAGCCACCGCAGGTCACGTTCACCAAGGGGAAGTTCTAGGGATTATGATCGATCTGGGTACGTTTACTTCTACTTCAGTTAGCATGTATTAATGGAACTCCAAAGAGCTGCTTTCTTAATTGTCTCTTGCTATTGTGGTAACACTGATTGTTGTCTTTAAACAAGGATAGAATGTAGCAAGGTTATTAACTGCAATTTCATGTGGAAAAAAAGAAGTTATCCAACTTGTGTTTTTGGTAAAGGTGTATCTGACTTTGTTTTGCATCTTTCTGCAGGCGTTTCGAACGACGAGATCGGTACTAGGAGTAAGGAAGCCTCCTTGAAGTTTAGGGAGCTAGATTGCATCGCCTCAGTGTTCCTGTTTGGGAATTCTAACAGGGGGCTTAGGTCCAACTGGAGAAAGGCATCAGCTCTTTGCATTATAACTAAGGGATAGGATCTGACATAATGTATGTGTATCTTATTGTTATGCTAGCTGGTTTTATCGTGTAAACGGAATGTGGTGGCGACTTGTCATACCTTTTTACTATGTGAATCATACTTTTTACGCTATGTACTCCCTCAGTTCCAAATTGTAAGTCGTGTTGGCTTTTATCATGTATGACATAATGTATATCTAGATATGTAGCAAAAAGCTATTGTCTAGAAAAGTTAGAACAACTTACAATTTAGAATGGAAAGAGTATCTATTATTCAACATTGGTGATTTCTGGTAACAGGTTTTAACTCATACGAACTCTGATGTTGTGGACGTGGGACCGCAATACATGTCATGTTTTCTAGTCAAGCTAGGTGGTTCTAGAGGTGGAATTCAAACTCTGCAATACAAGTTATATTTTCTAGTCAAGGCGGTTGTAGAGGTGGAATTCAAACTCTGTTGAATATGTTAGATTACTATAATTCAAACTGAAATTTCATGATGATTATTATTGAGGATGAACTGGTTGCACTGGACATGAATATAATGGATTCACAGCTAGGAAAGTAGGTACGAGAACTAAATAATCATGGTTTTTCCATTGCTTGAGCTTAGCTTCACGTTCATATTTCCGTGATGCAAAATTACCACTACATACCCGATAGCATTCAGTATGCAGAAAACCTTGCCACAAACGGAAGTGCTTAGTACATGAGATAGTGCCTAGTCACACACACAATACACAGGTCCAATAACGCTTTTTGAAGAAACAAAATCGAAAATTTATCCGGTCCACTGGTGCCATTGCAGGTCGTTCTCACCGTACTTGCTAGCTCAGCTCATTAGCCTCTTGACTTTGTCTACGCAACTGCACAAACACAAGGTATTATAAAATCATAGAGCATGATTGCGCAAAAGAGGGATAAAGGAAAAGAAAGGACAACCTTTTTGGCAAATTAGGCAAGACACGTTCCACAGCACGAATAAAAATGTCACTTCCATGGTCTCTGCTGAATTAGCGGGCCTATCATCATCGTCTAGCAAAGGAAACAAGAAACCCATTACCCATCAGCTTACAAATGGATTACGACCTACGAAGTATAAACTATATAAATCCATTACACATCATAAAAGGAAAAAGGTTTGATGATGGTTCACAATGTACCTTGGGGACCTTGAGGCATCAATCCCCCTCCAAGATGGCCTCTAGTCAGCTTGTCCACTTCATTGTTCTCCGCAGGCAACCATTCATCTAAAATCTGCCCAATAATCGAATGGGCCAATATTGAAGTTTCATCACAGATCCCAGTAATCTCTGAACATCTTGGCTTCTTCAAATGGTTAGCATCAACAGATATCTCTGCATAGGGCTCCATGTCACTGTCAACAGCTTCGTTGTCTCTGCAATGCCTAGTGCTTCCAGAGTCTTCAGCCCTGTCACATGGTTTCCCAAGTGCTTCTGATTTGGAACCAGAATCCTCAGCTCTAGAGACATTATGTGTATCGCCAATAGTTTCACCCCAGCAATTCTCTCTTGTAATATCAATGCCCAACAGACTACTAGAACGACAAGGCTCATGCATCTCCTGATGTTGGGAGCTTAAATTGAAGTAGTTGGTCCCAGAAAGTATGAAATCGTTATCCTCATTGCAGCAATCATTCCCTAAGTTAATCAACTCTTCGCATGAACATTCTTCTATACAACAATGTGCTAAAGCTTTGAGATGACTGCTTAAATTCAGTACAGCATCTACCTCAGCCTCCTTCCTCTCTTCTGTTAAGACAACAGGCTGACATCTACAAATCTGATTTATAAAGGCTATGGCTCGGAGGGCCTCATCTGGTAGATCATCATCACATCCATACAAACATTCTGTCAAGTAGTTCCTCAAAGCTGCTCTTAAGTGCGTCCTTTCAACTTTAGAATCATGATCCAGTAGGGGGCGCAGTAATTTAAGCTTCTCAGGCTTGAGTTTTGGAAGTGACCAAAGAGCATTCAGGATATCATTCTGCAAAGATATAGTTTCTTTTGCAAAGGGGAAGAACTCTGATTGCGAAATACTCACACTTCTCAGCTTTTGCTTCTGATATAGGTTCACCACTGACATTGCCTTTGCTAATTTATTTGGCAGGTAATTACCTTCCTCAAGCTCTGTTGAAATCTTGTTGCACCTTTTCCTTACCATTTTGATTATATGTGCTCTTGTGGAAGAGCGAGCAATTAATCCAAATTTTGGGGTACATGGTTTTCCTCTAATCTTCCTATTCATTGCAACAAGACCCTGCACGGGCATTCCTTCAAGCTCATCCAATGCATGATTGATAGCAGACAAAAGTTGTGGTGACACGGGTGTGACAAGCCTCACAGAACCAGATCGATAGCTGCATGTATTTCTAAAAATATTGGATAGCTGGCATACGATGTCTTTCTGATCCAAGCTGGCCAAGTAACTTGGAAGGTGAGATTTTACAATCTTTTCCATTACAGACCTAGTCTTATCAAAAGTAATCTTGTTAGGACTGACGATACAAGCCACTGAATGAAGTGTTTCATAGGTCAATTTGCTGATTGTGTCCTGCATGACACCAAGATATTCTGGACCAAGTGGTTCATTTTCCTTCTTCTGGAAGTTAAAAAGCTGGAGGCCCTCCTCAACTATGTGATGGGTATAGCCATTGCACTCTGAACACCAAACCTTTTTAATGCTACCTCTCACTTTCTCGCAAGATATCTGAAAAAACAGTCCCCACTAAGTTCACATTTTATATTTTGAACTGAAATAATGCATCAGAAATTGCTGTTATGTTTACTAGTAAGTCAGAAAACTGAGAAATGGTTCCAAAACAATTGTAAGCTCATTGCAGGGTAAGGAAAATTTATATAGCAATAACAACATTTTAGGAGAAATACAATTAAATTGAACCATATTCAAAACAACAACATACATAGCACGAGAGTACCACGTGCAATAGTTCCTAACTGGGCGCTATAACGTGCTCTTCCATAAGCATTATGTATTTAAATATTTATTGAAATGAAGTCCTTTGAGTACACACCTTATTCTTGAGTAAAATTTATACACGGAAAAATAGAATATTGATTACTTGACATATTTCGCTAATACATTAAAGACCTAAACATATAGGTGAAGGGATTTGAATAAGTGGATATCCAGCTAACGTACTCGAGAAGAGAAACCATATGTGCACATATGGTACATGAGCCATGAGCTGGTGTTAGTAAGAATGTAAAAGAAACATTAAGCTATATATAGTTCTTTCTGAAGTACTAAACACTTACTTCTTCACTCCTGATATATGACTCAGGCAAGTACCTGCATAAGCAGAGCTAATAATTAGAGTTATTAATTTGTTAAGTCACTACATGCATCCTGTGCTTTTTTTTATTTGTGTGTGGTGGGGGTGTGGGAAAGAATATATATTAGGGAAACATAGTTCGATGTGGAAACATTTCAGAGCAAGATAGATGTCATTACACATAATGACAGCATTTAGCAAAATCATTTTTTACCTTTTCAGAATGCATCAAAGCATTGCTATGGCATCTACAATGCAAGAAGTGCTTAAGATACACAATGATAAATCAGACACAATACATGAGAAAATTACCGCCCAAAATGGGTTTAACACTGATTTTGCAAAATCAAATTTCATTATGATATGGAAAATTTTTCAGCCCGGTTGGGGCAATAAAACACTAAGCTTCAGATAACTTGATAAAGGGACCAAGCAAAAGTCTGGACTAGAACACTACTATCGTCCCAGAAGTCGGCGCACACTTACACATCATCAAAAAACTTGGGTCGCTTCGCGCGCCTGACGCAGCCATCCGGTTTGAGGATCATCGACTCCAGCCACCTGCAAATTAAGAGGGCCCCGGATCTTTTGTGAAGCGGGGTGGAAAAACGAAAGTGCATTATGATCGGAGGTGCGTCGGAAGGAGAAACCACACGGACCTCCGCTTCTCGTCGACGTGGGATTGCTGGCTCGAAACGAGCGAGCACAGTTCCTCTGCATCCTCGAAAGTGAACTCCATCACCACCGCTCAAAATAGCGGGTGGAGGGAGGGAACTAGCTGCCACTGATAGCGGGAGCTCACGGACGACGCGGTTGCAGCTTGGGGGCGGAGCCACGCGGCCGGCGTCAGGATCGGCCGGCCGGGACTCGGTCGGGAGGTGAGGAGGCGGCCGACCGGCCGTATGGGGTTCGGGAGGTGGCGGCCTAGTGGAGTGCGCCGTGCGCGCGGATTGCCCTTGTCGGCCTTGCCGAGACCCGGGACCTGGGCTGGCGGTCCGTGAGACCGTGACAGCCCAGTACTCCAGTAGTCCAGTAGACTACACGTGGGTTTCTTTTCCCTTGATGAAAAAAAAACCACTCATATGTTAATTAAATTTTGAGGTTCACCCACAAGGTAATTTTTTGTAGTATTTCTCGACTTGCACCATATGGCGATTTGTTGCAAATGCCCGTCCCTTCATTCAAAAAGCCATCCCGCCAGTTTACATAATAAGCATGTAATCGACTCAACATGGTTCATGTGCTTATTTATGTTTATTCATCGTGTCAGGGTGGATGAGCATATAACGAAGACGAGTGTTATTCTAAATACTAAATAAACAAAGCTATTATTCAAGCTAAACGGGCCAATCAAACGAGCAAAACGGATAATTAAATAGAAACAACGTACTATTGTGTATTGTTAAAATGGTGTGCAAATGGACTATGATCGTTTATGCGACAATGACGAAGACATGGGTGACCACCACTACTACAGGATTCTTAACCGCGGTGGGCATTTTGGCTTAACCGAGGCGGGCAAGCCAACCGGCTCGGTGCAAAGGTCATGGTTAATCTTGGCATTAACCGAGGCCGTTGGCTAACCGCTTCGGTTATTAACCGAGGCGGGCATTATAATCCATATTAACCGAGGCGGTTGTCCTAATGTGCCCGCCTCGGTTAAGACTTTAATCGAGGCGGTTGGTTAAAGGCGTCCACCTCCATTAAACCTTTAACGGAGGCGGCTGTTATTAATTGCTCGCCTCGGTTAATTATTTCAAGATTTTAAAAAATGCTTTTTCAAATTTGAATTTGAATTTCGCTAATGAAAACACAGATAAAGCAGAAAATAGATGACAAACATATATTACATTCATTCTCATTCGACGGACCAATATTAAGTTATTACATTGGAGATGTCTTCATCATTGTTTCACAAACACACATCATTCATACATGAGCAACTAAGGTCAGTCATACGTATCAACTTTCCTTGGGAAAGAGGTTCGGCAGAATGTAATCCGAGATTCGTAACTGGTCGCTCCAGTTTCTAATCCTCTCGAACTTCGGATGTTAATCGAGGCGATTGCTTTATAGCAAACGCCTCGATTAATGTATTAACTGAGACAGTTGCGTTAGGGCAACTGCATCGGTTAATTATTAATCGAGGCGGTTGCTGGCCTGGCTGCCCTGCCCTGAATAATCGAGGCGGGCAACCAGGCCAATCGCCTCGGAGCCCAATTGTGAAACGCTGTGTAAAAGAATTTGTGTAGAAGTACACGCCTAAGCTTTGCATTTGTGATTCTTGTGTGGAAACTCTAAACAAAAGTTAAGTTTATACCATTGGAGATATTGTCGGTGCGAAATGTGGCCAATAAGTAAATATTTATAGTTTTGTCGTGCGCTGTGATCGGATGTAACCTAGCACGCGATGACATAGGATTTATACTGGTTCAGACAACGTGCCCTACATCTAGTTTCAGTCGGTCGGTGACTTATTCCTGAGCCCAGATGCTCGAAGTTTGCTGTGGGGTTACAAACAAGTAAGGAATAGGAAGGGATGTGTTAGAGGCCCAGTCGGACTCTGAACCGAGTAGAAGAGAGTGACGGATGCTCAAACATGCGCTAAGTATTGAAACGTATGCTCTGTGTGTCCGAGCTTATCAGCTGTTGAGAGCGTGTAGACCGTGTAGCTGTCGAGCTCTAGAGTTGTTGAACTGTTTTTTCAGAGGAGAGAGCGCATTTCCTTTTATAGATGAAGGGGGTGGCCTTACAAGTCAAAGACGGAAATGGAGAGAGTGTGTATGGGTGCTACCTAATCTTGTTGCCCACATCGTTGGGTACGACATGCCATCGCCCACCTTACTATTCATAACTTGTTGTACCTGGCAGGCTGCACAGTGTTCGCCCACCTTACTGTTCATGACCTGGCAGGCTGTACAGTGTTGGCCTGGGATGGCAAACGACGACGTCCACAATACTGTTTGTGCTCTGCCACGTCTAGCAGGCTATATAGTGTCCGTCTAACATAGCCTGACGGCACCGTCCTGTAGGTACGCAGGGCATGGCAGGGTACGGTCCTCGTTATTGAGGTTGACTTGAACGCCTTACCTTATCTGCTCTGCTGGCTCCCTGGGCGCACACCGAGTAGGTGTCCTGGTTAGTCTTTCCTAGTCGGCCCCGACTGTGTTGGTCGGGAAAGAGAGGCGACCAAAGGTCCGGCATATCCTCGGTCGGAGGAACAGGGTCGGAGTCAGACTGCGGTCCCACCTCGGCCAGGCCTTCCGGTCAGGGCTTCGACCAGGTCTCCTGGCCAGAGGTGCCGGTCGGGGACCAGATCGTGGTCTCGGCCTATCATTGTGTATCTAGGCCGGCCCAGACACGTGTTGTTGCTGCGCCGCCTGCTAGGCCAAGTATTGTAGGGAAGCGGGTCCATTGGGGACCCCAGATTTATGAACCCAACAGGAGCCCCCGAGCCCCTTTGGGGCTTCTGTGAAGCCGTGAAGGGGCTGTTGAGTTGTCGCTTTTGAGGGCGTACGGGAGTACGATGCTAGAAGATTTCTCGTAAGGAGAGAGCATCGTACGTCTCGAACGAGCCCCTATCTCGGATTCTGGATCAGAGGACAGAGAGAGGGAGGAAAGCATTGTAACAGGACAACAAGGATCTTGGCTCCCTTGTTTCGCTTCATGCCCTAAGGTGCAGAGCAGTCCCGAGGCTGTTCACACATGCTTTGCGTGTTGTTGAAAAAGACTAGGGCTTGTGTCTTTAGCTTAATGAAAGCTTGTATTTGCTTTGTAATTCCTGTGCCCATTGCGCCGTGGAGGCGGACTGTTTATTGGAACGTCGACGCTTTCCCCCTTGGTTTGTTGTACTGCGTAGGGTAACCAAGTAGGATTTAGGCGCCCTACCTCCATGGGGAGGACTGGCGAAGGCCACGAAGGCACGCCAGGGGGATATTGGCACCTAGCCCCTGATGAGGGGACTAGCAAAGGCCGTGGAGGCATGCCGAGTAGACATAGGGGCCAGCCCTCAAAGGGGGGGGGGGAACTTGTCAATAGTCCATCTTCTGTCGGGTGCACGCGAGCGTATCCGGTGGGTGTAGCCTCCGAGCCTACAGCCGACTGGTGAGTCGGTTGGAGGCTGAGCACCTTAGTACTCTTTCCTGGGGTCACAAACTCGTGTGTTCCTACCTGTCAGGGTGTTTGCCCGTGTTTGTCCCGCCCGCGACCTGTGCGATAGATTGGATTCCCGAGCCAAGGTTGGGTGGCTCGAGCCCCCAAGCCCCATTGGGTTCGGTAGGGGTCGGTCGAGTTTCGTGTGTCACCCCGTCCGTGGTTTCCACAACCAGAGGAGTTGGGCTAACGTTGCTTGCCTCGATGGCCCCAGACTGTGAATGGCTAGGTGATGGGGATGGTCTGAAGCTCATGCGCCGGCAGGTGAGTTTGTCGAGCGTAGAACTGGCATCCTTCACACCTACGGACCACCTCCTCAACATCTCATAGGGTAGTGGGCTAGTAAAAACCTTAGCAAAATGCTTTCCCGACCAGCGACCTTGGGGCCACATGATGTCCACAGATTCTAGCATGGACTTCAAGGAGAAGCTGTTTCCCCTAGTCGGTTGGGATGCACTTCATGAGCACTCCCGACGGACTTTGCTTGTAAAGTTCGTTACTAATGGCAACGAACGTCTTGGCACGTCGAGCGATTCATCGTGCTTTAGTCCTTTTCGGTGGGAGAATCTCCTCGAGGAGGTAGACGAGCAGTGGTGCTCTCCAATCGGTCGGATCGAGTGCCATCATGGCGATGTTGCCGAGTGATGTTGCCATGGAGGTGCCAAGGTCGGAGCCCCTGAGCGCTTGGTCGGGGTAGCGGCACGTCGGGGGGTCGAAGCCCCCGAATGCTAGATTGGTGTTGGAGCGCGTCTAGGTCGGATCCTCTCGGATGGGGGCAGACGGCTCGTGAAGGTCGTTTACAAAGACCCCGTCGACGGGCGGTTCCTATTTGGCCGCCAATTTTGTGAGGAAGTCGGCAGCGTTGTTGTCCCTTCAAGCGACATGATATAGTTTGATCCCTCAGAACTTGTCCTCGAGCTTGTGTACCTCCTGGTAGTACGCCATCATGAGAGGGCTCTTACAGGAGGACTCCTTCATAACTTGGTCGACAACCAACTCTGAGTCACCACGGACATATAGCCACATGGCGCTAAGCTCGATGGCGATGCGCAGTTCATTGATGAGGGCCTCGTACTCTGTGGTATTGTTCGAGGCTAAAAAATGGAGACGGATCGCGTAGCCAAGCCTGCTCCCATCCGAGGAGATCAGAACCACTTCAGCCCCCGAGCCGGGTGCCATGATCGACCCATCGAAGTACATTGTCCAGTACTCGTGGGTGACGTCCGGGGTCGGGAGCTAGACTTTCGTCCATTCGACGATGAAGTCGGCAAGAGCCTGAGACTTAATAGCGGTGCGAGGGACATACCTGATGTCGTGGCCCATGAGCTCAAGAGCCCACTTGGAGATTACCATGACCTCATAGTCGGTGATGTAGTGCAGGAGCTTCCGGGTCGCCATTAGCATGGCATACGGAAGCTTCTGAACCTGGGGGTAGCGAAATTTGGCGTCGGTGAGTACCTCACCGATGAAGTACACCTGTCGTTGGACCTTCAGGGGGTGTCCTGGCTCCTCCCTCTCGATGACGAGGGTGGCGCTCACAACGTGGTTGCTTGTCGTGATGTAGAGGAGGAGGGATTCTCCCCGTTCGGGAGCGACGAGGATTGGGGCCAACATTAGTGATGCTTTGAGGCTTTCCAAAGCCTGTTGTGCCTCCTTTGTCCAGACGAATGCGTCTGTCTTCTTGAGAAGTTTGTAGAGAGGCATCTCTCGTTCACCTAGTTGGGAGATGAACCGGCTCAGGGTAACCAAACAGCCAGTGAGCCTCTGTACGCCCTTGACATTGTGTGTAGGGCCCATGTTGGAGATGGCCATGATTTTTTGGGGGTTGGCTTCGATGCTGCGCTCGGACACGATGTATCCGAGCAGCTTCCCCTTTGAAACCCAGAAAACACATTTTTTGGGATTCAATTTGACGCTAAACCTTCAGAGGTTCACGAATGTGGCGGACAAGTTTGCGATCAGGTCGCTAGCCTGAGCCGTTTTCACCACTATGTCATCTACATAGACGGTGATTGTTGATTTTGGCTGCTTGACTTGGTCAGGTTGGTCAGGCAGGTCAATTTGGTCGGTGAAGCGTCGCTGCATGCACCATTGATAGGTGGTGCCAGCGTTCTTTAGACCGAAAGGCATGGTTACGTAACAATACGAACAATACGGGGCGATGAATGAAGTCGCAACCTGGTCGGACTCTTTCATCGTGATCTGGTGGTAGCCCGAGTAGGCATCTAGAAAGGAGAGGATTTCGTACCCTGAGGTGGAGTCGACTATCTGATCTATGCGTTGTAAAGGGAAGTGGTCTTTTGGGCATGCCTTGTTGAGGCCAGTATAGTCAACACACATTCTCCATTTTCCATTTTTCTTTTTCACAAGAATAGGATTAGCTAGCTAGTAGGAGTGGTATACTTTTTTGATGAATCCGGCTGCCAGAAGTTTGGCGATCTCCTCGCCTATGGCCCTGCGCCTCTCATCATCAAAGCAATGCAGGCGTTGCTTGGTAGGCTTTGAGCCCAGGACGACATGTAGTGCATGCTCGGCGACCTCCCTCGGTATGCCTGGCATGTTAGAAGGCTTCCACACGAAGACATCGTGATCTGCACGTAGGAAGTTGGCGAGCTCGCTTTCCTATTTGGCCGAGAGCTTGGTCTTAATCCACACCGTCTTGGTTGGGTTGCTAGGGTCGATCTCCACTGCCTTGGTTTCCTCGGTCGGATGGAAGGTGCTTGAGGAGGTCTGCCCGTTGTGGTCAGGGACTGCTAGAGTCACCGAATTCCCAAGCTCTGGGAGCTCGGTGGAGTTGATGACGGCAGTGGCATGCTCGTAATGCTCACGGTCGCATGTGTAGGTGTGCGAGAAGGTGCTACCTATGGTGATGACGCCGTTCAGCCCTAGCATCTTTAGCTTGAGGTAGGTGTAGTTGGGGATCGCCATAAACTTGGCGTAGCATGTCCGCCCCAAGATGGCATGGTAGGCCCTAGAAAGTCCACTACCTCGAAGGTTAGGACCTCCGAGCGGAAGTTGGCGCAGTCGCCAAATGTGATGGGCAGGTCGATCTACCCAAGTGGGTATGCCTGCATCCCTAGGATCACGCCATGGAAGGGAGAACTCATTGGGCGGAGCTTCGACCAGGGATGAGCATGGCATCAAGAGTGTCGACATAGAGAATGTTGAGGTCGCTGCCTCCATCCATCAGCACCTTGGTGAGGCGCTTCTTGTGGATGATGGGGTCGATGATGAGTGGGTAGCAACACAGTCAGGCAATGTGGGAAGGATGGTCTCTCTGATCAAAAGTGATCAGGGAGTCCGACCAGCTAAGGAAAGAGGGGATGGCCGACTCGGTGGCGTATGCCTCTCTGTAGCGTACCTTGTGTTGACGCTTAGAGTGGATGGCATCTAATCCCCAAAGATCATGAGGCATTCCTCGGGGTCAGGGAAGCCATCTTCATCCTTGCTCGCCATGTCTCCTTTCTTGGCCTCCTCCTCCTTGCCTTTCCCTTCCTTTGGCTTGGCGGCTTACCGCAGGAAACGCTTAAGGAGCTCGCAGTCCTTGTAGAGGTGTTTGACGGGATAGGCGTGGTTGGTGCATGGACTCTCCATGAGCTTGTCGAAGTGGTCGGGCTAGCCCTGTAGGGGCCGCTTGCCCGCGCGGTCAGCCACGGCGACCAAAACTGGGTTGGTCGGTCGGCGCCGATCCTTCTTGTTCTTCTTGCCCTTTTGTGTGGAGGGGCACTCGCCTTGGTCCTCGCGCTTGGACTTGCCCCTGTCCCAACCACCACTGAAGACCACCCCAACTGCCTCCTCACTAGAGGCATGGTTCGTGGCGATGTCGAGTAGGTCACGGGTGGTACGGGGCTTCACACAGCCGAGCTTGTGGATCAGGGACTTGCAGGTTGTCCTAGAGAGGAACGCACTGACAACGTCCGTGTCGACGACATCAGGAAGGGAGTTGCACTGCTTTGGAGAATCTATAGATGTAATCCCATAGGGACTCGTTGGGTTCCTGCTGGCAGCTCTTGAGGTCCCAAGAATTCCTAGGATGGACATACGTCCCCTGGAAATTTCTGACGAAGACCCTCTTGAGATCCGCCTAGTCGCGGCTGCTGTTGGGCGGAAGGAATTCGAGCCATGCTCGAACATGTTCCCCCACATAGATGGGGAGGTACTAGATGATGAAGTAGTCATCATCCACTCCTTCGGCTCGGTAGGTGAGCTAGAAGTCTTTGAGCCATATACCAAGGGTCATCTCCCCGGTGTACCTGGCGATGTTGGTGGGTGGTCGGAAGCGTTGTAGGAATGGCGCTTTCTGGATGCGGCGACCAAAGGCCCATGGCCCTGGGCCATCTGGGCTGGGGCTCGGTCATTCGGTCGGCCACAATGCCTGGGGTGTGTGTCCTTGCACTCCTCGATGGTCAGGCCGAGGCCCACGCCGCCTACTCTCACCGCCATTCGATGGACGTCATTATCGTGCTAGGCGTGGCATCGATTGTTGATGATGTTGCGAGCGTCATGGTTTGGCCTGAGCTGTTCATGCATAGGTGGTCAGTGTGGAGCGGGCACCGGGTTGGGCGGTGGCGTAGCCACGGCCTCCTGCTCCACGCCCGACAACTACAGTGGTGAGTGGACGGAGTGATTCGACTGGTGCGGCCCTAGTCCCTAGGCTAGGCAAAAGGCCACATGCCGGTGTCATGACGCGGAGCTTTCTGCCTGTTGAACGGCGACGGTCACCACCAGCGCCCGGATGTTTCGGTGGATCGCATGCTCCTGGGGGTCGGTAGGCTTGGGGAGGCCGCGCAAAAGCATCACCGCAACAGCGATGTTCTAGCTAGCCTGAGCAAACTGAGGGGGGTCATCCCCTCCATCCAAGATGTTACGCTGGTCCTAATGGGCATGACCCCGAGCACCGCTCGCTGGGTTACGTGCATGTGGCGCAGCGAGCACGCTGGCGCAGGCGGCGGCTGGATCTACCGCCTTTATCGTAACTCCTCGCTGTGCTCCTACGCACGCGCCAGGGCCTGCGCACGGGGGTCCAAAGGGGTGTTATTCTGTAGAGACTCCACTACCTCCGGTGGCTATCTCGGGGCGTCCGCCATAGTGCACTCTCGGGATAGAGGGTGGCTAGGTGCCATGACATCGCTGATGCTGGAGCCATCGCTTTCAACCTCGTCATCGACAAGGTCGTGGAAGGAGGCGGGAGCGTAGCCATCCATCCCTATGAACTCGGACGTGAGAGGGGTGGCGTCAGCATTCTTTAGAGCCCCATGCGCACGCATCCATGGGGGACGTGAAGCCGTAGGGGGACTGGTTGCACGATGATCGCGGTGGGGACAATGGGGTCCCTCCGGAGAGTTGGCGAAAGGTATTAAACAGTGAGTAAAGAACAATATGTACATCACTCACCATGGGGTTTGAGCCCTACATGGGTTCAAGGTGAAGCGCGGGTGTCTCGATGTTGAGGTCATCGAGTGGCCTGGGGCCGGTGGAGGGCGCTCCTCCAGTGGATGGCGAGATGAGCGGCTCCTCGCGGAGGCAGAGTACGCCGAGCTGGTCGGCGATGAAGTCCACACTCCCAAAGAGGAAGGTCTGGAGTGGCATGAAGACGGGAGGAGCCCACATCCCAGCAAGTGGGAGCGTGGGAAACTCCAGCGAGCCAAAGCGAATCGTATCGCTCGAGCTCGCCATGCCGAAGATGGTGGAAAGGTGCGCCATTCTATGACCAAAAATGTGAACGCACGGCGTCTCTCCCCACGGACGACGCCAACTATCGGTGCGAAATGTGGCCAACAAGTAAATATTTATAGTTTTGCCCTACGCTGTGATCGGATGTGGCCTAGCACGCGATGACACATGATTTATACTGGTTCAGGCAACGTGCCCTACATCCAGTTTTGCCGTGCACTTTGACTTCACTCAATTTGTCATGGCATTGGGATAATGATCATTACTTATCAATACTTGGCTCAACTACATAATCAACAAGATGAATGCCATTTGAACCAAGCCTCCAGTGCCAATGGTACCTACAAACAATCATACACTTTTTGATGGTACCCAAACAAGTTTGGGTCCTCTCAAGTTAGGAGCAACATACTTAGGCAAAGCCTTAGTATGAGTAGCGGGATGTTTTACAATAGCAACCATACAGGTACCATTATCATCCTTCCTAAGCATAGAATCATCATCAATTGAAATAGGCTTAGGAGTGTTACCTAGGGGACATAAATGTGCCATGTGTCCCCTTTCTCGGCATGAGTAGCACTTTCTCTTTGATTGAGCCTTCTCTTCCTTGCTCATGTGGTGCTTCCCATTGCCTTGCCTCTCATGGATTGCTTGAGCCTTCTTCTCAAGCTTGATAGGACACATAGAGGCAAAGTGTCTCGTATTTCCACACTTGAAGCACTTGATGTGAGCATAGACTTTCTTCTTATCTTATGTCTTGCTCATCATATTGGCATCTTGAGTTTGCATTGGATGCCTTGCCTTTCCACCCCTTCTAGTTTTCTTCTTCTTTGTCATCAAGTCACCACCATCTTCATGATAGATCTTGACTTGCTCTTGGGGTATCTTCTCTTGCTCAACTTGTGGCTTTGGTTGATGCTCTTCTAGTTGCTTGGCCAATTGCTTGGTTGGGCACATTGAGGTAAGATGACCCTAAGTGCGGCACTTAAAGCACTTCACATGCTTTAGCCTCTCTTCTTCCTTCATCTTCTTGAGCTTCTCAATGTTTGGGCAACCATTTATAAGATATCCCACTTCATGACATCGGTAGCACATGGTGTGTGAGAGCTTTATTTATTGTAGCTTCTTCATGTTTCTTTCTAAATTTCTTTCGCCCTTTGTCATCTTCTTCTTGAAGCCAAGGCCACACTTGTCACCATAGTTTCTTTGAGTCTTCAACATGTGCTCAAAGGTGACTTTTGAGTTGTAGCACCTCTCTAACTTGTTGCTCAAATTCTTCACTTCATTTTTGAACTCATTGTTCTCCTTCAAAAGATTAGTCTCACAAGATATAGAAGTAGAACAAGCATCTATATGTGAAGAGCATGGCATTTCTAATAAATCATCACAAGAGGTGGATACATGCTTCTTGCCTACATCACAAGGGTTAGCAACATATATGATTGATCAATTGACCCATGTGATGAGCTTTCACTAGTTTTAGTTTTTCCATTGGAAAGCTCCTTAGTGAGAAAAGCATGGTCTTGTACCAAGTTATCATGAGCAACACTAAGTTCCTCATGATCCAATTTTAGCTCCTCATGTGAACAAGTAGTAACATAAAGTAGATGCTTTTGTTGTTCACATGTGTTCTTTAGAAAAGAGTTTTCATTTTTCAATTTCTCGGTTTTAGCCATCTCTTTTTCTAAAGCTTTGATCATGCAACCATATCTATCTAGAGCTCCTCATATGAATCAAGATCAATCACATTTACGTTAGATACCTTAGTGTCATCTTGTGACATGAAGCAATGTGATGTAGTTGGAGAGCTTGAAGAAACATCACTCTCATAGCCTGAGCATGATCCATCATCATCACCATCAAGTGTGCATGGAGTAGCATCATCATTGGCATCACTTGTGGCATCATCATCAATCTTGTCAAGTGATCTTGTGGTATGATCATCATCATCATCACTTGACCATGAGGTGGAATCTTCCACAATCACCAAGTTGTGGTCATTCTCAACATCCTCATGTGCCTCCTTCATGGGCTCATCATCATCATCGGAGACCATCCCATACTTCCCATTGAGATAACTCCAAATCTCATGGGCGGTCTTCATGTCAATGATCTCTCCAAATATGCTATTATCCAAAGATCTATACATGATGTCAATAGCTTGGGTGTCGAAAGCTCCTACACTCACTAGCAATGCTAAAAAACAAGACAACTAATGCCAAATTAGAGAGCGCAAATACTTAGCTACACAAACTAAGTAATGTGACTAACAAGGTTACACAAACCAAATTAGCCACGCAAGGAAGCTACTTCTATGCTATACAAGCAAGAAGGTAACTAGTGAGCTACACAAGCTAACCAATTACAAGAGCAACTACACAAGCACAATGTATATGAAATGTAAATACAAGCTTGTGTAATGAGGATGCAAACCAATGGGAATACAAGGATGACACGATGATTTTTATCCTGAGGTTCACGTACTTGCTAACACGCTAGTCCTCGTTGAGACAAGCTCCAAGGTTGCCGCTGGTCCTCTTGCTAGTGGTGACCCGCAAGTCACACTCTCCCACGTGGAGTGCTTACCACAAGCTCTAGCACTTGACCCGGCCGGACCACTTGTCGCCCTTCGCGTCTTGCTTTACTAGAGTTGCTCTTCACGGCTCCCGCGGGGCGAGCACAATGCCCCTCACAAAGCTCTTCTCCAGAGCACCACACAAGCTTCTTGCGGGCTTCGACGGAGACCACCACCAAGACGTCTAGGAGGTGGCAACCTCCAAGAGTAACAAGCACCACTGGCTTGCAAGACGACCACCTAGTGCCACTCGATGCAACCTCACGATGCAACCACACTAGAATCACTCACTCGCATAATCGGATGATCACTATCAATCATATGTGAGATAGAGGGCTCCTAAGCACTCTCAAGCATGGACACAAAGTCCCCAAGGTGCTCAGCACCAGCCATGGCTGAGACACCCTTCTATTTATAGCCCCACAGGCTAACTTAGCCGTTACCCCTTCATTAGGCAAAACTCGGGACGACCGGATGCTCCGGTCGTATCGATCGGACGCACCCTGCCAGCGTCCAGTCAACGGATGGCTGCCACGTCATCCCTGGCTTCAAATACTGAGCACCCGATCTCAACGGTTAAGTTGCGACCAGACACAACACCGTGCCAAGACTAGACACAGGACCCCAGCGTCCAGTCACTCCCAGTAAGGTTCTAGTCACGACCAGACGCGTCCGGTCACCACCGACCGGACTCACCCAGCGTCCAGTCACTCTCTCTCTTCTTTGTGCGCCGCCACATCGGCATGACCGGACACTAAACAGTGTTCAGCGAGAGGCCGGTCACCCACGTCCGGTCACAGGCCGAGAGTACCATCTTCTTTTATAATTGACCGGACGCTGCTCCCTAGAGTCCGGTCACCACGTGACCAGCGTCCGGTGCACTCTGTGAAACCCTATCTTTTCTGTACAGGGCGTCGGTGGCACCGTCGGATTGTCCGCACTCTACGAGTGGACACTCTGCCAGTGAAGTTTCAAACCCTTGCTCCCAAGTGCTAAACACAATATGTATCACCTTTCGCCTATGTTTCTTCACCGAGTTGATCCACATCAACTCCAACTTCTTCTCCTTTGTAAATGTGCCAACACCACCATGTGTATGTATGTTGGCATTTTCATAAACATTTTCCAAAGGATTAGCCACTCAACTTGCCACGCCACTCGATCCTAGCGACGATGTAAAGTTAGATCACTCAAGTGGCACTAGATGACCGATATACAAACAAGTTTGCCCGTCTTGATAGTACGGCCATCTATCCTAAACCCAGTCATCAACTTCTCTACACACCTATGACCGGTGAAATGAAATGAAATGGCAGGTTTGCTGTAGGATTACAAACGAGTAAGGAATAAGAAGGGGGGTGTTAGAGGTATGGTCGGACTCTGAACCGAGTAGAAGAGAGTGACGGATGCTCAAATGTGCGCTAAGTATTGGAGCGTATGATCTGTGTGTCCGAGCTTATCAGCTGTTGAGAGCGTATAGACTGTGTAGCTGTCGAACTCTAGAGCTGTTGAGTTGTTTTTTCAGAGGAGAGAGCGCATCCCATTTTATAGATGAAGGAGATGACCTTATAAGTCAAAGACGGAAAGGGAGAGAGTGTGTGCGGGTGCTACCCAGTCTTGTTGCCCATGTCGTTGGGTATGGCACGCCATCGCCACCTTACTGTTCATGACCTGCTCTACCTGACAGGTTGCACAGTGTTCGCTCACCTTACTGTTCATGACCTGGTAGGTTGTACAATGTTCGCCTGGGACGACAAACGACGGCGCCCACAATATTGTTTGTGCTCTGTCGCGTTTGGCAGGCTGTATAGTGTCCGTCTGACATGGCCTGACGGCACCGTCCTGCAGGTGCGCAGGGCATGGCAGGGTACGGTCCTCGGTATTGCGGTTGACTTGAGCGCCTTACCTTATTTGTTCCGCCTGCTCGCCGGGCGCACACCGGCGTCCTGGTGGGTCTTTCCCAATCGGCCCCGACCGTGTCGGTCGGGAAAGAGAGGCGAGCAAAGGTCCGGCATATCCTCGGTCGGAGGAACGGGGTCAGAGTCGGACTGCTGTCCCACCTCAGCCAGGCCTTCCGGTCGGGGCTCCGACCAGGTCTCCTGGCCGGAGGTGCCGGTCGGGGACAGGATCGTGGTCTCGGCCTATCATTGTGTATCTAGGCCGGCCCAGACGCGCGTTGTCGCTGCGCCGCCTACTGGGCCAAGTATTGCAGGAAAGCGGGTCCATTGGGGACCCTAGGTTTATGAACCCGACAGATATGTACCTAAATCTAATAAACACTTACATCAGTGGCTCCATGTTGGCAAAAACATATGACATTATTGTGTTGTGTAGATCAATGACTTGTACCATGTCATTTCTGGAGTTTTTCGTGGCAACTTCTTTTGATATAACAGAATAAATTTTGGATGGTCGTGGCACAACAGGGATACGAGAGCTTTCCTTGTGTTTAGAATGTTAGCATGGTCCCTAGAATGACACAATATGTACCGACTAAGGCAATACGATGTGGCACAAGGCACGAAATGGGTCAAACCAATGTAGTATGGCACGACCCAAAATCGTACATTTTTGTATCGTAGTGTTTTTTTTAAAGAAAACTGGATATCAAAGACAATGTGAAATACATGGTTATTATTTTTAATTTGTAATTGTTCCCAAATGGGTTTTTATTTTGTAATTGTTCCTTTTGATGGTTGTCAGCTCAATAATTTTTTTTTAGGTTTCACCAAGGCAGTTCTCTCTAGTTTCATCTCAGCAAATTTTCTGTTTTTAGGTTTTGTACCTCCTCTGAAGCAATGTGGCTCGCGTTTTGGGTGTTTTAAGCCCTGTTTGTTTGAACTTTTGGCCACTTTTAGACTACTAGCTTTTAGACTTTTCAAAAGTCAAAAGCCTAAAAGCTAATTTCTGGCTTTTGGCTTCCAGAAGCTTTTTGGCTTTTGGAAGATCCAAAAGTTAAGGTTCTTTTCTATTCTGTTTCTTGTAACTTCTTTTAACTTTGTTTAATAAAGCTCTGTAGGGGCTCGGGCCCCTTCAGTTTCGTTAAAAAAAAGTTGAGGTTCAAAAGCTCTCAAAAACCCAAACAAATAGGCCCTTAAGCTTCAAGATTGTTCGTAGTACCGAGTGAGGACATAGGTTGTCACTCAAAAATAGTTATCAAGGGTTCTAGACTTTTTTTTACCATTGATGCCCCACACAAGTGGATGATAAGATCCTCACATAGCAAAAAATGTGAGGTTAATTTGATGATCATCATTAGTATCCTCTAGTCAATTATTCTTTCGGGTCTTCCCCTGGTGGACAGAGCTGCCCCCCTCGTCTTAGCTTGAGAGGCTCTGTGACTCCGTCTATCCAGAACTCTAGGTAGGCAGGTAGTCTCTAGGTAGTTAGCTTAGCTTAGAGAGCAGCCGAGGGCACATCAAGTACATTCTAGGATAATTTCTACCGCTATGATGCTGCTATCGAATCAATTAGGTATCAATACTACAAAATCAATTTGTAACAACATGAGGCTTTTTACTATAGAGGCGGTTGAAAATTGAGCCATCTCTATGGTGGCCTCCAAACCGAGCTGTCTCTGAAAATACATGTGTAGAGGCGGCGGTTGTTTTCAGCCGCCTCTACAAATGCATTCTGATAATTTTTCCAACATTGATTAGGCACTCCTTTGTATATGATGACTTAGCTCGACAAATACAAGCTGAGTGCTTAAACAGAAGCTCTTGCAAATCAGTTTTTATTTCCGCGTAGTCTCTGAATCACAACATCACATCCCTAGCCTAGCTTGTTGATGTCTCGCCGCTCCCCCACACACATATCACAATTCACACTACCAAACCGAAACATCCACACCACGCAATAGCCATCTTTCTATCCACACATGAGTACTAGAGTCAGCATGTGAGGTTGCTGCCCGGGTCGACGCCGAAATCCTGGCAGAACTGCTTGTAGTAGGCGACGCGGTTGCTGACGGAGTCCGGGTTCTTGCCGTCGCACTCGAGCGCGCCGTTGATGGCCCGTATGGTGGCGCCGAAGCCCTGCCCGGAGACGACGACCCCGTGCACGTTGTTCATCCAGTACCAGAGCGCCGACCGGAACGCGACGAGGGAGCTGCGCGACACCGCGTCGGGGTCGCCCAGCCCGTCGAAACCGATGCTCTGCCCCGCGGGCCCGTAGTTGTAGTTCCACGAGATCTGCAGCGGGCCGCGCCCGTAGTACCCTTTCCCCGCCTGGCACGGCCACTGCGTGTTGTTCGGGTCGCAGTAGTTCTTGCTCGGCCCGTCGATCTCGTTGATGTAGCAGAACTCTGCACGGTTGGTTGGTTGATGAAACGAGCTTGAATTTTAGTATATCTGTAGCTTGAAAAATGCATAAAAAACGAGCAGCTTGAGTTTTGCCCGTGGCTCGATCTTTACGTACTTATGGTCTCGTGGTTAGCGTTGCCGAAGAAGGCGGCGATCTCGCGCTTGGAGTCGTCGACGGTGCCGGTGCGGCCGAACGCCGGGTAGTAGCCGGCGGCGGCGAGGAAGGCGTCGCGGGTGTAGAAGCCGTTGGCCTCGCACGAGGCGGCGGCCTGCGCGAGGAGCGCGTCGAAGAAGGCCGGCGTGACGATGCTGGCCACGGACACGTTGTTGGTCGCCGGCACGTCGCAGGGGCCCGACTGGCACCCGGCGCCGCAATAGTCCTCGCCCGTCCCGCAGTACCCGTACTTGCTGCAGCACTGGTCCGACGCGCACCCGCAGTTCTGCGCGGCCGCCGTGGCGGCCCAGAGGACGAGCGCCAGGAGGGCGAGGGCGGCAACGAGCTTCTGTGCCATGGCTGGTTGCGTTTTGTGTGTGACGCCTGCTGCCTGCCTCTGGTGAGTGGTGAGTGGTGAGTTTCACGGTGAGCTGGGGCTTGGCTTTTATAGAGTAGGATTGGACTTGAGAGGAAGCATGCATCCGATCTGGTCGTCTCACCTGTCGCGATCGTCCAAATGAAACGAGGGCCGAGTCAAACCGAACGATACTCTAGACTCGACAGATTTTTTTGGTAGGGGAGGAGGTCGACGCCAACCCAGGTCGGCATCTGCACGTTCTGAAATCGGTGTGAACCGCGTCGACCTGTGTGGGCTCATGCAGAAGCACGTCGCCGTTGCCTCACTTCTTGGCAGATGCTTGGCCCCTTTTCTATACGGCTACCATGGCGTAACGGCCGCGCAGAGATGATGAAAACGTGAAGCAGTTTCCGTGCTCAGCTGCACGTACGTACGTTTGTTCTTAGCGGCACCTGCAGCGTTCATCTCGCGGCGTCTGCCAGAGTGCCAGCGTTGTTACTCAGGTGAAGTGAAATGTCGCCCTGTCGCGATCGTTCAAGCTGTGTTTCTGCGCAACTTAGGTTGTGTTTAGTTGGAGGGAAAGTTGGAATTTGGATATTGTAGCACTTTCGTTTTTATTTGATAAATAGTGTTCAATCATGGACTAATTAAGCTCAAAACGTTTGTCTCGCGATTTCCAACCAAACTGTGTAATTAGTTTTTTTTTCGTCTACATTTACTGCTCCATGCACATATCGCAAGATTCGATGTAACGAATACTGTAGCACTTTTTTAGAACTATTTTTGGAACCGAACACGCGCTTAATGACAAAACCAGTCGGTGTTTGTTGAAGCCGTCACTTCTGGGGAAAAAAACAGCACTGAAGACTATTATATTCTTGCAGTTTTACAAGAACCGGAGGCGGTAGAACGGAGGCCACACACGCGTCAATGAGTAAAAGTCAAACCATGACAAGCAGAGGCCCAACTAGTCAGCTGCCTCCGTTCCATTTCCTATCCGATCCGGCCGGTCCGTTGATGACTTGGTGTCATCTGAGTGCCACTGTACTTTGCCACCACACAGGCACTGGTAGAGCTGCGAGTTTAGTCAACGAAGCATGAGACAGACAAGTCAGCGCTGTTTATGCTGAACCGGTCCGATGTTCTTCGAAGCATATAGTCCTATAATAAAAATGCATGGACGGTCATGACCTTGCTCCAATCCCCACTATATCTAGGTCTCTTAAAATGCATTTTTAGACACTGTTTAGATGTTATAGTATTATAAGATACTATGTCATTATTTAGAAATCATAGGTTTAGAACCCATAGACGTATATATAAAAGAGTTAAATGCATTATTGGTCCATTAATTTTTATCCATGTTTCACTTAGGTCTATCAACTACGAAAATGTTTTTTAGTTCCATAAACTTTTAAAGTGATGCATCTCTAGTCCATACCCCTTCGTTTATCTTTTTAATTTGATGTGGCAGTCCACGGTGTGCTCGCGTAACAGGACTATGCCACCCGCAGGCGCGTGCTGTTGCGGGAGGACAGGACACCGAAGAACGCCCTCTCAGATCAGCTCGCCACCCTGCAGGAGGACATCGCCAACCGCACGCTCCTGCCCATTGTGAGGCAGCGCGGCGAGCTTGCCACGGCGGGGGCGGCTACAGCGGCACCGCTCGACTCTGCTCGCGGAACCTGCGCCGACGCGGATGCCGAGGTGGACGCGGCGCTGGACAGCTACAAGGCCGCGCTGTCGCGGCTATTGGTGTAGGCCGACGAGCTGAGGATGGCGACGTCGTGGGCGTTGACGACGGAGATCCTGACGCCGCGGCAACTGTGGAGATGCTGGCGGCAGGCAGGCACCTGTACCTCTTCGTCCGCGACTGGTGCCGCTGTAGGGAAGGAGCAGCTGGCGCACAGCAACAGCTTAACGGGCCGAGTGCCGGGACGGCCGACAACACCTCCGCCGCCGTCAGCCGGAACACATGAAAGGCTTGCCATTCCTCAACCTTGCCTGCAGCTAGCATCCATGTGTAGCGTGAACAACAGTGGCCGAGTATTTCAGTATGCACATGTGCTACACGAGGCGCGCAGACGGGCCCGGGCCGGGCCACGGCGGCACGTGAACACGCAGCACGCATGATGACACCTGGACACGCAGGAGGGGGCTCTGGGTTGTCTCTGGCGTCGCCTTCAGTGCCCCATCATTACCGCTGAGGCCGGGCAAAACGAGGCAGACTGGCGTGCACAGCCGCATAGGCCAGCATGGACCATCACCAGCCGCACGCCCGCGCCCTCCTCCGGCTCCACTGTCAGCACAGGCAGCGGCGCCGCGTCCGGCTGCTCCACAGGGGCGGTGGCGATACCTGGCCACGCGTGAGCTCACCAAGGTGCACTATATCCAGCCGCTCACCATCTTTCAACTTGATCATATGTAGATTCATAGTCCAGCCTCCAGCGGATGCAAGGCCAAACCAAGACCAAGGCCCTGGTGGGCAACCTCAAGGAGGTGCAGTGGATGGGGCCATGGAGGAGGCCTTCGCGGTGAAGCACCTCGTTGGCAGCGACGCCGACGCCGTGGGCGCCGAGGCCGCGCTACTCACCTCGGTGGTGTACCAGAACCTGTCCAAAGTGCTTGTCAGGACACGGCACGCCGACGTGCACCTCAACGCCAAGGTCGCCGGGTTCGGCCAGCCCGCCATCAGCGCCACCATCGCCACCAACCCTTGCATCTGGTACGCGCCGGAGGTGTGGAGCGGGACGCGGCCAAGTGCACCGAGGAGGCGGACGTGTACAGCTTTGAGATGCTGACAGGGAATTCCCGTTCGAGGACAACCACCTGCGGGGGGAGCACAAGAGCAAGAACATCTGGCCACCGAGCGGCCGCTGTTCCCGTTCAAGGCACCCAAGTACCTGACCAGCCTCACCAAGCGGTGCTTGCTGGCACGGGGACCTGGTGCAGCGGCCGGCGTTCGCGTCCGTCTGCCTCGTCCTCCACTACGTGAAGCGGTTTGTGGTCATGAACCCTGCCCCCACAGAGCAGCTGGACATGGCACTGCCGCCCGTGCTGACCGTGGACTACCTCCAGAAGACAAATCAGCGACACCGTGGACTGTCACATCAGATTAAAAAGATAAACGAAAGGGTATGGACTAGAGATGCATCACTTCAAAAGTTTATGGACCTGAAAAACCACTTTCGTAGTTGATGGACCTAAGTAAAACATGAGTAAAAGTTAATGAACCAATGATGTATTTCACTCTATATAAAACCATGAGCAGTGCGAGTGGGGTTGGTGTGGTTCTCATGGGCAGCATGTAAATTTCTTTGATCGTAGCTTATTTATCACACGTGTCAGGTTTGTAGTTCTTTAACTACAGATTGGACAAGCATATATATGAATATTGGTTCATGAGGTTATCTTACTGAGTTTTTCCTATTCTTCTCCTACCTATATACTGCTAAACTTCTGTTGCCCATCTCAAAATACTGCTTTACAATGGCCAGGATGAACCATCAGCATGCGTAGGTACTAGGTAATGATCAACAACTGTTACTCAGGTAGATTAGACGCAGACATCCAGTCCACAATAAGAAAAAACTGCACAGCATCTATAAGAAAAAACTGCACAGCATCTGATTTTTTTCCTTCAACTAGGATAATACCCGTGCGTTGCAACAGAAACAAACAAGGGAGGCCAACATGCCAACACTCTGTCCACTAAAGCGTTACGATTCGGTGTCCTGGAAAGCTGGTTCGTCAAAACAACAAAACAAGTCTTAAAATCTCAAGCAAAGGTTCGTTCAAAGGGATTTCGTCAAAAAAACATTTCACTGAATCATAGAAACCAAGACCAGTTAAATCATTAAATCATCCCAATTTCAACAAATACTCCATCCAACCATATAGAAGCATGCATTCATAAATCAGTATCAACATCAGGCAACAGGTTCATATTGAAAAAATTTGTGCATATAGCTACATCTATACATAGGTATGAAGAACGAGAACCAGTAACCATAATAATCTTCCTCATCGCAGCTATGAACTAAAACTTAATAAAATAGGAGTGACTACAAAAGTTATCCAGGTATAGCGATCATCCTCCATTGAATCTGGACATTCATTATTGCCAAAGCATCAAGATTGTTGTTCCTGACAAAAACATGGAAGCTTCACTGTTATTAAATGTCAAAATGCAACATACCAAAAAATTGTTTCTAGTAAGAACGTGCTATAAAAAGAATACTCATACATATAAGTTCGTTGGATTGAGATTTTATTGTAACAAAAAAGCTTCAAAAGCTGCCATGTACATATATGATGTTTTCTCAACTCAACATATATGATGGCACTTCCAAATCATTTTCTAGTGGGAATAGGTTCAAGATTTTTGGCTCTTTCTGTCTGAGTTAGCAGATGGTCATTACCTTGGGAAAACAACAATTTCATTAGCCCTATGTGGACAATATGGTGACTAAGTTCAAGCATCACATGAGACTGAATTTTCTGAACTTAGTATCTACACTATGCATTGAAAAGAAACATTCCTTACTACAAATGAGGCATCAAGCAGGTTGCGAACATGTAAACAACCGCCTTGTGTTTTTTTTTCCTCGCTCAGTTTTCTGCATTGGCATCTTTTAATTTGTCATGTTTTCATCTTGCATCGTCTTTTAAAGGGAGAAGGGTCAGTCAAAAATGATAAAAAAGGAAAAGTACCAGACTATCAGAAAAAAATTGTTTCAAAAGGCTTTGAACCAATTAATCGAAGGAGCTATCATATCATCATGTATTACAATAATGTGACTACATGAAGAAAGAAAATGGATTATCTTACAAGCAAAATAAAACAAACAAAGTAGAAACTAATATAATGTTCTGAACAAGATGAAGCTCGCTGCTGAATGAGTGACTATAGAGAACATAACCTTTTGTACTGGCTCATCTTGGTTATTGAAAAAAGAAAAAAAGAACTTTGCCTTTTGGCTATCCACATTCAATATTGTTGAGCAGCTTATCCAATATTTATATGTGCTCTGGCCTGACAAAAATCTGTTGCAATAGTACTCATGCTCATCCCGCCGGGTACAGAGTAATGGTGGTTGTTTCTAATAGAACAAATACTTCACTTCAGGACATGTTTATTTAATGTATTAATCACTGCTAAGATCCATCTGCTTTCCAAAGCTCCAAACCAAACAAGATGAGAAATTTACCAAGAAATATGTGGCAATGGCAATTATGAGTAGACCAGCAGACCTCATTGATCCCTTTGCCCTGACAAACTGCTACTGGACTGACAATCTAATCTGAAAAACAAAAAAGCGAGCACGAGCTACTTCTGTACACTAAACGGAGAAAACTGCAGCTCGGCCTATTTTACAAAATCATGAGCAAAACCAAACCCAATTCCAATTGACATGAAACCAGAATCACATCGTCACTCGAGGTGCTGTACAATGAACAGAGGAAAAACTGTACCTCAAACTATTTGACAAAATCAGTTGCAAAACCAAACTTGATGCAACAACTTCATGCCACGCGTTGCCCTCCCATTAAACCTTTAATGAGGTAAGACTCTAAGGGGATGAAACAAAATCACATTTTAATGTATAGGAAACAACAACAGCCTACCTCATGAGAGTGTCGGAGACGGAGGTTATTTATTGTTCCAAACACTCCATGTTGTGAAATATAGAATGCATCATTCAAAACATCTGTATGCTTTAATAGTTCCAAATGAGCATGCGAAACTTTTATTTTGCCAAAACAGTATCTTGTTCTTCCTGCATTGAAGTGCCATTTTTTTCAATCAGTAAACTATCAATGACAGAAGAAAATGTTGTGAAACAATGCACATAGATAAGGAATCATAATTTCTGCTATGTGCAGATAAGAAGATGATATGAAACAATGCAATGCAGCCATTGCGCACATTGCCTAAACAGTATTGGCTTTAGTCAGCAATTTATTGACACAGAAGAAATAAATGATGACAAAATTAACGTAACTTGGTAAACCGTGAGAGTTTATGTAGGCTCATTGATTTTTCATGAATATTTGTATGCTTATGTAGGCTCATTGATTTTTCAGGAACAGGAACAGGAACAAGAAACTGAACAGGAATAGGAACAAGGACATGAAGCTGAATTTTCAGGAAGGTCACTGAATTCAGTTTCAATAAACTGACTACCACCTCAAATTTCGATGACAAAATGTAGACCTTGAGAACTATGTGTTTCAATAAACTGAATTCAGATCTCTTGTGTTGGACTGTGTTATTCCAAGTTGGTGGGCTCCAGTGCAAGAGACACCTTGAGAACTATGTGTTTTAGCTTCTGTACACGCTTCCTTGAATATGGTTATGCAAAATAATAGTGTGAAACCATCCTAATGCAGCTGCTCGCTATTTCATTTTACAGATTCAGTAACTGACGACAAAATGATACAAATATTTCAGGCTATTTGAGAATATGTAAAATCATACAAATATTTTATATGTTCAGGCTGTAGAAAATATTTTATGTTCAGGCTGACATGACCTATCACAAAGCTCCATACAAATATCCTACTCAGTTTTGCAAGGAACCCTACACTGGAAGTAAACTGTCACATGCAAAAGGAGTAACTCTGTGAACCATTCTTTGCCTAACTACACTAACTCTTGACTTTGAACAGACTCAGTCCTATTACTTATGTCTCAGTACAGTGGCCACAAGTGTTGGATTCTTTGTGCTTGGCTTTGTTGAGGACATGCAAAGTGAAACAATCCTGATGGTAGATCTTTGACTGAGAGATCAATATATATTCAGACACTAACTAATAAGGTTATGTGCTCCTTTTTACCTGAACACTCCTAGCCCTAGGCTATGCGTCTCCATCCGCAAGCACCCCCTCGCCTCCCCTGATTTTTTCTAAACCGGAACTAACTCAATCATCAGGACTCAATCATCATGTGTTCAACGATTGCAGGACCAAGGCCGCAGGAGTCAGATTGCTAATCAGTTGCATCCCCGGTTGCAAGAACCTGATCAACAGCAGCATTTGACCATTCATGAACACGTTCAGGCGTAGCGGGGCAGTTGCCGTGATGATTGAGTTCAGCAACGGGGCTACTGGGATCGGCCAGACGACAAACGTGACGTCGCCTGCGTGAAAAACACGAGTTCGCCGACGTCCGGCCGGTCCAGGTGGCTCAAGCCAGTAGGCCATTGCCGGATCATGAACAGTAGGGAGAGAGGGAAATCCTGGATTTCACGATCTGTTGTTGCTACCTCTTCACTATGGCGGCGAGGAGGATCGTCCACACAGCTCGATCGTGCAGGTCGTGGGCGCATGATGATAGTCTCCGTGCTTCGACGATGGATGTGCCGATCGCGCATGGGTCGACGGCGTAGACGAACACAAGGGCTCCTGGATTGGAGACAATGGCTCTGGCTGGGAAGTTGACTGGGAAGGCGTTGGCGATTTGCCCGAATAGGAGGAGGCGGACGCAGATCGCGTGCAGCCATGCACGCGTTGATTGAGGACGGGATTCCTATGACTGAGCAGTAAGTAATTGGTGATTGATTTTGTTTCCACTTTTACGGGCTGGATGGGCGCGATATGAGGGGAGCGACGCGAAGGCCGGGGCCACTGCGCGCGCGAGAGCGTGAGGGAGCGCCGAGCGGGCTATCGCGCTATGGGGCGACTTCGCGTAGCCGGGTGGACGAAATCGCTATACATGTTTTAGTTGTAGAGATAGAGACAGAGAATAATTAAATTTAGATGTTACCCCCGAACTGTTTCCTACAATGGCCAATAATGGTATTTAGTTGTGGCCATCTGTGGTGTGTGATGCGTGCTATTGTTTTGTCCAACCGGTTACTGAATTTACTTGTTGATATTGGTTTTTTTCCCTGTAGATAGTCTCCCAGTGTTACATGCTTATAAATTCTATTACTAATTGTCGGATACCACAAGAAGGGGTACCCTAAGCAATAACAAAAAATGTTGCTTAAACCTTGCAAAAATCAAAGCCAAAAGACTACCGCCAGGTCTCTGCAGAATTCTCCGATTCGCTCGAGGCCTTGCGCCGAGGCCTCATACGAAAGGCCAAAAGCGCCCCACCGAGGCCCTCTCGCCGAGACCCTCTCGCCGAGGCCTCGCCCCGAAAGGCCTCGGCTGGGATGCCAATTCTCCGATTCGCTCGAGGCCGGGCTCGGCAAACATACTCTGTCCCGACCAAACTCCTCCTCGATTTAAACGTCACATCCAGATTAATCGCCTAACTTCTCCATAAGCGTCGTCACCGCTTTTCAGTGCTGAAGAGGCGGAAGAACAACCGACGGGACAGGGGACCGGGCGCAACAGGGGTTACCTGCCACTGTGCTCATCACTGTGCTACCTAACCCCTGTGCCAAGAACAAAGCAGCATGGAAGGTCAAGTCCATGTCCCTATAGTATCGGAAACCGTAGGAGAGCCCAACTGCTCGTTCTACGCCTCGTCCGAGACCCCCCGGCAGGGTCTCAGACGTACTATTCCTTCTCCGCCTCGGCCGAGGCCGGGCTCGTCCCGCATCCTCATCGTCTCCGCCTCAACTGCCCCTCTGGCGGGCCGTCCCATCCGTGTAAGTACCCCTGGTTGCGCCTACATCAGCCACGATTGGCAGGGCATAGCAACAGGGGCGATGGGACGGCGGTCAAATCTCCTTTTTTACCATTCCCCCCGGCGGTGCGGGGACTACCGTGCTTTGCGGACACACGCCCGCACTTTTCCACCTAAACCGGGTACGATGCGATCTTGACCACCGAGAGGCGCCACGCCATTACTCGGGTCACCTCCCGTGCCTCGGCAAATCAGGCCTCGACGCGGTCGGCCACAAACACCTGCCAGGTCCCGTCGTCAAGCTCTGCCCCGCCACTCCACGAGGAATCGACTCAAAGGAGCGGAGCCCAGTGGTGGCACCATCCCGTACCTCTTCTTGGGCTGCAAAAAATGTCGCCGCCCCCACGCTTTCGCTTCACGCCTCGCGCACGCGAGCCCGAGACACCACCAACAACCGCCCTCGACTTCTCCACCACAATCTCGACCCACACCCACACTAAATCCTCGGAGAGGGGCGAGGCATGGGCAAGCAGACTTCTCTAAACCCGTGACCCCGAGGCTATCTTGCCGCTTCTTGGCCGCATAGCGACTCACGCCCGGCCACTCCGACTCCGATGACAAAAGCACTTACGATCCCACTCGAGAGTATTTCCACGTTGGGCTCGGAATGCCGAGGGCAAGTGACGAGGTGAGAGGGCGGCAACCGTCCCCACTCCGCCAAGGGGCGGGCGACGCCACCCCCCGCTCGTCGAGTTCTCGGGCGGGCGTGAACGTGAACATCGCCCGGGGATATCCGGACGCTGGACCTGGAGCAGCTCCGTGACCTCCAAGCAAAAGTCGACCAAGATCGACTCCTGCTGCAGCAGCTCCGAGACACTCTCGGGCAGGAGCAGCAAGGCCACGATAACGGCGGAGGGGCCGGGCAGAGGGCCCACGACGTACACCGCCGCATTAACAACGACGAAGGAAGTGAGCAACCCCCAATCTTCAATCGTGCTAGCCAGAACGTCGTGGCGGCGGCGATGCTAGTCCGAGCGATGCTCGAGCCCTCTACCACGGAGGGGCGACGGGTCCGCGGCGAGCTCGAGACCTTCTCGAGACTGCCGTAGTACAGCAGGCCGAGAGCTCCGTGTCTCGGCGATGTGAGAACATCTCGAAGCGGCCCTCGGTGCACGATCGCCTCAAGGCCCCCTCAGTCCACGGCCGCCTCAGCGACCGACGCGAGGCGCAAGAGGACCACGACGTGGTCAGCAGGCGACGGTGCCACGACAATGACGAGCTCGCTTAAGGTTACCACCCACACCGAGGTGGCTGCTATGATAGTGGGGAGGACCGCGGTCCTTCTCTGGGCCGCTGGCCCTAGAGTCTTCAGCAAGGCCATCCGCGGTGCTCCATTCCCCGCTTTCGGTTCCAAAGAACCGCCAATCTCGCAAGTATAGTGGCGAGACCAACCCCAGCTGTGGCTGGCCGATTCACCTGGCTTGTCACTAGGTGGGCATGAACGATGACTCGCTCATCATCCAGTAACCTCCCTTGTTCTGTCGGACTTGGGCAAGCTGGCTCAACACCTCCTCCCTCACAAATTCTGGCCCTGGCGTGACTTGGTCAAGGTCTTCGTCGGGAATTTCCAGGGCACATACGTGCGCCCCAGGAACTCCTGGGACCTCAAGAGTTGTCGCCAGAAGCCGGATGAGTCTCTTCGAGACTTCATCCAGTGCTTTTCCAAGCAGCGCACTGAGTTGCCCAGCGTCGATGACTCGGAAGTTGTCCAGGCTTTTCTCTCCGGCACCTCCTGCCGAGACCTGGTCCGAGAGTTAGGCCGGAACGTACCAACTTCGGCGGCCGCACTCCTCGACGTCGCCACCAACTTCACCTCGGGCGAAGAAGCTGTTGGGGCCATCTTCCCCGACGGCGAAGCAAAGGGGAAGCGGAGGGACGAGACCTCTGGGGCCTCGCCCTCCCATTTCTCCAAGAAAAAGAAAAAGGGCCGCCAGGGGAAGCAAGAGGCCCTTGAGGCCGATTTTGCCGTAGCTGTGGATCGCAGGAATCCCCGAGGCCCCGCCAGAGGCCCCGGACTATTCGACGACATGCTCAAGAAGCCGTGCCCTTACCATCAGGGCCTGATAAAAGCACACCCTCGAAGAGTGCACCATGCTCCGACGCTACTACGCCAAGCTCGGACTTCCCAACGACGACGCCAGGAAGAAGGGCGCCGGTGATAGAGACAACGACAAGGACGATGGGTTCCCTGAGGTGCACAATGCCTTCATGATCTTTGGCGGGCCTTCAGCGTGCCTCATGGCACGTCAACGAAAGAGGGAACGCCGGGAAGTCTTCTCAGTTGAGGTAGCTACTCCCCAGTACCTTAACTGGTCTCGGGAGGCGATCACCTTCGATAGGGAGGACCACCCCAACTATGTCCCAAACCCCGGGCAATACCCGCTCGTCATCGACCCGATTATCGGCAACACCCGGCTCACCAAAGTGCTGATGGACGGAGGTAGCGGCCTCAACATCCTCTATGCCAACACCATGGAGCTCCTAGAGCTCGACCAGTCGATGCTCCGAGGGGGTGCCGCACCTTTCCATGGCATCATGCCAAGGAAGCGCGCACGACCCCTCAGACGCATTGATTTGCCGGTCTGCTTCGGCACTCCCTCCAACTACCGCAAAGAGATCCTCACCTTCGAAGTGGTTGGGTTCAAGGGAACCTACCACGCCATTCTGAGGCGCCCGTGCTACGCCAAGTTCATGGCGGTCCCGAACTACACCTACCTCAAGCCCAAAATGCCCGGCCCCAATGGTGTCATCACCGTCAAGTCCATGTACGAGCATGCATACGACTGCGACGTCGAATGCATCGAATACGAAGAGGCTATCGTGGAGGCCGAGGCACTCATCGTCAACCTCGACCAACTCGGTAGCGAAGTACCTGACTCCAAGCGCCGCGCCGGGACTTTCGAGCCCACAGAGACTATCAAGCTCGTCCTGGTCGACCCCAACTGCTCCAACGGCCAAACGTTGAGGGTTAGCGCCACCCTCGACAACAAATAGGAAGCCATGCTCGTCTACTTCCTCCGCGCAAATGCCAATATGTTCGCATGGAGCCCCTCGGACATGCCGGGCATACCGAGGGAGGTCACCGAGCACGCCTTGGACGTCCGGGCCGGCTCCAGACCAGTGAAGCAGCGTCTGCGCCGATTCGACGAGGAGAAGCGCCGGGCCATCGGCGAGGAGGTGTAGAAGCTCTTGGCGGCTGGGTTCATCAAGGAAGTATCCCATCTAGAGTGGTTAGCCAATCCTGTATTAGTAAGGAAGAAAAACGGAAAATGGAGGATGTGCGTAGACTACACCGGGTTAAATAAAACATGTCGAAAGGTTCCATTCCCGTTGCCTTGGATCGATCAAATCGTTGACTCCACTGCAGGTTGTGAGACCTTATCCTTCCTTGATGCGTGTTCTAGTTACCATCAAATCAAGATGAAAGAGTCCGACCAGCTCGCGACTTCTTTCATCACCCCATTTGGCATGTACTGCTTTAGAACTATGCCATTTGGTCTCAGAAACGTAGGGGCCATGTACCAATGGTGCATGACCCAGGTCTTCGGCAAGCACATCGGGCAACCTGTCGAGGCCTATGTGGACGACATTGTAGTCAAGTCCAGAAAGGCCAGTAACCTCATCAATGACCTAGAGATCGCCTTCAAATGCCTCAGGGAGAAGGGCATCAAGCTTAACCCCAAGAAGTGCGTCTTCGGGGTCCCCCGAGGCATGCTCTTGGGATTCATAGTCTCAAAACGCGGCATCGAGGCCAACCCAGAGAAGGTCTCGGCCGTAACCAACATGGGGCTGATCCGAGACCTCAAGGGAGTATAGAGAGTTATGGGATGTCTTGCGGCCCTGAGTCGCTTCATCTCACACCTTGGCGAAAAAGGTTTACCTCTGTACCGTCTCTTGAGAAAATCCGAACGCTTTTCCTGGACCCCCAAGGCCGAAGAGGCCCTCACCAAGCTCAAGGCATTACTCACCAACCCCCCCGTCCTGGTACCACCAACCGAGGGTGAGGCCCTCTTGCTCTACGTCACTGCAACGACCCAGGTGGTCAGCGCGGCAGTAGTAGTCGAGAGGCAAGAGGAGGGGCATGCTCTATCTGTCCAACGACCCGTTTACTTCATTAGCGAAGTACTCTCCAAAACTAAGACACGCTACCCCCATATCCAGAAGCTGGTCTTCGCCATAGTCTTGGCTCGGTGCAAGCTGCGTCACTACTTCGAATCCCACCCGGTGACCGTGGTGTCATCCTTCCCTCTGGGGGAGATAATCTAGAACCGGGAGGCCTCGGGTAGAATAGCCAAGTGGGCTGTCGAACTCATGGGGGAGGCCCTGTCTTTTGCGCCTTGGAAAGCAATTAAATCCCAGGTCTTAATTGATTTTGTGGCTGAGTGGACCGACACCCAGCTGCCACCTGCTCAAATCCAATCAGAATGTTGGACCATGTACTTTGATGGGTCTCTAATGAAGACCGGGGCATGCGCGGGCCTGCTTTTCATCTTCCCCCTTGGAGTGCATGTGCGTTACATAATTCGGCTCCACTTCACCGCCTCCAACAACGCAGCCGAGTACGAAGCTCTCGTCAATGGCTTGTAGATCGCTATCGAGCTTGGAGTGCTGCGTCTCGACGTGCGGGGCGATTCACATCTCGTCATTGACCAAGTCATGAAGGACTTGAATTGTCACGACCCCAAAATGGAGGCGTACTGCAAACTGGTACGTCGCCTTGAAGATAAATTTGACGGTCTCGAACGCAACCACATTGCGCGGAAGTTCAACGAGGCCGCGGACGAACTGGCAAAGATGGCATCGGCACGAGCCTCGGTCCCCCCCGAACATATTCACCAGAGACCTGCACAAGCCCTCGGTGGACTGCGTCTCGGCAACATAAGAAGGCCCACCGGCTGAGCCACCCACAGGGCCCAAGGCCCCCTCTGTTACCGAGACCCCGGCGGCCGAGCCCGAGACCATGGAAGTCGATGCAGGGCCTCCCGAGGCCGACCGAGGGGCGGACTGGCGAGTCCCCCTCCTTGATCGCCTCACTCGAGGTGTGCTTCCTACAGACAGAATCGAGGCCCAACGGCTGGCGCGACGAGCCAAAACTTACGTCATCAACAACGGCGAGTTGTACAAACAAAGCTCATCTGGCGTCCTCCAACGATGCATCACCACCGGGGAAGGCCAAGCCCTGCTTTGGGACTTGCACGCAGGAGCCTACGGACACCATGCTGCGCCTCGGACGCCTGTCGGAAACGCTTTCTGCCAAGGGTTCTACTGGCCAACGACGGTTGCCGACGCCACCAAGCTGGTACGCTCCTGCGAAGGATGTCAGTACTATGCGTGACAGACACACCTCCCGGCTCAAGCCCTCCAAACCATCCCCATCACATGGCCGTTCACCGTATGGGTACTGGACATGGTTGGGCCTCTGCAAAAAGCCTCCGGGGGCTATACCCACTTGTTGGTAGCTATTGATAAGTTCTCCAAGTGGATCGAGGCTCGACCGATCACTCAAATCAAATCTGAGCAAGCAGTATTGTTCTTCATGGACATCGTCCACAGGTTCAGAGTTCCAAACACCATCATCACCGACAATGGGACACAATTCACCAAACATAAATTTCTGACGTTCTGTGACGACCACCACATCCGCATGGTCTGGTCGGCCGTAGGACACCCTAGGACGAACGGCCAAGTAGAACGTGCCAACGGCATGATTCTTCAGGGCCTCAAGCCAAGGATATACAACCGGCTGAAGAAATTCGGCAAGAAATGGCTGGTCGAACTCCCGTCGGTCATCTGGAGCCTAAGGAATACACCAAGCCGAGCCACGGGGTTCACACCGTTCTTCCTGGTCTATGGAGCTGAGGCCATCCTCCCCACTGACTTGGAATATGGCTCCCCAAGGCTGCAGTCTTACAACGAACAAAGCAACCGCACTACCCGCGAGGATGCTCTCGACCAACTGGAGGAAGCCCGAGACGTTGCGCTGCTACATTTAGCCAAGTACCAGCAAGCACTACGACTGTAACAGAACCGACCAAATCATAAGAACATAAGTACAAAAACAATCACCGAAGCGATCAAATTCCTGTACTTAAGCTCCCATAATCCCGGTAGTCCGGAAATCACGAAGGATTTCAACCAACTCTCGACATACAAACCAAGACCGTACTGATTCAACACAACACATCATCCGTTACAACATTTCACAAGTAGCATTCAGATTACATCCATCATAGTTCAAATAAATATTACAAACCAAGTTTAAATGCGCGGAAGCAACATAGTTTAGTACATAACTTCATAGTTTCAAATACATTGCCAGGATCAGAGTCATGTCCCACAAAAGCATTATCAGGTACGAGAACTAGTAGAGACCGCGCCCAACGGTCTAGTCTTCATCCCCAGCAGGGAGAAGGCAGTACTTGCAGCAACCAAAGAAGAACTGGTCATCTGCAACAGGTGGGAAATAAACCCTGAGTACGAGAAGGTACTCAGCTAGACTTACCCGACAAAAATCAGAAATAAAAGACACCAAGGATCATGCAAGGCTTTTCAGGTGGGCTAGCTTGACACAGTTGCATAAAAGAGCTTATGATTATAGTAACCAATTTAAACTTAGCATTAAACTTATCATTAGTTACCTGTCCACTAGATTAGCACCTGTACTAGAGCACTCACTTATTAGGAGCAAACAATATTAACCATAGCAGGTATAATAAGGCTGTCATCATCATATCATCATTTCCGAACCATTAAGTTATTAAGTGCATCTACATTGGAGATAAGCCCGTCAAGTTCTCACTAACCGGGAGAGACGGCGATTCGAATCGAATTACAACTCAGCTGAGGGGGTATTCCTAACTCTCACCCTAGCATACTTTGCAAGGGTAGCCGTGGGTTACCTTTGGAACATCTCAGGAACCAAATTCGCGGGTTCGATCAGCGCCAGCACTCTCAGGGATTACCCTTCTGCCAGGACGATCAGTACTTTTAAATCACCTGCCCTTGGACTCACGCCTACGGCTCCCTTCTGAGGCGCACTTTATACTTATCGACTCCCGGCCTGAGGTGAGCTACTCGGCTTCGTGGTCGGTCTCCAGACCTGGCCAACTAAGAGAGAGGCATGTGTTCAACATGAACAGGAAAGGCTCCAAGAATCAGTCCTTAAGCGACACAGACGGAGTCACTGCAAACCGGCAAGCCTCCGTCCGGTCTTCATTTCAAATTAAGACTGGTTCTTTTCCACGATAACAAATATAGCCAACCGTGCCACATGTATCTTCCTATATCGGCGGTGTGAAATCACCCGACTTCTACAGCGTTTAAGTGGCTAAGCACTACTCGAGCCTGAGCTACATAGGATTCGTGGTAACAATATCTCGGACAAGGATTGGGTAACCAATGCAGCAATGGTTTGCATCCAACACCTAAACTTAATGCAACAAATATATATATATTTAACAATAATATCAGAATCGCATTTCGGAAATTAGGAGGCTTAATATGCTAAGGGCTTGCCTTTCACAAAGTTGCAAGGGCGATGGTCCGGGCACTCAACGGCGACCTCGTCGGCACTTCTCTCAAGGTTGCTCCTCCCGAATCTCAAATTGTCGGCATTGCATGCTCGCTCAGTTCCTCGAATTCCAGCAGGGTTACTCCTTCCGGTACACCTATTGCATGCCGATGCAAAAGATAAATATCATGGGTGCATAAGGAATGACATGATGCTCATGATGAATGAATCACAGTGAGTGTTTACGAAAACATCCTTTGGACACTCGTTATCGAGTAATTAGCTCTATTCAAATCACTTTAAGCATGTATCCAACTTAACTTAAATAACAAGAGCAACTTACCTAACTTGTATAACCTAAGATAAAGATGCTCATCTTCAGTTAAAGGCCTAACACCTAGGAACATTACCACAAACTTAGAACTAGTAAATACATACTTAAAATTACAGTTAAAGCTTCATATGCAAACAAGTAGTCACTTAATTCAATCATAACCAGAGTTCTATAAATCCAAATGACTTGCAAGAGGACATTCTGGAAAGCTTATGAAATTCTCTACAATTTATTTGTAAACATCAAGGCATGATTCTTAAGTTAACCAAATCAAATTCCAGTAAACCTAGAATCTGTCCCGCAATGGCAGGGTTGCTAACTTAATTATTTAATGATGATGCAAAAGCATAATTTGATCAATCCAAGTTTACCAACTTATTTTTCATACCCAAGAAACATTAGAAAGTATAGTGCTAACTTCTAAATAATTTATTTAATATCCTTTTCCAATTTATTTAGTTAATTAGGTGATTTAAGCAATATATAGTAAAACTATTCATAAAAATCTACAAAAATTACAGTAGCTATCTCATGCTGCACATAGACTACCATAAAAATTTCAAAGCCATTGGGCAAACATAACTTGCTGTATCCAAAATAACAGGTGACATGTCTAATTTGGGCATAATTAGGAAACCTTATTAAAAAGTGTCAAGCAACAGATTTCCTATTTTTCCTAGCATCACTATAGCATAAGAATAGCACTCATCAAATTTCACCTTCACTGGATCTATAGAAAAATTATGAAATTTCACACAAGATCCACCCATTAATAAAAGGAAATTCTATAACTTAAAAACTACACATGCACTAGCTATGAAATTTTAACCAGGGCTTCTAACAAGCAATAATAGACTGCCCACAAAATTTCATAATTTTTGGACCACAGGAACTCAAGATAAAATTCAAACAAGTTTGCATGCATCTAAAAACACATTTCAAAGTCCTATTTAAATCATCAAAAATTTCTAAAACATGTGCTCATATAATATTTTTGTTAAATACTAGACATGACCAGGAACTCAACAAAATTAGAACCACATCATTTGGATCTATATACTAGGAGCTACATATTTTTGAATAACAACACAATTCTGTGAAATAATAAAGCAAAGCAAAATACGAAACAAAACTCGGCCATACTCGGGCCAGCCCAAGGAATGGCGGCCCACGAGTCACGCGCTGGCGCGGCCCAATGCGACGCGGCCCACGCTAGGCTCCCGCCTCAGCCTCGGTGGCTGACAAGGAGGGCCCGCGCGTTAGCGAGGGAAACAGGGGAAAGGAGCGGACGGCGGCGTAGTTCACTGACGAGACCATCTACGCTACGACGTTCGCCATGATCATGCGCATCTAGTGGTGACCTCAATCGGTGCTAGGGTAGTGGCTAGAGGGGTCGGCGACTGACACGGCGGCGCACAGCCACGGCACGGCCGGCTCTGGCGAACTGACGGCGACATGCCCCTAACGGTGACTCTACGAGCTTCGGTGGTGTTCCTATGACCTAGCACGAGGCGAGAGGAGGGATGGGACGGCGAGAGACAGCTGGCGCGTGAGCGCCAACTCGGCGAGCTCCCGCCATGGGCTGCGGTGGGGGAGAACGGCGAATACGCCCTTACCAATGCACGATCGACCCGGACGGTGTGGTGGAGATGGTAAAGGGATCACGGCGAAGCTCTAGGTGAACGAGCAACGCGTTTCGCAACGGCGTGGGAGCTAGGTGGAGGCGAAGGTGCGGCGGTGGCAATGGCGGACGGCTGCGGCTCGTTGCTGTCGCGCGGTGGGAGGCGAGGAAATGCAAAATGGGGACGGGCGAGTCGCCGGACAAAGCGCTGGTGGTGGCTTGCACACGGCTGCGACGCGAGGAGGCGCGCGACGACGTGGCGGGCGGCATGACGAGAGGGGTCGGCGACGAGTGTCACCCACACGTCGGTGAAACTCGATCACTGTAGCTTCGATTCAGTGTTCCCTTCGAGCGACAGCGATACTTTGACAATGATTATTTCCTAATCCGTGGCGATCTAGACTATGCCATAGTTAACAAAGTTGCTCATCTATACGTGAACTACAATTCTTTCCACTAGAGCTCAAGCTAGTTTGGCTCGGTCAGGGAGATACACGGTTCCAAACATGGGTACACGAAACTGTACTTCACTTTAGGACTTAGAAAAATTTGCTAAGTATGAAATCAGCATGTACTTTGGACTTGTGGGCCATGTTTGAGCATGTTCTAGCCATTTTCATGAGTTGGTCATAAAACAACTTTTGTTCCTTGATAAATTAGCTACAACTTTTGTAAAGAGTGCACAGCCATGCAAAGTCTCTAGGTTGGACTTTTGAATCAGTCAAACGATGACACTCCAAGGGTCAATTCAAGTCAAACTTGCACTTGAGGGCATTTTGGTCATTTTGATCTACATGAACAATGTCCCAACAAGTAACCTAAGTGTAGTTAAGGTGTATTAGACCATGATCAACCACTTTACAAAGTTGTTATACCCCTTCTAATGATCACATGTGATACAGCAATTAAAACAAGCAATTCCTTCATATGTTTCAATACAATGTTTCACATGTTGCATGACCTGGTTGTTATCCTATACTTGTCACATTACTACCATTTTGCCATGCTTCAAGATGTGAGAAATTTATGTTGCATCCACAGATTACACCAATACTATTTACAACAATCAAGCAGGAAACATACACAGTTGAAAATGTTGCATATGCATGTTTTAGTAACAATGGCAATGATGACATAGATGATGCATATGTTTATGAAATGAAATGCAATTTAGTGGAAGCCTAAACACCTAGGGTGTTACAGCCCTCCCCCCTTAGAAAAATCTCATCCCGAGATTTGGAAAACGTACCATTTAGTATAGAAAGTTGGATGATTTTCCTTTAAATAATCTTCCTGTTCCCAGGTTGCATCCCGTTCACTATGATTACTCCAAACTACCTTGTATAATTTAACCACTCGTGTACGAGTCACTCTTTCTTGAGTATCCAGAACTTGCACGGGCTTTTCCTCATAAGAAAGATCAGATTTCAAGTTGACTTTCCTTGTTGCTATTCTTTCCTCGGGAATACGAAGACACTTCTTCAGCTGGGACACATGGAATACCGGGAATATAGCTCCCATCTCACGGGGTAGTTCTAGCTTATATGCCACTCTTCTTCATTCTGAGAATATACCAGGATATCATCAATAAACACGACGACAAACTTGTCCAATTCTGGCATGAATACAGAATTCATCAGGTACATAAAGTGTGCCGGAGCATTTGTCAACCCAAAGGACATGACAAGGTACTCGAACAATCCATAACGAGTAGAGAAAGTTGTCTTAGGTATATCTTCAGGACGAATTTTGATCTGATGGTAACCAGACCTCAAATCGATCTTGGAGAATATTTTAGCTTTGGAGAGCTGATCAAACAGAATATTGATGCGAGGAAGAGGGTATTTGTTCTTGATGGTAACAGCATTCAGGGGACGATAATCTACGCACATGCGCAAAGATTCGTCCTTCTTCTTCACAAAGATAGCCGGACAACCCCAAGGAGAAGAACTAGGCCGAATCAAACCTTTCTTCAATAGCTCATTCAACTGACTCTTTAGTTCAGCCAACTCATTGGGCGACATTCTATAGGGCCTTCGAGATATAGAAGCCGTACCCGAAATGAGTTCGATCTTGAATTCTACATCACGGTCCGAAGGTAATCCAGGCAAGTCATCAGGGAAGACATCTAGAAACTCACAGACAACTGGTAGATCCTCAATGGCTTTGGCTAGGGTAGCATTGGCTGTATTGTGAATAGAGATATCATGAGGTAACTGCACTAGAAAACCCTTCTTGTCCACAGGATCCCTCAACATTACCACACGGGTTGACGTGTCGATCAACACTCCATTCCCACTCATCCACTTCATTCCTAGGATTATATCAATTCCTACCCCCGGTAGAACTACAAGATCCGTAAGGAACTCTCGATCCCCAATTTCAAGCTTTACATCTTTTACTACTTGGTTAGTCATGATATTATTCCCAGCAGCACTAATGCAATAACCACCCTTGACAATTGTAATCACATTCATCTTATGCTTAGATGCAAAAGTAGAACTCACAAAGGAATGTGAAGCACCGAATCAAAGAGCACAAGCTGCGGGGTGATCATTAACAAGAAACTTACCGGTGGTGACCACTTCACCAAATAGGAATTTCCTCCATGATGAGTGTAGTGAACACACCCCACGACGGACGTTTCCTTGAGCATTCTTGGGAGGATGGGGACATATATTTGCCCAATGACCGGTGGTTACAGTTCCAACATGGCACATTAGCTGGTGGGACATTGAGCTGCCCGCCTGAGGTATTCTTTGGCAAGGAAATTGTGTACCTTGCGAAAACCAGTTTTTTAGCTTGATTCTTCTTCCGAGGTGGGCGATCTTGGACATTAGCATTGGGTGGAATGATCTTGGGCCTTGGATACCATTGGTGCCTTAGACCGAGAAGCACCGCCTCAAAGTTTCTTTTGCGGTTCTTGAGCGGCATATATCTTATCATTGTTCTCTCGAGTCGAGTGTCACCGATAAACTCATTGAAGGTGACACACTTGCGATTGCCCAAAGACTTCATCGGTTTAGGGAAAGTCCCTCTTGAAGCTAGCTATTCTCTTAGCGTCAGTATCGACGAACTCGGGAGCATACCTTGCCAGGTTGTTGAATGCCTAGAGGTACTCATTGAGACTCTTGTTGCCTTGGGTGAGCTTCATAAACTCAGTATGCTTAATGGCCATGAGACCAGGAGGGATAAAGTGTCCTCTGAAAGCTGCTGCTGGCCCGACCCCAAACTATCTCGGCGTTTGCGGGGAAGGTGGTCTTGTGATGTGTCCACGAGATACTGCAGGGCCTTGGAGCTGGTGTCCTGCATATGTGGCCTTCATACCTTGATCAAACGGAGCAATCCAAACCTTTGCTCTATCGTGCTCAACCATTCATCGACTTGTAATGGTTCTTCGCCTCCACGAAAGATAGGAGGCTTTGTATCCATGAAGTCCTTAAAGTGTTGTTGTCTTTGGTTCGGCTCGGGTCCTTGGCGGACATGACGATCCTCACGGTTAGCCATCGACGCATAGCCTCGGCTAATGCGCGCCGACTTTTCCACAACTGCATCTGCATTAGCTGGTTTGGTGGTGTGGGCGGTGCGGAGGTGGTTGTTCCTCATTTCCCATGCCACGACCGCGACGAAGGTTATGAGCCATCTGCAAAATGTATAGCCAATGAGCACTAACGATGTGGAAATTTTTGTAGATGAATCGTATAATTATGCCCAAACTGAGTCCATTGGAGGGAATGCATTTATATAATCAACAGAGGCACAATCATTCATCACAACCACACAACTCATCAAGCGCGTCAATGGACACATAAATGCGATGAACTTAACCAACAACGAGATCCATAGACCCTTAAAACGAAATTTATCAAAGGCTCACATACGTGGAGCATAATACGTTCGATAGGTTACATCCAAGCCCTAGTGGTTTCAAACTTACATCCAAAGATAACTTATGGTTCGATATTACATCCCAACGATTACTTATTCCAAAGCTACTCATTCATGCATGAGGATCAACAAAAGACTAGCTCTTGCGCATTAGCTAAGTAGTAAGCTAAACTACGCATTGTCCTCGAGTCGATTGTCGAAGATCTCTCCTCCATCTTCATCACTAGCAGTGCTCTAACTCCTCATCTTCCTCCTCATCGGTGGAATGTCCTCGAGTCCATTGACCTCCATGTCATCATCACCTTCAGCCATGATGACACCAGAACCCATCTCATCCTCATCCTCGGTGGCGGGAGAGGGTGAAGTTGATTGTGTGTGGTGAACCTCCTCATGGAGATTGTCATTGTACTCCTCAAAGAATCGCCACTTGTTGCTCTAGCTCTACACTGTCAAGCGCTCTCAACACATTCTCCTCTCGTGCGGGCTTCATTACTGTTGGTTCATCACGTGAATCAACATGTGTTCCACAGATTGTGGTGAGCAGCTGTCAACCTCTGAACCTCAAGGGTCTCTTGGTCCCTTTCTGCGTTACTTGCTCCAAGCGGTCTTGAGCCGCATTCCTCTCAAGTGATCACCCGAGCTAGCTCTGTCCTCAGCCTTTCCTCCTCGGAGAGGCTCGGGGACGGGGCTCACGAGGAGCTAAGCGGTGACGAGGCGCCCGCCTCCAGCCGGACTTGTGAGCAGTGAGCTTCGTGCACGCCATCTGTAGCAAAAGTTACAACGTAAGGGGAGAATCATTTAAGGGATACGAAATTTAATTAGTCGGGACAATCATATTTTAAAGGAGGGAGTAATGCAAGAAATGCCATGTATGCTTGAACATGATGCATGCACACGATCCATGACGTCCTCACAATCCTAGAAAAATTTAAAGGCTAGCGAAATATACGGTGGCATACATATCGCGTTCTCAGATCACGATAGCTAGTCGATCTACAACGATACGTTGTTAGTGTACCTGCAGAAAATTTCATTTCAGCCCAGTAATTTCCCAAAATGCATAAAAGCAAGCAGTAAACTAAATACTTTCATACATACATCCCCCGATGCATATACTCTAGTATCACAGCTACCCGTCAGAGATACCCACAATTAAGTACTCTCATAGATACATGATCGAACATGTAAGTATGCGAGCAACCACAACTACTCTCCCCTAGACCGACGGTTGGACGGTCATGCTCTCACAACTCCCACTTATCAGGGCGTAGAGGTATTTGATCCAAACATTACCACCCAAGCGGATGGCATCCATACAATAGCACGCCGTATGGACGACAAAACAGAAACAAGCGAGAACCTCAAGTTAGTACTTAATAAGCCACCTAAGAGTCCTTATTTAGGCATAAGGGATATGACCACTGGCAATACTTAGTGTTTAATTTAGGATTTTCACAAATACTTTTGTTTAAAATACACAAATGACATGTTTAGTGTCAAATCTTGCTCTGATGCCAGCTGTAACAGAACCGACCAAATCATAAGAACGTAAGTACAAAAACAATCACCGAAGCGATCAAATTCCTGTACTTAAGCTCCCATAATCCCGGTAGTCCGGAAATCACGAAGGATTTCAACCAACTCTCGACATACAAACCAAGACCGTACTGATTCAACACAACACATCATCCGTTACAACATTTCACAAGTAGCATTCGGATTACATCCATCAGAGTTCAAATAAATATTACAAACCAAGTTTAAATGCGCGGAAGCAACATAGTTTAGTACATAACTTCATAGTTTCAAATACATTGCCAGGATCAGAGTCATGTCCCACAAAAGCATTATCAGGTACGAGAACTAGTAGAGACCGCGCCCAACGGTCTAGTCTTCATCCCCAGCAGGGAGAAGGCAGTACTTGCAGCAACCAAAGAAGAACTGGTCATCTGCAACAGGTGGGAAATAAACCCTGAGTACGAGAAGGTACTCAGCTAGACTTACCCGACAAAAATCAGAAATAAAAGACACCAAGGATCATGCAAGGCTTTTCAGGTGGGCTAGCTTGACACAGTTGCATAAAAGAGCTTATGATTATAGTAACCAATTTAAACTTAGCATTAAACTTATCATTAGTTACCTGTCCACTAGATTAACACCTATACTAGAGCACTCACTTATTAGGAGCAAACAATATTAACCATAGCAGGTATAATAAGGCTGTCATCATCATATCATCATTTCCGAACCATTAAGTTATTAAGTACATCTACATTGGAGATAAGCCCGTCAAGTTCTCACTAACCGGGAGAGACGGCGATTCGAATCGAATTACAACTCAGCTAAGGGGGTATTCCTAACTCTCACCCTGGCATACTTTGCAAGGGTAGCCGTGGGTCACCTTTGGAACATCTCAGGAACCAAATTCGTGGGTTCGATCAGCGCCAGCACTCTCAGGGATTACCCTTCTGCCAGGACGATCATGACTTTTAAATCACCTACCCTTGGACTCACGCCTACGGCTCCCTTCCGAGGTGCACTTTATACTTATCGACTCCCGGCCTGAGGTGAGATACTCGGCTTCGTGGTTGGTCTCCAGACCCGGCCAACTAAGAGAGAGGCATGCGTTCAACATGAACAGGAAAGGCTCCAAGAATCAGTCCTTAAGCGACACAGACGGAGTCACTGCAAACCGGCAAGCCTCCGTCCGGTCTTCATTTCAAATTAAGACTGGTTCTTTTCCACGATAGCAAATATAGCCAACCGTGCCACATGTATCTTCCTATATCTCGCAGTGTGTGAAATCACCACGACTTCTACCGCGTTTAAGCGAGGGCTAAGCACTACTCGAGCACGAGCTACATAGGATTGTGGTAACAATATCGGACAAGGATTAGGTAACCAATGCAGCAATGGTTTGCATCCAACACCTAAACTTAATGCAACAATATATATATATTTAACAATAAACATCAGAATCGCATTTCAGAAATTAGGAGGCTTAATATGCTCCGGGCTTGCCTTTCACAAAGTTGCAAGGGCGGTGGTCGGGCACTCAACGGCGACCTCGTCGGCACTTCTCTCAAGGTCGCTCCTCTTGAATCTCTCGATTGTGTCATTGCTGCGACTCGCTTTCAGTTCCTCGAAGTTCCAAGCAGGTTACTCCTTCGGTACACCTATTGCATGCCGATGCAAAAGATAAATATCATGGGTGCATAAGGAATGACATGATGCTCATGATGAATGAATCACAAGTGAGTGTTTACGAAAACATCCTTTGGACACTCGTTCTACCGAAGTAATTAGCTCTATTCAAATCACTTTAAGCATGTATCCAACTTAACTTAAATAACAAGAGCAACTTACCTAACTTGTATAACCTAAGATAAAGATGCTCATCTTCAGTTAAAGGCCTAACACCTAGGAACATTACCACAAACTTAGAACTAGTAAATACATACTTAAAATTACAGTTAAAGCTTCATATGCAAACAAGTAGTCACTTAATTCAATCATAACCAGAGTTCTATAAATCCAAATGACTTGCAAGAGGACATTCTGGAAAGCTTATGAAATTATCTACAATTTATTTGTAAACATCAAGGCATGATTCTTAAGTTAACCAAATCAAATTCCAGTAAACCTAGAATCTGTCCCGCAATGGCAGGGTTGCTAACTTAATTATTTAATGATGATGCAAAAGCATAATTTGATCAATCCAAGTTTACCAACTTATTTTTCATACCCAAGAAACATTAGAAAGTATAGTGCTAACTTCTAAATAATTTATTTAATATCCTTTTCCAATTTATTTAGTTAATTAGGTGATTTAAGCAATATATAGTAAAACTATTCATAAAAATCTACAAAAATTACAGTAGCTATCTCATGCTGCACATAGACTACCATAAAAATTTCAAAGCCATTGGGCAAACATAACTTGCTGTATCCAAAATAACAGGTGACATGTCTAATTTGGGCATAATTAGGAAACCTTATTAAAAAGTGTCAAGCAATAGATTTCCCATTTTTTCTAGCATCATTCTAGCATAAGAATAGCACTCATCAAATTTCACCTTCACTGGATCTATAGAAAAATTATGAAAATTCACACAAGATGCACCCATTAATAAAAGGAAATTCTATAACTTAAAAACTACACATGCACTAGCTCTGAAATTTTAACCAGGGCTTCCAACAAGCAATAATAGACTGCCCACAAAATTTCATAATTTTTGGACCACAAGAACTCAAGATAAAATTCAAACAAGTTTGCATGCATCTAAAAACACATTTCAAAGTCCTATTTAAATCATCAAAAATTTCTAAAACATGTGCTCATATAATATTTTTGTTAAATACTAGACATGACCAGGAACTCAACAAAATTAGAACCACATCATTTGGATCTATATACTAGGAGCTACATATTTTTGAATAACAACACAATTCTGTGAAATAATAAAGCAAAGCAAAATACGAAACAAAACTCGGCCATACTCGGGCCAGCCCAAGGAATGGCGGCCCACGAGTCACGCGCTGGCGCGGCCCAATGCGACGCGGCCCACGCTGGGCTCCTGCCTCAGCCTCGGCGGCTGACAGGGAGGGCCCGCGCGTTAGCGAGGGAAACAGGGGAAAGGAGCGGACGGTGGCGTAGTTCACCGCCGGTGGCTCCTCCGGCGAGACCATCTACGCTACGACGTTCGCCATGATCATGCGCATCTAGTGGTGACGTCAATCGGTGCTAGGGTAGTGGCTAGAGGGGTCGGCGACTGACACGGCGGCGCACAGCCACGGCACGGCCGGCTCCGGCGAACTGACGGCGACACAGCCCCTAACGGTGACTCTATGAGCTCCCGCCATGGCTGCAGTGGGGGAGAACGGCGAATACGCCCTTACCAATGCACGATCGACCCGACGGTGTGGTGGAGATGGTAAAGGGGATCACGGCGAAGCTCTAGGTGAACGGAGCAACGCGTTTTTGCAACGGCGTGGAAGCTAGGTGGAGGCGAAGGTGCGGCTGGCAATGGCGGACGGCTGTGGCTCGGTTGCTGCGCGCGGTGGGAGGCGAGGAAATGCAAAATGGGACGGGCGAGTGCGTCGGACAGGCGCGCGGGGTGGCTTCAGACACGGCTGCGACGCCAGGAGGCGCACGGCGCGTGGCCAGCGCGACAGCAGGTCGGCGACGAGTGTCACCCACGCGTCGGCTGAAACTCGATCACTGTAGCTTCGATTCAGTGTTCCCTTCTGAGCCTGACAGCGATACTTTGACAATGATTATTTCCTAATCCGTGGTGATCTAGACTATGCCATAGTTAACAAAGTTGCTCATCTATACGTGAACTACAATTCTTTCCACTAGAGCTCAAGCTAGTTTGGCTCGGTCAGGGAGATACACGGCTCCAAACATGGGTACACGAAACTGTACTTCACTTTAGGACTTAGAAAAATTTGCTAAGTATGAAATCAGCATGTACTTCGGACTTGTGGGCCATGTTTGAGCATGTTCTAGCCATTTTCATGAGTTGGTCATAAAACAACTTTTGTTCCTTGATAAATTAGCTACAACTTTTGTAAAGAGTGCACAGCCATGCAAAGTCTCTAGGTTGGACTTTTGAATCAGTCAAACGATGACACTCCAAGGGTCAATTCAAGTCAAACTTGCACTTGAGGGCATTTTGATCTACATGAACAATGTCCCAACAAGTAACCTAAGTGTAGTTAAGGTGTATTAGACCATGATCAACCACTTTACAAAGTTGTTATACCCCTTCTAATGATCACATGTGATACAACAATTAAAACAAGCAATTCCTTCATATGTTTCAATACAATGTTTCACATGTTGCATGACCTGGTTGTTATCCTATACTTGTCACATTACTACCATTTTGCCATGCTTCAAGATGTGAGAAATTTATGTTGCATCCACAAATTACACCAATACTATTTACAACAAGCAAGCAGGAAACATACACAGTTGAAAATGTTGCATATGCATGTTTTAGTAACAATGGCAATGATGACATAGATGATGCATATGTTTATGAAATGAAATGCAATTTAGTGGAAGCCTAAACACCTAGGGTGTTACAACGACGCTATCAAGCCTGGCGCATATGAAGCCGAGACCTGAAGGTGGGTGACCTGGTGTTGAGACTGAGGCAGAGCAACAAGGTCCGCCACATGCTGACCCCGCCATGGGAAGGACCGTACATCATCGCCCAAATACTAAAACCCAGGACCTACAAGCTGGCCAACGAGAAAGGCAAAATCTTCACCAACGCTTGGAACATAGAACAGCTACGTCGTTTCTACCCTTAGAATTTCCAAGCATTGTACAAATTGTTTCTCAGAATACAATTAAGAGGCGTTCTTTAGTTGTTCTAAATTTTCTAGAAACCCGCCGAGCCCATCGCGGGGCTCGGCATTACGATAACACCACGAGGAAGGCTCTGCTCTATCTCTGCAGAACCAAGCCTCCCTCAGGGGGCTAGAAGGGGGGACTCCCCCCTAAGTCCCACGCACCGTTCTTAAGTTGTTTTTTGAAAAAATTCCTACGCTGAACTCTCTAGCGTGCTCTGACCAAAAGACTGTCTCAAGGTCAGAAGGCCGGCTGAGTCGCGAGACGGCCTACGCCTCCGGGCTACGGCACTCCCTCACCACCTTCTGCCCAAGGGGTAACTTAGGCTCCGAGGAAGTTTTTTACAAGAGATACGTTCAAAAACAAGACAGAGGGCAGAGGCTCGGAAATACAATAAGGAAAAACGATTGAAAAAGCATCGGCGCACGATCACTTTAAAAAGGCCTCAATAGCCGCCAACGTTATGATAGGGCAACATAATCCCTAATCTAATTACATGGCCTCTTGGGCCCAGGTCACGGCGCAGGGTCTCCAGCATCGGTGGACGGCGGAGGAGGGACAACCTCCTCTTCGAATAGCCCAGCCAGCGCCACGCCGGGACCCTCCGCCGCCTCCATCAGCTTTGTCACCGCCTCGTCGGCCTCCTCGTCATCATCGGGCAGGACGTAGCCATCGCTGATGGCTTGGAGGTCAATGCCGACGTAGTGTGAGGCGATGACGGCTAGTGCACGCTTGACGCCCGTATGCAGCGCCCCTCGAAGTCGCTCGCGCATCTGGCCGCTCAACGCAACCAGGCGGCTCCCGAGAGAGCTTCCTGACTGGACCCCCTCGACTTCTAGGGCCTCGCAGGCAGTACGGGCGGCGCTCTTCAGCGCATCATGCTCCCCGATCTCAGTTTCAAGCACCGCCTACACAACGGCGGAGGCCTCAGCTGCCTGGGTGACTTCTTTCTCCAGCTCTGCGCCAAACGCAACGGAACAAGGTTGAGCGCAAAAAAGTACAAGCCAGAGCAAGGGCGGAAAGTCTACGAAACTCACCTGCGGCCTTCTACCCCCAGCGTCAGGCCTCGACCTGAGAGGCCTCGGCTTTCTCCTTCCAACACCGGGCCTCGACCCGAGACACCTCGGCTAACTCCTTCAGGTGCTGAGCCTCGACCCGAGCAGCCTCAGCCAACCTAGAAGCCTCCCCCGCTAGCTTTGTATCGCACCAAGGAGTTAGGGGCCAAACACAAGAAAAACGAATTAAATAAAGGGAACAAGACTCACCTTCAGCATTCCCCTCTAGATCACAGCCTCGGTCCGCGAGGCCTCAGCCACCATAAGGGCCTCATCCAAGGTGCCTTTCGTCAGCTGGTGCGCACTTTGCTCCACCCCTAGCTGCCCAGCAAGGACCTTGCCCAAGGTCATGGCTTCTCCAGCCCGAGACCTGAAGGCGTCCCGCTCACCGGCCACGTGGATCAGCTCCTCCTCCAACTCCTTAACCCGCGCCGCCAGAGGGGCGACCTGCTCCTTGGCCGTAACCGCCTCGACCATCGCATCGGCACAACGAAGGCGGAGGTCCTCCACCTCTGCGCTCTGTGCCGACAGGAGCTCGTTGGCGCCGGCAAGAAGCCCCTTTTGCCACTGAAGCTGGTCCCAGACATCCCTCTCCCCCCGGAGAAAGACCGACTTCCCGAGGGACCGGGTCTCGAGCTCCTGGGGGAAACAGAACAGGGGTCAATCCCTACAAAGAAAACTCAGAAGAAGACCACCGTGTGTGGAAAGAAAGTGTGAACCTAGGCGACTCTGGGCAGATTGTCGGCCACCACGGATAGCGCCGTCCGAAGTGATCGCTCCGCTAGCCGGCGGTACCACTTGAACGTGTCCCAGCACCTGCCCTCGGCCACGTCCTCGAGGGCAAACAGAGGCTCCGCCTCAGGGTCGTCCTGGCTCTGCCACACCACACGCGGGTGGTCCCACCCATGGGGCTTGGGTCGTACCCGCGTGAGGGCCGAGCTTCCCTCGCCCAGGGTTGGAACCGGCTGTTCCACGGCACCGGCCACCTGGCCATCGGCCATCTCCCATGCCCGGGAAACATCGTCGGAGGAGATCGGAAGGACCTCTACCTCCTGGGCGCTCCCCGGCAACAACGGCGGGCCTTGAACCAGGGGTGCCATCGAGGATTCCACCGCCTTCATCTCCACTTCCTGGGCCGACGGCCTCGCCACCACTACGCCGGCCTTGGTGGTCCCATGGGCTCCGGCCCCCGCCATCGTGGCCTCGATGGGGGCGGGGGCTTCGACCTCCGCTGCTGCGGCCTCATCGGTTGCCTCGGCCTCGGAGACCCTGTGGGCCTCGACCTCGATGGCCTCGGCAACCGAGGACACCCCGGCCACATCCGACTCACGGCCCTCACCTTCATGGGGCGGAGGCGCCCCCTCCCCCGTCGGTGTTGGGGTAGCCTCGATAGCCCCTCCTTGGGAGACCGACTCCGTCAGGCCGGCTCTCGCCGACGCCACGCCGCGTCGTATGACAGCTTGTGCCCCCGCCACCCAATGGGCAGTGGAGCCAGGGGTCACCTTGAGCGCCTTAAGCGGCGCCAAGGAAGGCACCTCCGCAGGTCGCTTCCGGCTAAAAACATAATACTTACAGGGTCAGCACGAGATGAAGGAACGAACAAAAAACGCTGCGGTGCCACCTAAAGTACGCTTACCTCGACCGGGGCAGCAACCGCTTCAGCACGGCGACCCTCGTCTGCAAAGGCGGTGGCGGCGGCTGAAGCACGACCGCCGTATCCGTCGGTGTCGGCCGGTCCTCGACGGACCCCGACGCCCCCTCGGTGCTCTGCGGGAGCAGTTGCGTCAGCTCCACCGCCACTTGCACCACCGCCGCCGTCGAGCCCACCGAGCTGACGGTACCCTTGCCCAATGCCCGCTCCTCGGGCGTGTCGGCCTCAGCCCCGTGGCGGGCAATCGCCGACCCCGAGGCGGCTCCTCCTCCTCCTCCAAGGAGCGCCGGGCTACTTGCCAACGCCCCGGGCGCCGTCTCCTCAACATCAGGAAGATGGTCCAGGGGATCCTGCCCCCTCTAGCCCTCGTCATCTCCGTTCGAGGCGTCCGTCGATAGTGACGGTGACGGGGACTCCTCCAGCGGAAGGCCGTCCCTCCTTTGCTGCCGACGACGCTCATCTAGCTTCTCACGCGCAAGAATCTGCTTCGTGCGCTTGGCCGCCTTGGCATCCTTCTGTTTTTTCTGCGCCTCGGCGTGCGCCTGGTTGATCGCCCACCGCCTCGCATCCTCGGGAACGGGCGGCGGGGAGGCTCGCACGTCCCTCATCCCCTGTAGGAACAGTGAACGCGCATAAGGGAATGAGAAATAATGAGAAGCGGGGAGGGCTCGGGGGATGCAGCGGCGCGCGACTTACCAGCGAGAGATACCCCTGCGACGGACGCATTGCGAGGGTGGTCAGACCACCGCTCCGCGGCTTCGCCTCCACCGTCTCCCTCACCCGGCGAAAAATTTCCTCATCAGAAAGGGCGGAGGCAGACAGCCGGATGCCCGCGATCGAATTGTCCGGCCTCATCTCGAACAGGCGCCGCCGCCGAGCCATCAGCGGCAGCACCCTCCGACTGTGGAAGGCGGCCACGACCACAGCCGCAGTAAGGTGGCGGTCCCGCAGCCTCTGCAGCCCCTCTAGGAGCGACTACAGCTTGGGCTGATCCTCCCTTAGGACGCCATACTTCCACCGCTCCGGGCAGCTCCCCACAATCCACCCAGTGTAGGGGGGAAGTCTGCCGTCGTTGTTGCGAAGGTAGAACCAGCTCGTGTACCATCGACGGTTGGATGACGCGAGCTGGGCCGGGATGTAGAGGTGCTGACGATCCTGGCGCACTTGGAGAGTGCAGCCATCGGCCCTCACCGCCTTCCTCGTGCCCGACGTGCCCGCCGGCTTGGTGGTATGCCCCGCCCGGAAGAGATGGAGCCACAACTCCCAGTGGGGAGCAATCCCCAGGTACCCCTCGCAGACAGCGATGAAGATAGCCGCCTACGCGATAGAATTGGGGTTGAAGTTGTGGAGTTCCACGCCATAGTAGTGCGAGAGCGCCCGCATGAATCGGTCCGCAGGAACGGTGAGGCCGCGCTCATGAAAGGACACGAAGCTCATGACATAACCATCGCAAGGCCTCGGCTCCAGCTCGCCCAACGGAGCGATCCACTTTGGCCTGTTGGGGTCGGTCACTGGGTGAAGGAGCCCGCCGTCGACGAGCGACTGAAGCATCTCCACGGTGACGTCGGATGGATCCCAAGGGTCTGCCTCGATGACAACAATGTCGCCGGCCATGAGTGCTGTGGAGGGCTCGACTATGATAGTGAGTATCTCTCTCTCTCTGCCTCGCCTCTTTCCTTTCTTCCTCCCGGGGCTCTCTGCTCTAGCGACGGCTCAAAGACGGCAAAGCTAATACGGGCAAGGTAAGGAGGGGAGGAGCGAGGCTCGTTGCGTATTTATGTAGGGTGAAGGCGAAATAGACGGGCGACGAAATTAGGGAAGTTTCCCTCAGATCCAGCGTGGTTAATCCTGATCCAATTTTACCGCTCGTGTGTCCACCTTTTCCTCATTAATCGCGGGAACAGTTATGTAACACCCCGGGTGTTTAAATATTAAAAACCGGACATATCATCATATGCGTTGCAAGGCATTGGTCATATTGCAAACTTTGATATGCATTCACTAAAACAAGTTTATCTTTATGTTATAAGTATTGCTTGGTATTTTTTGAATCAAGTTCGAAATCTTTGTTTTGATTTGAAATTTCGAAAACCCTGATTTTCAATAATTAAATCCTAACCTGAAAACCTATTTCAAAATTGAAGCACATTTTGGGGTTGAGCCTTAAAGAAAAAGTGTAGATCTTGTCAAGATATACAAAGTTTGTTTTGAAGTTTTTGAAGTTGTTTAGTAAAATTTGAAGTTAATTGAAAAGGCAAAATTCCTTAAATGTCCCCTTTTCGAATTCAAAAGTTCATTTCAAAATGTAGACCGAATTAGGGGTTGGTTATAAAAGCAAAGTTGTAGAACTTTAAATTTTGAACAACTTTTGTTTTTGGAGATTTTTGAGTTGTTATGAAAATTTGGGAGTAATTTGGGAATTTTGGCAAATGGTAGTTCTGTAATTTTTGTGAACAGTGTCCACCGCCCAAGCTACATTGCCGGCGTTTCCTTCTTCGGCGTTCCAGGCACGGTCGTGGCCGTTTTGGTGTCGCGCTGGCGCGGTGAAGGCCACAGCGCAGCTTCCTCGAGCTTCTTGGCCCCCTTTTATAGCCTGAGCCGCCGTCGTCTTTGCCCTTTCTCCTTGCTCTGTTTTTCCCGACGCCTTGCTCATCTCCGGCGAGCCCACGCCGTCATTGTTGTGCTCCACCGTCGCTGATAAGATAGTTCTAGCTTTGCTTACTCCTTGCGCGTCCAGCCGACCCACCAATTCGGCTTGTCTTAGCCGGGAACTCGAGTTGCATCGTCTTCTTCCTCGCGGCCGACAACACCTCCACTGAGCACGATTCGCCGCGGCCAGAGCTCCACGGTGCATCTCCGTCCTTGGTTTTGGTTGATTCTGTTTCGTCTCAATGCTGTGGTACTTAATCCATAGTTGGTTGCTCATTTTGACCACTGCAGTTGCCGGTACACCATCGCCGATGACGTTTTGCTCCACCGTGCTCGCGCTGATCGTCGAACCACCTTGCTGTTGCTGCTTAGGCTCGGTAATTGACTCCAACCCGTTTGGGGTAAGCTACTGATGCTTCCTAGACCTTTTTTTTAACTGCTACCGGCCTGTTGTCGCCGGCGTAGCGCCGCCATGCATTCGCGTCTACCATGACCGGCGTTGTGCTTGGTCCAGTCGATGTTGGGTCTTGATTTTGCCACCAATAGATGCGACCTGTTGTCGTGAACGTGTTAGAGCTTTGTCTGTCGCCGGTGACCTCACCGTCGGCGAGGAATCGCTGGTCAGAGCTGTCGCTGCCGTGGTCAACGTCGGAGGTGGAAGATGACATGTGGGGTCATGGTGTCAATGACACAGCGTTCAAATGGGATTTTTCTATTTTCAGAATTGAATGAATAGTATCTATTTTTGTTATTTTTGTGTAGATTTATTTAGAGCTCCAAAAATTCTAAAAATTTTTGTGTGACTTCTCTGTGATGTGTATTATTTAGGAAAAATATGAAATATTGATTTTCAGTACTTTTTTAATGTGATAAAAATTGCTCAATTAATTAATAAATGAGTTTCTAGGATTTTTCTAGGCTTATTTATGTATCCAAAAATTATGAAAATTGTTTTTCCACTTAGTTTTCATGTGATGAACATTTACAAAAATTTTGAGCTCAATTGGAACAAGTTGATTAATTTCATAATTATTAATTAATTAATTAATTCATAAAAGCAAATAGTAACCTTTAGTGATTTAGGTTTTGTTTGAGTTTTTGATTGATTGATGTCCTTGGGTCATTAGTTGGTGATGATCCTTGGCAATTGATGTGAGTGTTACGAAAATAGTTTAGTTAGTTTACCTTGTAACTGTACCGTGAAGGAAAGTTGTATTTAAGTTGTTAATTTTGCATCCATCATCGAGCATCATGTTTCGTATTCCGCATCATGTTAAACATGGCATTGTTACTACGTGTAGTGAACGAAGGTGAACACGTGGTAGTTAATCAAGTAGTTGAGGAAGTTGATCCGTCAGTGGTGGTTGGTGTTGATATCGGTGGAACGACTCCGGACCCAGACTTTTTCGTCAACGAAGGCAAGCCCCGGATGCATACAACCCTACCTTGTATTTTACAAATTGATTTCGCTTTTGCTTCTTTTTACTGCATTAAGTGATTAGAAGTTAAGTGGAAACCTAATTGGTGCATTACCAACCTTGTTGTTCCATATTTACCATATTACCAGTTTTAAATTCGTATATGCCTAGTTTTGCTTAGCTATGCTTAGAACGATGAAAGTCGGATGATTACATGTCATCTGCAAGTTTTAAGTGGAACTGTGGTTACTTATGTTATCATGTGATATGGGAATGTGGAGTAATAAATCTAGACCGGGCGGACTCGGTGTATGGGAGTCGCAAGACATGGAGGTCTTGTGAGTAGGTTCTTTCCGCCTGTGTCGATTAAGGTCCGTCCGTTGTTGAATTGCATGAGGTGAGACTTTGTAGTACTAACCACATACTCCGGTAAGCCTTAACTTGGCTATTCTATTACGAGAATGGCTACTCGCGCACTGGGAGTGGAGAGATGGTGGGAATAGCGTGTACCCACGTGGCAATGGGCTGGATTGGTGGAGTACTGTATTCTCGGGTGGTGCGAACCCGTTCTTGTTTTAGAAGACCTATGGGTAGGTTGGTATATGTAGGTCGGGGACCTGCATATGTCGTGTGGTCTGGAATCCCCAGCTGGGTTATAATCGGTTCGAATCGTCGTTGCTCCTCGGTTATGGAGACTCAACTCACTGTTCATCATCGTAGTAATTAATAACTGAAACTTAAGGATGGTTTGAGAAAGTGTTGGATACAAAGTTTCATGATCTCGATACGGATTGTGTCAGCTTTGTATATGATCTTTATGAAGTTTTAAGCGTTGATATAAAGAATTTTGTTAAAATGCTTTTACACAAAAGAACCTTGATTATTGCTAAAGCCATACCTTGAATCCCATGAGCCTGCATTCCTACGTTCTTTTAATTTCTTATTTCGGTTAAGTCTTGTTGAGTACTTTTGTACTCAGGGTTCGTTGACCCTTGTTGCAGGTGAGGCTCATGAGCAGATCTGTTTTGGATCATGCTACATGACTGTTGTTCAGTGTGATGACGATAAGTAAATGCGTGGCCCTTGGGCAGGGCATCTTAATTGTGTGTTCTATAGTATAATATAATGCCACTCCACTACTATGTTTTGTAATTTTAATCGAACTTAGTTGTATGGTTTGAAACAAACAGTTTGTAAACTATGTTATTGTAAGACTTCCGCTGTTTTTACACTAATGTATCTATTTGAATAAACTGTTGTAATACTGCAATGACTCTGTAATGTGATCCTGCTCGGAAATCGTGGATGATTCGAGGTTCCCCAAGGACACCCGACAGTCTTCTTAAGTTACCGGGAATGTATGCATAGATGTCAAAGGTCGTTGGACAGTGACAGGTGCATGTGGGCCCTATAATTTAGGAGGTTCTGCCACAAGTTACGTCCCATCCGCTGACGTCACGTCACATCCAACCGCTGCAGCAGCAGGCGTCATTCCGCCTCCCCCAGGAAATCGCCTAAAAAGGCGCGCCGGCCGTTGTCAAACCGATGGGGGAAATATCCCCCCCCTATTCCTTTCAGGTGAAGGAACCGGGCACCGAGCCCATTACGGTCCAGGGGTTCGAAGGCTGGGCCCCTAAGGGTTTCGAAAGCCACCCTAGGGCAACAGAGTTAGGGGCGACCGCGGGCGAGCCCGTACATGGCCGAGACCTAAGCAAGCGAGACGTTTGGGACGCCCAAAGTCACGTCCAAGACCAGCAGGGAGTTCTCCGAATGGGATCCCACCGTAGGGAGGCGCCGAGCCCCCATGGCCAATCGAACGGCCCTGGGACCCAATAGAGAAGCCCTCTGGTACTTTTGGAGTGCGTCTCTGGACCACTAGCCGACGCTTATCGAATGGGGCATGGGCCTCCACTCGGACTTACCTGATAGCAGCTCCCCGGAAGTGTCACCGCTCGCGCCCACCAAGGGTAGCCTAGCATATTCCACCCCTCCTTCCGAACGAAAAAGAAGCGCGAGGGTCGTATAAAAAAGCCAGGGGAACCCCTGGTGAACCTCCCCGTAGAGGCTAAGGGGCTCTCCCTGCAACTTTGCCGAGACCCAGCGACCCAGGTTCGCACTCGAGGGGGCTCGGCAAACAAACCCCTCCTTCTGAACGAAAAGGTTGTGCGAAGGTCGTGCAAAAAGCTAGGGGAACTCCTAATGGCCCTCTTGCTCCGGGCAGAGGCTAGGGAACTCTTCCTGCAAATATGCTGAGACCCCGCGACCCAGGCTCACACCCGAGGGGGTCTCAGCCAACAAACCCTCACGCGCAAGAGGCGTATAAAAAGCCAGGAGAGCACCTGACGGCCCTCTCGCTCCATGCAGAGGCTAGGGGGCTCTTCCTATAGGTTTGCCGAGACCTAGTGACCCGGGTTCGCACACGAGTGGGCTCGGCAAACAACCCCCCCGTCCGAACAAAAAGGATGCACAAGGGCTGAACAAAAAAGTCAGTGGGCCCCTGACCGCCCTCTCGCTTCGTGCGAAGGCTCGGGGGCTCCTTCTGCACCCAAGACAAGGACAAGCGACCCAAGCCCGCACTCATAGATTCGGAAAAAAGCAACAAAAAGGACGCCGGGCCCGTTACGGTCCGAGGGTTCGAAGGCTGGACCACCGAGGGTTTCGACAGCCGCCCTAGGACAACAGAGTCAGGGACAACTATGGGCGAGCCCGTACATGGCCGTGGCCCAAGCAAGTGATCGCTCGGGATGCCCTAAGTTGTGTCCGAGACCTAGCAGGGAGTTCTCGGAATTAGATCCCACCGTAGGGAGGCGCCGAGCCCCCGGGGCCAATCGAACGGCCCTGGGACCCAATAGAGAAGCCCTCTAGTACTTTTGGAGTGCGTCTCTGGACCGCTAGCCGACCCTTATCGAATGGGGCACGGGCCTCCACTCAGACTTACCCGATAGCAGCTCACCGGAAGTGTCACCGCTCGCGCCCACCGAGGGTAGCCTAGCATATTCCACCCCTCCTTCCGAACAAAAAGGAAGCATGAGGGTCATATAAAAAAGCTAGGGGGAACCCCTGACGGACCTCCCCGCAGAGGCTAAGGGACTCTCCCTACAACTTTGCCGAGACCCAGCAACCCAGGTTCGCACTTGAGGGGGCTTAGCAAGCAAACCCCTCCTTCCGAACGAAAAGGTTGTGCGAGGGTCGTACAAAAGCCAGGGGTACTCCTGACGGCCCTCTTGCTCCGGGCAGAGGCTAGGGAGCTCTTCCTGCAGATATGCTGAGGCCCCGCGACCTAGGCTCGCACCCGAGGGGGTCTCAGTAAACAAACCCTCACGCGCGAGAGGTGTATAAAAAGCCAGGAGAGCACCTGACGGCCCTCTCGCTCTGTGCAGAGGCTAGGGGGCTCTTCCTACAAGTTTGCCGAGACCCAGCGACCCGAACTCGCATTCACGAGCCCAGCAAGCACGATAAAACTCCTTGCTCAAATGGAAAAAAGCCTCTGGAGGAGTAAACCCACTCCTCCAGGGCCTCGGGGGCTACACCCGGCGGGTGCGCTCGTGCGCACCCACCGGAACCACCAAGTACAAAACACGATCCCAACAGGAGCTGTTGCGAACCAAGTCTCATCAAAACCTCAGGAGAGTGCCTGCACTCCTCACGAGGCTCGGGGGCTACTGTCGGATACCACAAGAAGGGGTACCCTAAGCAAGAACCAAAAATGTTGCTTCAACCTTGCAAAAATCAAAGCCAAAAGACTACCGCCAGGTCTCTGCAGAATTCTCTGATTCGCTTGAGGCCTTGCGCCGAGGCCTCATACGAAAGGCCAAAAGCGCCCCGCCGAGGCCCTCTCGCCAAGGCCTTGCCCCGAAAGGCCTCAGATGGGATGTCAATTCTCCGATTCGCTCGAGGCCGGGCTCAGCAAACATACTCGTAACCTCCGTCCCGATGAAACTCCTCTGACGAAACGTCATGTCCAAATTAATGCGCCCAACTACTCCCGCAAACGTCAGCCGCACCCAGGTACAGTACGGGCAGAACGACCGACAGGACAGGGGACCGGGTGCAACAGGGGTTACCTACCACTGTGCTCATCACTGTGCTACCTAACCCCTATGCCAAGGACAAAGCAGCATGGAAGGTCAAGTCCATGTCCCTGTAGTATCAGAAATCGTAGGAGAGCCCAACTGCTCGTTCTACGCCTTGTCCGAGACCCCCCGGCAGGGTCTCAGACGTACTATTCCTTCTCCGCCTCGGCTGAGGCCAGGCTCGTCCCGCATCCTCATCGTCTCTACCTCAACTGCCCCTCTGGCGGGCCATCCCATCCATGTAAGTACCCCTAGTTGCGCCTACATCAGCCACGATTGGCAGGGCATAGCAACAGGGGTGATGGAACGGCGGTCAAATCTCCTTTTTTACCATTCCCCACTGACGGTGCAGGGACTACCGTGCTTTGCGGACACACGCCCTGCACTTTTCCACCTAAACCGGGTACGACGCTGACCACCGAGACCACCGCATCGTACTCAGGTCACCTCCTAGGCCTCGGCAAATCAGGCCTCGGCACGGTCGACCACAAACACTTGCTAGGCCTCGGCGAACCACCAAGTCAAAAATTCACAAGGCACGGCATGTCACCTACAGAGGAGGCCATGCTGACTAAACGTCAACGAGGACCCCTACGACTTCAACAGCCTCAGGCATGGCCGGCATGACGCACCAGTGATCAAGTACCAATTGCCATTCCCGACATCAGGTCTTTAACAGAATGTGCCACAGTACATGATCTTCCTTCCTCGCTAAGGCTCCACGTGTAGCTCTCTCATGTACTCCTAGCTCCCTCCTTGTGGCTATAAAAGGAAGCATCCAGGGCCGTTTCTATGGATCGAGACCACGCCGGCCCTCACGCGCAAAACGTACTCACTCAATTCACGACGCTCCCACGCTGCCGAGAGCAACGACTCAAGCAGCCCGCACCACTCCACGCCGAGACCTAGGACTAGCTCCTCTCTCACCCAAGCTTGTAACCCCCTACTACAAGCACTTGGTGCAAAGAATACAAGATCGATCTCCTAGACTGGACGTAGGGCACCGATTGACTGAACCAGTATAAACCTTGTGTCTCTTTGCATCACCATCCGGGATTAGGGGCACGCAGTTCACATTTACTGGTTGGTTGAGGACCCCCTGGTCCGAAACACCGACAGTACTCCTCACACCTAGAGCCCCACCGGCCGGCGACGACGTCGCGCATCGGTAGCCTGGGCGCAGGCGGCGCCCGGGCCGCTGCTCCCATCACGCTCGCTAGGCACGACGCGAGCGGGACTACTCCGACGCCACACGAACTCAGGGCTACGCGCCGCACTCCGCCGACATCCCTTGCTCAGCTATTGGTATAGAGTCCCTAGCTGGGGACCTGTCTAGCCTAAGCCTGGGCAGGGGAGAGATGCCAGTAGCGCGCAGCGATGTCCCGTCATCAAGCTCTGCCCCGCCACTCCCTGAGGAATCGACTCAGGTGGAGCGGAGCCCAGCAGTGGCACCATCCCCATACCTCTTCGGGCTGAAAAACGTCGTCGCCGCCTACGCTTTCGCTTACGCCTCCACGCACGCGGAGCCCTCGGGACACCACCAACGATTCGCCCTCGACTTATCCACCACAATCTTGACCCACACCCACACCCACACTGAATCCTCAGAGGAGGATGAGGCATGGGCCGGAGCGGACTTCTCCGGGCTTCGTGACCCCGAGGCTATGTGCCGCTTCTTGGCCGCAAGCGACTACTACTTCGGCCACTCCGACTTCGATGACGAAAGCACTTATGATCCCACTTGAGAGTGTTTCCATGTTGGGCTCAGAATGCCAGGGGCAAGTGACGAGGGTGAGAGGGTAGGCAACCGGTCCCCACTCCACCAAGGGGTGGGTGATGCCACACCCCCGCTCGTCGAGTTCCGAGCGGCGCGGAACGTGAACATCGCCCCCGGGGATATCCGACGCCTGGACCTAGAGCAGCTCCGTGAGCTCTAGGCAAAAGTCAACCAAGATCAACTCCTGCTGCAGCAGCTCCAAGAAACTCTCGAGCAGGAGCAGCAAGGCCGCGGTGACGGTGGAGGGGCCCGGTAGAGGGCCCACGACGTACACCGCCGCATCAACAACGACGAAGGAAGTGAGCAACCCCCAATCTTCAATCGCGCTAGCTAGAACGTCGCGGCGGCGGTGATGCTAGTCCGAGCTATGCCTGAGCCCTCTACCACGGAGGGGCGACGGGTCCGCGGCGAGCTCCGAGGCCTTCTCGAGACCGCCATAGTACAGCAGGCTGAGAGCTCCGCGACTCGGCGACGTGAGAACATCTCGAAGCGGCCCTTGGTGCACGATCGCCTCAAGGCCCCCTCAGTCCACGACTGCCTCAGCGACCGACACGAGGCACAAGAGGACCACGATGTGGTCAGCAGGCGACGGCGCCACGACAATGATGGGCTCGCCCGAGGTTACCACCCACACCGAGGTGGCCGCTACAACAGCGGGGAGGACCGCAGTCCTTCTCCTAGGCCGCCAGGCCCTAGAGTCTTTAGCAAGGCCATCCGTGGCGCTCCATTCCCTGCCCGGTTCCGGCAACCAGCCAATCTCGCGAAGTACAGTGGCGAGACCAACCCTGAGCTATGGCTAGCCGATTACCGCCTGGCTTGTCAGCTAGGTGGCGCGAACGATGACCTGCTCATCATCCGTAACCTCCCCTTGTTCCTGTCAGACTCGGCGCGAGCCTGGCTCGAACACCTCTCTCCCTCACAAATTCACAACTGGCGCGACTTGGTCAAGGTCTTCGTCGAGAATTTCCAGGGCACATACGTGCGCCCCGGGAACTCCTAGGACCTCAAGAGTTGTTGCCAGAAGCTAGACGAGTCTCTCTAAGACTTCATCCGGCGCTTTTCCAAGCAGCGCACCGAGTTGCCCAGCGTCGGTGACTCAGAAGTTGTCCAGGCTTTTCTCTCCGACACCTCCTGCCGAGACCTGGTCCGAGAGTTAGGCCGGAATGTACCAACTTCGGTGGCCGCGCTCCTCCACGTCGCCACCAACTTTGCCTCGGGAGAAGAAGGTGTCGGGGCCATCTTCCTCGACGGCGAAGCAAAGGGGAAGCGGAGGGACGAGACCTCTAGGTCCTCGCCCTCCCATTTCTCCAAGAAAAAGAAAAAGGGGCACCAGGGGAAGCAAGAGGCCCTCGAGGCCGATTTTATCACAGCCGCGGATCGCGGGAATCCCCGAGGCCCCGCCAGAGGCCCCGGACTATTCGACGACATGCTCAAGAAGTCGTGCCCTTACCATCAGGGCCCGGTAAAGCACACCCTTGAAGAGTGCACCATGCTCCGACACTACTATGCCAAGCTCAGACTTCCCGACGATGACGCCAGGAAGAAGGGCGCCGGCGACAGAGACAACGACAAGGACGACGGGTTCCCTGAGGTGCACAATGCCTTCATGATCTTTGGTGGGCCTTCAGCGTGCCTCACGGTGCGTCAACGAAAGAGGGAACGCCAGGAAGTCTTCTCGGTTGAGGTAGCTACTCCCCCGTTCCTTAACTGGTCTCGGGAGGTGATCACCTTTGATCGGGAGGACCACCCCAACTATGTCCCAAACCCCGGGCAACACCCGCTCATCGTCGACCCAATTATCGGCAACACCCGTCTCACCAAAGTGTTGATGGACGGAGGTAGCGGCCTCAACATCCTCTATGCCAACACCATGGAGCTCCTAGAGCTTGACCAGTCGATGCTCCGAGGGGGTGCCGCACCTTTCTATGGCATCATGCCAGGAAAGCACGCATGACCCCTCGGACGCATTGATTTGCCGGTCTACTTCGGCACTCCCTCCAACTACCGCAAAGAGATCCTCACCTTCGAAGTGGTTGGGTTCAAGGGAACCTACCACGCCATTCTGGGGCGCCCGTGCTACGCCAAGTTCATGGCGGTCCCGAACTACACCTACCTCAAGCTCAAAATGCCCGGCCCCAACGGCGTCATCACCGTCGAGTCCACATACGAGCATGCATACGACTACGACGTCGAATGCATCGAATACGTAGAGGCTATCGTGGAGGCCGAGGCACTCATCGTCAACCTTGACCAACTCGGTAGCGAAGTACCTGACTCCAAGCGCCGCGCCAGGACTTTCGAGCCCATAGAGACTGTCAAGCTCGTCCCGGTCGACCCAAACTGCTCCAACGGCCGAACGTTGAGGGTCGGCGCCACCCTCGACAAACAAATAGGAAGCCGTGTTTCGTCGACTTCCTCCGCACGTAATCTTGATATGTTCGCATGGAGCCCCTCGAACACATGCGGGCATACCGAGGGAGGTCACCGAGCATGCCTTGGACGTCCGGGCGGCTCCGGACCGATGAAGGCGCTACTGCGCCGATTCGACGAGGAGAAGCGTAGGGCCATCGGCAAGGAGGTGCAAAAGCTCTTGGCGGACGGGTTCATCAAGGAAGTATCCCATCCAGAGTGGTTAGCCAATCTTGTATTAGTAAGGAAGAAAAATGGAAAATGGAGGATGTGCGTAGACTACACCAGGTTAAATAAAGCATGTCCAAAGGTTCCATTCCTGTTGCCTCGAATCGATCAAATCATTGACTCCACTGCAAGATGCGAGACCTTATCCTTCCTTGATGCGTATTCTGGTTACCATCAAATCAAGATAAAAGAGTCCGACCAGCTCGTGACTTCTTTCATCACCCCATTTGGCATGTACTGCTATAGAACTATGCCATTTGGTCTCAGAAACGTAGGGGCCACGTACCAACGGTGCATGACCCAGGTCTTCGGCAAGCACATCGGGCAAACTGTCGAGGCCTACATGGACGACATCGTAGTCAAGTCCAGAAAGGCCAGTAACCTCGTCGATGACCTAGAGATCGCCTTCAAATGCCTCAGGGAGAAGGGCATCAAGCTTAACCCCGAGAAGTGCGTCTTCGGGGTCCCTCGAGGCATGCTCTTGGGATTCATAGTCTCAAAATGCAGCATCGAGGCCAACCCAGAGAAGGTCTCGGCTGTAACCAACATGGGGCTGATCCGAGACCTCAAGGGAGTACAGAGAGTTATGGGATGTCTTGCAGCCCTGAGTCGCTTCATCTCACGCCTTGGCGAAAAAGGTTTACCTTTGTACCGTCTTTTGAGAAAATCCGAACGCTTTTCCTGGACCCCCGAGGCCGAAGAGGCCCTCACCAAGCTCAAGGCATTACTCACCAACCCCCCCGTCCTGGTACCGCCAACCGAGGGCGAGGCCCTCTCTGCTCAGGTCACCGCAACGACCTAGGTGGTCGGGTGTGGCGAGTAGTAGTCGAGAGGCAAGAGGAGGGCATGCTCTATCTCGTCCAACGACCCGTTTACTTCATTAGCGAAGTACTCTCAAACTAAGACACGCTACCCCCATATCCAAGTGGTCTTCGCCATAGTCTTGGCTCGGCAAGAAGTGCGTCACTACTTGAATCCCACCCGGTGACCATGGTGTCATCCTTCCCTCTGGGGAGATAATCAGAACCGGGAGGCCTCGGGTAGAATAGCCAAGTGTAAATGTCGAACTCATGGGGGTGGCCCTGTCTTTTGCGCCTCGGAAAGCAATTAAATCCCAGGTCTTAGTCGATTTTGTGGCTGAGTGGACCGACACCCAGCTGCCACCTGCTCAAAATGTTTAGAACCCATAGACGTATATATAAAAGAGTTAAATGCATTATTGGTCCATTAATTTTTATCCATGTTTCACTTAGGTCTATCAACTACGAAAATGTTTTTTAGTTCCATAAACTTTTAAAGTGATGCATCTCTAGTCCATACCCCTTCGTTTATCTTTTTTAATTTGATGTGGCAGTCCACGGTGTGCTCGCGTAAACAGACTATGCCACCGCAGCGCTGCGCTTGTTGCTGCGGGAGGACAGACACCAAGAACGCCCTCTCGAGATCAGCTTCGCCACCGCAGAGGACATCGCCAACCGCACGCTCCTCGCCCATTGTGAGCAAATGGGCGAAGCTTGCCACGGCGGGCGGCTATAGCTGGCACCGCCGACTCGACTTTCGCGGAACTCGCGCCGACGCGGATGCCGAGGTGGACGCGGGCGCCGACAGCTATAAGGCAGCATTGTCGTCGCGCTATTGGTGTAGGCCGACGAATTTGAGGATGGCGACGTCGTGGGCGTTGACGACGGAGATCCCGACGCCGCGCGCAATCTGTGGAGAATCTTTGGCGGTGTGCACTGCATACCTCTTCGTCCGCGATCGGTGCCGCAGTTGTAGGAAGGAGCAGCGGTGCGACAAGAACAAGCTTAACGGGCCGAGTGCCGGACGGCCGACAACACCTCCGCCGCCGCCGCCACCGAACACATGAAAGGCTTGCCATTCCTCAACCTTGCCTGCAGCTAGCATCCATGTGTAGCGTGAACAACAGTGGCCGAGTATTTCAGTATGCACATGTGCTACACGAGGCGCGCAGACGGGCCCGGGCCGGGCCACGGCGGCACGTGAACACGCAGCACGCATGATGACACCTGGACACGCAGGAGGGGGCTCTGGGTTGTCTCTCGGCGTCGCCTCAAAGTGCCCCATCATTACCGCCGAGGCCGGGCAAAACGAGGCAGATCATGGCGTGCACGGCCCAAGATAGGCCGGCATGGACCATCACCACAAGACGCCGCCTCCTCCCTCCGGCTCACAAGACAGCCTGAGGCGGCGGCGCCGCGTCCGGCTGCTCATTGTGGGCGGTGGCGATACTGCCACACGCGTGAGCTCACCAAGGTGCACTATATCCAGCCGCCACCATCTTTCAACTTGATCATATGTAGATTCATAGTCCAGCCTCCGGCGGATGCAAGGCCAAACCAAGACCAAGGCCACGGTGGGCAACCTCAAGGAGGTGCGATGGATGGGGCCATGGAGGAGGCTTCAGCGGTGAAGCACCTCGTTGGCGGCGACGCCGACGCGCCGTGGGCGCCGAGGCCGCGCTACTCACCTCGGTGGTGTGCGTACACTGTCCAAAGTGCTTGTCGGGACACGGCGCGCCGACGTGCACCTCAACGCCAAGGTCGCCGGGTTCGGCCAGCCCGCCATCAGCGCCACCATCGCCACCAACCCTTGCATCCGTACGCACGGAGGTGTGGGAGCGGACGCGCCAAGTGCACCGAGGAGGCGGACGTGTACTGCTTTGAGATCTTGACGAGGAATTCCCGTTCGAGGACAACCACCTGCTGGGGAGCACAAGAGCAAGAACATCCGCCACCGAGCGCCGCTGTTCCCGTTCAAGGCACCCAAGTACTGACCAGCCTCACCAAGCGGTGCTTTGCCGGCACGGGACTGGTGCGGTGCCGGCGTTCGCGTCCGTCTGCCTCGTCCTCCACTACGTGAAGCGGTTTGTGGTCATGAACCCTGCCCCCACAGAGCAGCTGGACATGGCACTGCCGCCCGTGCTGACCGTGGACTACCTCCAGAAGACAAATCAGCGACACCGTGGACTGTCACATCAGATTAAAAAGATAAACGAAAGGGTATGGACTAGAGATGCATCACTTCAAAAGTTTATGGACCTGAAAAACCACTTTCGTAGTTGATGGACCTAAGTAAAACATGAGTAAAAGTTAATGAACCAATGATGTATTTCACTCTATATAAAACCATGAGCAGTGCGAGTGGGGTTGGTGTGGTTCTCATGGGCAGCATGTAAATTTCTTTGATCGTAGCTTATTTATCACACGTGTCAGGTTTGTAGTTCTTTAACTACAGATTGGACAAGCATATATATGAATATTGGTTCATGAGGTTATCTTACTGAGTTTTTCCTATTCTTCTCCTACCTATATACTGCTAAACTTCTGTTGCCCATCTCAAAATACTGCTTTACAATGGCCAGGATGAACCATCAGCATGCGTAGGTACTAGGTAATGATCAACAACTGTTACTCAGGTAGATTAGACGCAGACATCCAGTCCACAATAAGAAAAAACTGCACAGCATCTATAAGAAAAAACTGCACAGCATCTGATTTTTTCCTTCAACTAGGATAATACCGTATGCTGGTAAAGCAGAAACAAACAAGGGAGGCCAACATGCCAACACTCTGTCCACTAAAGCGTTACGATTCGGTGTCCTGGAAAGCTGGTTCGTCAAAACAACAAAACAAGTCTTAAAATCTCAAGCAAAGGTTCGTTCAAAGGATTTCGTCAAAAAACATTTCACTGAATCATAGAAACCAAGACCAGTTAAATCATTAAATCATCCCAATTTCAACAAATACTCCATCCAACCATATAGAAGCATGCATTCATAAATCAAGTATCAACATCAGCAACAGGTTCATATTGAAAAAATTTGTGCATATAGCTACATCTATACATAGGTATGAAGAACGAGAACCAGTAACCATAATAATCTTCCTCATCGCAGCTATGAACTAAAACTTAATAAAATAGGAGTGACTACAAAAGTTATCCAGGTATAGCGATCATCCTCCATTGAATCTGGACATTCATTATTGCCAAAGCATCAAGATTGTTGTTCCTGACAAAAACACGGAAGCTTCACTGTTATTAAATGTCAAAATGCAACATACCAAAAAATTGTTTCTAGTAAGAACGTGCTATAAAAAGAATACTCATACATATAAGTTCGTTGGATTGAGATTTTATTGTAACAAAAAAGCTTCAAAAGCTGCCATGTACATATATGATGTTTTCTCAACTCAACATATATGATGGCACTTCCAAATCATTTTCTAGTGGGAATAGGTTCAAGATTTTTGGCTCTTTCTGTCTGAGTTAGCAGATGGTCATTACCTTGGAAAAACAACAATTTCATTAGCCCTATGTGGACAATATGGTGACTAAGTTCAAGCATCACATGAGACTGAATTTTCTGAACTTAGTATCTACACTATGCATTGAAAAGAAACATTCCTTACTACAAATGAGGCATCAAGCAGGTTGCGAACATGTAAACAACCGCCTTGTGTTTTTTTTCCTCGCTCAGTTTTCTGCATTGGCATCTTTTAATTTGTCATGTTTTCATCTTGCATCGTCTTTTAAAGGGAGAAGGGTCAGTCAAAAATGATAAAAAAGGAAAAGTACCAGACTATCAGAAAAAATTGTTTCAAAAGGCTTTGAACCAATTAATCGAAGGAGCTATCATATCATCATGTATTACAATAATGTGACTACATGAAGAAAGAAAATGGATTATCTTACAAGCAAAATAAAACAAACAAAGTAGAAACTAATATAATGTTCTGAACAAGATGAAGCTCGCTGCTGAATGAGTGACTATAGAGAACATAACCTTTTGTACTGGCTCATCTTGGTTATTGAAAAAAGAAAAAAAGAACTTTGCCTTTTGGCTATCCACATTCAATATTGTTGAGCAGCTTATCCAATATTTATATGTGCTCTGGCCTGACAAAAATCTGTTGCAATAGTACTCATGCTCATCCCGCCGGGTACAGAGTAATGGTGGTTGTTTCTAATAGAACAAATACTTCACTTCAGGACATGTTTATTTAATGTATTAATCACTGCTAAGATCCATCTGCTTTCCAAAGCTCCAAACCAAACAAGATGAGAAATTTACCAAGAAATATGTGGCAATGGCAATTATGAGTAGACCAGCAGACCTCATTGATCCCTTTGCCCTGACAAACTGCTACTGGACTGACAATCTAATCTGAAAAACAAAAAAGCGAGCACGAGCTACTTCTGTACACTAAACGGAGAAAACTGCAGCTCGGCCTATTTTACAAAATCATGAGCAAAACCAAACCCAATTCCAATTGACATGAAACCAGAATCACATCGTCACTCGAGGTGCTGTACAATGAACAGAGGAAAAACTGTACCTCAAACTATTTGACAAAATCAGTTGCAAAACCAAACTTGATGCAACAACTTCATGCCACGCGTTGCCCTCCCATTAAACCTTTAATGAGGTAAGACTCTAAGGGGATGAAACAAAATCACATTTTAATGTATAGGAAACAACAACAGCCTACCTCATGAGAGTGTCGGAGACGGAGGTTATTTATTGTTCCAAACACTCCATGTTGTGAAATATAGAATGCATCATTCAAAACATCTGTATGCTTTAATAGTTCCAAATGAGCATGCGAAACTTTTATTTTGCCAAAACAGTATCTTGTTCTTCCTGCATTGAAGTGCCATTTTTTTCAATCAGTAAACTATCAATGACAGAAGAAAATGTTGTGAAACAATGCACATAGATAAGGAATCATAATTTCTGCTATGTGCAGATAAGAAGATGATATGAAACAATGCAATGCAGCCATTGCGCACATTGCCTAAACAGTATTGGCTTTAGTCAGCAATTTATTGACACAGAAGAAATAAATGATGACAAAATTAACGTAACTTGGTAAACCGTGAGAGTTTATGTAGGCTCATTGATTTTTCATGAATATTTGTATGCTTATGTAGGCTCATTGATTTTTCAGGAACAGGAACAGGAACAAGAAACTGAACAGGAATAGGAACAAGGACATGAAGCTGAATTTTCAGGAAGGTCACTGAATTCAGTTTCAATAAACTGACTACCACCTCAAATTTCGATGACAAAATGTAGACCTTGAGAACTATGTGTTTCAATAAACTGAATTCAGATCTCTTGTGTTGGACTGTGTTATTCCAAGTTGGTGGGCTCCAGTGCAAGAGACACCTTGAGAACTATGTGTTTTAGCTTCTGTACACGCTTCCTTGAATATGGTTATGCAAAATAATAGTGTGAAACCATCCTAATGCAGCTGCTCGCTATTTCATTTTACAGATTCAGTAACTGACGACAAAATGATACAAATATTTCAGGCTATTTGAGAATATGTAAAATCATACAAATATTTTATATGTTCAGGCTGTAGAAAATATTTTATGTTCAGGCTGACATGACCTATCACAAAGCTCCATACAAATATCCTACTCAGTTTTGCAAGGAACCCTACACTGGAAGTAAACTGTCACATGCAAAAGGAGTAACTCTGTGAACCATTCTTTGCCTAACTACACTAACTCTTGACTTTGAACAGACTCAGTCCTATTACTTATGTCTCAGTACAGTGGCCACAAGTGTTGGATTCTTTGTGCTTGGCTTTGTTGAGGACATGCAAAGTGAAACAATCCTGATGGTAGATCTTTGACTGAGAGATCAATATATATTCAGACACTAACTAATAAGGTTATGTGCTCCTTTTTACCTGAACACTCCTAGCCCTAGGCTATGCGTCTCCATCCGCAAGCACCCCCTCGCCTCCCCTGATTTTTTCTAAACCGGAACTAACTCAATCATCAGGACTCAATCATCATGTGTTCAACGATTGCAGGACCAAGGCCGCAGGAGTCAGATTGCTAATCAGTTGCATCCCGGTTGCAAGAACCTGATCAACAGCAGCATTTGACCATTCATGAACACGCGTTCAGGCGTGAAGCGGGGCAGTTGCCGTGATGATTGAGTTCAGCAACGGGCTACTGGGATCGGCCAGACGACAAACGTGACGTCGCTGCGTGAAAAACACGAAGTTCGCCGACGTCCGCCGGTCCAGGTGGCTCAAGCCATGAGGCCATTGCCGGATCATGAACAGTAGGGAGAGAGGAAATCCTGGATTTCACGATCTGTTGTTGCTACCTCTTCACTATGGCGGCGAGGAGGATCGTCCACACAGCTCGATCGTGCAGGTCGTGGGCGCATGACGATAGTCTCCGTGCTTCGACGATGGATGTGCCGATCGCGCATGGGTCGACGGCGTAGACGAACACAAGGGCTCCTGGATTGGAGACAATGGCTCTGGCTGGGAAGTTGACTGGGAAGGCGTTGGCGATTTGCCCGAATAGGAGGAGGCGCGCGAGATCGCGTGCGAGCCATGCGCGTTGATTGAGGACGGGATTCCTATGGTGAGCGATAAGTAATTGGTGATTGATTTTGTTTCCACTTTTACGGGCTGGATGGGCGCGATATGAGGGGAGTGACGCGAAGGCCGGGGCCACTGCGCGCGCGAGAGCGTGAGGGAGCGCCGAGCGGGCTATCGCGCTATGGGGCGACTTCGCGTAGCCGGGTGGACGAAATCGCTATACATGTTTTAGTTGTAGAGATAGAGACAGAGAATAATTAAATTTAGATGTTACCCCGAATCTGTTTCCTACAATGGCCAATAATGGTATTTAGTTGTGGCCATCGTGGTGTGTGATGCGTGCTATTGTTTTGTCCAACCGTTATTGAATTTACTTGTTGATATTGGTTTTTTCCTGTAGATAGTCTCCAAAGTGTTACATGCTTATAAATTCTATTACTAATTGTCGGATACCACAAGAAGGGGTACCCTAAGCAATAACAAAAATGTTGCTTAAACCTTGCAAAAATCAAAGCCAAAAGACTACCGCCAGTCTCTGCAGAATTCTCCGATTCGCCGAGGCCTTCTGCGCCGAGGCCTCATCTGAAAAGGCCAAAAGCGCCCCATCGAGGCCCTCTCGCCGAGACCCTCTCGCCGAGGCCTCGCCCCGAAAGGCCTCGTCTGGGATGCCAATTCTCCGATTCGCTCGAGGCCGGGCTCGGCAAACATACTCTGTCCCGACCAAACTCCTCTCGATTTAAACGTCACGCCCGGATTAACGCGCCTAACTACTCCCATAAGCGTCACCGACTCAGTACAGATCTGGGCGAGAACAACCGACGGGACGGGGGACCGGGCGCAGCAGGGTTACCTGCCACTGTGCTCATCACTGTGCTACCTAACCCCTGTGCCAAGAACAAAGCAGCATGGAAGGTCAAGTCCATGTCCCTATAGTATCGGAAACCGTAGGAGAGCCCAACTGCTCGTTCTACGCCTCGTCCGAGAGACCCGGCGAGGTCTCGGGACGTACTATTCCTTCTCCGCCTCGGCCGAGGCGGGCTCAAATCCCCGCATCCTCATCGTCTCGCCTCAAGCGCTTTTTTCGGGCGGGCCGTCCCATCCGTGTAAGTACCCCTGGTTGCGCCTACATCAGCCACGATTGGCAGGGCATAGCAACAGGGGCGATGGGACGGCGGTCAAATCTCCTTTTTTACCATTCCCCACTGACGGTGCAGGGACTACCGTGCTTTGCGGACACACGCCCTGCACTTTTCCACCTAAACCGGGTACGATGCTGACCACTGAGACTGCCACATCGTACTCAGGTCACCTCCCAGGCCTCGGCAAATCAGGCCTCGACGCGGTCGGCCACAAACACCTGCCAGGTCCCGTCGTCAAGCTCTGCCCCGCCACTCCCTGAGGAATCGACTCAGGCGGAGCGGAGCCCAGCGGTGGCACCATCCCCGTACCTCTTCGGGCTGCAAAATGTCGCCGCCGCCTACGCTTTCGCTTACGCCTCCGCGCACGCGGAGCCCTCGGGACACCACCAACAATTCGCCCTCGACTTCTCCACCACAATCTCGACCCACACCCACACTAAATCCTCGGAGGAGGACGAGGCATGGGCCGAAGCAGACTTCTCTAGGCTTCGTGACCCCGAGGCTATGCGCCGCTTCTTGGCCGCAAGCGACTACTACTTCGGCCACTCCGACTCCGATGACAAAAGCACTTACGATCCCACTCGAGAGTATTTCCACGTTGGGCTCGGAATGCCAGGGGCAAGTGACGAGGGTGAGAGGGCTGGCAACCGGTCCCCACTCCGCCAAGGGGCGGGCGACGCCACACCCCCGCTCGTCGAGTTCTAGGCGGCGCGGAACGTGAACATCGCCCCCGGGGATATCCGACGCCTGGACCTGGAGCAGCTCCGTGACCTCCAAGCAAAAGTCGACCAAGATCGACTCCTGCTGCAGCAGCTCCGAGACACTCTCGAGCAGGAGCAGCAAGGCCACGATAACGGCGGAGGGGCCGGGCAGAGGGCCCACGACGTACACCGCCGCATTAACAACGACGAAGGAAGTGAGCAACCCCCAATCTTCAATCGTGCTAGCCAGAACGTCGCGGCGGCGGCGATGCTAGTCCGAGCGATGCTCGAGCCCTCTACCACGGAGGGGCGACGGGTCCGCGGCGAGCTCCGAGACCTTCTCGAGACTGCCGTAGTACAGCAGGCCGAGAGCTCCGTGTCTCGGCGATGTGAGAACATCTCGAAGCGGCCCTCGGTGCACGATCGCCTCAAGGCCCCCTCAGTCCACGGCCGCCTCAGCGACCGACGCGAGGCGCAAGAGGACCACGACGTGGTCAGCAGGCGACGGTGCCACGACAATGACAGGCTCGCCCAAGGTTACCACCCACACCGAGGTGGCTGCTATGATAGTGGGGAGGACCGCAGTCCTTCTCCTGGGCCGCCTGGCCCTAGAGTCTTCAGCAAGGCCATCCGCGGTGCTCCATTCCCTGCTCGGTTCCAGCAACCGGCCAATCTCGCGAAGTATAGTGGCGAGACCAACCCCGAGCTGTGGCTGGCCGATTACCGCCTGGCTTGTCAGCTAGGTGGCGCGAACGATGACCTGCTCATCATCCGTAACCTCCCCTTGTTCCTGTCAGACTCGGCGCGAGCCTGGCTCGAACACCTCTCTCCCTCACAAATTCACAACTGGCGCGACTTGGTCAAGGTCTTCGTCGAGAATTTCCAGGGCACATACGTGCGCCCCGGGAACTCCTAGGACCTCAAGAGTTGTTGCCAGAAGCTAGACGAGTCTCTCTGAGACTTCATCCGGCGCTTTTCCAAGCAGCGCACCGAGTTGCCCAGCGTCGGTGACTCAGAAGTTGTCCAGGCTTTTCTCTCCGACACCTCCTGCCGAGACCTGGTCCGAGAGTTAGGCCGGAATGTACCAACTTCGGTGGCCGCGCTCCTCCACGTCGCCACCAACTTTGCCTCGGGAGAAGAAGGTGTCGGGGCCATCTTCCTCGACGGCGAAGCAAAGGGGAAGCGGAGGGACGAGACCTCTAGGGCCTCGCCCTCCCATTTCTCCAAGAAAAAGAAAAAGGGGCACCAGGGGAAGCAAGAGGCCCTCGAGGCCGATTTTATCACAGCCGCGGATCGCGGGAATCCCCGAGGCCCCGCCAGAGGCCCCGGACTATTCGACGACATGCTCAAGAAGCCGTGCCCTTACCATCAGGGCCCGGTAAAGCACACCCTTGAAGAGTGCACCATGCTCCGACACTACTATGCCAAGCTCGGACTTCCCGACGATGACTTGGGAAGAAGGGCGCGGCGACAGAGAGACAACGACAAGGACGACGGGTTCCCTGAGGTGCACAATGCCTTCATGATCTTTGGTGGGCCTTCAGCGTGCCTCACGGCGCGTCAACGAAAGAGGGAACGCCAGGAAGTCTTCTCGGTTGAGGTAGCTACTCCCCCGTTCCTTAACTGGTCTCGGGAGGTGATCACCTTTGATCGGGAGGACCACCCCAACTATGTCCCAAACCCCGGGCAACACCCGCTCATCGTCGACCCAATTATCGGCAACACCCGGCTCACCAAAGTGTTGATGGACGGAGGTAGCGGCCTCAACATCCTCTATGCCAACACCATGGAGCTCCTAGAGCTTGACCAGTCGATGCTCCGAGGGGGTGCCGCACCTTTCTATGGCATCATGCCAGGAAAGCACGCATGACCCCTCGGACGCATTGATTTGCCGGTCTACTTCGGCACTCCCTCCAACTACCGCAAAGAGATCCTCACCTTCGAAGTGGTTGGGTTCAAGGGAACCTACCACGCCATTCTGGGGCGCCCGTGCTACGCCAAGTTCATGGCGGTCCCGAACTACACCTACCTCAAGCTCAAAATGCTCGGCCCCAACGGCGTCATCACCGTCGAGTCCACATACGAGCATGCATACGACTACGACGTCGAATGCATCGAATACGTAGAGGCTATCGTGGAGGCCGAGGCACTCATCGTCAACCTTGACCAACTCGGTAGCGAAGTACCTGACTCCAAGCGCCGCGCCGGGACTTTCGAGCCCATAGAGACTGTCAAGCTCGTCCCGGTCGACCCAAACTGCTCCAACGGCCGAACGTTGAGGGTCAGCGCCACCCTCGACAGCAAATAGGAAGCCGTGCTCGTCGACTTCCTCCGCACGAATGCTGATATGTTCGCATGGAGCCCCTCGAACATGCCGGGCATACCGAGGGAGGTCACCGAGCATGCCTTGGACGTCCGGGCCGGCTCCAGACCAGTGAAGCAGCGCCTGCGCCGATTCGACGAGGAGAAGCGTAGGGCCATCGGCAAGGAGGTGCAAAAGCTCTTGGCGGACGGGTTCATCAAGGAAGTATCCCATCCAGAGTGGTTAGCCAATCTTGTATTAGTAAGGAAGAAAAATGGAAAATGGAGGATGTGCGTAGACTACACCAGGTTAAATAAAGCATGTCCAAAGGTTCCATTCCTGTTGCCTCGAATCGATCAAATCATTGACTCCACTGCAAGATGCGAGACCTTATCCTTCCTTGATGCGTATTCTGGTTACCATCAAATCAAGATAAAAGAGTCCGACCAGCTCGTGACTTCTTTCATCACCCCATTTGGCATGTACTGCTATAGAACTATGCCATTTGGTCTAAGAAACGTAGGGGCCACGTACCAACGGTGCATGACCCAGGTCTTCGGCAAGCACATCGGGCAAACTGTCGAGGCCTACATGGACGACATCGTAGTCAAGTCCAGAAAGGCCAGTAACCTCGTCGATGACCTAGAGATCGCCTTCAAATGCCTCAGGGAGAAGGGCATCAAGCTTAACCCCGAGAAGTGCGTCTTCGGGGTCCCTCGAGGCATGCTCTTGGGATTCATAGTCTCAAAATGCGGCATCGAGGCCAACCCAGAGAAGGTCTCGGCTGTAACCAACATGGGGCTGATCCGAGACCTCAAGGGAGTACAGAGAGTTATGGGATGTCTTGCAGCCCTGAGTCGCTTCATCTCACGCCTTGGCGAAAAAGGTTTACCTCTGTACCGTCTTTTGAGAAAATCCGAACGCTTTTCCTGGACCCCCGAGGCCGAAGAGGCCCTCACCAAGCTCAAGGCATTACTCACCCCCCCGCCCCGGTACCGCCAACCGAGGGCGAGGCCCTCTTGCTGTGGTCACTTTAGAACGACCCGGTGGTCGGCCATGGCAAGATAGTAGTCGAGAGGCAAGAGGAGGGCATGCTCTATCTGTCCAACGACCCGTTTGCTTCATTAGCGAAGTACTCTCCGAAACTAAGACACGCTACCCCCATATCCAGAAGCTGGTCTTCGCCATAGTCTTGGCTCGGCGCAAGCTGCGTCACTACTTCGAATCCCACCCAGTGACCATGGTGTCATCCTTCCCTCCGGGGAGATAATCCGAACCGGAGGCCTCGGGTAGAATAGCCAAGTGGGGTTGTCGAACTCATGGGGTGGCCCATCTTTTGCGCCTCGGAAAGCAATTAAATCCTGTGTCTTAGTCGATTTTGTGGCTGAGTGGACCGACACCCAGCTGCCACCTGCTCAAATCCAATCAGAATGCTGGACCATGTACTTTGACAGGTCTCTGATGAAGACCGGGGCAAACGCGGGCCTGCTTTTCATCTCCCCCCTCGGAGTGCATGTGCGTTACATAATTCGGCTCCACTTCGCCGCCTCCAACAACGTAGCCGAGTACGAAGCTCTCGTCAATGGCTTGCAGATCGCTATCGAGCTTGGAGTGCGGTGTCTCGACGTGCAGGGCGATTCACAGCTCATCATCGACCAAGTCATGAAGGACTCGAATTGTCACGACCCCAAAATGGAGGCGTACTGCAAATTGGTACGTCGCCTTGAAGATAAATTTGACGGTCTCGAACTCAACCACATTGCGCGGAAGTTCAACGAGGCCGCAGACGAACTGGCAAAGATGGCATCGGCACGGGCCTCGGTCCCCCCAAACATATTTGCTAGAGACCTGCACAAGCCCTCGGTGGACTGCGATCTTGGCAACACAAGAAGGCCCACTGGCCGAGCCACCCACAGGGCCCAAGGCCCCCTCTGTTACCGAGACCCCGGCGGCCGAGCCCGAGACTATGGAAGTCGATGCAGGGCCTCCCGAGGCCGACTGAGGGGCGGACTGGCGAGTCCCCCTCCTTGATCGCCTCACTCGAGGAGTGCTTCCTGCAGACAGAACCGAGGCCCAGTGGCTGGTGCGATGAGCCAAAACTTACGTCGTCAACAACGGCGAGTTGTACAAATGAAGCCCATCTGGCGTCCTCCAACGATGCATCACCACCGGGGAAGGCCAAGCCCTGCTTTGGGACTTGCACACAGGAGCCTGCGGACACCATGCTACGCCTCGGACACTCGTCGGAAACGCTTTCTGCCAAGGGTTCTACTGGCCAACGGCGGTTGCTGATGCCACCAAGCTGGTACGCTCCTACGAAGGATGTCAGTACTATGCGTGACAGACACACCTCCGGCTCAAGCCCTCTAAACCATCCCCATCACATGGCCGTTCGCCGTATGGGGACTGGACATGGTTGGGCCTCTGCAAAAAGCCCCCGGAGGCTATACCCACTTGTTGGTAGCTATTGACGAGTTCTCCAAGTGGATCGAGGCTCGACCGATCACTCAAATCAAATCCGAGCAAGCAGTATTGTTCTTCACGGACATCGTCCACAGGTTCGGAGTTCCAAACACCATCTTCACCGACAATGGGACACAATTCATCGGACATAAATTTCGACGTTTACGTGGCGACCACCACATCCGCGTGGTGTGGTCCGGTCGGCCGAGGACACCCTAGGACGAAACGACCAAGTAGAACGTACAAGCGGCATGATTCTTTAGGGCCTCAAGCCAAGGATATACAAGCCGGGTGAAGAAATTTGCAAGAAATGGTGGTCGAACTCCCGTCGGTCATCTGGAGCCTAAGGAATACACCAAGCCGAGCCACGGGGTTCACGCCGTTCTTCTGGTCTATGGAGCCGAGGCCATCCTCCCCACCGACTTGGAGTACAGCTCCCCAAAGCTACACTGAGCTTACAACGAGCAAAGCAACCGCACTACCATGAGGACGCTCTTGACCAACTGGAGGAAGCCCGAGTCGTTGCGCTGCTACATTCAATGAGTACCAGCCAAGCCCTACGACGCTATCAAGCCCGGTGCATCTGGCCGAGACACGAAGGTGGGCGACTGGTCTTTGAGACCGAGGTAGAGCAACAAGGGCCGCCACAAGCTGACCCCGCCATGGGAAGGACCGTACATCATCGCCCAAGTACTAAAACCCGGGACCTACAAGCTGGCCAACGAGAAAGGTGAAATCTTCACCAACACTTGGAACATAGAACAGCTACGTCGTTTCTACCCTTAGAATTTCCAAGCATTGTACAAACTGTTTCTCGGAATACAATTAAGAGGCATTCTTTAGTTGTTCTAAATTTTCTAGAAACCCGTCGAGCCCATCGCGGGGCTCGGCATTACAATAACACCACAAGGAAGGCTCTGCTCTGTCTCTGTAGAACCGAGCCTCCCTCGGGGGGCTAGAAGGGGGGACTCCCCCCCTAAGTCCCACGCACCGTTCTTAAGTCATTTTTTCAAAAAAATCCTACGCCGAACTCTCTAGCGTGCTCTGACAAATCGATTGTGAAAGAACCTAAGGACCAAAAGACTGTCTCAAGGTCAGAAGGCCGGCTGAGTCGCGAGACGGCCTACACCTTCCGGGCTACGGAACTCCCTCACCACCTTCTGCCCAAGGGGCAACTTAGGCTTCGAGGAAGTTTTTTACAAGAGATACGTTCAGAAACAAGACAGAGGGCAGAGGCTCAGAAATACAATAAGGAAAAATGATTGAAAAAGCATAGCCGCCAACGTTATGATAGGACAACATAATCCCTAATCTAATTACACGACCTCTTGGGCCCAGGTCATGGCGTAGGGTCTCCAGCATCGGCGGATGGCAGAGGAGGGACAACCTCCTCTTTGAACAGCCCAGCCAGCTCCGCACCGGGACCCTCCGCCGGCTCCATCAGCTTCGTCACCGCCTCATCGGCCTCCTCGTCATCATCGGGCAGGACGTAGCCATCGCTAATGGCTTGGAGGTCAATGCCGACGTAGTGCGAGGCGATGACGACCAGTGCGCGCTTGACGCCCGTATGCAGCGCCCCTCGGAGTCGCTCGTGCATCTGGCCGCTCAACGCAACCAGGCAGCTCCCGAGAGAGCTTCCTGACTGGACCCCCTCGACTTCCAAGGCCTCGCAGGCAATACGGGCGACGCTCTTCAGCGCATCAAGCTCCCTGATCTCGGTTTCAAGCACCGCCTCCACTGCGGCGGAGGCCTCGGCTACCTGGGTGACTTCTTTCTCTAGCTCTGCGCCAAACGCAACGGAACAAGGTTGAGCGCAAAAAAGTACAAGCCAGAGCAAGGGTGGAAAGTCTACGAAACTCACCCGCGGCCTTCTACCCCAGCATCGGGCCTCGACCTGAGAGGCCTCGGCTTTCTCCTTCCAACACGGGCCTCGACCTGAGACGTCTTGGCTAACTCCTTCAGGTGCTAAGCCTCGACCCGAGCAGCCTCGGCTACCCTAGAAACCCCCGTCAGCTCTGTATCGCACCAAGGAGTTAGGGGCCGAACACAAGAAAAACGAATTAAATAAAGGGAACAAGACTCACCTTCGGCATTTCCCCTCCAGATCATAGCCTCGGTCCGAGAGGCCTCAGCCACCATAAGGGCCTCATCAAAGGTGCCTTTCGTTGGTCGTGTGCGCACTTTGCTCTGCCCCCAGCTGCCCAGCAAGGACCTTTCCCAAGGTCGTGGCTTCTCTAGCCCGGACTGAAGGCATCCCGCTCACCGGCCACGCGGATCAGCTCCTCCTCCAACTCCTTGACCCACGCCGCCAGAGGGGTGACCCGCTCCCGGGCCGTAACCGCCTTGACCATCGCATCGGCACAACGAAGGCGGAGGTCCTCCACCTCTGCGCTCCGTGCCGACAGGAGCTCATTGGCACCGGCAAGAAGCCCCTTTTGCCGCTGAAGCTGGTCCCAGATGTCCCTCTCCCCCCGGAGAAAGACTGACTTCCCGAGGGACCGGGTCTCGAGCTCCTGGGGGAAATAGAACAGGGGTCAATCCTTACAAAGAAAACTCGGAAGAAGACCACCGCGTGAGGAAAGAAAGTGCGAACCTGGGCGACTCCGGGCAGATCGTTGGCCACCACGGATAGCGTCGTCCGAAGTGACCGCTCCGCCAGCCAGCGGTACTACTCGAACGTGTCCTAGCGCCCACCCTCGGCCGCGTCCTCGAGGGCAAACAGAGGCTCTGCCTTAGGGTCGTCCTGGCTCTGCCACACCCACACGAGGGCCAAACTTCCCTCGCCAGGGGTCGGAACCGGCTGTTCCACGGCACCGGCCACCTCGCCGTCGGCCATCTCCCGTGCCCAGGAAACATCGTCGGAGGAGATCGGAAGGACCTCTACCTCCTGGGCGCTCCCCAGCAACAACGGCTGGCCTTGAACCAGGGGTGCCACCGAGGCTTCCACCGCCTTCATCTCCACTTCCTGGGCCGACGGCCTCGCCATCACTACGCCGGCCTCGGTGGTCCCATGGGCTCCGGCCCCCGCCATCGTGGCCTCGATGGGCGCGGGGGCTTCGACCTCCACTGCTGTGGCCTCATCGGTTGCCTCGGCCTCGGAGACCCTGTGGGCCTCGACCTCGGTGGCCTCGGCAACCGAGGACACCCCGCCACATCCGACTCACATGGCCCCTCGCCAGGCGGGCGCGCCCCCCCTGCCGGTGTCGGGTAGCTCGACACCCCTTCTTGGGAGACCGACTCTGTCAAAGCCGGCTCTCGTCGCCCACGCTGTCGTGTCGTATGGCGGCTTGTGCCCCGCCACCCAATGGGTGGTGGAGCAGGTCACCTTGGCGCGCTTTAAGCGGCGCCTTAAGGAAGGCACCTCCGCAGGTCGCTTCCGGCTAAAAACATAATACTTACAGGGTCAGCACGAGAACGAACAAAAAACGCTGCGGCGCCACCTAAAGTACGCTTACCTCGACCGGGGCAGCAACCGCTTCGGCATGGCGACCCTCGTCTGCAAAGGCGGCGGCGGCGGCTGAAGCACGACCGTTGTATCCGTCGGCGCCGGCTGGTCCTCGACGGACCCCGGCGCCCCCTCGGTGCTCTACGGGAGCAGTTGCGTCAGCTCCACCGCCACTTGCACCACCGCAGCCGTCGAGCCCACCAAGCTAACGGCACGCTTGCCCAATGCCCGCTCCTCGGGCGTGTCGGCCTCAGCCCCGAGGCGGGCAATCGCCGACCCTAAGGCGGCTCCTCCTCCTCCTCCTCCTAGGGCGCGCCAGCTACTTGCCAACGCCCCGGGCGCCGTCTCCTCAACATCAGGGAGAAGTCCGCCGTCATCGTTGCGAAGGTAGAACCAGCTCATGTACCATCGACGGTTGGATGACGCGAGCTGGGCCGGGATGTAGAGGTGCTGACGATCCTAGCGCACTTGGATAGTGCAGCCGCCGGCCCTCACCGCCTTCCTCGTGCCCAACGTGGCCGCCGGCTTGGTGGTATGCCCCGCCCGAAAGAGATGGAGCCACAACTCCTAGTGGGGAGCAATCCCCAGATACCCCTCGCAGATAGCGACGAAGATAGCCGCCTGCGCGATAGAATTAGGGTTGAAGTTGTGGAGCTCCACGCCATAGTAGTGCGGGAGCGCCCGCATGAATCGGTCCGCAGGAATGGTGAGGCCGCGCTTGTGAAAGGACACGAAGCTCATGACATAACCATCGCGAGGCCTCGGCTCCGGCTCACCCAACGGAGCGATCCACTCCGGCCTGTTGGGGTCGGTCACCGGGCGAAGGAGCCCACCGTCGACGAGCGACTGAAGCATCTCCACGGTGACATCGGATGGATCCCAAGGGTTCGCCTCGATGACAACAATGTCGCCGGCCATGAGTGCGGTGGAGGGCTAGACTACGATAGTGAGTCTCTCTCTCTCTCTGCCTCGCCTCTTTCCTTTCTTCCTCTCGGGGCTCTCTGCTCTAGCGATGGCTCAAAGATGGCAAAGCTAATACGGTCAAGGTAAGAAGGGAAGGAGCGAGGCTCGTTGCGTATTTATGCAGGGTGAAGGCGAAACGGACGGGCGACGAAATCGAGGAAGTTTCCCTCAGATCCGGCGCGGTTAATCCTGATCCGATTTTACCGCCCGTGTGTCCACCTTTTCCTCATTAATCGCGGGAACAGTTACGTCCCATCCGCTGATGCCACGTCACATCCGACCGCTGCAGCAGCAGACGTCGTTCCGCCTCCTCTAAGAAATCGCCTAACAAGGCGCGCCGGCCGTTGTCGAACCGATGGGGGAAATATCCCCCCACCCTATTCCTTTCAGGTGAAGGAACCGGGCGCCGAGCCCATTACAGTCGTGAGGGAGGCGTCGTAGCCGTAGGGAGGCGCCGAGCCCCCGAGGCCAATCGAACGGCCCTAAGACCCAATAGAGAAGCCCTCTGGTACTTTTGGAGTGCGTCTCTGGACCGCTAGCCAACCCTTATCGAATGGGGCACGGGCCTCCACTCGGACTTACCCGATAGCAGCTCACCGGAAGTGTCACCGCTCGCGCCCACCGAGGGTAGCCTGGCATATTCCATCCCTCCTTCCGAATGAAAAGGAAGCGTGAGGGTCGTATAAAAAAGCTAGGGGAACCCCTGACGGACCTCCCCGCAGAGGCTAAGGGGCTCTCCCTACAACTTTGCCGAGACCCAGCAACCTAGGTTCGCACTCGAGGGGGATCGGCAAGCAAACCCCTCCTTCCGAACGAAAAGGTTGCGCGAGGGTCGTACAAAAGCCAGGGGTACTCCTGACGGCCCTCTTGCTCCGGGCAGAGGCTAAGGAGCTCTTCCTGCAGATATGCTGAGGCCCCGCAACCCAGGCTCACACCCGAGGGGGTCTTAGCAAACAAACCCTCACGCGCGAGAGGTGTATAAAAAGCCAAGAGAGCACCTGACGGCCCTCTCGCTCTGTGCAGAGGCTAGGGGGCTCTTCCTGCAAGTTTGTCGAGACCCAGCGACCCGAACTCGCATTCACGGGCCCAGCAAGCATGATAAAACTCCTTGCTCAAACGAAAAAGCCCCTGGAGGAGTAAACCCACTCCTCCAGGGCCTCGGGGGCTACACCCGGCGGGTGCGCTCGCGCGCACCCACCGGAACCACCAAGTACAAAACACGATCCCGACAGGAGCTGTTGCGAACCAAGTCTCGTCAAAACCTCAGGAGAGTGCCTGCACTCCTCCCGAGGCTCGGGGGCTACTGTCGGATACCACAAGAAGGGGTACCCTAAGCAAGAACCAAAAATATTGCTTAAACCTTGCAAAAATCAAAGCCAAAAGACTACCGCTAGGTCTCTGCAGAATTCTCCGATTCGCTCGAGGCCTTGCGCCGAGGCCTCATACGAAAGGCCAAAAGCGCCCCGTCGAGGCCCTCTCGCCGAGGCCTCGCCCCGAAAGGCCTCGGATGGGATGCCAATTCTCCGATTCGCTCGAGGTCAGGCTCGGTAAACATACTCGTAACCTCCGTCCCGACCAAACTCCTCTGACGAAACATCACGTCCAGATTAATGCGCCCAACTACTCCCGTAAACGTCAGCCGCACTCAGGTACAGTACGGGCAGAACGACCGACGGGATAGGGGACCGGGCGCAACAGGGGTTACCTGCCACTGTGCTCATCACTGTGCTACCTAACCCCTATGCCAAGGACAAAGCAGCATGGAAGGTCAAGTCCATGTCCCTGTAGTATCGGAAACCGCAGGAGAGCCCAACTGCTCGTTCTACGCCTCGTCCGAGACCCTCGGCAGGGTCTCAGACGTACTATTCCTTCTCCACCTCGGCCGAGGCCGGGCTCGTCCCGCATCCTCGTCGTCTCCGCCTCAACTGCCCCTCTGGCGGGCCGTCCCATCCGTGTAAGTACCTATGGTTGTGCCTACGTCAGCCACGATTGGTAGGGCATAGCAACAGAGATGATGGGACGGCGGTCAAATCTCCTTTTTTACCATTCCCCACTGATGGTGCAGGGACTACCGTGCTTTGCGGACACACGCCCTGCACTTTTCCACCTAAACCGGGTACGACGCTGACCACCAAGACCGCCGCATCGTACTCAGGTCACCTCCCAGGCCTCGGCAAATCAGGCCTCGGCACGGTCGGCCACAAACACCTGCCAGGCCTCGGCGAACCACCAAGTCAAAAATTCACAAGGCACGGCATGTCACCTACAGAGGAGGCCATGCTGACTAAACGTCAACGAGGACCCCTACGACTTCAACAGCCTCAGGCATGGCCGGCATGACGCACCAGTGATCAAGTACCAATTGTCATTCCCGACACTGTGCTGCTACAGGAATAGACCACAGTACTGGATCTTCTTTCCTCGCTAAGGCTCCACGTGTAGCTCTCTCATGTACTCCTGGCTCCCTCCTTGTGGCTATAAAAGGAAGCAGCCAGGACCGTTTCTATGGATCGAGACCACGCCGGCCCTCACGCGCAAAACGTACTCACTCAATTCACGCACGCTCCCACGCTGTCTGAGAGCAACGACTCAAGCAGCCCGCACCACTCCACGCCGAGACCTGGGACTAGCTCCCTCTCTCACCCAGCTTGTAACCCCCTACTACAAGCACTTCGGTGCAAAGAATACAAGATCGATCTCCTAGACTGGACGTAGGGCACCGATTGCCTGAACCAGTATAAACCTTGTGTCTCTTTGCATCACCATCCGGGATTAGGGGCACGCAGTTCACATTTACTAGTTGGTTGAGGACCCCCGGTCCGAAACACCGACACTAATATTAACAATAGGCCTTGTCGGTGTCGGTTTGTAAGAAAAAAAAAGACCATCTTAGTTTTTTTTCCTTTTTGGTTGATGCACAAAAACCGTTGGAGATTAGTCTTTGGTGGCAAAATCAACTGCAAATATTGTAGCGATGTGCATGTATAATGCATCTCTTTTTTAGTTTTAATTTGAGCATATATAGTATAGAGATATTATAGTGTAATAATATAACTAGAGAGGGAAAGAGGTTGGGCAAAATAGATCTCGATATAAATATACTGAAGATGTATAATACTACCTCCGTCCGAAAATAAATTAAATCCTAAAATGATCCTAAGACAAATTATTTTATGTTTCACCAACTTTATAAAAAAGATAACAACATCAATAACACAAACAAGTATATTGTGAAAATATATTTTATGATGTATGTATTGTTATACTAATTTAGTGTCATAATGTTGGTGCTTTTTTTATAAATTTGGTTAAATTTAAAATAGTTTGATTTATAACAATTTTATAAGTTGATGTAATTTGGGATGACGGGAGTAGTGCGGATGCCATGAGGAAGAGACGAAAAGGCCCTATGATCACGAATTGATCGTAACTTAACTTAGCTGGTTGGGTTTCTTGCGGTGGAACTTGTTACCCAAGTACCGGTCCTCGATTTGATACATGTGCTCGTATTTTCTGTATTTATTCTAGGATTTAACGTTGTTGTTCTTTTAGTGGTAGACAACATGCTCCTCGATGTAAGGTGTCTTTGGTGATTTCATCCATACCGAGGTTTGTCAATTGAGTCTTAGTGTACGAGTGTCTGTGTTTGTAATTTAAAGAAAGAAAAGGTCTTGTAATCATATTTAATTTAAAAGGTATAGAGATATAATGAGCACTTGTGTGGAAGGAAATATATTGGAAAGAGTGTTTTGCAAATAGCATTTTGACTATTCCCTTTGTGTATTTTCATTTATCATAAATCAAACCATCTTAAATTTGACTAAATTTATTAAAAAAAGAATAGCAATATTGTGGATATCATATAAACTCCATTAGAAACATTATGGAATGTATTTTCATAACTTTTTTTGTGGTAGAAGTTAATTTATTTTTCTATAATTTTAGTCAAATATGAGGCTGGTTGACATAGGATAAATGTAAATACGCTACTACCTCAGTCATGAAAAGGATTAGATGCATTTGGTTTATGTGTCTATTTTTTACACCGAATAAGTATATTATAAAAATATATCTCATGATAGATCTAAGAATACTTAGGACATGTTTGATCCATGAGTTAATTTTTAGCTAACTAATTTTAGCTCAAATTAGCTTTAGTCCATCAAGACAAAAGGGCTAATATGTGGGTGAATTTTTTAGACAAGTCTTCAACTAGTTTGAGTTAATTTTTAGCCCAACTAACTACTAGCCATTTGTACCCAACCAGACCCTTATTTGATGTCATAACTATTTATATTTTTTATATATAATTAGTTAAATTTGAGACACTTTAACTTGATACCGTGTTAAAATTTTATTTTTTTGGATGGAGTGATTTTTTTTTAAGAAATGGCAGAAGCTATGCCTTTTAATTGAAGTAGTGAAAAAGATGTTTATGTACCGGTGAGGATTGGAATTGCATTGTTTTCGGACAGAGGAAGTACTTATTGATTACTCTAATTAATAATAAACAAAATATATAAAGTTTACTTAATAAACTTTAAACAGACAATCAGTTCTGTCTTCTGCAGAACCTAACCAAGCAGCCCGTTCACCCTAAGCCTTATCTTCTCCCGTTCACCCCGTGTGCGCGCGCGCTCTCTCTCGCGCGGCGACGACTGGGCGACCGGCGCCGCCCTACGCCAGGTACCCAGGCGTTCGCCTGTTCCTTCGACGGTCCCTTCGCCGGCGACGAGCACCCAACAAGTATGCGGACCCCTTCTCTTCCCTTCCCTTCCATTCCATTCCTTTCCTGCTGCGCGAAACCGAGTTCTCGAACCCTAACTTGAGTTATTTGTCTATTTTTCCTGTTTATATTCGGACATGATCTAATTTCAATTATGCCTGGTGACTTCGATTTTGTTCCCAAAAATTACTGGGTGTATACATGTGTACACCCATGTTCTCTACTGGGCCCGCCTCTGATGTACTGTGCTTTACATGTGAACGTTGGAGTTTGATTTGCCCTGAGCAGTCAGTAATCAGTCAAGGTGAGATAAGAGAATGAAGAAGAGGTGTTTGTGTCACCAACTTCTGGCAAATTAAGAAGCAGAATAAGGCTTCCCGGCTAACGTTTTCTTTGCCTTAAATTTGCTGAAATCGTTGTGAGAAATGAATGAACCAACCAAAATGTGCTCGGGCATGCTGAAGTTTGCTAGTTGCCAATTTTTAAGGGCATGTAAAATTGATCTAAGTTGATCCCATAGGCATTGGAACCAAGGCAGGTGAAGATTGTTTTAGGCATATTGGGGGTTCAACCGAACCCATGTCACATGCTATTCCCTTTGCAGGTAGTCTTATGCCACTTTTTACTCATGTCATTCCTATTTGGAATGTGAGATGTGGTATTTTTTCACCTTAAGTTAGTTGTGATGCTTCCATTTCCTCTTTTCAATTTTGTTGTTTTATTTAGGTTATCATGTAGATTTCCTTGACGTTTTTTGTAGTGTCATCATGTCAATGGTTGCGTACACTGTCTCTATTTTTGGTTTGAGTGTCAATAAGGATCTGCCATACAGAACGGGGTTCCCTCATACCGGTAGCGCATGAACATGAAGAATTGAAGTTCATATGGTTTCTGCTAAGGTTGGCTCCATTGCATTTAATCTGGTTATTGGTCAGCTTACCAACAGATTCTCAGGAAACTTTATGTTCCGAGGCATGAATTGTTTTTTTTTTCATTTTCTTTGCATTTTGAGGGAGGTAGAAAACCAAACTGGATCATGCATATTCTTAGTTATATAACTGAAAGAGAGAGAGTTGATTGAAATTCTATTAAGAAGGAAAGCTATCCAAATCTTGGCCAACTAGTTGGGTTTAAAAAAAAAAACATTGTCCCCACCCCCACAAACACAGAAACACACAACCCACATCATATGCATTAGATCCTGTTGTTATCTATTTTTATACTGCCTTTGAGGCATTGGCATTTTCCTCGCAATTTCTGAAATTCTTACATTTAATGTGAATCTGCAGATTTGGTTCTAGTTAACTATTCAAGAAGTAGGAAACGATGAGCTACTTCCAAGCCACTACTTGCAAGCCTCACAGTAGGATCATTGTGAACAAACCTATAGCAGGCCTTGGGAGCACATGTCAGTATCCATTATATTCACATGCTCTCGGATTCCACAAGCTGCAACAGAAGGTGTACCCAAGGCTAGTTCTCATTGCTGCTAGCCACAAAAGGCTTACTCCTGTATGTGCCTTAAGTGGAAAGGGAAACCCTGGCACTGCTGATGATGTAAGTAGCTTCTAAGGCCTTCCTTTTATGCTTGATATTTCTTATAAATTTATCATGCAAAAATGCATAGCTGTGTTGTTTTCTTGATATGATTCCAGGGCTGTGTTGAATACGTGTCAAATGATATTGTTACCGTGGATTCACTGACAATTACCAAAATTTTGGTCGCGCATAGGTTTTGTCCAAGGCCAGTTTTGGTACCTTAAAGTTGATGTTTTGTCGGTGCCAAAATTTATGAATGCCACCAGTGCACTTGATAAGTAAAACATGGCTAGAGTGATATTTTTATTTGCATGTGCCATACGCCCATACTGTGCACTTAGATATTTGTTAAATTGAACTAGTGTATGATATATTTTGTGGATCAAAGTAAACTTACTCTTGTCTCACTTCAGAATTTTGTCATACTCCTTTAGGTGGATTACTTCTGTTGTTTTTGGAAGTCATAATAATCTGCTGGGTTATTCTCAACTATTTAAAACTATATTTTTTAAGTTGTTGGTCAAAGTTAGGAATGTTTGACTTAGGACAAACCTAAAATGGAGGGAGTATGTTAGGCTACCATATTGAATTTAAACACAGATCAAGGGTACATGTTAGGAATAGCTGGCTTGGTCAAGAAACTAAATATATAGGAAAAGTCTCAATCCCCAAAAACATTTACATACATTTGGTTCTGCTAGCAGAGTGCATTTACATTTCTTAATAGGTTGGTGATCTTGTATATCGCTTTTTTGCAGCCTTTGATGGAATCTTTGAAAAAAGCTATGGCTGATGCAAAAAAGCCCCGGCCCATACAAGACTTGCTGAAGGAGCAGGTGGCTAAACTGAGAGAACAAGTGTCTGGTGGAGGCGGAGGGAATGGGAATCGCCGTGGGGGCAGTGGTGGTTCTGGTGGCCCCGATGATGAATCGTTCAAGGAAACATTGGATGAAGTAGTCCAAGTTATCTTAGCCACTGTTGCTTTCATACTTGTGGTAATGGTTTTGTTCTTGTTTCTTCTGCATTTCCTGGAATACTTATTTGATAAGTTAGCACTGGGCATCATAGACTGCTGAAACACCATTGCTTATGAAAAAGACAGAATGGTATCAATAAACTTCATGCTCTTAGGTTTTTTTGCTTGTACATGTGACACTTAGGTTGCTTCTGCTGGGTTTCAACTCTAGCCTACTCCAACTTGTTTGGGACTTAAAGGCTTTGTTGTTGTTGTTGTTGTACATGTGACACTTAGGTACAAAATGATTATAGTCCCTTTATGATATGAATTACCTTTACAATTTTGTTATAGCCAGATCTTACGAAATCCAAATGTATGCATCTGTGTTTATCATAGCGACAAGCATTAACCCTCCAGGATGGCTGCTAAATCACTGTATTTTTTCTAATGGTGCAGTACATCCACATAATCAGAGGGGAGGAGCTTTACCGTCTTGCCAGGGACTACACCAGATATCTCGTCACTGGTAAGAGGACTGCCCGACTGAAGCGTGCCATGCAAAAGTGGCACAATTTCTCTGAGAGCTTCATGCAGAAGGAAGGCTCAGAAGAGGACCAATACCAGAGATCAGCTGTGTCAAAACCTACATGGTGGCAACAGCCTCAGAAATTTGTGCATCGTATGCAGGAGCTTTGCAGGGGAAACTGGCGTCCCCATGCTCAGGAGTCTTAGTTGATGGGGTATCATCCCCCCCCTCCTTTTTGTGACCCATTGCAGAATGCATAATAGGAACGTGGGCTAGTGCAGCGGAGTAAGGTCGCCTGGACCATTGATTTTTTTTTTTTTTTTGTTCTTTATCGGGTATGTCTCTGGCTTGTTAAAAGTATGAAGAAATTGAGTGAATTCTTGGCAATTTTGTAGTTGATGGGACCGTGTTTGAGACTGTAACCTGCCAATCAGACGGTGATAGCTTGTGCATCTGATGGATCAAAACTCTCAACTGTGACACGAAATGTGTAGCGAGGGGTGAAGGATTATTTACTAACTCTTTCTATGCGCATGTTTGTTGAGGACTGCAGATCTCTTGCCACAAGCCTCAGCCCTACGTTTTTTTTTTGTTAGAATTAGGACATTAGGACTTCAAAGTCACACTTACCATGCAAATGCAACAGTGTACGATAATGTTTTGTAGGAAATTCTGCAAGAACTATCATGCCCATGAAACCATCGTCCTTTCAATAGCGACATTGCTAGCACAATGATCATGAATCCATCGACAGAACAAGAGAGCACATGAAAATATGAAATTGCCTCACTTTTCTGTTTCTTCGATGTGGTTATACAAATTCAGTATAACACTGAAAAAATAACCGACTGTCAGCACCAAACTATGAAGAGTTTCATACAGTGTAAACGTGAATTGGTGCATGGCCGTTTCACCAGATTGAAAGAAATCATTTGTCACTGTCTGTTATATTCGGTGGTTGGAAATGCTGAAACAAATCCAGCACAGATCAACTTTCATCATCAGCAGGAGAGCCTGACGCTTCAGCAGCTTTCTTTTCCTTCTGTTTCTCTCTGCGCTTCTTGTTTCGCAATGCATTTTTGCTCATCTCCCCCCTGTTACATTGTTAAGGTCAGTGGGTTATCTGTCGATGCAAAAAAAAGGCATAAGAAAAGGTGAATGAAGAATGTGAAACTCACCCTGCAGGAGCTAGTCCACCAAAGAGCTGCAATGCACCAAAACATGATAAGTCAATATTCTTATACTGCCAAACAATGAGAATTTTCTCGAACGAGCTGGAACAACCACCAATAGAATTATCTGAGCACAGCAAACTACAATCCCAGGTAAACGCTGGCATATATGATTTATTAAGTATGAGACACATTCCTCTTTTATTCTATTGACACTGACAAGATCTAGCCTGTGTTGTTTCAACTTTCACTTTCAGCATAGCCGGCCACAATCCCAGGTAAAGGAGGGTGGTGATAGGCCTGACAAACCAACGTAAAAAATCCAACCACTCATATGGAGATCTAGCCAAACTTGCTTGGAGGACTAACAGGCTTTGTTGTTGTTGCGGCACCATGACGAGGAGCAATTGCATGGTAATAGACCAAATCATTCAGTTTCACATTCCATTCCAACCAAAGACCAAACACCCCAGTTCTGAAACGGAACCATGGTGGTGTTATTAGATAGAAGCTTGTACCTTGTCCTGAAGTTCTGCAGAACCCTTAGCATGAGGTGGGCGGTATGCTGTAGGTTTCGGTGCTGTATTTGCAGGGGCCTTGCTTGATGTTTGTGCTGACTTGGAACCTTGTGCTGAAACTATAGAAGGAAGTCAAGGGAAGATATCAATTGATCAGAACAGATTGACTTGGAATCTATGAGAATACCAGAACCTTGTTTTTTTGTTTCTTCAATCTTTAAGGTACTCAAGGATGTTGTCAGGTAAGCAATGTCACCGAATCTTTCAGGTACTTCAGGTTTCCAATCAGCCTGAATGATTCAAAAATAATAATCAGAAATATAGAGTGAGAGTGCATATTTATCTATAAATTTCAGCATGTTACTACAGTTTAGGAACAGAAAAATGGCGTACCCAGTGCAGAGAGCTCCCGCTCTGTGCGGGGTCTGGGGAAGGGTGTCGGTGGCAAGCCTTACCCTCGCCTGTGCAATGCGAGGAGACCGCGACTCGAACCCGGGACCTTCCGGTCACAGGCGGTAAGACTCTACCGCTTGCACCAAGATAAAAAATAAGAAGTTATGTTGAGGGTATACCTGATACAGCCTTTCAAACATCTTCTTAAACTGCAGAGATCCGTTGTGGTCAAATATTTTTATACTGCAACAACAGTTCCATTCAGTAAGGGCATTTAACTATGTCCATTAATATGCCAATTGCCAAATACAGTAAACATACCAATTGTCTATTTGGAGCCTCGGCGCTGTTGTAGCAGTCATAAAATGACAACCATCAGGGGACCATTCACTTGTGACAGAACATTCTGCCTTTGTTTTTGCTACCAATTTCTTTTCTGAATAATCCCAGAACGCCTGGGCAGAAAATACCATGTGAGCTACAATGCAACTATTTGTAGATGCTTACAGGTATTAAGGCATGTTTGCTTTTGTAGTTTATCTTTGTTTTTTCTATACCAAACTTAAGAGTTAAGCAGATGAAATAGGCAATATTATAAATTTTCAGGGTGAAGAATAATGCTGAAAAATTGCTTGGTGTAGAAATATACCATATCACCAGGCAAATTACCAAATCCTGCTAATACAACGACTGGTCGAGAAAATGTGGTCAAGGATATTGTAAAAGCAACAGGTTTCATAAGATGTATATACTCCCTCCGTTTCTTATTATACTGAGTATTAGGATCTGAAAAGGTCAAATTTCTTAAACTGCAACTAACAATTAGTCCAATTATATGCACACTTAGTGTGCAAAAGTTATATCAATAGATGTGTATTTGACATCTTTAAAATAATGTTATTTTTGTAGCGCTAGCTTTTCATAATAAAAATTAGTAGTTAAAGAATGCTTGTAAAGAGTTATCCAGATCCTAATACGCCCTATGAAAAGAACAGAGGGAGCATGGCTTAGCCCAACTTTCGTAGATAGAAACAGCTAGATATGCCCACCACATTTTCACACAAGACTGACTGATCAAATTATTCTAGAGGATACATCGTCCTTTGGGGTTCCATCTTATCGTATTGTAAGGTCCTTCACCAAGCTCAACAAGAGGGTTGCACTTCTTGTTGAATATTGTTGCCTTGGCCGGCATAACTGAGATACGGTTAAGGAGCACTTAAAAAGGACAAATGGTACATAAAAGGTTAAACACTGAAATTCTACATTGCATATGAAGACAGTAAATATAAGGATACATCCATAAACCACAGCAAATTCAGAGCCAGAGGAAGACCACTGCACATCATGGACTGGCCCATCTTTTTCTGCCAATACATGATAGGGTAAGATACCAGAAATTAAAGGATAAATATTGTCAAAACCTAAGAACTTACTAAGTGGAACAATTCCTTCAAAGGCCCTGTCAGTTGTCAAGTAGTTCAACTTGGTTTCACCATAGTAACTCTGGTTGGTTTTATCCACGTCGGCTTGAGCAAGAACTAGAAGCCCAGTGGACCCTTTGTTCCAGTGTAATTGAACAGTGGAACAACGAAAAAAGCTCCTGCGAGCAACAACTTGATTTTGTGCGTCCTTGTTGCAAGAAAATATCTGAACACTAGCTGGAACACCCTACTCGAAACCGGAGAGAGATAGATCAGTAACCTTGTGAAACTAGTTTGCAGAAACACAGTCTAATTACCTAAATAAAATGTAACAAATCAGACCTTAGCCTCTGGGACGAATCCAGCAACATGAGATCCTGGTGCAGTTGCTAGCTGCATCGTAGCTATGCCAGGCATTCTTATCCTATACAAAATCCCTTTTGCAAAATCTTTTGGATCAAAGAATTGTATCTCATTAGGCATCATCCGACAAGCGACCAATTCATCCGCAGAAAACTGAACCATTGGCCTGCGGGTTCAATCAACATATCATGCATCAAAAGAACTCAAATGTGTCTCATGCTTACGCAAATTGAGCCTAAATCGAATTTATAGATACTTCATCCTATACTGTCTCAGGTTTCTTTTTTGCCTAATCTCATGTGTGCAACTAATGGAGAATCCACATAGAATGGTGGCAGAAGGTAGTGTTAGAATCTCAAATCCAGGAACCAGGATAAAAAGCTTAATCAGTAGCCAATCTAATCACTAAGGATCGGGTGCTAGGAGATATCTTTAAAATCGAGTAACAGTTTTGTTTCTTTGCCAGTCTCCCAAAAGAAGCATTATCCAGCTTGATAGGAACCTCAGTGATAGATGTGTATACAACTGTGCAGGAATTCAAACATAGCTACCATATGACATCAGTGACTTAACGAAATATTGCAATAGCAAATGTGCAGGATGTAGTTAACAAGCGAGTGTCTGCCACTATCTCCCATAAAATGTTCATCCGATAAATCAGGAATAATAAGACGCTAAATGCTACAAAATGTACCTACATATTAACATCTCTACAAGCATAATGAAGCAAAAAGAGTACAGGCAGCATAATATATCAGTGTCACGAGAGCCCAAGCAACACGTACCAGGTGGCCTTAGACATGCTCTTCTGGTAGTGCTGGTAGAGAGCAGCAGCTGTGTCAACGTGCCAGACCGTGACATTCTTCTCCTGCGGCGAGGATGACTTCTGGAAGGTCTGCAGATAGGCCCCCGTGGGCGACAGCGCGGCGGCGAGGAGACCCGGGAGCTCGAAGCACTTGACGACGGCGAGTGTGCGGCAGTCGTAGACGGTGGCCGAGGCCGATGCCACCGTCGCGAGGAGGCGGGCACCGTCAGTGGAGAAAGAGGTGGCGCCGCACGCCGTCTTGGGGAGTCTCTGCGGCGGGCTGGTGGTGCCCGGCGGGTATGGGGGGCCGGACCACACCGTGAAGCCGTCGGGCTCGCGAACTGCGCGGTTGGCGCATTCCGTCAGACGGGCGGTGTTCAAACGCGAGATATTATGGGGCAAACAAACACGGCGAGGAGAGAGAGGGGATGTGTGAGGATACCTAGGATCTCGAGGGCCGGCGGTGGCGATGCCATGGCCGAGCACGCGACAAGTCCTCTGGGGCCGCCGGCGAGATCGCGAGCACAGTGACGGGCGGCGGCGGCGCGGGACGGAGAGGTTGGGGACGGCGTCTAGGAGATGCCGGTGATGTCAGTTTGCTTGCTACAGCAGCCGACAGGTGGGACTAGGGCGCTAAGCTTTCGTGAGGCCGCCGTTGTCAGTGTAATGGAGCGTGTTTCTTGTGTTTGGGCTACTTCAATAGTCTGGGTTCTGTATGGGCCAAGCCCAATCTGGCTGACCGGTCAGCCCAACCAAAAACTGCTTGCAATTGCAAGTTGCAATTTTAGGCTTAGTTTAGTTCCTCCTCTAAAGTTTAGTCCCTATCCTATCGAATGTTTAGAAATATGTATAAAGTATTAAATATAGACTAAAAATAACTAATTACACAGATTATGACTAATTTGCGAGATGAATTTTTTAAACCTAATTAGTTTATAATTTGATAATGTGATGCTAAGAAGAAAGAGAAAAACAAAAAGGAAACAAGCAAGCTCTCCAACACATACATCATCAAGGTGGGCAAAAAGGCTTCCACACCTTATCTCTTGAAGAAGAAGAAAAATGGCAAGGTGGTGGCCATTAAAGTGAACAAGCAAGCCAACAATGGGGCCAAACACATTTGGATGCCAAAGGAGATCATTTTCAACATTAAGAGCACCCAGAAGGTTTGGATCTCGAAAGGAAAGTGAGAAGTCCGATGGACTTCGAAGAATTTGGAGACTTGACAAAGTATGGGTGCATTTCATGGGGTGCATCACATTGGATCATGTCAATTACCAAGTGGGTTAGTGAATACTATGAACCTAAATTATCATTCCCATGTTAGGTAACTAGATTTAATTTTTTACAATTTTAATTAGCATCTAGTTTCTTTTCATGTCTAGGTTTGCATTTACATGCTTAAATCCTTTGTCATGCATACACTATGTATATTGTGGCAGAACCGTCTAATCTAATGCCTCCCAGGAGTACTTGTCTTCCATTAGACACTAAGTACTCAAGGGAGGGCACCAAATTACGCAGTTCCGTCGAGCACACCCCAAGGAAGAACCAGAAAATCCACATTTTTCATCAGGATCACAAATGAGAGAATAAAGCTTACATCATTCTTAACCATTTCTACCTTCACTTTTTATGCAACATCAGAGAATAACATTTACTGTTGATAATAGCAGAATATGATCATGTTATCAGAGTTATGAACAATTTAATTTAACAGCGAAATATAAACATGTGATCAAAATTACAGCGGAAATAAATATCTATTCATGGCATGATGAAGCATTGGTATATAAGCTATGACAACAGATTATATAACTTCTATTTATAAAAACATTTATTGAGAGTTATAAACAAAGACTATGATCGCAGCGTAAAGGAATCATCTCTGAACCCACCAGGAGGAATCCACACACAAGAGTCAACTTTAGCATCCACCTGTCACCTGCAACAGGGGAAAATAAAACCCTAAGTACTCAATTATACTCAGCAAGACTTACCCGACAGGAGGACAGAAAAGACTCTAAGGATATGCAAGGCTATCTGGCTTATGAGTTTATTGCATCTACAGGAGCATTACTAAATGTGCGTCCTTATATTTAATTTTATTAGCAGTCAACATTAGTTCATTAACCAACCATTCTATGTAAGCATATGTGCTACTTTCAAGCAGGTGGTAAGCAATTAGAATCATTTTGCCATCTTTCATCTTCCAGTTCTTACTACGGTGCTAGATTGTAGACAAGTCATACCGACACAGCGGCGATTCGCGAATCAATGAGCCCAGCTGGGTACCCCAAAACACACGCCCCGCTTGTACCCAAGGCACAAATAGGACCAACCCACTACCCTCCTGTCACGGGGTCTAGGTTCCCGTACAAACTTGGACTCCAAGCTCCTACCCCTGAGTTCTGGACTCAGTGCGGTGCTAGAACCTCCAATCTAAAAACCACCCTGAAAAGTCGGTCCGGAAAGAGCCAGAATCCATGACAAGAGAGTAACAAGTCTTTCCTACGCCCATACCTAAGTATGTACTCGAAATAATAAATCTGTGACTTGCCTATAGTCCAATGCAATGGCCGATGCTTAACTGACACAAACAGGAAAACAGTGTAACCAAGTTATGCTTCATTGGCAGCAGGACACAACCTCTTACACCCACCAATACCCAAACCATATCCCTGCCCGATCTCCATTTTTCCTTTCAACATTTATATATTCTAAGTGATAATAATATAGTAACAACAGTAATATATTTCCTATCTCTCGCGAGTGACAGGCAATCACTCGACTTCTACCGGAGTCCTGTAGCATAGCAATATATACGATCATGTCATACTAGTAAGACTCATATGATAAAGATATATATATATGTAAGTGGGTTTCATTTAACTCCTTGAAACTTAATGCACAAATATAATTTAAAGTGTAGAAAAATATGCGTTATGCATCGGGGCTTGCCTGGGTAAGATATATACTAAAAGGTTAGTATTTGCATCTTCAGATCATCCACCATCAACTGAATAGAAAGCCCATCGCATCATCTCCTAAAGAGAATACCATTACACCATCTTCAAATTTCAAATCATCCTTCAATTGATCCGTTGATCTATCATCGTACCTATTTGATATGCATTGATGCAAATGATGCAACAAATAATTAACAAGGCAACAATAACTCTTAAAATAGAGTACATACTTTGAACTAACAAGCTAGCTCTAATGACTAACGTACTAATCTACGTATCAACATCGTTGAGAAAGGTGTCATCTCTCAACAAGTGTTTTAGTTATACAATTACAAGGTGTTTCTTTATTTCATTCTATCGATTTAATCTTTATTCAAAATAGGGCATCCTTATCTATCTAGCAAACTAATTATTCTGGTGCTACAAAAATTATATTGAGCAGCTAATAATATTAGTAATTTACTGTAAAATTTTTAGGGTCAACACTATCACCATTTCCCGACAAAATTTCCCACAAGTTCACATTTTAACAATATTAAACATTTTAAAATAATTAGAGCAACCCTAAAAATAGCACCAACTAGATGAACCAATTACGCTAATAGATAGATCATGATTTTAGGAACTCAATGAAATTTGTTCCATAGTTTTTGGACTCCTAAATGATTTTATATTTAAATAACAAAATTAGCTCAGAATTTATATTAGGAAATCTTCACTAATTCCTTGGAAAAAGAAAAGAACACCGTGGCCCACATGGCCCACGGCGGGCGCGACCTCAGCGTGGCCCACGACCGGCGAGCCGGCTCGGCCCGCAGGCGCACAGCGCGTGGCCCAGGCGTGGGCGACACAAGGCCGGCCCAGCGTGCGTGCGCGAACGGCCTAGGCACGGCGGCGATCGGCTGGCCCAGCGCACGGGCGCGAGCGGCCCAGCAAGCCGGCCCACGCGGCCAGGGCAAGCCGGCGCACGCGTTCACGGGGGACGCGAGGTCGTAGGGGAACCGATCGTACAGTGTCCGTGATGCAGTCAATACGGTCCCTCTGGATAATCGGCGGGAGATAGTAAATAGAAAGTAAATAACAGTATGCATATTACTCACAGCGGGGTTTGAGCAGAGAGTTTGCTCGAAATGAAGCACAGATGCATCATTGTTGAAGTCGTCGTGCGTTCCGGAGCCGATGGAGGGCGCCCCTCCGATGAGTGACGGAACGAGAGTCTCCTCGCGGAGGTGTAGTACGCCGAGCCGATCGGCGACGAAGTCCAGGCTTTCGAAGAGGAAGTCCTAGGACGGCTCGAAGACGGGTGGAACCCACATCCCAACCGGTGGGAGTCCGGAAAACACCAGTGAGTCAAAGCGAGTCGTATCGCTTGAGCCCACCATGACGAAGGTGGCAGAAAAGTGGGCCATCCGATGACCAAAAAGTGTTGAACGTATAGCGTCTTCCCCACGAACGACGCCAACTGTCGATGCAGAAAGTGACCAACAAGTAAATATTTGTAGTTTTGTCATAAGTTCTGATCGGAGGTGGCCTAGCACTCAGTGACACAGGGTTTATACTGGTTCAGGCAACGTGTCCTAAGTCTAGTTTGAGTTGGTCGGTGACTTTATTCCTGAGCCCAGGTGCTCGAAGTTTGTAGTGGGGTTACAAACGAGAAGGAGAAAGATAGGGGGTACAAGAGGTCCGATCGGACTCCGGTCGGAAGGGCCGAGAGTGACAAGAGCTCCGCTGTGAGCTAAGTGTTCGAGCGTGTGCTTGAGGTTTGAACCTGGTGGTTCTGCTGTTGTGTGCTAGTGAACTTGATCGATCTAATGAATTTAAAATGACTGGAATCCACCTGTCTGTTGGGAGAGAGTGCATCCCCTTTTATAGATGAAGGAGATGGCCTTACAAGTGAAAGAGAGAGAGTACGTATGCTTTTAAGCCTTGTTGCCCACGCCGGCGGGTACAGGATGATGGTAGGCGCCCACAACACTGTTGGATGTCAGATGCACGTGGGAGGTTGCGTCGTCTTGTTTGGGTATGGCAGATGTCGGTACATGCTATACTGTTGATGCCTAGAGGCATGTGAGGAGTTTCACCATGTTCACCCGGTACGGTAAATGTCGACGCCCACAACACTGTTGATGCCCAGAGGCATGTGGGGGGAGCCTTACTGTATAGGAGTTAATGGCGCCCACAATACTGTAGGGAAAATATCGGCGCTTACAACACTGTTTGGGCTCTGTTGTGCCAGGGAGGTTGCAGAGTACTTTTTCTGCAGGTGTACAGGGTACGGTCCCTAGTATCGTAATTTGACTTGTGCGCCCTGCCTTGATTTCTCTGTTCGTTCCCTAGTCCTTTCCGAGCGGGCGTTCCGGTCGGATGGTCCCAGTCGGCTCTGATCGTGCCAGTCGGAGAAGAGCCGTGAGCAGGGGTTTGGCACATCCCCCGATCGGAGACACGGGTCGAGTCAGAAGTAGTGCTTTGGCCAGGCCTTCCGGTTGGAGAGGCCGTCCGGAGGCGGGCTGGAGACCGAAGCGAGTGCTCCAGTCGGAGAGGCGGGTTGGAATCGGAAAGCGGGTGCTGTTCTTCCTCGGCCAGGCCTCCCGGTCGAAGATTTGATTGCCCCTTTGGCCTGTCATTTAGGTACCGGGGCCGACCCATGAGTTGTGCGTTTGTCTGCTTGGGCCGAACATTTGTTGGGAGGCCGGTCCGCGAGGGACCCCGGGTTTATGAACCCGACAGATAGTTTATCTTTTGCATATGTTTTGCTAAGGATAGAAAAAGATACCATAGTTTTGAGTTAGAGTTTTAAGTTGCCTAATTCAACCCCCCTCTTAGACGTCGCGGTCCCCTAACAAAGAGAAAATCATCAACAGAAGAAGAGAAAACGTTTCTCTAAAATGATAAGAAACAATTACCTGGAAAGAAATTGGTCCGTAAAATTGGAATATAGACACTACTAAATTCCCTAAAAATGGATTATGAAAACAAAATGGCATCAAATGCTCAAAAAGCAAGAAAGAGAACAAATATTAAATGGTCCATCCCCTCCTATAGTTCTATAGCGCGAACAAATCCCCTCCTATAGTCCTATAGCGCTCGAACAGCACCCGGTGCCTCCGCTCTGCCCTCTTCATGTGAGCCACCAAATATGTTGTTGTGCTAGCTGTTGGAGCTAGGTTTCCCAAACTGACCCTCTTTCTTTCACTAGCTATCCTTCGCTTTGCTTATCAAGCGTCGCGGCCATCTTCTTTCGCTGTACCTTTTTTTTCTAAATTCTTAAAACTCCAGTCTAATTCATCGAAGCAGCTCAATCTCAACGGGCATGGAGAATAGCAGGCTGATCAGACGTGTGGAAACTCAGGGCCTGTTTAGATCCGGTTTTGATTCTACAATCTAGCAAAAGAACAGAAGCCGATCCAAACAGGAGAGCTATGAGATTCTAGTATATATTGAGCAATCCAAGGCCATAATCCCAATATCTCCTCTTCATGAGCATCTGGGAGATTTTTGTATGAAAAGACGATTTTGGCCCTTTTTGAGAAGTCAAGACAATTTTGCCCTAGCTGGAAGAAAAAATGCTGAAGAACCCATGGGCATTTAGAAATTATGCTTGTATAATTAACCCATTATCTAGTTATAATCCAGGGATCCAAACATGTTAGATTATTATTATTTAGAATCTAGATTCTCACAATCACTGTCTACTATCCAGATTTTTTATTTGATGATCCAAACGGGCCCTGAGTTAAAGAATAGGGTGAAAATTGACTGAAAAAATATCTAACGTCGATGAGATGAGAAACACTCGAGTTTCATATAGCAAATCCAAATGGGAAAGTTATTATCACGACTGGTCGCGCTCGTTCGTGATTGCGCGACACCAGGCCTGCGATGGCGCTGCCCACGGGCCAGCCCAGTTGACGCTCTCTCCCCACCCTTGTACGCAATTTTGTTTTGTGATAGCCCAGTCTTGATTACTATCTATCTTTTCCTGAGAACGTCTGTGAGGTCCGTTTTTTTTTTTTTGTCTAATTTAGTTTTCTTCTTTTATTTATTTGTCAATTTTCGTGAATTTTTTTATTTGTCATTTTTTGTAATTTCAGTTTCAGTTTTTTTCTTCTTTAGTTTTCGTTTTCTATTTGTTAATTTCATTTTTTTCTGTTGTCAATTTCAGTTTCATCTCTTTGTAATTTCAATTTTAGTGTTTTTTTTTCATTTTGTCTTCTTCAGTGTTTTTTTAGTTTTAGTTTTCAGTCAAGTTTTTTTTATTTTTTTAGTTTTAGTTTTTGGTCTCCCTTTGGATTCGAATGTCTTACTAAATACTGTATATTAGTTGCCTCACCTACAATATATAAGTTGTCACAGAAGGATAGTCATTGCACACATAAGCTTCCACAAAAGAATTTGCCTCCCACCTTGTGCAACAGCTTCTATGTTTAGGTTCGTTGCAATAATTTGCTCCTCCAAGTTGTACAACTATAGTATTACATGGTAGTAACTCTTTTAATATTTTTGCTCCCTCCAGCTTGTGCATACTATGTAATAACTCTAATCTATTTTTGGAGTAGCAACTATAGTTTTACATGGTAATAACTTCTTTTGATTTTTTGCTTCCGAGCTTGGCCATACCATGTAAAAACTTTAGCATATTTTCGAGTAGCAAGTTTAGTATTACATGGTAGTAACTCCTTTTATAAATCTCCTAGCATATTTTTACATATAAATTACTACTAAAAATAAAATTCTTCGAAACATAGTTAATTGGGGTCTAGTTTTGTTCGTCTCGTCATGTTGAAACACATGGGTGCAGATGAAATTGAAAACGGATGCAACAATCAAAACTTGTAGGAATTTGAAGAAAATATTTTAGTTTTCTAGATCTGCGTGCATGACAGGAAGGCTGATCTGTGGCATACGGTTTGGGAAAGATTTAATGAATGGAATTGACGTCACGACTGTGCCGCGCTCGAGCCTCATGTCTGGATCGGAATAGTATGTACGCGTCCACTGGGTCGCGCGTTCGGCGTATGCGCGACCCGTCGCGCCTTATCCTCCTCCGTATCCAAATACAGTACTATCCGTTCTGAACTGTAATTTTTTTTTATCTTGAGTCAAACTTCGCTAATTTTAATCAAGTTTATTTATAAACAAATATGCTAACGTTTACAAGATGTTCCATTCTCCTTTAAATTCGTCAAAAGTAGACTAGTTTGTTTAATGAAACTACTTCAAGTTTGACTTAATCGATGTGCTAGATGTTCCATTCTCCTATAAACTTGTCAAAAGTAGACTAGTTTGGTTTAGGACAAAAACATAACGACCTACGCTTTAAAACGGAGTTTGCAAGGTGGAACTGTTGAAGCCGCCGGACATTAACATTAACATCAACAAATTGCTATCAGCGGAAAACAGAAGGAACATTTCGTCGGAGGAAGAAAAAAAAGCAAGAGGCGCATCATCAACAGGAAAAAGTGAGACGCTATTCTAAAAGGATATTTATCTGTACGGCCCCCAACCCCAAAAATGCATCTTTCTTTTATGATTTTTTACGTACCTTTATGGCCTCAAAACAAAATTTACTTCCTTTTATTGTCTTTCGTCTGTTTTTGGTATTTGACGGTGTTAAGTCAAAGATAAAATGACCATATTACCCCTAGCGAAAAAAATAAAATATAGAGTTTTATTTGTTTGTTGTACATTTTGAGTAACATTATACAAATATTCACATATAACGGTTCATAATAACACATAACAGTCCACAAATACATTGCCGGCGCTGGCGCGATGAGTGGCATCGTGGCTGGCGTCATCGGCAGCTGAATCAAGAAGGCGCTCTGACTCAGGCTTTGTTTAGTTCCCGGATTTGGGAGTAGCCAAATAATTAATGCGTTACTGTAGCATTTCGCTTGTATTTGTGAATTAGTGTCCAAACATTGACTAATTAGGCTCAAAAGATTCGACTCGTAAAGTACAACCAAACTGTGCAATTAGTTTTTGATTTCGTCTACATTTAGTACTCCATGCATGTACCGCAAGTTTGATGTGACGGGGAATCTTCTTTTTGCATAGTGTCTTTTTCAGGAGTTTGGTGGGAACTAAACATGGCCTCAGGCCAAGGCGACTGTCGTCGGGGGCGCAGCCGATGATGGCTCGCACGCTGAGCCAGACGTCGTGCCCCGCGTCCTCTGGCCGCGTGCGACGGCCGATGACGTCGGTGGAGATCATGCGACAGCAGATGCGGGTCACCTACCAGAGTGATGCGCGCCTGCGCCGCACCCTCATGCGCAACGTCGTCGGTCAGGTCGGTGGCTCGGCGCCCATGGCGGCATTGATCATTTTCGTCTACATCTTTCCTTAACAAGTTTGGTTTGCATAGGTGGGCAGGAGGGCGGAGACGATCGTTCTCCCGCTAGAACTCCTCCGGTAGCTCAAGCTTGCAGAGTTCGTCGACGCCGAGGAGTACCACCAGTGGCAGTTCTGGTAGATCAAGCTCCTAGAGGCAGGACTCATGGCGCTGTAGAAGCGTGCCACTGGGCCGACGGGTACCCGCTCAACGTGCTCCTCTACTGCTCCCTCCTCCACACCATCTTTGACCTGAAGGAGTGCACCATCGTGCTCGACGAGGTCGACGAGTTCCTAGAGCTCATCAAGAAGACGTGGCAGCCGACACCAAGCTGGAGAGCCGTGACCCCCTTGTTGGGCCTAGGATCTCCCGCACGTGTGAGCCAACCACTCACCGGTGTTCTCACACAGACACTACGGCTGGAGGTAGAAGAGGGAGGGAGAACAGAGCACACACACATCACAAGCACCAGCATTGGCCGGAGCTCTGTAGTGGAGATGGCAAAACTGAACTCTCTCTTTTTATTGAGTTACAGTGGAAAGGTATATATATAACTCTACCCATCTAATCCTAATACATAGACATGCTAGGCTGCCATGCTACTATAGTGACTAGATGTGACAGCAGAAGTGACTTTGGCGCCTACCCCTGCTATGGCTATAGTGCGGTAGGGAAGCCTTTCGACACCTGTCTCTGCCGTGGCTACAGTATAGCAGCACGAGAGCCCTTTCAGCGCTTGCCCCTGCCGCACATACAGAGGGAGAGTAGCAGATTACTTTATAATTCTTTCCCTAATCCTGCTGCTAACCCTAGAACCTCCACCATGTTGATCATCTTCTTCAGCTCCGTGAACCGAAGACGACCGAGCGGCTTGGTGAGGACATCCGCGAGTTGCCGACTAGTTTCGACGAACTCGATGACGATCTGCCCTCCATCGACACAGTCCCTGAGGAAGTGGAACTTAATGTCGATGTGCTTGCTCCAGTCGTGGAGAACCAGATTCTTTGTGAGGGCGATGGTGGGCTGGTTATCCACCATCAGTGCTAGTGGGTGAGCTTCCACACCGGTCAACTCGCCTAGCAGCCAGCGCAGCCACACAGCTTGGCACCTTCCACACCAGCCCTGCCTCGCATATGGATAGTGCCACCACCTTCTGTTTCAGCGATAGACATGAGATTGGAGCCGACCCGAGGAAGACGAGCATGCCAGAGGTGCTCCGCCGTCCGTCGATGTCCCTCGCCATGTCTGCATCACTGAACACAGTGAGCTGCAGCCCATTTTCTACCGGTCTTGGGGGAAGACAATCACTTGATCCACCGTCTCCTTGACGTAGCGCAACAGCCGCTTCACCGTGATCCAGTGATCCTCTTGGGGATCCTCCATGAAGCGACTAACGTAGCCCACGGTGAATGCAATGTCCGGCCTCGTGTGGACTAGGTAGCGCAGACCGCTGACGATGCTCTGGTAGAGTGTTGCATCTATCTTCACTGTGGTACTGGCCTTCATCAGCTTCAGCCGCTCCTCCATTGAAGTCATGCATGGCTTGCACTCAGCCATGCCGCTCCGCTCCAATAGCTTTGAGGCATACGCGCTCCGACCGAGCGTGAGCGCCTCCTTCCCCGTCTCACCTCGATGCCAAGGTAGTAGGAGAGCGCACCAAGATCGCTCATTCAAAAATGAGCCGCCATCTCACGCTTAAAGCTGTCGATGTCCTCCACACGCGCGGCGGTGATGATCAAGTCATCCACATACACGCCGATGACATGCTCCTCCTTCCCCCATCACCGCGTGTAGACCGCGTGCTCGGTTGCACACTGTGTGAACCCAAGCTCGCCCAGCGTGGCATCAAGCTTGGCGTTCCACGCTCGTGGGGTCTGCCACAGCCCGTAGAGCGCCTTGCGTAGCCGGAGCACCCTGTGCTCCGCTCCCTTAACGACAAAACTCGGAGGTTACCTAATGAAGACCGTCTCCGCCAGCTCACTGTTGAGGAAGGCTGATTTTATGTCCAGGTGATGGACGTGCTAGTCCTTCGCTACTGCCAAAGCCAGCAGCAGTTGGATAGACTCCATGCGCGCTACTGACGCAAAGACTTCCTCAAAGTCGATGCCCTCGCACTAGACAAAGCCTCGAGCGACGAGGCACATCTTGTGCTTGACAATGGCACCATGCTTGTCCTACTTGACCTTGTACACCCACTTTAGGTCGATAGGACGACATCCTAGAGGTGGATCGATGAGCTCCCAAGTCTCATTTTCCTCGATCGCCATCATCTCCTCCAGCATCGCTTGTCACCAATTTGCATCACGCGCTCGACCAGCGCGAATGTGGGTGGTTCCTCTGCACTGACAAGAAGCAGCTCTGGGTCATTGAGCAGCCGACCCGCTAGTCCTGAGGACCCTGTGCCGCCGACGATGTCGTCCAGCCTGTGGAACAGCATCTCCTCATTATCGTGGAAGGCATCCACGAACTCAGTGATGTCGCTTGGAGGTGAGGCGAACTCAATTGGCATCGATGGAGTCTCCTATTCTGCCGGAGTGGTCGGCACATCACCTAGAGTGCTCGGCACCCTGGCTACAGTGCTCGACACCACTCCTGGAGTGCTCGGCACCCCTTCCGGAGTGCTCAGCACTACCCCAAGAGTGCTCGGCACCAGTCTTGGAGTGGTCGACACCACTGCAAGACCTCTCGGCTCCGCTATGGGAGCGTTCGACACCCTTCCTGAAGTGGTCGACACCACTGCAGGACCACTTAGCACCACTCCTAGAGTGCACGACACCCCTCTCAGAGTGCTCGACACCACCCCTAGAGTGCTCGGCTCTGTTGCTAGAGTGGTCGGCACCTCCTCTCTAGTGTCTCCACCACCGTGGATGACCAAGTGCTCGATGACGAAGGCGCTGGTGAAGCCACCAGCTTCCCCCGTACCCGAACTGTCCTAGTCCCAGGCCGCCTTCTCGTTGAACACGACGTCGTGCAAGACAACTACCTTGACTCTATGTGGGTCGTAGAGCCAGTATGCCTTGGTACCTTCCTTGTAGCCCAGGAGCACCATCGGTGTGCTCCTGTCCTCCAGCTTGGTGAGGACCAGCTTCGTCTTCCTAACATGGCTGATGCAGCCGAATGTCCAGAGGAAGGACATGCTCGACTTACATCCATACCAAGCTTCAAACAACGTCTTGCCCTTTAGGGCCTTGGTGGGCACGCGGTTGAGGATGAACACCGTTGTGGTCACCGCCTCTCCCCGAAACTTTGCCAGCATGCTTTTGGCCTTCATCATAGATCGAGCCATGCCGACCACCGTCTGGTTCTGCCGCTCCACCACACCATTCTACTATGGCGAGTACGGCACGGTGTGGTGTCGCACCACACCCTGATCTGCATAGTACGCAGTGAACTCCACCGAAGTGAATTCGTCGCCACGATTAGTCCGCAGCACGCGTAGCTTCTTGCCGCTCTCTGCCTCCGCGCGCACCTTGAACTTCTTGATTGCCTCCGCTGCCTCATCCTTGCTCATCAGGAGTTGCATCCACATATAGCGACTGCAATCATCTATGAGTAGGAGGAAGTACCGCCGACCACCATTTGTGGCTGGCATGATTGGCTCGTAGAGATCACTATGGACAAGATCGAAAGCGTCCGCCGTGCGATACTTGGCCACCTTTGGGAACGGCAACCTCCTCTGCTTCTCGGCCAGGCAGCTGTCACATAGCTCGTCTGCGTGCTTGATGTGGGGTAGCCCTTGGACCATCTTATCTAGCCGATCGAGCGTGTCGAAGCTGAGATGGCCAAACCAGGCATGCCATAGCCTTGGCTCCTCGGTGTGCCATGCTGCCAGGCACACCGGCTACTCCACCTACAAGTCGAATAGGTATAGCCAGTTCTGAGACCTCTTCACCTTGGCAAGAAGCCACTGCTCTCGGTCCCTAATCCTGAGGACGCCGTCCTTGATTAGTACCTCGCTGCCGTGCTCATCCATCTGGCCAATGCTGACGATGCTTGAACACAGCTGCAGGATGTAGTATACATCTATCAGCGCGTGGTGCTCACCGTTCTGGCACCTGAAGATGATGGTGTCGTGCCCTTAGATTGCCACCCTTGAGCCATCACCGATATTCACCGTGCCGGTCACATTGTTGTCGAGCTCAGAGAAGGCTTCCTTGGAGCCCGTCATGTGGTTGCTGGCACCAGAGTCCAGATACCACCGCTGCTCCTGCTCATCACCCACACGTCCGAGGTGGACTTGGGCACGCAGTTCGTTGAGATTGACAGCCTTCAGAGCCTTGCCGTGCCCTTCCACCGTCATCACCTCTCCCTTCTCCTTGGCCTCAACATCGTGCAGTGCACAGAACATCGCCATCAGGAGAGTGGCCTCATCATCCTCATCAGCCTGCGCTAAATGAGCCTCAGCCTTCTTCTCCTGCTTGCGATTTGGGCACTCCTTTACCCAATGGCCTGTCTTCCCGCAGCGTCGGTAGGCATTGGGGTTGACCTTCTTCTTCTTCTTCTTCGAAGAAGCCTTGCCGCGGCGCTTGCCATCACCACCGTGGCTAGAGGAGGCTTCCCTGGACTTCTTCTCCTTCATCCGAGCAGCCCACTCCTTCTCTGTCAGCAGCAGCTTATCGTTGTCTATTGTTGCTATGGCCTGCTGAAAGGTCGAGATGGCAGACTAGAGGGGGGTGAATAGTCATTTCTAAATTTAATCGCGCTGGCTAACCGAATCAAATGCGAAATTAAAACAATCGGTCTACCCAAGACTACACCCCTCTATCTATGTTCACAAGCACCTTATAAATATCCTAATTAGGCAACAAAGGTGCCGGGCTAGCTAGAGCTCATCTATCCAATTCTAGGAGCAAGGTCACACAAGCCTATGCCACTAGTATTTTGCACACCAGGGAGCTCCTACACAATTCTAGTAAGCAAAAGCACAAAGCTCCTAAGCTCACTAGCAATGCTCAATAACAAGGCAACCAATGCCAAATTAGAGAGCGCAAATACTTAGCTACACAAACTAAGCAATATGACTAACAAGGTTACGCAAACCAAATTAGCCACGCAAGGGAGCTACTTCTATGCTACACAAGCAAGAAGGTAACTAGTGAGCTACACAAGCTAACTAATTACAAGATCAACTACACAAGCACAATGTATATGAAAGTAATTACAAGCTTATGTAAGGAGATTGCAAACCAACGGGAAGAACAATGTTGACACGGTGATTTTTCTCCCGAGGTTCACGTGCTTGCCAACATGCTACGTCCCCATTGAGATAAGCTCTAAGGTTGCCACCGGTCCTCTTGCTAGTGGTGACCCGCAAGTCACACTCTCCCATGTGGAGTGCTTACCACAAGCTCTAGCACTTGACCAGGACGGACCACTTGCCGGCCTTCTTGTCTCGCTCTACTAGAGTTGCTCTTCTCCGGAGCACCGCACAAGCTTCTTATGATCTTCGACGGAGACCACCACCAATCCATCTAGGAGGTGGCATCCTCCAAGAGTAACAAGCACCACCGGCTTGCAAGACGACCACCTAGTGCCACTCGATCCAACCTCATGATGCAATCGCACTAGAATCACTCACTCACACAATCGGATGAACACTATCAAGCTAGAGTGAGTTAGAGGGCTCCCAAGCACCACCACATAAGCCACCAAGGCTCTAGTGTGTTCAGCTCTCCACCACTCTCGGCCAAAGGCCGACCAACACTTCTATTTATAGCCCCATGGGCTAAAATAGTTGTTACCCATTCACTGGATAGATTTCGGGACGACCGGACGCGCAGGTCGTGTGCACCGGACACGTCCGGTGTGGCGACTGGACACATCTGGTCACTACGTCCAGTCATTGCTTGACCGCCATGTGTCCCTTTCAAACAAAGTAACCATTGTCGCCCAATGGCCCTCTCTGACACGCTCTGACACGACGCATCTGATGCACTGTTAGAAAATGACCGAACACGGGAGACGCAGCGTCCGGTCTAGTCCAGAGAGCTCCCAAAGCCACTCTAGGCTGACCAGACATGTCCAATCACACCAGACCAGATGCTCCCAGTGTCTGATCAATTATTGTGCTAAAAACCCAAGACTGGCTGGTTCACACCGGACGTGTTTGGTGTGGCGACCGGACACGTCCAGTCAGTCTCTGCAATCCTGCTTCAGGACATATCACTTTGACCTGACATTGAATAGTAACTCGTCAGCATCCAGTCACTCCACTGAGCTAGAGTCCAGTCACCTCGGCAACTCTGCCCACGCCTGGCCAGAATACCGGACACATCCGGTATCGATATCGGACGTGTTCGATCACGTCGGGAACACTGCCGCCTGAGATAGATACTGGACGCGTCCAGTACTCATATCGGACGCGTCTGATCACTCCATGACCAGCGCATTCAACTCCTTTTCTTCACCTACTTCTTCTCCTTTGCAAATGTGCCAACACCACCAAGTGTACAACACCTTGTGCACGTGTGTTAGCTTTCCACAAACATTTTTCAAGGAGCTAACCACTTAACTTGCCGCGCCACTCGATCCTAGCAACGATGCAAAGTTAGATCACTCGAGTGACACTGGATGACCGATAAGCAAACAAGTTTGCCCCTCTTGATAGTACGACCATCTATCCTAAACCCGGTTATCAACTTCTCTACACACCTATGATCGGTGAAATGAATGCCATAGGTTATACCTTTGCCTTGCGCATTCCATTCCATCTCCTCCATTATTGATGAAACACATGCACCAACCAATCACCAAATGACATGATCCACTTCATATCATCACGTGACCGTATTAGTTCATTGATCTTGACTTCACTTGCTTTTCACCGTTGCCTTCGTCCATCGGTGCCAAGTCTTGCTCAAGCTTCACCGCCACGCGGTCCATCACTCCAAAGCATCCAACTTACCCTTCACGCTTGCAACCGGTCCATCAAGCCAAGTCATGTCTTGATCTTCTCCACCTTGATCACATGACTCCATGTCATGTCTCATGTGCAATAAGCTCCTTCATCATCACATGTGTGAGCTTTACAACATCTTTGAGCCATCAACACCATCATGGCATATGTTGCTCACACACATGTACCTGTGGACTAATCACCTATGTATCTCTCATAAACATAATTAGTCTACCTAGGTTGTCACTCAATTACCAAAACCACACAAGGACCTTTAAATCTCCCCCTTTTTGGTAATTGATGACAACTCTACAAAGATATAGAAATTAAGCTCTTTTGGATTCATGTTGCTTGCCCAAGCAATTTTACCATGTGTAAATAATTTTAGACAAGTACCACAAACCCAAAATGATAGTATTAGCTCCCCCTACATATGTGCTAGAGTTTTTGGTTTGAAGCTCGCACATATGCATAGATTGGAATTGTGGGAGAGTAATTACTACCAAATGATGCTAAGGTGTATAGAGTAAACCTTTGAAGTATGATATCAATCGGAGTTGCACCTTTAAGTTCATCCTTAGCACCATGGTTAGCTAGACATCACTTGGAAATCAAAGCACTAGATACCTCGTGAGATCAACATTAAAAGCAAGGTAGTAGCATTACTTGAAAAGCATACCAAGTATCTAGCTATCATCCTATGCATGCTAGTTTTCATTTCATCAATCAAATTCTATAACTAGCATACACCACACAAGCATGCATATTGAATTTAAAGACGTATGCAATGCAAGCAAGCACATGAATATGCACATATCAAATACAACCAAACAAAGTTCATGAGCTTGCTCCCCCCTACTTGTGTGCTTCTCTTGTCCAAGAATTTTGATCCTTCTTAATTCCTCAATGTTGCTCCCTCTTTGTCTATGTCCATGTCCAACCTCTACTTCTTTTCTTCAATGTTGCTCCCAAAGCTTTCATATCTTATCTTTGTACAATCTCTCCCCCTTTGTCATCAATTTCCATAAAAGGTGTGCTTCTCATTGATGCAAAGGTTTGCATTTGGGGTAGATGGTTGAGGCTTGAATTTTGCATTTTTGATAGACATCACGTGATTGTTGGAATAACACCACTTGTAGCCCTTGAGATACTACACATAGGATCTTTGACCTTGATACCAATTTGTGGGAAACCTCCCCCTATGTCATAGCATGGGTCATCCATTTGATAAACTTGAGCTCTTGTTGGTGAGGGATGCATGATTGGTGAGGGAAACCTTGAAAGCTCTAGTTTGGTTTTGGTTAATTGATGAAACCTAAGTGCTAACCTAGTTTATCAAAGTCATTATGAGATAGGTAGCACTACTCCAAGTGATGAAGCAATGGCAAAGATCATGATGATCGTGATGGCATGGTGATGATCAAATGCTTAAACTTGGAAAAGAAGAAAGAGAAAAACAAAAGGCTCAAGGCAAAGGTATAAATTGGAGGAGCTATTTTGTTTTAGTGATCGAGACACTTAGCGAGTGTGATCACATTTAGGATTGATAGCCATACTATTAAGAGGAGTGAAACTCATATCGAAATGCAGTTGTCAAAAGTGCCACTAGATGCTCTAACTCATTGCATATGCGTTTAGGATCTAGTGGAATGCTAACACCCTTGAAAATGTTTGTGAAAATATGCTAACACATGTGCACAAGGTGATACACTTGGTGGTTGGCACATTTGATCAAGGGAGGTGAAGTTTGGGTGCAAGGGTAAGAAACTCCACCGGCGGAGTGTCCGCCCGTAGAGTGCGGACAGTCCAACGGTGCCACCGATGCCCTAGACAGAAAGGACAGAGGTCATTGGAAGTGACCGGACGCTGGCCTCGGTTGGACCGGCACATCCGGTCAGGTGTAACAGCGAAGACGCTGGCGTCGGTCAAACGACCGGACGCTAGGTCGCTCTGCGACCGGACGCTGGCAGGATGCATCTGGTCAATGCTGACGTACGCTGACGTGGGGCACACAGAGGAGACACTGTGTGACAGGACGCTGGCTGTGTCCGGTCAAGCATGACCGGACGCGTCCGGTTGGGAAAAAATCGTGTTTGGAACCTTACTGGAAATGACCGGACGCTGAGGTCCAGCGTCCGGTCACTTTCTAACTGACGCGTCCAATCTTCTCTTGACCGTTGAGATCGGGCGATCGGCGTTTGAAGCCAATAACACGTGGCGAAGATCTAAGGACCGGACGCTGGGGTCTTACGCCCGGTCAATATGACCGGAGCGTCCGGTCACCCCGTGTTGTGCCTAGTGAAGGGGTACAACAGCTCTATTTCGTGGGGGCTTCTATTTAAGCCCCATGGCCAGCTCAAGCTCACTCTCTTGGCCATTTTCATTGACATAGCAACCTTGTGAGCTTAGCCAAAGCCCTCCCACTCATCTCCATCATTGATCCATCATCATTGTGAGATTGGGAGAGAATCCAAATGCATTACTTGAGTGATTGCATCTAGAGGCACTTGGCATTCGTGTTGCGCTGTGGATTTCGCTTGTTTCTCTTGGTGGTTGCCACCACCTAGACGGTTGGAGCAGCGGTGGAGGATTGGCACGAGTTGGTGATTGTTTGTGGCCATCTCCGGTGATTGTAAGGGGAGTTGTACCTTCCCCGGTGGAGTGCCGAAAGGTAACTCTAGTAAATTTCTTGTGTCATTGAGTTACCTCACTTGTGGGTCAGTTCTTGCGGTGTCCTATCGTGTGGACAAGGTTTGTGAAACACCTCTTAGCCGCCGAACCACCAAGTGTTGGTCGACACAACGGGGACGTAGCGTGTTGGCAAGCACGTGAACCTCGGGAGAAAATCGATTATCTCTTGTCTTTGGCATTCTCCCGGTGATTGGCTATATATTCATCTTGTGATTGGTTCATCCCCTACACGGCGGTATAATCACCCTACTCACTTATTTATATTCTTGCAAACTAGTTGATACAAACTCTTTAGTGTAATTAGAATTGAGAGCTTGCTTTATTATTTACATTCATCTAGTTGAGCTCTTTAGAGTAGCAAGATTGAGAGCTCTTAGTGAGTAGTTACATAGCAAGTTTGTGTGCCTATGTAATCATTGCAACTAGAATTGTTGGATAGGTGTCTTGCAACCCTTGTAGAGCTAGAGCAAGTTTGCATTACGCTATTTGTCATACTAATCAAATTGCTCTAGTTGATTTGTAGATTTTTAAATAGGCTATTCACCCCCCTCTAGCCATATTAGGACCTTTCAAGTGGTATCGGAGCCATGGTCACCGTTTGATTAAAGGCTTAACAACCTCGGTGTCAAATTATGGCTCAAGTTGTGTTCAATCATGTGGGGGGCAAACCACCATTCTTTGATGGCACAAGCTATGACTATTGGAAGAGAAAGATGAAAATGTATCTTGATTCAATCAATGATCAAGTTTGGGAAGTGACCGAAAATGATTATGCCATCATTGATCCCAACAATCCCACCAACCAAGATAGAACCAACAAGCAATGCAATACAATGGCTCTCAACACCATATACAATGCCATTGACTCCAAGGTGTTTGAGCAAATCAATGATTGTGAGAGAGCTAATGAGGTGTGGACAAGATTGGAGGAAACATATGAGGGCACACCGGCCGTGAAGAGTGCCAAGTTGTATATCCTCAAGGATAAATTAACAAGCTTCAAGATGAAGGATGATGAGAGCATTCCGGAGATGTTCCATCACTTGCAAGTCATTGTTAATGATTTGAAGGCATTGGGAGAGAAGATCAAGGATGATGATGTCTCCCATCGATTCTTAATGTGCCTACCTCCAAGGTTTGAAATGTTGATATTGCTAATCATAAGAGGAGGATTGAAGGAGATCACCCCTAACCAAGTACTAGGTGATGTCATGACCTAAGAGACATACCATGTGGAAAGGGAAGGGGATGACAAGGAAGAAAAGAAGGAAGAAGAAGACAAGAAGAAGAAAAGCATAGCATTCAAGGCTAGCTCATCATCATACAAGAACAAGGGCAAGTCCAAGAAAGAATCAAGTGATGATGAAGACCTTAGTGATATTGATGATGAGGCTATGGCTCTCTTTGTGCGCAAGATGGGCAAGTTCATGAAGAAGAAGGGCTATGATGCAAGAAAAAGAAGAGATCATACCAAGAGCAAAGAATATGTGAGAAGATACTACAATTGCAAGAGTCCCGATCATGTAGTAGCTAATTGTCCTTACAATAGTGACAATGATGAAGATGAGAAGAACAAACACAAGAAGGACAAGAAAGAAAAGAAGGAGAAGAGGATGACCTTCAAAAGAAGAAGAAGGGTGGAGGCTATGTGGTCACTTGGGATAGTGATGGCTCATCGGATAGTGATGACTCTAGTGATGATCCCAAGAAATCAATCAAGAAAGCACTAGCAAGCATAGCCATCAACAACAAGCCCTCCATCTTCGACACTTCATCAACATGCCTCATGGCTAAGCCTACCAAGGTAAAATATGGTGAGAGTGATGATGATGATGAATGTGAAACTGACTCATGTAGGGATGATAATGATGATGATGACGATGATGAGTACTCTAAGGAGGAGCTCATTGACATGTGTGAGCAAGTGCACGCTTGCAATGAGATGAAGAGAAAGGGGTGCAAAGAATTGCGCAAGAGAGTAAAATTTCTTGAGCAATCCTTTGATGAGCTCAATGCCACTCATGAGGGGCTAATGGATGCCCATGAGAAGCTTGGCAAAGCTCACTCAAAGCTTGAAAAAGCTCACTCCTCTCTCATTGAGCAAGTCAAGAAGGAGGAAGCCAAGAAGGAGCAAGTGATAGTTACATGTGATGTAGGACTAACATGTGATCTTATTGATGAATCTTCTTATAAGCCTATTGCTATTGCTCCCACTAACACTTCTTGTAGCACTACCACTTCCACTCCACCTAAGAATGATGCATCACTAGTAGTGGAAAATGAGACCCTCAAGAAGGAGGTGAATGAGCTCACTCGTGCCTTAGGCAATGCCTATGGTGGAGAAGTCTGCTTGCTAAAGTGCTTGGGTAGCCAAAGGTTTTCTCTCAACAAAGAGGGATTAGGCTATACCCCCAAGATATGCAAGGCGGCCTTTGTCACTCCCAAAGCTAGCTTTATGAAGGGCAATGGTCGGTTTAGCAATAGATGCAAGCAAGTTGGGCATATAGAGCAATATTGCAAGATTAACAAGAACAAGCTACCTAATGTATCCTTAATTAAATTTGATTCTTGTTACATGCTTTTTAAGGGTGCAAATGGTGTGGAGGCTAAGTTCATTGGTACACCAATTGTGGGCCCAAAGAAGAAGGCCATTTGGGTACCAAAGGCCTTAGTAACTAACCTACAAGGACCCAAGCAAGTTTGGGTACCTAAAAGGAATTGATTTTCTTTTGTAGGTCAATTATAAAGCCAGAGGAAGGCATTGGGTGCTTGATAGTGGGTGCACACAACACATGACCGGTGATCCAAGAATGTTCAATTCAATCAATGAAAATAAGAGCAATGGGATCGATAGTATCACATTTGGTGACAATGGAAAAGGCAAGGTCAAAGGGCTTGGTAAGATTGCAATATCCAATGACTTAAACATTTCCAATGTGCTACTAGTAGAGAGCTTGAACTTCAACTTATTGTCAGTAGCTTAATTATGTGATCTTGGTTTTAAGTGCATATTTGGTGTGGATGATGTAGAGATTATAAGTGTAGATGGCTCTAACTTGATATTCAAAGGATTTAGATATGAGAATCTATACTTAGTGGACTTCAATGCTAGAGAAGCTCAATTGTCAACATGTTTGATCACTAAGTCTAGCATGGGTTGGTTATGGCATAGAAGGCTTGGTCATGTTGGAATGAAACAATTGAACAAGTTGATCAAGCATGATTTAGTTAGAGGCTTGAAAGATGTCACATTTGAAAAGGATAAGCTATGTAGTGCATGTCAAGCCAGAAAGCAAGTTGGTAACACATATCCTAAAAAGAGCATGATGAGCACATCTAAGGCATTTGAGTTGATGCATATGGACTTGTTTGGACCAACCACATACACTAGCATTGGTGAAAACAAATATGGATTTGTGATTGTGGATGATTTCACTAGATTTATATGGGTATTCTTTCTAGTGGACAAGAGTGATGTGTTTGCAATATTCAAATCATTTGTCAAGGGCATTCACAATGAATTTGAAACAACCATAAAGAAAGTGAGAAGTGACAATGGAAGTGAATTCAAGAACACTAGAATTGATGAGTTGTGTAATGAATTTGGAATTAGACATCAATTCTCGGCCAAGTACACTCCTCAATCAAATGGATTAGTTGAAAGGAAGAATAGAACTTTGATTGACATGGCAAGATCAATGTTGAGTTAGTACAATGTGAGTCATTCATTTTGGGTCGAAGCAATCAACACGGCTTGCTATTATAGCAACCGACTCTATTGTCACCCCATGATGGAGAAGACACCTTATGAGCTTTTGAATGGAAGAAAGCCCAACATAGCATATTTTCGGGTTTTTTGATGTAAATGCTACATATTGAAGAAAGGCACTAGATTGAGCAAATTTGAAAAGAAATGTGATGAAGGTTTCTTGCTTGGTTACTCCACTACTAGCAAGGCTTATAGAGTTTGGAATTTGGCTAGTGGTACTCTTGAGGAATTTCATGATGTGGAGTTTGATGAAACAAATGGTTCCCAAGAGGAAGATGAGAATCTAGATGATGTAAAAGGCACTCAATTGGTCAATGCAATGAAGAACATAGACATTGGTGATATAAGGCCTAGAGAGGTGATTGATGTTGAAGATGACAAGAATCAAGTGCTCTCTAACTCAAAAGTGCAAGCTAGTGGCTCTCATGATCAAGTTCAAGCAAGTACTAGTCATGACAAAGTGCAAGATCAACAACAAGTGGCTAGTTCATCATCTCAACCAAGTGATCAATCAAATGCAATCAATCAAGTGCAAGTGCTTCAACCAACCAATGTTGCAAGAGATCATCCCTTGGACACTATCATTGGTGATATTTCAAGAGGTGTGCAAACTAGATCAAGATTGGCTTTATTTTGTGAGCATTTCTCATTTATGTCATCCATTGAACCTAAGAAGATAGATGAAGCTTTGAAGGATGTTGATTGGGTCAATGCTATGCATGAAGAGCTAAACAACTTTACAAGAAACCAAGTATGGGAGTTAGTTGAGAGGCCTAAGGATCATAATGTGATTGGAACCAAGTGGGTCTTTTGGAACAAGCAAGATCAAGATGGGATAGTAATAAGGAACAAAGCAAGATTAGTGGCTCAAGGTTACACTCAAGTTGAAGGTCTTAACTTTGGAGAAACATATGCCCCGGTTGCAAGATTGAAAGCAATTAGGATCTTGTTAGCCTATGTTTGTGCCCATAACATCAAGTTGTACCAAATGGATGTGAAGAGTGCATTTCTCAATGGGTAGATCAATGAGCTTGTGTATGTTGAGCAACCTCCCGATTTTGAAGATGAGAAAAAACCCAACCATGTTTACAAGTTGAGAAAGGCTTTGTATGGATTGAAACAAGCACCTAGATCATGGTATGAGAGATTGAGGGATTTCCTACTCTCTAAAGGATTCAAGATGGGAAAGGTTGACACTACTCTCTTCACCAAGAAACTTAGAAATGACTTGTTTGTAATGCAAATCTATGTTGATGATATCATATTTGGGTCAACAAATCAAGATTTTTGTGAGGAATTTGGCAAGATGATGGCAAATGAGTTTGAGATGTCCATGATTGGAGAGCTTAGTTACTTCCTTGGTCTTCAAATCAAGCAAATGAAGAATGGCACATTTGTGAGTCAAGGCAAGTATATCAAGGACATGCTCAAGAAGTTTAGAATGGATGATAGTAAAGCTATTAGTACACCAATGGGGACAAGTGGAAGCTTGGATAGTGATGCTAGTGGCAACATGGTGGATCAAAAGATGTATTGGTCTATGATTGGAAGCCTACTCTATGTGACCGCATCAAGGCCGGATGTGATGTTTAGTGTATGCATGTGTGCTAGATTCCAAGCCTCACCAAGAGAAAGTCATTCGAAAGCAACAAAGAGAATATTGAGGTACTTGAAGCATACATAAAATGTTGGATTGTGGTATCCCAAAGGAGCAAGGTTTGAGTTGATTGGATATTTGTACTCCGATTATGCGGGATGCAAAGTTGAGAGAAAGAGCACATCGGGCATATGTTAACTATTGGGAAGATCACTTGTGTCTTGGTCATCAAAGAAGCAAAATAGTGTAGCACTTTCAACCGCCGAAGAGGAGTACATTTTGGCCGGTAGTTGTTGTGCTCAATTACTTTGGATGAAGGCTACTTTGAATGACTTTGGGATCAAATTCAAGCAAGTGCCATTGCTATGTGATAATGAAAGTGCCGTGAAGCTCACCAACAACCCGGTTTAACATTCAAGAACAAAGCATAATGATGTCCGCCATCATTTCATAAGAGATCACCAACAAAAAGGGGACATTTGCATTGAGAGTGTGGGCACCGAAGATCAACTTGCCGATATTTTCACCAAGCCACTTGATGAGAAGAGGTTTTGCAAGCTAAGGAATGAATTGAGCATACTTGACTTCTCCAATATGTGTTGATGCACCCCCAACTTATATGACATGCCTCTCCTTCGAGCAATCCAAGGTAAAAGTTGATTGGCATGACATACATTCTTGCTAAGGACATGATTAGTGCATCTAGACATCTTTTGGATTTCAAATAGGTTCATTCATGAAAATTAAATGAATTTGATGCTTGTATGGTACCACTATTGCTTGTATGTTTGAAATGATCTAGTGGTAGCATATGACATGTTTGTGGGCTTGTAAACCTAGTGTTTGATCTAGAAAATGAGGTCTAAGTGTTTAACTCAACATGGTACAAGATAACCCTTATTTGGAGGTGTGAAGAAGCTTGTCCTTAGATCAAACCGAGTTAAATATCTTTTGCAAGTAATCTATATTGAACCAAATTAGGAAAATGATCCTCATCTCACATGGTTTCACCCCAACCTATCTATACTTTGAGCTCACATTTTGTGCTAATTGTTGACAAAGGGGGAGAGAAACAAAGATATGCGTGATAGGGGAGTATTTGACATAGGGGGAGAGATATGATATATATGATAAAGGAAAGGGATCAATTAAAATTTTGAGCACACAAGTAGGGGGAGCAAGCTCTCATAAACTTGTATGTTGCATTTGAATGTGCATTCCATATATTTGCTTGCATGGCACAAGTTTTAAAATTTCAATATCCATGCTTGTGTGGTGTATGCTAGTCATATGCTTGAATGATGAAATGAAAAACTAGCATGCATTGGTAATCTAGTGATTTTATTTCCAAATAGTATCGAGCTAAAGTAACTAGACTCATGTTCATTTTATGGAAACTAGACCATTGCTTATAATGTTGATCTCACGGGGTATTCTAGTTTTTGTGTATGCCTAGTTGCTAATGATGCTAAGGATGGTATATTGGTGCACTCTGATTGGTATCACGCTTCAAAGGTCCATCTCTTATACCTTAGCATCATATGGTAGAAATTGTCTCCTATATTTCCTATCTAAGCATATGTGCAAGCTTAAATCCAAACTCTTAGCACATATGTAGGGAGAGCAATTGCTACCATATGGGATTCATGAAACTTGTCCATATTCTTTTACACATGGTAAATATGCTTGGGCAAGCAACATGGATTCAATTAAATCTCAATTCATATCTTTGTGTAAGGGTTGTCATCAATTACCAAAAAGGGGGAGATTGAAAGCTCTAATTTGGTTTTGGTTAATTGGTGAAACCCTAAGTGCTAACCTAGTTTATCAAAGTGATTATGAGATAGGTAGCACTACTCCAAGTGATGAAGCAATGGCAAAGATCATGACGACCGTGATGGCATGGTGATGATCAAATGCTTAAACTTGGAAAAGAAGAAAGAGAAAAACAAAAGGCTCAAGACAAAGGTATAAATTGTAGGAGCTATTTTGTTTTAGTGATCGAGACACTTAGCGAGTGTGATCACATTTAGGATTGATAGCCGTACTATTAAGAGGAGTGAAACTCGTATCGAAATGCGGTTGTCAAAAGTGCCACTAGATGCTCTAACTCATTGCATATGCGTTTAGGATCTAGTGGAATGCTAACACCCTTGAAAATGTTTGTGAAAAATATGCTAGCACATGTGCACAAGGTGATACACTTGGTGGTTGGCACATTTGATCAAGGGTGGTGAAGTTTGGGTGCAAGGGTAAGAAACTCCACTGGCGTCCTAGACAGAAAGGACGGAGGTCACTAGAAGTGACCGGACGCTGGCCTCGGTTGGACCGGCGCGTCCGGTCAGGTGTAACAGTGAAGACGCTGGCGTCGGTCAAACGACCGGACACTGGGTCACTCTGCGACCGGATGCTGGCAGGGTGCGTCCAGTCAGTGATGATGTACGCTGACGTGGGGCACACAGAGGAGACACTGTGTGACCGGACGCTGGCTGTGTCTGGTCAAGCATGACCGGACGCGTCCGGTCAGGAAAAATCATGTTTGGAACCTTACTGGAAATGACCGGACGCTGAGGTCCAGCGTCCGGTCACTTTCTAACTAACGCGTTCGGTCTTCTCTTGACCGTTGAGATCGGGCGATCGACGTTTGAAGCCGATAACACGTGGCGAAGATCTAAGGATCGGACGTTGGGGTGTTGCGTCCGGTCAATATGACTGGAGCGTCCGGTCACCTTGTGTTGTGCCCAGTGAAGGGGTACAATGGCTCTATTTCGTGGGGGCTTCTATTTAAGCCCCATGGCCGGCTCAAGCTCACTCTCTTGGCCATTTTCATTGATATAGCAACCTTGTGAGCTTAGCCAAAGCCCTCCCACTCATCTCCATCATTGATCCATCATCATTGTGAGATTGGGAGAGAATCCAAATGCATTGCTTGAGTGATTTCATCTAGAGGCACTTGGCATTCGTGTTGCGATGCGGATTTCGCTTGTTTCTCTTGGTGGTTGCCACCACCTAGACGGTTGGAGCAGCGGTGGAGGATTAGCACAAGTTGGTGATTGTTCGTGGCCATCTCCGGTGATTGTAAGGGGAGTTGTACCTTCCCCGGTGGAGTGCCGAAAGGTAACTCTAGTAAATTGCTCGTGTCATTGAGTTACCTCACTTGTGGGTTGGTTCTTGTGGTGTCCTATCGTGTGGACGAGGTTTGTGAAACACCTCTTAGCCGCCGAACCACCAAGTGTTGGTCGACACAACGGGGATGTAGCGTGTTGGCAAGCACGTGAACCTCGGAAGGAAATCGATTGTCTCTTGTCTTTGGCATTCTCCCAGTGAATGGCTATATATTCATCTTGTGATTGGTTCATCCCCTACAAGGCGGTATAATCACCCTACTCACTTATTTACATTCTTGCAAACTAGTTGATACAAGCTCTTTAGTGTAATTAGAATTGAGAGCTTGCTTTATTATTTACATTCATCTAGTTGAGCTCTTTAGAGTAGCAAGATTGAGACCTCTTAGTGAGTAGTTACATAGCAAGTTTGTGTGCCTAAGTAATCATTGCAACTAGAATTGTTGGATAGGTGGCTTGCAACCCTTGTAGAGCTAGAGCAAGTTTGCATTACGCTATTTGTCATACTAATCAAATTGCTCTAGTTGATTTGTAGATTTTTAAATAGGCTATTCACCCCCCCTCTAGCCATATTAGGACCTTTCAAACCTCCCCCTTTGTCATAGCATGCTTCATTTGATGATCACTTAAAGTTGAGGATTGTAACAGAACCGACCAATTATACGAAATTAAGTGAGAAAATCATCCGCCAGGGCAGACGATTTAGCAAACTTAAGCCCGTATAACCCGGTAGTCCGTGAAATCACAAAGGATTTCAAACCAACTTCCATTCCAGCCAAGATCGTAATAAGTTTAGCGGTCACCATCACATATTACATAAAAGTTCGCAATCTCAGGTACATCAGAGTTTAAACATAGTTATTACAAAACCAGTTCGAATAAAAGTAGCGGAAGCCAATTGTTCAACCACACACTCATGCGGAGTTCAAATATAGTGCCAGCGAATGATCATCTCCAACAAAAGCATTAGACGAGACGTAAGGAATGACCATGCCCATGGTCCTAAGCATCACCCATCGCAGGATAAAGGCGGTTGATACAATAGCCGTAATACATCGCCCATCTCGCAACAAGTGGGAATAAAACCACGAGTACGAGAAGGTACTCGGCTAGACTTACCCGACATAAGCGAAAATAAATGACACCAAGGATTATGAAGGCTTTATAGTAGGGTAGTGACTCATTTGCAAAAGAAGCATTTTAGCATTTCAAGAACCCTTCTAAAAGCATTATTGTCAAGTTAATTATTATTAACACGTCGACTAGATTTGCACCTATACTAGAGCACGCATATGATTAAGCGAGATAATGATAACCACCGATCATTAAACAACTTCCATCTTGTCATATTCACTATAAGCTGTCCAAGTGTTCCATAAACATTTACTACGATGAAGTCACTCAAGTCAAGTGCTCACTATCCGGAGAGCGATGGCGATTGAATCGATTCCTAACCGGTGGTGATTTATTCCTTACACAAACCTCACTCACCCGCTAAAGTGAGATATTGATCACCGAGTCAACTTTTCGGTATCTCGAGTTTGCCATGAACCACATGTACCGGGGCCGAATGATCGCACTTTGGTCTTATCATCCCGCCTGTCCTCCTACACACCGCTTCCTCCGACACGGTCTTTGGCTGCGGGCAATCTACTCGGCCCGAAAAATCTTCCGGCTTCAGCGGTCGGAAGGTACTTTATCCGCCCAGCTAAATGTAAGGCATCGTTCAACATGACTCGAGGCCCAACAACGGTCGGTCCTTAATCGACCTGACGCGAAACACTACGGTCCAAAACTACGCAAGTCTCCGTCCGGTCTCAACTTCATTTAACACTTAGTTATATCATGACTTCATAGTCATCAAAGCGAGATCCGGTAACCACCTATAGCTCGCGGTGATAGAAAATCACCCGACTTCTCCGGGTATAAGCGGCTAAGCATTGACTCATTGCGGATACCGTGGTAACAAGGATATAGTATAACAAAGGTAAACAAGGTATAATGCAAAGAAGCGGTTGCAAACAACTCCTGAACGTAATGCATCAATTTAAAGTAAAGCATTTAATGAAATCATTGCAAACCGGGAGAAAGATGCTCAGGGCTTGCCTCTCTCGAAGGAGCTTGGACGGTGATCGGGGCACTCAGGAAGTTCCTCAACGTCCTCCTCGTCGACCACGGCACTTCTGCGCTGCACTCGAGGCGCTCCTCGGGCTCCTCGGGAATGACGATTGGGTTCTTGGTTTGCGATCTGTATGATGCAATGCGTGTAAGTGCCTATGCAATCGGTGCATCGGATGAGATGAATACAATGGATATGTTCGAATGCAAGGTAGTCACATCATCCAAGAAAATATGCCACAAACACATGTCATCTACTTCATTCTCTTCTACTACTAATAGGTTAAGTCAACACATCTTATCAAATGCTTCATCAAAGATACACCAAAGCTAACATTATTAACTAACTTGCATTAAAGAGGATTATTTTATTTCATTTGAAACTAGGGCTACAACAGCAACCTATATTTCTAGTGCTTATAAAAATCTAAGAAAATTACAGTAGCATAGTAATACTCTAAGTAGACTACCATAAAATTTTCATGGCATTTGGATAAGTAAAATAGTCTACACAAAAATGACAAGCTATGGCATGATCATGAACATGAAAATACTTTGTACTGTGAAAAGTGTCAAACAACAGAATTAGTATTTTTCCTATGTTCTTCATAGCATACAATGACTGTACAAAATTTATCACATGTATGTTTTATACAAAGTTTGCTCTTTACAAAAATAACAAAAATTAGCCATTAAAGGCACTTGAACTACACTTCAAAATTTTCCCACAGCACATGCTTGAAACTTATTTTTCCTAGGAAGTACATGACATAAGAAGATTAACAAACTTGAAATCAAAATTTTCTGAAGCCTGTATATTTTTCTACATATTTTTCAAGTTATCAGCGATATTCATGACTAAATAAAATTCTACAGCAAAGTATCTCTAAAATGACATGCAATAATTTTCCCAAGTAGATCTGCTGATAAGGAACCTAGCAAAATTTGTTTCAACAAATTTGGAGCAAATTTGAGTACCCAAACATTTTTCAAACCATTTCAAATTTCAAATAATAAAGAATAAATTGAAATCATTTATTCAAACGCTACTGGGCCAGCCCGAACGGCTTAGGCGGCCCACGATCAGCGCAAGACACGGCCAGTATCAACGCAGCCCATCTCGATCCCCTCATAGGCATGGTGGACGACAAGCGGGCCCCAGACGCCAATGAGAGAAAACGAGGGACGGAGAGGGTCGACAGGCATGGCAGTAATTGCATGAAACTTCGCCGACGGCGAGGTCCCCGGCGAAACGGAGGGCACCAACGTGCTCCCCATGACAAACTGCGTCAGATAGAGGTGAATAGGGAGGGGTGGTGCAGGGGAAAAAGGCTCGGCGACGGTAATGGCGGAGCGGCGGCGCGGGTAGTCACCGGTGGAGCATCTCCGGCCACGGCATGGTGAAAGGAGGCGCTTGGGAGACTCAACGTCGCCGTGCGGTGCTTGTGCGCGCGAAGTAAAGGTAGGAAGAGGAGCGGGGAGGGGGAGTCCACGGGAGCGGAGCTCACCAGCGAGCTCGGCCGTGCTCCGGCGAACAATTCCCAAGGACGGGATGCTTACCACGGCAAAACAGCAAGAGCACGGGTGCTGTGGTGGTGGGCGGAGCTGTAGGCTAGACGGAGTGGTCACCGGCGAAGTGAGGTGGTGGCGCGGCAGAAGCGAAACTCCGGCAAAGCAGCGGTCTGTGATGGCGATGGCGCGGGTGAGAGTGAGAGGAGAAGTGAGGAGCGCTGGAATGCGGTGGTGGTGTGTGGTGATTCAAGTCATGGCAGCAGATGCAGCTGAGCTGCAGCTGACGCGTGGACGCTGTGTCGAGCCCGCCGTCGACGGGTGGCGCCTGTGGCGGGCAAGCCCTCGACTTGATGGCATGCATGTGTGTGTGTGGCTGGCAGCGCTGGCTGGAGGCTTGTGTGTGGTCTTTGGAAATTTGGCTGGGCGAGCGAGGCGAGAGCGCTGAGGGATGCCGGGCTGGCCGGGCGGCGGTGGGCAGCAGCTGAGGGAATGGCCTTGAAGGAGAAAAATCATTTTTCCAAATATATTTTCAAGGAAATTTTTAAATGCCATCTTTCAAATATTATTTTGAGCAAGAAAAGGACCTCTTTTGAAAATGAACCAAAAATGAAAGTTGCTTAGAATTTAATTCTCTACAACTTTGCTTTTAGGACCACAGCCAAATTCTTTCTAGATTTTGAATTGTAAGATCAAAGTCCACGTTTAGCTCAAAACCCTAATTTTGGGAATTTATTTTTAAAGCCACATTTTGAATTAATTTGAATACAAACATTGCTCCAAAAAGTGAACTAAACATTGCTAGATGATTTACAATAGTAGCCAAACATGTTTTACTAACCTAGGAAGAAAATTCAGGGCAAAACAATTCTTAAACAGGTGTATGCAACATTCAGGTTTCACGCATGTTTCAGATGTTTCAAAGCAATGTTTCAATTGTTATTCACATGCTTAAGCATGTATGATTTGGATGCTTGATGATGCATGATATGCATGATTTGCAGTGCCTAAATATAGGCATAACACCGGGGTGTTACAGCCCTCCCCCCTTATAAAAATCTCGTCCCAAGATTTGGGTTACGAACCATTTGTTATAAAATTCTTCATAAGCTTTTTGTAGATACTCTCCTGTTTCCCAAGTTGCATCTCCCTCATCATGCTGATCCCACTGTATCTTGTATGTTTTCACCACACTATTCCGAGTAGCACGTTCCTTAGTGTCTAACACCCGGACTGGTTGTTCACGATACACTAAATCTGATTTGAGTTGAATACCTCGAGGTTCTATTCTTTCCTCCGGAACACGCAAACATTTCTTGAGATGTGATACATGGAAAACTAGGAAAACGGTACTCATTGTCTCAGGTAACTCTAACTTGTAGGCTACGGGACCTCTTTGTTCCAAGATCTTGTATGGTCCTACGAATCTAGCGCCAAGCTTTCTTCGAATTCCAAACCTTTTCTTCTTCATTGGCGTGACTTTCAGATAAACATAGTCACCAACTTCAAATGCAAGGGGTCTCCTTCTTTTGTCTGCATAGCTTTTCTAACGTGATTGGGCAGCTTTCATATTCTGCTGAATAATATGAACTTTCTTCTCGGCTTCTTCTACAAAGTCAATGCCATAATACCTTCTATCTCCAGGTTCGACCCAATTCAATGGTGTTCTATATTTTCTGCCATATAAAGCTTGAATGGGGCCATCTTGATGCTTTCTTGATAACTATTATTATAAGAAAATTCAGCTAACTTGGTAACCATGACTCCCATGATCCCTTAGAAGACAATAATACGGGCTCTTAGCATATCCTCCAAAACAGCATTCACTCGTTCGATCGACCATACATGCGAGGATGATAAGCGATGATCATGAATCAAACTAGTTCCTAAGCCTTTGTGTAAATGTTCCCAAAAGTGAGCCGTGAACTGTGAGCCTCTATCGGATACTATGGTCTTTGGTATACCATGCAACCTCACAATTTCTGCGATATACTTCTCGGCATATTGAGGTGGTCGATATGTTGTTTTGTGGTAGGAAATGAGCGGTCTTGGTAAGGCGATCCACAATTACCCAAATCGAATCATGTCCTTTTGGAGTAGTGGGCAAACCCGTGATAAAATCCATACTTATATCGTCCCACTTCCAACTAGGGACGGACAAGGGTTGCAACATACCCGATGGGTTTCATGTGAATTGCTTTCACTCGACAACATGTGTCACATCGACAACATATCTTTGTAATTTCTTTCTTCATTTTGGTCCACCAATAACGAGATCTTAGTTCTTGATACATCTTACTACTTCGGGATGGATAGATAGCTTAGAAAGGTGAGCTTCATCCATGAGTTTATTCCTAAGCTCTCGATCCTTGGGAACCACAAGGCGGTCGTCAAACCACAACACGCCTGTTCATCCACTTTAAAGTGTTGAGACGGCTTTTCTTTTATTTTCTCTTTGATGTGAAATATCCCTTGTCGGTTTTCGGCCTTCTATTATCTTACTCTCCAAAGAGCAACTAATCTGAATACTATGTAACACAATGAGGATGCATTAGATCGAACCCATCTTCAAGTAATGGCTGCACATTCAAGTAATGTGACTTTTTGCTCAAAGCATCTGCCACTACATTGGCTTTTCCAGGATGATATTGCACATTCAAGTTGTAATCCTTGTTCAATTCCAACCATCTGCTATTTGTCTCATGTTTAGCTCTGGTTGGGTAAAGATGTACTTAAGACTCTTATGATCTCGTGAAAATGTTGCACACATTACCCGATGAGATAATGTCTCCAAATTTTTAGGGCGTGCACAAGCTGCAGCAAGTTCAAGATCATGTGTTGGATAGTTGACCTCGTGCTTTCTCAATTGACGTGATGCATAAGCAATGACTCTCCTTTCTTGCATAAGAACACATCCTAATCCGGTCTTCGGCGCGTCATAAAACACATCAAATGGTTTCTCGATATCTGGTTGTGCTAGAACAGGAGCAGTGGTTAACAGTTTCCGCAAAGTGTGGAAAGCTGCTTCACACTCCTCTGTCCACACAAACTTGTGATCCTTCTGTAGGAGGCTTGTCATCGGCTTGGCAATCTTCGAAAAGTCTGGTATAAAGCAACGGTAATAACCGGCTAATCCTAAGAAACTACTAATCTTAGGAACTGTGGTCGGTGCTTTCCAATTCATAACTTCTTGCACCTTACTTGGATTGACTGAAACCCCATTCTCTGACAGAATGTGACCTAGGAAAGGAACTTCCTTCAACCAGAATTCGCACTTGCTAAACTTAGCATACAGTTGATGATCCCTAAGTCTAGTCAAGACGGTTCTCAGATGCTCTTCATGATCTTTCTCATTCTCGGAGTACACCAGAATGTCATCGATGAACACTACCACAAACTTATCCAATTCTGGCATGAAACTGTATTCATCAAAAACATAAAGTATGCAGGAGCATTTGTCAAGCCAAAGGACATGACAAGATACTCATACAACCCGTATCTGGTGGAAAATGCAGTTTTCGGTATATCCTGTGGCCTTATCTTGATCTGATGATAACCGGATCTCAAATCTATTTTTGAGAACACCTTGGCCTTGGATAATTGGTCAAACAGAACATCAATATGAGGCAAGGGATACTTATTCTTGATGGTCACGGCGTTGAGTGGCCTATAATCTACGCACATTTTCAAAGTTCCCTCTTTCTTTTTCTTCACAAACAAAGCGGGACATCCCCATTCAGTCTTGCTTGGCCGAATAAACCCCTTTTTTTGACAAATCTTCTAACTACTTCTTCAGCTCAGCTAGTTCATCTGGAGGCATCCGATATGGTCTCCTTGAAATCGGAGCTGTTCTAGGGACTAACTCAATTCCAAACTCAATCTCCCTATTCGGCGGAAGACCAGGTAGCTCATCCGGGAATACATCCGGAAATTCACACACTACCGGAATCTGATGAATAGGAATGACTGTCGTAGCACATGTAACACTTATAAGGTCTGTTCTCCGAGGCAATGGTACTTGGAAAGTACCCTCACCCAGGGGATCCTTAAGGGTAAGTACTCGACTTCTAGTATCTATGACTGCTCCCCAATCCTTCATCCAATTCATCCCTATAATGACATCCAAAACTAATCCAGGCATAACTATCAAGTTCACTCGGAACTTCCTGCTACCTAATTCAAGGGTTGCCCCTCGAACCATCCGGTTAGTCAAAACATCAGCCCCTGCTGAACTTATACGGTAACCATAACCCAATTCTGTGCATAGTTGTTCATGTTTCTGTGCAAATGCTTGACTCATAAAAGAATGCGATGATCCAGAATCAAATAGAACAACCTGTGGGTTTTCGTTGATGTGAAACTTACCAAAGTGATGTGGGCCCTCCCTCAGAATTTCATCCTTTGTGGTACTATGCACTCTAGCATTATAAGTCTGCTTTGTTTCTTCTTGGTGGGTACGGACAAAACCTCGAGAAATGGCGGGTTGATCACAATTATAGCGAGGTCCTCTCATTTGTCCCAAGAGATCCACAGATTCCTTGGCGCCTTTGCCTTGTACATGATTCTTGCTGCTTTGTTGGGCTGTATACCGCCATCTTGTACGGCTTTTGAGGTCCACGGAAATTTCGACTTCTTCTTGGTGAGGTGGCTGAACCTAGCGCCAGTGCCGATGGGCGATATGGAGGACGACCTCCCATAGGTGCTCTAGCTTGGGACGGACCACCTTCAAAGGCTCTCTTGCGTGTCTTGGCTGCGATCTTTGGCGTTGTTATTCTTCTCTGCTTGAGACGATCATTTGATGAAGTCATTGAATCGACACGGTTGTTGGTACCAACATGCTTCATCATTTTTGGATTGAGTCCCCTCTTGAAACTGGCTATTCTTTTAGCATCTGTGTCAACCATGTCGGGAGCATAGCGACACAAGTTGTTGAAGGCATGCAGGTATTGCGTCACGGTTTTGGTGCCCTGGTTCAAAGCCAGAAACTCTCCCAACTTCATCTCGGTCAGCCCGGGTGGAATATAGACTCCACGGAAGGCCTCAGCAAACTCTCTCTAAGAAATCTGGGCATTTGGAGGGAAGGTGGTGCGATGGTGCTTCCACCACATTCCCGCCGGTCCCTGCAATTGAAGTGCAGCATACTCTGTTTTCAGAACCTCAGTCATCCTCAACACACGGAATTTATCTTCCATCGTGTTAATCCATTCCTCAGCATCGAGTGGCTCTGTTGCTTCCTTGAATACTGGCGGCCTGGTGTCCATGAAATCCTTGAAGCTGCTATATTGGTTCACTCCCATGCCACCACCTTGATTGTTACCACGTTGAACGTTGTTGGCGATGGTTCGCAGAAAATCCTCCATGTTCTTTTGGGATTGTTCCGCATTGCGCTGACTCCCGAGCAACTGTGCGAGGAACATTTCGGGGGTAAACGGGGGAGGAGGTGGCAAATGTGGTTCATGGGGAGGTTCATTGTTGTTGCCGTGGTTTCCACCATCACTACCACCACCACCGGTCCCCGCACCGTTAGCACCGATCTCAGCGGCCTCATACGTGGTTCGGCGAGTATTCGTCATCTGCATTTTTCAGCAACAAGTAATGATTGAGTGAAGCTGTAATAATTGCGAGTGAATGAAAAATTATGCCGTACTGAATTTACTGGAGAGAATAAATTCATACAATAAATCAGAGGCACAACAATCGCATCCCAATTAAAACAACAGCACTTAATCAAATTACTTCAACGGCCACATCGCGTCCATACAATCCAATTGCCAGCATACATACACTGGACTTTTTATGCGTTAAGATATTGCATTCTAAATCAAGTTCCAACCATATGCCAAGTCTCATACGTTCAAAGCAACATACAATAGGTTACATGCCAACAAAAGAAAGGTCATTGCGACAGGACCTAGATACTAACGCAAGGCAACTAGCCTACTCCTCGGGGCCATCGTCGGGATCGGAGACGTCACCATCGCCCCCAGGTGAAACTACAGGCTCGTCCTGGTTGTCGTCGTCGATGTCCATGCCAGCGGCGTTCGGTGGAGCATATGGGCCAACCCCATTGTAGAGCGCGTGAAACTCCTCGTGCAGGTTGCCGTTGTATTCCTCTAGCTCATCGACTCGACTCTCTGCAGCGAGAAGGTTTCTTGCGTTCGAGCTTCATTCCTTTCTGAACCAAGCTGTCCAATCATGCGGTCGCATTGTTGTTGGCTTGAGTCAACATATGCACTTTCATTGCATAGCTCTATCACCTCTCTCAACCACTTTGATCTCATTTGTAAGTTCATATCAACCAACCTGCTCCTGCAAGCTAGCTATAGCACGTGCTGTCTCTTCTTACGCTTCTTTCCTTTGAGCTTATCCTCCACCGCATAAGAAGCGATCAAAGTCCGAGAGGTACTCTCGAGACCCTCATACGCTCTCGATGGCGGTGAACATAGCACTCATTGCACGGTTGTCGCTAGCTTTGTCCTTCCAATTTGGACCTCGACCAATGCACTTCCACGAGGTGAACCCAAATGGCATCACGAGGATCATCCCTAGGAAAAGTACCACCAGCTGCTTTGCAAGCTCTTGGAAATCTGCTCATAATGTCCACGATGACACGGAAGGTGCTCCCTCTGCACCCTCAATTTGAGTGCGACCCTCAAACTCCAAATGCCAACCATCCCAATCTAGAGCATCACCGAGAGCAGGAACCGTGATTTCCACCACTGCAAGTCCATCCTCTGCTAACTGGCTCTCATTCCAAGAGTACATCGGCTCTTGACCCTCTGGGTACCCCACATCATGGAGCACTCTCCAAAGCAAAGTTGGCATGCCAAACTCGCTCAAGAAGGTGTTCGTGGTGCGATGCTCCCTCAGGGCCAACGGACGTCGAGGTGCTCTTCCTCCGGTGGACTTATGGGCGGTCTGCTTTGTGCGGGCCATCTGTAGCAAAAGTTCTCTTATTACTTCGGGGAAACATTTTTTTAGGTGATACCACTTTTATCAAAATGAGAGAATCAATTTATAAGGGGAGGAATGCATGACATGAATGAAATGCACAAGTAACATGATGTATGAACGTGCCGTACGTTCTCACAAACTTAGGAAATAAATAATTTCTAACGACGAATTTAGTGGCATACAAACGATCTCTCAAATACGTAACTAATACGTTCTATATGATAGCGTTGTTATGTACCTGCAGAAGATTCATTTCAGTCCAATTCCCAATGAATGCATAAAAGCAATAAAGTTTTATCTACACGCTCTACACGAATCCCCAGATACGTGTACAACGGTAGTAACTACCCGAACCATCGTCCTATTGACGACATCGCCTCCATAGACGGAAGACCCATACATGAGATACCTTTGTAAAACATGCGTAGAACATGTAATTACTCCAGCATCATATAAGCACCCACCCTAGATCGGCGGTGTATCCGATCATGCTCTCACAACTCACACTTACCGAGGCGTAGAGGCAAATGATCCATTCATTACCACTCAAACAAGTGGCACTCATACAATAGCACGCCGTATGAGCGACGAAAGAGAAATATGATGCAAGAACCCCAGTCAGTACTTAATTAAGCCACCTAAAGTCCTTAACTGGGCATAAAGGATATGATCACTGGCACACTTTATATTTTTAAAATCACATTTTCCAAATGCCTTTTTGTTTTAAATACACTTGTGAACAGTAACACGCTAAACCATGCTCTGATGCTAGCTGTAACAGAACCGACCAATTATACGAAATTAAGTGAGAAAATCATCCGCCAGGGCAGACGATTTAGCAAACTTAAGCCCGTATAACCCGGTAGTCCGTGAAATCACGAAGGATTTCAAACCAACTTCCATTCCAGCCAAGATCGTAATAAGTTTAGCGGTCACCATCACATATTACATAAAAGTTCGCAATCTCAGGTACATCAGAGTTTAAACATAGTTATTACAAAACCAGTTCGAATAAAAGTAGCGGAAGCCAATTGTTCAACCACACACTCACGCGGAGTTCAAATATAGTGCCAGCGAATGATCATCTCCAACAAAAGCATTAGACGAGACGTAAGGAATGACCATGCCCATGGTCCTAAGCATCACCCATCGCAGGATAAAGGCAGTTGATACAATAGCCGTAATATATCTGTCCATCTGCAACAAGTGGGAATAAAACCCTGAGTACGAGAAGGTACTCAGCTAGACTTACCCGACATAACCGAAAATAAATGACACCAAGGATTATGAAGGCTTTATAGTAGGGTAGCTGACTCATTTGCAAAAGAAGCATTTTTAGCATTTCAAGAACCCTTCTAAAAGCATTATTGTCAAGTTAATTATTATTAACCTGTCGACTAGATTTGCACCTATACTAGAGCACGCATATGATTAAGTAGATAATGATAACCACTGATCATTAAACAACTTCCATACTGTCATATTCACTATAACTGTCCAAGTGTTCCATAAACATTTACTACGATGAAGTCACTCAAGTCAAGTGCTCACTATCCAGGAGTGATGGCGATTCGAATCGATTCCTAACCAACTGGTGATTTATTCCTTACACAAACCTCACTCACCCGCTAAAGTAAGATATTGATCACCGAGTCAACTTTCCAGGTATCTCGAGTTTGCCAGGAACAACATGTACCCGGGGTCGACCGAAGCGCACTTTGGTCTTATCATCCCGCCCGTGTCCTACCACACACTTTCCCAAACACGGTCTTGCTGCGGGCAATCTACTCGGCCCGAAAAATCTCCCAGCTTCACGGTCGGAAGGTACTTTATCCGGCCAGCTAAATGTAAGGCATGCGTTCAACATGACTCAAGGCCCAACAACGGTCGGTCCTTAATCGACACAGACGGAAACACTACAGTCCAAAACTCTGCAAGTCTCCGTCCGGTCTCAACTTCATTTAACACTTAGTTATATCATGACTTCATAGTCATCAAAGCGAGATCCGGTAACCACCTATAGCTCGCGGTGATGTGAAATCACCCGACTTCTACCGGTCTAAGCCGGCTAAGCATTGACTCGATCGGATACCGGGGTAACTAGGATATAGTATAACAAAGGTAAACAAGGTATAATGCAACAGCGGTTGCAAACAACTCCTGAACGTAATGCATCAATTTAAAGTAAAGCATTTAATGAAATCATTGCAAACCCGGAGAAAGAGATGCTCAGGGGCTTGCCTCTCTCTCGAAGGAGCTCGGACGGTGATCGGGGCACTCGGAAGTTCCTCAACGTCCTCCTCGTCAAACCACGGCACTTCTGCTAATTTGCACCTCGAAGCTGCTCCTCGGGCTCCTCGGGAATGACGACCTGGGTTCTCGGTTTGCGATCTGTATGATGCAATGCGTGTAAGTGCCTATGCAATCGGTGCATCGGATGAGATGAATACAATGGATATGTTCGAATGCAAGGTAGTCACATCATCCAAGAAAATATGCCACAAACACATGTCATCTACTGCATTCTCTTCTACTACTAATAGGTTAAGTCAACACATCTTATCAAATGCTTCAAAGATACACCAAAGCTAACATTATTAACTAACTTGCATTAAAGAGGATTATTTTATTTCATTTGAAACTAGGGCTACAACAGCAACCTATATTTCTGGTGCTTATAAAAATCTAAGAAAATTACAGTAGCATAGTAATACTCTAAGTAGACTACCATAAAATTTTCATGGCATTTGGATAAGTAAAATAGTCTACACAAAAATGACAAGCTATGGCATGATCATGAACATGAAAATACTTTGTACTGTGAAAAGTGTCAAACAACAGAATTAGTATTTTTCCTATGTTCTTCATAGCATACAATGACTGTACAAAATTTATCACATGTATGTTTTATACAAAGTTTGCTCTTTACAAAAATAACAAAAATTAGCCATTAAAGGCACTTGAACTACACTTCAAAATTTTCCCACAGCACATGCATGAAACTTATTTTTCCTAGGAAGTACATGACATAAGAAGATTAACAAACTTGAAATCAAAATTTTCTGAAGCCTGTATATTTTTCTACATATTTTTCAAGTTATCAGCGATATTCATGACTAAATAAAATTCTACAGCAAAGTATCTCTAAAATGACATGCAATAATTTTCCCAAGTAGATCTGCTGATAAGGAACCTAGCAAAATTTGTTTCAACAAATTTGGAGCAAATTTGAGTACCCAAACATTTTTCAAACCATTTCAAATTTCAAATAATAAAGAATAAATTGAAATCATTTATTCAAACGCTACTGGGCCAGCCCGAACGGCTTAGGCGGCCCACGACTGTGCGCGCACATGGCCCAGAACGGCGCAGCCCATCTCCAGTCCCCTCGCAGCAGCGGCGGCTGACAAACGGGGCCCGCACGCCAGCGAGAGAAAACAGGGGACGGAGAGGGACGACGGCGCGACAGCTGCGAAACTCGCCGACGGCGAGGTCCCCGGCGAAACGGAGGGCACCAACGTGCTCCCCATGACAAACCGCGTCGGATAGAGGTGAATAGGGGGGCGGTGCAGGGGAAAAAGGCTCGGCAACGATAATGGCGGAGCGGCGGCGCGGGTAGTCGCCGGTGGAGCATCTCCAGCCACGGCATGGTGAAAGGAGGCGCCGGGAGACTCAACGTCGCCGTCGTGCGGTGCTTGTCTTGCCAAGTAAAGGTAGGAAGAAGAGGCGGGAGGGGAGTCCACGGGGCGGAGCTCACCAATGAGCTTCGGCCGCGTTCTCTCGGTGAACAATTCCCAAGGGACGGGATGCTTACCACGGCAAAACAGTGAGAGCACGGGGTGCGCGGGGTGACGGCGGAGCTGTAGGCTAGACGGAGTGGTCACCGGCGAGCTGAGGTGGCCAGGCGAGCGAGCTCCGGCAAGGCGCGGTGCGCGGTGGCGATGGCGGGTGTCTCGCGGTGAGAGGAGAAGTGAGGAGCGCTGGAATGCGGTGGGCGCGCGGTGATTCAAGTCATGGCCAGCAGTGCAGGAGAGCTGCCTTGCTGCGTGATCGCTGGTGTCGAGTCCGCCGTCGACGGGTGGCGCCACACGGTGGGCAAGCCCGACAGCTGTGATCAAGGTTGTGGCAAGATGCAGGCTATGTGTGAGGTAGGTGGTGGAGGCCTTGGCGCGGTGGCTTTGGCCGAAGCGAGGCGAGGCGCTGTGATGGATCTTGGCTAGGCCGATTTCTTGGCGGGCGGGCTGGAAGAGGCGTGCTGCTCATGAAGGAGAAAAATCATTTTTCCAAATATATTTTCAAGGAAATTTTTAAATGCCATCTTTCAAATATTATTTTGAGCAAGAAAAGGACCTCTTTTGAAAATGAACCAAAAATGAAAGTTGCTTAGAATTTAATTCTCTACAACTTTGCTTTTAGGACCACAGCCAAATTCTTTCTAGATTTTGAATTGTAAGATCAAAGTCCACGTTTAGCTCAAAACCCTAATTTTGGGAATTTATTTTTAAAGCCACATTTTGAATTAATTTGAATACAAACATTGCTCCAAAAAGTGAACTAAACATTGCTAGATGATTTACAATAGTAGCCAAACATGTTTTACTAACCTAGCAAGAAAATTCAGGGCAAAACAATTCTTAAACAGGTGTATGCAACATTTAGGTTTCACGCATGTTTCAGATGTTTCAAAGCAATGTTTCAATTGTTATTCACATGCTTAAGCATGTATGATTTGGATGCTTGATGATGCATGATATGCATGATTTGCAGTGCCTAAATATAGGCATAACACCGGGGTGTTACAAGGATCACTTGTGGAACCATCGTCTTGCATGATTGATACCATGTGTAGATGTGATACCACTTGAACACTTGAAAGAATTTTCTAGTATGGAACCACTTGTTGGATTTATCAATAAAAATCATTTCTTGAACATTTGCTATCTTCATAAGTACCACTTATAGGATATCACTTGTGAGTTGATCTAGACGTCACTTGTGAATTCTTGATGAAATACTTGAGTCTAGATACCACTTGAAACAAACAAACTAGATATCCATTTGCATTGTTGTCTTGTGCTTGTACTCTTATCACTATCATGAGCTTCTATGTTTAACTTGAACTAAATTGATTTGCCTGAGCTTCCAAGTCTGGTTTGAACCAATGACAAGCTTCTTCACACCTTTTACAAGGGTTATCTTGCCAATATTGTACTTGTCACTTGTTAGCAATCCAAATTAAATCAAGTACTTGGGTTCACTAGCTCATGAACAAATTCATATACTAACCACTAGATCAACTAATCATTCAAGCAATAGTGGTAGGCTATGAATTTAAACATTTTATTTGTTATGCATGATCCTATGAAGCATGTACTATATGCACTAACCGCATACTAGTAAGGGATGAAATGATCATGAACATTACAATGATACATTTGCTATGTTAGAGTAGAGGATAGTCACATAGATTCCAATTCATTACTCCAATAGCAATGTGAACTCCAATTTATAGCTTGGTGAAGACCAATCATCATAGATAGAGTCCATTCTTCACCCATATGAAATGAGAACCACTAATGATCAAGTGCACTATCTTGTTGTGGTTAGCTTGCTTCATCTTTTGATTAATGCTTGCATGAGAGAACTATTTGGAATACCACTTGAATTGCCATGACTAGCTCTCTTTTGGGTGTTGCTTGCTTTTCTTAATCAACCATTTTGATTGCTTCAACTAAGCATCTCAAATGTCCCTCGGATCACCACTTACATGTTAGCCTTCCAAGTACCACACTTGGTTTACCTACACATAGGCGGCATGCCCCTACACTAAGGAGAAGTGACCTCTCTCCAAAGAACCTCCTTGATACTCGCTTGAAATGACTTGATTGATTAATCCAAGTGATGGACTTAACTTGATGAATAACCTTGATTCCTTCTTTAAGTCCTTTTCTTTCTACTTGTTTAAGTCCTTTTCTTTCTACCAAATGATTTCCAATAGTCATTAGAACTTAAACTTCATCTTCATCTTGAGTTTGATCTTGATCTTCAATTTGAGTACCAAATATGTGCCAAGTACAACCCACAATCAAATGACCTTGTACTCTTTGGTTGTCATGCTTCTAGATCATCACAAAGCCAAACTTAGGTACCTCAACTACTTATAAACATGTTTCCAACTTGAGGACCTTTCAATCAAAGTGACTCTAGATCAATCCAACAATTGTCACTTTTCTGGTAAATTCTGTACTCTTCAAAGAAAAATGCATATATCCCAAAGTACAAATCTAAATACTACGAAATTTGGTGAAGATGTGCTTCACTAAGTTATATAGAATCTATAAAAATTTAAGCTTCATTTGACTTCTAGATTGCTACCAGATTTTAATTCTTCTACCACTGTTACATGCTGAAAACTGCTGCACTATAGCTAATAAGATCTACTCCAAAATCGAAGCATCTCTTATCCAATCCTCATGAAATTTATACAGCATCTTATACCATAAGTCTAGAGCATGTACACCAATTTTTATGCCAATCCAATAAGTTTTGTTCACTCAAACATGGCTAAGATCACAGCTCACTCAGATTTTCAATATAGGATAGATTTCAATCACTTGAGCTATACTTCATCAAATGTGAATCAAACTTGAAATCAACTTGTTTGAATACTTTCACAAGACATAAATCCATTCAATATACTTACTAAATGTTATCTTATGAACTTATCCAACACAAATCAATCCAAACTTGATTACTAAGTAATTATCCATTTAATCATCTTATAGCAAGCAACATTGCATATTTATCCAATTCAATCAATTCATATGCACCCAAATGAAATGATCAACGAGAGATATACCTTGGTTAGCTCATGATCATCCAACTAGCAAGCTTCAACTCAAATATTTTTGCAAGCCATCAAATAATCCAATAAATCACCACAACTTGAGTATGACACTTGTATATTGTAACACATTTGGACTTCACTAATTCTTGGCTTGGCATTGGGATAGGTTTGTATTAAGCTTCAATACTTGACTCAACATATGATGATCAACATGAAATCAATTGAATCATGTCTCCAATGCCATGGTACCTACAATCAATCATCCACCTTTTGATGGTACCCAAATAAGTTTGGGTCCTCTCAAGTTAGGAACAACATACTTAAGCATAGCCTTAGTATGAGTAGCGAGATGTTTTGCAATAGCAACCATAGAGGTACCATTACCATCCTTCCTAAGCATAGAATCATCATCAATTGAAATAGGCTTAGAAGTATTACCTAGGGGACATGAATGTGCTATGTGTCCCCTTTCCCGACATGAGTAGCACTTTCTCTTTGATTGAGCCTTCTATTCCTTTCTCATATGGTGCTTCCCATTGCCTTGCCTCTCATGGATTGCTTGAGCCTTCTTCTCAAGCTTGGTAGGACACTTAGAGGCAAAGTGTCCCATATTTCCACACTTGAAGCACTTGATATTAGCATAGACTTTCTTCTCATCTTGTGTCTTGCTCATCATCTTGGCATCTTGAGTTTACATTGGATGCCTTGCCTTTCCACCCTTTCTAGTTTTCTTCTTCTTCGTCATCAAGTCACCACCATCTTCATGATAGATCTTGACTTGCTCTTGGGGTATCTTCTCTTGGTTAACTTGTGGCTTTGGTTGAGGCTCTTCTAGTTGCTTCACCAATTGCTTGGTTGGGCACATTGAGGTAAGATGACCCCAAGTGCGACACTTGAAGCACTTCACATGCTTGAGCCTCTCTTCTTCTTTTTTATTTTCTTGAGCTTCTCAATGTTAGGGCAACCATTTGCAAGATGTCCCGCTTCATAACACCGGTAGCACATGGTATGAGAGAGCTTTCTTTGTTGTAGCTTCTTCATCTTTCTCTCTTTCTTTCTTTCGCCCTTTGTTATCTTCTTCTTAAAGCCAAGGCCACACTTGTCACCATAGTTTCTTTGAGTCTTTAACATGTGCTCATAGGTGACTTTTGAGTTGTAGCACCTCTCTAACTTGTTGCTCAAATTCTTCACTTCATTTTTGAGCTCATTGTTCTCATTCAAAAGGTTAGTCTCACAAGACAAAAGTAGAACAAGCATCTACATGTAAAGAACATGGCATTTCTAATAAATCATCACAAGAGGTGGATACATGCTTCTTGCCTATATCACAAGGGTTAGCAACAATATGTGATTGATCAATTGACCCATGTGATGAGCTTTCACTAGTTTTACTTTTTCCATTGGAAAGCTCCATAGTGAGAAAAGCATGGTCTTGTACCAAGTTATCATGAGCAACACTTAGTTCCTCATGAGCCAATTTTAGCTCCTCATGTGAACAAGTAGTAACATAAAGTAGATGCTTTTGTTGTTCACATGTGTTCTTTAGAAAAGAGTTTTCATTTTTCAATTTCTCGGTTTTAGCCATCTCTTTTTCTAAAGCTTTGATCATGCAACCATATCTATCTAGAAGCTCCTCATATGAATCAAGATCAATCACATTTGCATTAGATACCTTAGTGTCACCTTGTCACATGAAGCAATGTGATGTAGTTGGAGAGCTTGAAGAAACATCACTCTCATATCCCGAGCAGGATCCATCATTATCACCATCAAGTGTGTATGAAGTAGCATCATCATTTGCATCACTTGTAGCATCATCATCAATCTTGTCAAGTGATCTTGTGGTATGATCATCATCATCATCACTTGATCATGAGGTGGAGCAATCTTTCACAATCACCAAGTTGTGGTCATGCTCAACATCCTCATGCGCACTTTCTTGGGCTCATCCTCCTTGAACTTGCCATCATCCTATGTGGAGGAATCACCGAAGGTGCGCTTGATGGACTCCCATATCTCTTGAGTGGTTCCCGTGTAGTTTACTTGTTTCATCAAATCAAACTCAATGCATCCATTAGAAAACAACAAGCATGTGCATCAAGTTCATAGAGAACTCTTTGAGCTTTGGTGAGATTTCTATGATCCAAGATATGAGTGAGACCACTAGTGACAATCCACCAAAACTTATGTCCTTTTGCACAAAAATGATCAAGCATGTGATTTTTCTAAAGTGCAAAGTTTGTGCCATAAAAAATGTGTGAGTCACACTCAACATCTAGCCCACTAGACGCCATCCTCTCGGGTTGGTGAAGACCACAAATGAGAGACCTAGCTCTGATACCACTTGAAAGGTCGAGATGCGGACTAGAGGGGTGTGAATAGTCCTTTCTAAATTTAATCGCGCTAGCTAACTGAATCAAATGTAGAATTAAAACAATCGGTCTAGCCAAGACTACACCCCTCTATCTATGTTCACAAGCACCTTATAAAGATCCTAATTAGGCAACAAAGGTGCCGGGCTAGCTAGAGCTCACCTATCCAATTCTAGGAGCAAGGTCACACAAGCCTATGCCACTAGTATTTTGCACACCGGGGAGCTCCTACATAATTCTAGTAAGCAAAAGCACAAAGCTCCTAAGTTCACTAGCAATGCTCAATAACAAGGCAACCAATGCCAAATTAGAGAGCGCAAATACTTAGCTACACAAACTAAGCAATGTGACTAACAAGGTTATGCAAACCAAATTAGCCACGCAAGGGAGCTACTTCTATGCTACACAAGCAAGAAGGTAACTAGTGAGCTACACAAGCTAACTAATTACAAGAGCAACTACACAAGCACAATGTATATGAAAGTAATTACAAGCTTATGTAAGGGGATTGCAAACCAACGGGAAGAACAATGTTGACACGGTGATTTTTCTCTCGAGGTTCACGTGCTTGCCAACACGCTACGTCCCCATTGAGATAAGCTCCAAGGTTGCCACCCGTCCTCTTGCTAGTGGTGACCCGCAAGTCACACTCTTCCATGTGGAGTGCTTACCACAAGCTCTAGCACTTGACCGGGCCGGACCACTTGTCGGCCTTCTTGTCTCGCTCTACTAGAGTTGCTCTCCGCGGCTTCCACGGGGCGAGAACAATGCCCCTCACAAAAGCTCTTCTCCGGAGCACCGCACAAGCTTCTTATGGGCTTCGACGGAGACCACCACCAAGCCATCTAGAAGGTGGCAACCTCCAAGAGTAACAAGCATCGCCGGCTTGCAAGACGACCACCTAGTGCCACTCGATGCAACCTCATGATGTAATCGCACTAGAATCGCTCACTCACTCGATCGGATGAACACTATCAAGCTAGAGTGAGTTAGAGGGCTCCCAAGCATCACCACATAAGCCACCAAGGCTCTAGTGCGCTTAGCTCTCCACCGCTCTCGGCCAAAGGCCGACCAACACTTCTATTTATAGCCCCACGGGCTAAAATAGCTGTTACCCCTTCACTGGGTAGATTTCGGGACGACCAGACACGCAGGTCATGTGCACTGAACACGTCTGGTGTGGCGACTGGACGCCTTCGGTCGCTGCATCCGGTAACTGCTTGACCGCCATGTGTCCCTTCAAACGAAGTAACCGTTGCCGCCCAATGACCCTCTTTGACATGCTCTAATGCGACGCATCGAACGCACTATTAGAAAATGACCAGACGAGGGAGACGCAGCGTCCGATCGAGTCCAGAGAGCTCCTAGAGCTGCTCTGGGCTGACCGATCGCGTCCGATCACATAGGACCGGACGCTCCCAGCGTCCGATCAATTATTGTGCTAAAAACCTGAGACTTGCTGGTTCACATCACTCTCTGCAATCCTGCTTTAGGCTATATCACTTTGACCTGACGCTGAACAGTAACTCGTCAGCGTTCGGTCACTCCACTGAGCCAGAGTCCAGTCACCTCGGCAACTCTGCCCACGTCTGGCTAGAATAACGAACACTTCCGGTATCGATATCGAACGCGTCTGGTCACGTCGGGAACACTGTCGCCTGAGATAGATACCGGACGCGTCCGGTCACTCCGTGACCAGCGCATTCAACTCCTTTTTTTCACCAACTTCTTCTCCTTTGCAAATATGCCAACACCACCAAGTGTACAACACCTTGTGCACGTGTGTTAGCTTTTCACAAACATTTTTCAAGGAGCTAACCACTTAACTTGCCGCGCCACTCGATACTAGCAACGATGCAAAGTTAGATCACTCGAGTGGCACTGGATGACCGATATGCAAACAAGTTTGCCCCTCTTGATAGTACGACCATCTATCCTAAACCCGGTCATCAACTTCTCCACACACCTATGATCGGTGAAATGAAATGCCCTAGGTTATATCTTTGCCTTGCGCATTCCATTCCATCTCCTCCATTGTTTATGCAACACATGCACCAACCAATCACCAAATGATATGATCCACTTCATATCATCACGTGACCATATTGGTTCATCGATCTTGACTTCACTTGCTTTTCACCGTTGCCTTCGTCCATCTGTGCCAAGTCTTGCTCAAGCTTCACTGCCATGTGGTCCATCACTCCAAAGTCTCCGACTTACCCTTCATGCTTACAACCGGTCCATCAAGCCAAGTCATGTCTTGATCTTCTCCACCTTGATCACATGACTCCATGTCATGTCTCATGTGCAATAAGCTCCTTCATCATCACATGTGTGAGCTTTGCAACATCTTTGAGCCACCAACACCGTCATGGCATATGTTGCTCACACACATGTACCTGTGGACTAATCACCTGTGTATCTCTCATAAACACAATTAGTCCACCTAGGTTATCACTCAATTACCAAAACCACACAAGGACCTTTCACCTGCTCTATGCGCTCGTCCATCGCCCGTAGACGGCCTGTCACATCCTCAATTGTGAGGGTGGACAAGTCTAACATCGTCTCTATGGAGAGAGCGATCTGGATATACTTCATCGGCACGGAGTGGAGGTACTTGGAGACCATCTCTTCTTCGTTGATGGTGACGCCGTGGCTCCTCAGCTTGCTGATGAGTGACTGCAGGCGAAGGGAGAAGTCCTCCACCGACTCACCATCCTTGAACTTGAGGTTGGCGTACTCCTGCTTCAGCAGCTGGGCCATCGCATTATTTGTGTGGTCGGAGTCAACGTGCATCGCTGCAATGGCCTCCCACGCCTCCTTAGCAGAGTTCTTCGCCCCTAACGGCTCCCTGTACTCTGCTGGCACAGCAACGAGGATAGCCTCCAACGCTGATATGTCATCTTCTTCGTTGTCGGTGCCCTTGTCAATGGCATTCCAGAGCCATCGGGCTTTGAGCTTGACCTTCATGGTCACCGCCCACTCGCCATAGTTGGTGCGAGTTAGCGTCGGTCAACTGGTGATGCTGACCTCCCACGCTGTGCGCACGATGACCTCCTATCGTGGCTAGGCAGTCTGTTCTCCCTCCCTCTTCTACCTCCAGCCATAGTGTGTGTGCGAGAACGCCGGTGAGCGATCGGCTCACCGGTGCGGGAGATCCCGGGCCCAACAAGTGGCATCAAAGCGCACACACACAGCACAAGCACCAGCGTTGGCCAGAGCTCTGCAGAGGAGATGGCAAAACTAAACTCTCTCTTTTTACTGAGTTATAGTGGAAAGCTATATATACAACTCTACCCATCTAATCCTAGTACACAGACTTACCAGGCTGCCATGCTGCTACAATGACTAGATGTGACAGCAGGGCTGACTTTGGCACCTGCCCCTGCTGTGGCTACAGTGCAGCATGGAAGCATTTTGGCGCCTGCCCCTACCACGGCTACAGTGTAGCAGTAGGGGAGCCCTTTCGGCGTTTGCCCCTGCCGCGCGTACAGAGGGAGAGTAGTAGATTACTTTACACGCTGTACGTCAAGGTGCTCCTGAGCGCGCTCGGTGGGATGCAGGAGTGGTCGGAGAAGCGCCTCCTGGACTTCCACGACAGCTATGAGAAGTTCATGTTTCTGCTGTATCATGACAACTGCCAACTGGTACAGGGTATCGATCTGTTCGTAGTGATTTTGCTTTTGATCTGGTTACTGTAGATACTTGAGAACGGACTCGGCGAGTCTGACAGTGTGATCATCGACCGCGCGTCCTAATGCAACTCACCAGGGACACGGAGCAGTTGGCCATGTTCGAGCGCATGAACTTCAGTCCGGTGCTGAGGTGGTGGCACCCCGCGCCGGTGGCGGTGGCCGCGGTCACCCTGCACGGCTGCTTCGGCGTCGTGTTGAGGCAGTACCTCGCCAAGGTGATCATCCTCACCGACGAGGTCGTCCACGTGCTCCACTCAGCAAGCAGGCTGGAGAAGGCCTTGGCGCATATGACGGTTGAGGACACGGCGGACTGATGACGGCTGGTCGCGGACGCTGGAGGTGCCGGCTGCGCCCGGCTGCCCCTCCGCGCCGCTGGCCATGCTGGCTGCGCCGGGATGGACGCGGGAGGAGCCGCCTGGTGCCGTGCCGGTCTGGCCGCGCCGGACCAGCCCCAGTCGCGCGCGCTCGACCAGGCGGGCGGCGACGCCTCCCCTACGCGTGCTTTTTTCCCCGGGTCAGTCAAATCTCGTAGCGCTCGGTCCTTTCCCCCCGGCTCGGTCAGATGCGATACATAGAGAAGGGCAATTTAGACATTTCATGTATCTACAATGGGAAACTAACATATCTCCTTAACAAACTTGACGGAAAGGCCATAGAAGGAAAATAATTTTATTTTGAGGCCATACAAGTAAGTTCAAATAAAAAAGAGCCATTGGAGTAAGATGTATTTTTTTTTAGGGCCATACAGATAAATATCTCTAGACTCTATTCCAAAGGTCTTGTACCACATAGTCCACTGTCCACTCCACCCAGGTCCCAGGGCGGGCCAACTTTCTTCTGCACTTTTACCCGTATCCCATATATTGAGCACGTGTTTAGTTTCCACCCCAATTCTCAAAAAGTGCTACAGTAGCCATCACATCGAATCTTGCGATACATGCATGGACTATTAAATGTAGACGGAAAAAAAATTAATTGCACAGTTTGGTTGGAAATTGCGAGACGAACGTTTTGAGCCTAATTAGTCCATGATTGAACATTAATTGCCAAATAAAAACGAAAGTGCTACGATAATCCAAATTCTAAACTTCCCCAAACTAAACACGGCGTGACAGACTAGCCATCTGTTCCTGGCTTTATTCCTGCATATAGTTGCATGTAGACTTTCTGGCCATTCTGGTATAATATAACAGAAAGAAAGGTCATCAAGAAAATACTCCTGCTTCTCTTAGAAACAGCCACGTTCTATCCTCCACGTCAGCTCATCCAACATTTAGGCGTACGCTTTTTCATGGCTCCTATCCAACCAAGACGCCTGGTCACAGCCCCAACATATAGCAGCCGGATAAGCATTTCTTGCAGGCAGCAGACGGGCCCTTGCTGCGCCCATCTCCGTGTCAACCTCTGCCCATCAATGCGCTGTACTAGTTGCACGGAGAAAGGGACCCGCCCGGCGCCCTACGCCACAAGTCCCCCAACTGCCAGTTCACACGGAAAGCCAGCCAATGATCGCGGCGCCAGCGGCAGATCCCGCTGAGATCCAGACCGGAACCTGCAGGCAGCGGCTGCGGGTTCAGTGAAGAAGCGAATGGCGCCGTGGCGCGCCGCGGTTCGGCCGTCGGCACGTCGGCGTTTAATGCCGGACCGTGGTGCTGCACTACTGCGTGTAGGTGTAGGTGTAGGTGCGGTGCAGGCGTGTGCAATCCCAGCGGCTGCGTCAACCTCAATTGCTGGTCTCTGGCTCGCTGCTGAATTGGTGGTGGCTCCGGGGGTTTTCTTTCCTTCTTTCCTGTATAATGTCATGATTGATCCATGATAGGACTTGTTCAATGTTTATATATATATACACACACACACACGGAAACTCCTTCCTTAAGTGCTTCTACTTCTAGAGTTTCAAATTTATCACGGAATAAGAGTACTTCGAGCTGCTAGCCTCACTAGAACTAGTAGACTTGTGAGTGTCTCCGAAGTGCAAGCATTACATTATAATATGTTATACTTTCTTCATCCTGAAAAAAAGTAAAAGTCTCGCTTTTTTGAGAAGTCAAAGAATCCCAAATTTATCCAAATATATAGAAAACTATTAATATTTATGATGTATTAAAATTACCACTAGATTAATTATGAAATATATTTTAAGATAAGCATATTTGAAAAAAAATATTTTTTTGATATTATTTTATATAAACCTAGTCAATTTTAGAATTGTTTGATTCCTCGGTAAGCGAGATTTACATGCTTTTTGAGATAGGGGGAGTAAGAGTTTTTTAAAGGGTCACATCTATTATTTCCCTATAACACTAATTTGTCTAAACAATTCTAGAACTACGCTTTTTTTAGGACAAAGAGAACATGTTGCATACATGACCAGTAGTCATGGTGTAGCACATCATACTTTTCTCTTGGAGCTTGTTTGACATAGCTTCTTGTGGCTTCGCCACTCCGGCTTCTCTTCCGCACGCAACTATAGAAGCAATATTCATGGAAGAAATTTTTCTTTCCCCACGAAATAAACTAGGAGCTCGAAGAAGCCACATTTTGTGGCTCCTTCGATACTATAGCACAGAGCTGGAGCCAGAGGGAGCCCGGCGAAACAAGGCCTTCGTGATGTCATATTTTCCTTTTTCATTGAGCAAACTTTATTTGCAACTAGAACATTTGGTACATAAAAACAAACTTTTAAAAACTTTGATAAACAATTGTTTAACTTATATATAAGTTTAGAACATAAAACTTTCATAGTAGATTTGTATTCAAAGTATATCGGAGATGATATTGATTGTTTAGCGAATTACACATACTGTAAGAGACATTTAGGGTTAAAATCCATTTTGTATGACTTTTTCTAATCAAAATATGTTTATCATTTCAAGACAAATATAACTTTTCTTTCTTCTAAATATACTACCTCTGTCTCAAAATAAATTAACCTCTAGAGTTGTTCTAGTCAAACTATTTAAATTTAATAAAATTTATAGAAAAAACACCAATATTTATGACAACAAATTTGTATCATTAGATACATCATGATTTATATCTTCATAATGTATTCATTTGATTCCAACATAACTATCCTTACTCCTAGCTCTAACATATCTATGTATCAACATTCAATACACAGACTCGGTTTAGGGGAATCCAAAGCTTCAATTTTGGGAGCATAGTGCAGTAACAATATGCCCTCTATGGAATAGGAATACTTCTCCAATTGGCTGTGTTGGTCCGTACCATATTTCCTATACTCTATAAATAGGCTAGTTCTAATAGGTGGTATCATAACAGACAGTTTTGTGGTCGATTTGGCATTAAACTAACAACGAGAGAGAGATACAGTATCGTTTGATGATATAATGCACTAGAAATAACCTAAGTGAGCTAGGGGGTGTTTGGATCCGGTGACAAAAATTTAGGAGGTATCACGTGAAGGTGTTGTATGGGATGTTCGGATATTAATAAAAAACAAATTACAAAATTCGTCAGTACTCCACGAGACGAATTTATTAAGCCAAATTACAGAATCCGTCATTACCACATGTTTACTGTAGCAATATATTGTCAAATCATGACATAATTAAACTTAAAAGATTCGTCTCGCAAATTAGTCGCAAGCTGTGCAATTAGTTTTGTAATTAGTCTATATTTAATACTCCATGCATGTGTCAAACATCCGATGAGACAGCGACTAAAGTTTAGGAGGAGAAACCAAACACCCCTAGTCACTGATGTGGCAATAAAATATGCACAGTGATGGTATGGCACATTTCCGGCCTTCACTATCCGAATTAACATCTCCAGCAGATCCTCGCAAAAAAATCTCGTCCACAAGCTGAGAGCAACTTGGCATTGAAGAATGGTGATGTGCTCATGGCCTTTGCCGAGCAAAACGACTGGGCCACGGACCCTTTTTTTCATGTTGACAGGAGTGTTTTGTACTTTTGTTGTCTAACTTGTTAATAATAATTATCTGTTAAGCAAACAAATGTAAATTCACAAACAGCATCAAGAGAAATAGTTGAGTGATACGTACGGCGAGAAGACAAGAAATGCACAGCACGACCACGCATATAATATTGTTAACAAACAGCATCGAGAGAAATATTTCAGTGATACGTACGGCGAGAAGATTAAGAAATGCACGATCACGCATATAATATAAACCAAAAGGAAGAAATAGCATTAATAATGGATCATGCTGCATGATGACAGTATAGCACGCAATGTATTTTTTTTCTTAAACAGGAAAGAGTCTGTTACATCAAATTTAAAAAGCGATTTAGCAGATGCACATCTTGCACGCTAACCATTAAAAAAAAAATCCATACAACAACATATAAAAGTATATATATATATAGGACTACTCTACAAACTTTACCGTAGAGCAACTCCACAGAAAATTAGAGTTTGTGAAGTATCTCTTTACGTACTCTCACAACACCTTTTTTCATCGAACAAAGTGCCGAGAGTGCTCGGAGTTAAAACCGTTTGGTTAAAAAACATGGAGCAGAGCAGTCGTAAACACCCTGATTGATTTGGATACATTCACCAAATTCAGGTCAGCCAGATATGGATATTCATGGGAACAGAATTATCGTGGCAGAGGTATTTTCGTCCACCGACAACTAAAGCTACCGCAGCATTTTTTCATGAATGCCCATCTAGCACATGCGAGAGAACTGAGATGAAGCTCCTACGACCACGAGTTCCTTGCGATTTTTTTTTCTATTCATAATATAAAGCCAATAGTACAGTTGTGATCCCGTTCCGCCGAGTCAGCGGATCACATCAGATCAAAATCAGCGCGTCCGAGCGTGCTCCCGGCGTAGCTACAGTGCACGGGGGCAGACGAGCCGGGAGCCCCCTGGCCACAAGTCTCCCCGGCGAGTCCTCCACCACAAGCTCGCCCGCCCGGGAGCTCACTGATTGCTCGAGTTGCGTGCTCGCCCAAGCGGCTTATATGCGCCACTCGCCCGCCCGCTGGATCTCCCCTCTCCTTTGCCGGCCTCTCCTTCGTCCTCCAGCACAGTCAGTGGCCGCCTTATCTTCTTCGTCCTTTGCCTCGCTCCTTCACTGAGTGTTTGCGAGACAGGATAGGAAGTAGACTGAGAGGTGGAGCGGCGGCCATGAAGATCCAGTGCGACGCGTGCGAGGGCGCGGCTGCCACGGTGGTGTGCTGCGCCGACGAGGCCGCGCTGTGCGCGCGCTGCGACGTCGAGATCCACGCCGCCAACAAGCTCGCCAGCAAGCACCAGCGCCTCCCGCTCGAGGCGCTCTCTGCCAGGCTCCCCCGCTGCGACGTCTGCCAGGTACGTACGCACGTCGCCACGCACGCACTAACCAGCGCATGCACAAGCGGCATGCGCAGATGCTCTACACGCACGACGGCACGAGTTAACCTTGCTCGCGGTCGGTCGCAGGAGAAAGCGGCGTTCATCTTCTGCGTGGAGGACCGGGCGCTCTTCTGCCGGGACTGCGACGAGCCCATCCACGTCCCGGGCACGCTCTCCGGGAACCACCAGCGCTACCTGGCCACCGGCATCCGCGTCGGCTTCGCCTCCGCCTCCGCCTGCAGCGACGCGTGCGACGCCCACGACTCCGACCACCACGCCCCGCCCAAGGCCACCGTCGAGCCGCCGCAGGCCGCCGTCTCCGCCGCGGCGCAGCAGGTGCCCTCGCCGCCGCAGTTCCTGCCGCAGGGCTGGGCCGTCGACGAGCTCCTGCAGTTCTCCGACTACGAGTCCAGCGACAAGGCAAGACGATAGCACAAGCTCCGCCGGTCCATGTCCGACCACCCACCGGGTCCCGTCTCATGGTCTTGTGTGTGTGTGTGTGTGTGTGTGTTTTGCAGCTGCACAAGGAGTCCCCGCTCGGGTTCAAGGAGCTGGAGTGGTTCGCCGACATCGACCTCTTCCACGAGCAGGCGCCCAAGGCCGGCAGGACGTTGGCGGAGGTCCCGGAGCTTTTCGGATCCCAGGCGGCGAACGATGCCACGTACTACAGGACGGCCAAAGCCGCTGCCGGCGCCGGGGTGCGCCAGAGCAAGAAGGCCCGGATCGAGGTCACCGACGACGAGGACTACCTCATCGTCCCTGATCTCGGTTAAATAAGGGCAGAAAGCGCAGGAGTTTTGTTTCTTCTCCTGCTGTGTACCAGAAGAATTTTACTGTGTACAAGCTAGCGTCATGTGTCGTGCATCTTTGACTGTAGTATCTCTCAATTGTGAACGTGATAATTCTACTAAGCCACTTTGTTGCTATGCTAGTACCAGTCCGAGAGACACTTTGATGTTTTCAACATAACATTTGCCTCAAATAGCTGACACTTTCACTTGGGGTAAAGAGAGAACAAGTGACAGTACAACAAATAGTCCTGAGTTCTGACCAAAGTTTCTTCGAATCAAGAACAAACCCATGTGAAAAGTCAGTACTTTGGATACTAGTAATATTTTAGAAGTTCCGGGAGTTCTTTTACATGGCCAAAAAAACTACTTGAATCCTGGTAAGATTTGGACTCAAGCAGCGTGAATACAAATCCTTCACAAAAAAAAAGCATAACAGGGAACTTCCTGTAAACCAATTAACACCCTGTTCGCTTTATCGTTTCTGTGGCTTAAAAGTCGACTGATGCTGTTTTGTTGTGAGAGAAAAACACTATATCATGGCTGATAAGCATGGCTGATACGATTAAACGAACAGGATGTAAACCAATGGCACCACGTTTTGAATCAGATATTGCTACCAGCATCTTGATTTCAGCTACCAAAGCATCTTCCATGGTTATATGACACCTGATCACTCACATTTAGCATCAGAGACAACCTGTTAATCTCTCCTTGCCATGAGATGGTGATTCAGATCTATCTACAACTACTAACCCCAGAATCACCAGCGCAGTTGCTATTTCTTTAGTAAAGCTCCAAAAATTGCAGGTGGATGAGTAAAAACTACGGGAGCACAATATTGCATGGTCTACTAGGCAACTGATCCAATGTGATTTTCACTGTCGTCCTCCTTAAGACACTGCATAGGTAGCTTGAAGCTTAAACAAAACATAGCCTGCAACAAATGTCAACAAAAGTAAATACCCAAAATAATCAATGCCATCATACTGAAACTAAAAACAACTCAACTTGCATTAGCTCGTTGGTCATGTCCATGTATTTCTCTACTGTTCTCAGATGAGAAAAGGTATTTTTCAGTAGGCTCGCTTACACAGAATAAGAATCCCCAATGTTTGCCAACAGCCCCAGATTTCACTGGAAACTAGCAAAGTTAGCTGGTTTAAACATTTCAGGTAGAGTTTATTATGTATCAGTATCAGTCATTGCTGGTTACTGTTACCAGGGCACAACTGGAATCAACAGCATAGAAAAACTTTTGAAAACTTTGATGCCAGTTTCAAGCCCCAGAGAAAGATCATGTTCTAAAATCTACTTTTACTCCCTTCAGGCCTTCACCATGGAAATAACTGCCACTGTTTGTGAATACCATTCAATAAGAGGAATTTCAGTACTGATTTTGAGCCTTACATTTAGTCCAAGGCCCAAATTTTGGGGCAAGGTCAACTCTTACGTTCAATAAAACAGAAAAGTGTGTACCTAGTCTTGTTGACAAGTACACTGAAACATACCTTGTTTGGTGCAACATCACGAACCCTATGGAATATCGGTTCTGCTATCTTAGCATTTAATTTATTCTGTGCTTCCTGCATAAAGGAAAAATGCTTATGTTAAAATGGAAGTAGTACTATCTCACAGCTGATAGTACATACAGATACAGGCAGCATATAATGACAGTCATGATGCGATCAATTAAATAACATCTAAGTAATAATCAAATAGCAGTGGACTTACAGAGAGTATCGATTCTTCAGATTCACTTGAACGGATGAAACAATAACAGTGTATCCAAGGTAGTGATCCTGTCCAGTATTTCTTTTGGACGAGACCATCAAAACAATCTGCACAAAGGTCCATATATATCATGAACCGAAACTCAGAGCAACTGTAGCTATACATAATGACAACTGAATGTAGAAAATATTTTTCCAAACAATGACTACATATATTTACTAAGGCCCTGTTTGGATTGCAGCTGCTAAATTTAGTCCCTCTTAAATGGTTTAGTCCCATTTAGTCACTCCAGAGTTGCTAGAGAGGACTAAAGCCCTTTTAGTCCCATTTAGTCACAGTGTTTGGGTAAAAAGTGACTAAATGGGACTAGATTTAGGAGCTCCTAGCTGAACCAAACACCCCCTAAATGTAGGCAGAACTTCTAAGTTATTTAATAAAGAAGAAAAGAAAATCCTGACACCAGAGTACCAACCAAAGCTTCTAGTTGCTAATGGGCAAAGCGTTTGATGGATGCTGATGCGAGTAAGGAATACAGAATGTAGTTCTCCGAGAAGAGTTTGCCTCAAGTGCACTAACTCGATTATAGACTAGTCATTTAACACTGATTTGCAAGGTCTCAGCTTTAAGTTTTTTATTCAAAAGCATAGGAGATGTCTATATGACATATGGAGAAGACAGGAAATTCAATTAAAGATCATGAGCAATAAGCAGAAAAGAGGGGCCAGGCCAGCTGTCCAGAAATGTCATAAATGGGTATTGCTAACCAATAGAATTTCTATAATATGCTATAAAAAGCCAACGGTCACGATGTGATGCTATAATTAAATTATAACAGAAAAAACTAATGGGGAGGATAAAACATTACCGAGGAAATGCAGAGCAGAAGCAGGTAGATTCATCAGTACATGATCAAAGTGTTCCCATGGCTTGGATGGTGGTGGCCCTGGTCCTCTCACTCTCTTGTTGTTTCGTATTTTTGTTTGATTAGCATCTCCATCTTGGCAATCAGGTTCACCTATGGGAGACAAGTAGGAAATTTTAGTTTATTTAGAAATCTGGCACACTCGTACAGAAGTTTCGTGAAAATAAGGTGGTGATTGGTTACTTGCATTAGGCTTAGCTTGCATTAGACCTTATGCAACACAACCTAAGACAGCATAAACGTATACAATGTCTTGGTGTTTGGTTGTCCTGCATAGGCAAGCTGCCTTAGGTCAGATTGTGTTTGGGTAATTACATTGTATTGCATGTTGTCATCTCCATGTTCTAGTAGATGTGAGGGAAGTGAGAAGATTTCATTTTTGAGTGCCCCATCGGCTTGTGCAAATCTGCATCGCATATTACGACCAAATCTCACGTACTAGCCAAACACGGGTAAACTGTACTGCACAAGCCTGAATACAGGCTAATGCAGGCAACTAAACATTCCCTAAGCTTTTTTTGGTAAACGCAAAATTTCGAACCTGAAGCATATAATAGACTTCTTGCAAGTTTACTACTTACTAAAGACACTGTAGAATACACAGCATAGTTACCTTCCTCTGAAGTTTGTGGTCGCTTTTTGGCAGTAGTGCTTGCCACAGAGGATTCATTAGCACCATTTTGACTGCCCTCACGAACATCTAGAAAAGAGTTGAAGAAACAGTTAAGTTAGTGTGTGAAGGACCACAAAAAAACAGTATGCAGGGGAGAATAGGAATCTCGTAAAAAAGAGGGCACCATTATGATTTCCATTTGAAGATGAATTTTCATTAGCAGGGACCCCTTCTTTAGGATAGGATTCATCAGCAGCAACTTGAGAGTCTGATCCAGTTTCCAAACCAGGCACAGTCATCAAATTTTGCATGAACACTCTAGCATCCATGTTGTAGGCGAATATATAGTCATCAACCTTGTTAATCTTTGCATTAGTTCTTAGATAATGAACGCTATCTGGATTCAAGTCATTTGCATACACAACACATCCTTTCTGAGCAGCCGGGATTGAAAATGGACCTATACCAGCAAACATGTCACATATAACGTCTCCTTTCTTGAACAGGGAAACTAATCTGATATGCTCATGCTCGAGTCTTGAATTCCAGTAGACCAAACCATAATCAAGTTTGAATGTTGCACCATATTGTTTAACTTCAGTAACCATATCATTTTTCCCTGCTAAGATCTCAAACTCTGGGACTCTAAATTCATTTGTTATTGTCCCCACTTTATTCACCACGGTCTGAATCCTTGGATAATTTTTCTGCGTATAGATATGACGAAAATGCTTAGTGAATTATGAAGCAAGCACCAAGCAGCATGTTTTATGATGTTTTCAGATATTCTTATCATCTAAGCAATAAAACAACAAAGATGGGCAGCAATAATTTCATGTATGTTCATGAGATTCAGAGATTATGTAATGTTTTCATTGTTAACTGCTCACAGTGTTAACTCATTTAATACAGCTTTCATGTCATTGCAAGGTCCCAACCAGCCAGCATTGAAGAGTAAGATAAATTGACAACATTTCCAAATCTGCGCGAGAAGATCTACAGAGCTTGCAAGTTTGGTTATGAACCGCTTTTGGGGCCATTTTTATGCAAAATTTATATGGGTTTTGCATGCACGGTGTTGAGAATCAGAGAGTCAAAGAATGTATGAAGTGAGCAAGTTATTAAGAGAAGGGCATAGAAGTGTGCTTACATCATAGATAACCTTTGCTATGACATTTTTATATGCTAGCAAGTCATCAGATATGTTCAGATGAGCAACATGACCTGCAGACACCATACAAACAAAATATTTAAAGAGATGACAACAAAATGGAAGAAAGTATCATCAAGTTTAGTATACTTAACAATTGTCTCAAACGAAGAGGGTACCTCCACTCCAGCAGGAAGGATTTGCTTCAAAATGTGGTCTGTCACAAATAAAGAAATTGATCAAACCCATAATATTAAGAAATTAAAAAAGGTTATACTGGTTTTGTCAGCTCAAAGCTTGCAAAACTAAAGGGAAAAACGAACGCCAGTGACAATGAACAGGCAATAATGGGTGAATTGCGACCCTTTTTATTTTAGTACACAAGAATTTTAACTTTATGCAAAAAAAAATTAGAAGAACAAAGAATATGGAAAGTGACATGTGTACCACAAAATAGCACGATACCAAAGCATAAAAGAAATCAGATTATAAAGAAAAGATCTTAAACTGACCTGCACTCCAGTAGGAATAATCAAGGGTCAATGTATAAGGTACAACATCGACATTGCATAGTTGCTTCAATGAATCAAGGGCCTGCTGTGGCATGTCAGATAAATCTACACACCAAATACCATGGACATAAACATAAGCATTCTTCTGCTAGAGGCAAGAGAAAATACCAACATTAACATGGGTAAGTCATCCTTATAAAAAAAAACATGGGTAAGTCATTATCCTTTGATACCAAGAGACTAATCAGGACACAGAAGATTATGTTACACGAGAGCCAAGATTTCCAAAGCCACAGGAACATTTAAAATAGCCTTAAAGCTTAATGAAGTAATGGGCTAATGGCATGTCAGGATATTCCAACATGATTTGGTGACTTTGGCACTGCAATGTTTGCTCAGTTCATAGAGTAAAACTTTGCAATTGACATGGTCCATCCCAAGAGTAACATACCGGGCTTCTGAATCTTTTCAGACAGTAGGACGAGCCGGTTCTTGTCGCCCTCGGGATCCTCAACTACAGACTTAACCCGTGGCTTGTCCAGCAGATAACTGAAATCACAGATGAGAAGGGGAAAAAACGAGTCCCCAACTAATCGTTAAACACAACGGATATACTATGGCTAATTTATCCGTTCGTTTTTCCTGTACCTACTAGATTAATTGGATTGGACCCTGGAACAAGGGAGAAGCGTTACCCGGAGCGAAGGAGGCGGGTGACTGCGGAGGCGAGCTCACGGGGAATGCGGAGCGCCCAGAGCTCTAGCCGCTGCTCGAACTTGCTCTCATCCAGCTTCTCCATAGGCACGAGGCGATCCGCGGGCAAGGCCGGTGGCGCTCGAGCACAAGAGGAGGGAGAGGGAGGCGCGGGGGCCAGCGAGCCGGAGGACAGATCGAGGAGCTGACGGAGGCGCCGGAGCCGGCGAGCCGGAGGACGGAGGCCGAGAAGAGGAGGGAGGCGCGGGGGGCGGCGAGGAGGAGGGAGGCGCGAGCGGACGGAGGAGAATCGCAGCGAGAAGAAGCTGGGCGCAAAGCGGGCAGCTTGGAGCCGTTTGTTCGCTTCTTTCCACCAGAATCGGTCCATCCTTTCCGCCTCTCTTTCTCTAGCAGGAGGTTTCTAGGGTTTCGGCCGTCGGGAATCAGGAAACGGCGGGCGTGGTGGTAAACGACGCGTGGGCCGGAGTCTTGTAGTTAACGGGGCCACAGGCTCGTGTGCGGCCCTGCCAAGCCCTCACAATCACAGACCAAGGGCACGTCTGGTTGCAACCCTGAATGATTTGCCTGGGACAAGACGCTGCCTGCATGTTGCCTGTGAATGCTTTTGGTTTTGCCTGGTCAGGCAGCTAGAAGGATGCTTGTTTGGTTCAAACGTGTTGCCTGGAGAGTAGGACCGTGGGCCCTCCTAGCTCATTAATAGAGAGTAGTCATATTAATTGAAGCCCAGACAAATGCATGCAACACCAGGCGATTGATTTTGGTTGCCTGGCAGGAGAAGGATTTGCCTGGTGGAGGCTGCTGTCCAGGACACCAACCAAACAACTTCCAGGCAGAGTACAGGCAACAACCAGTCCAGGCAAAATTGATCCTGGGTTGCATCCAAACATGCCCCAATTCACGGGTCGACCAGGGGCTTTCGGGGTTTTCACTGGGGGGGTACGGGAATGCCTGTTCGGCTGTCGTAGGACATGCACATGCTTGCTCCTCCAGCCAAGCGTCTTGCCTCGTCCTCGGCACTGTGTAACCTTGCCAAGTAAAGAGAGCTATTTTGGCTCTCCCATGCTGGCAAGGAAATCCTAGCCCTCGCGCAGGTCCCGAGACACCTAGTTAAAGAATCAAGCAACTTCACTGTACATTCTCGCTTAACAAGGTTATACAGTGTCAAGCAAGGGATCCAAGCCCTAAGGCATCGGCGGCATATTTGTATTGTAGCAACAGTGTTTTGTGTCTTAGGATTTCCAGCGGCCACAGCCGAATCTTGTTCTTTTTTTTCCGAAAGGGTAAATTTCATGCATTCCAACCTAGAGTTCTACCCCTCATACTCCAAAAAAAATCAACGAAAAGTATGGTATATGACTGTAGTGGGCTTCCTAAATCCTAGAAAAAGAGTATCACTATAAAGTTCGTGCCGATCAAATTTGCTTAAGTTTAACTAGGTTTATAAAAAGTATGGGCAATATTTGTATCTTTAAATAAATTTATTATAGAAATATATTTAACGATTTATCTAATGATACTAATTATACACACTAAATATTAATATTTTCTTTTTTTTGTCAAAGTTGAAGATGCTCAAATTCTCGAAAAGTGAGAACAACACTTTTTGTTAGACGGAGAGAGTTGTTGTATATGTACATGTTAGTGCCTATTAATTTAAGACTTATGGATGGGTTGTTTGTAACACCCCAAGTGTTAAGCTTACATTTTTGCACTTGCATTGCATGAGCATAAACATCATTCATTCATTTGCACTCATGAGCATGAAATGATAATCTTTATTGTGACTAATTTTCCATAAAATGCTTAATTCACTAAGTGCATGCTTAATGATCATGCTTGTTAATGCAAGTGGTTGTTGTTTGGTCACCAAAACAACCTAGACACACTTAGGATGAAAAATGAAACCATGTTTGTATTCATGACTTGGTCCAAAATTGCTTCTAAGTGTTGGTATGACTAGAATTGCTTTTATCATGTTGATTGTTTGACCTATCTTGAAAAAATACTTAGAGAACTTGCATGGCAGTGGAACCTAAATAAAAGTTGTAGTTTAGCTCCTGTAGAACAAACTTTGTTTAATGGTCAAGAGCTGTATCAGTGCCTAGCTTAGTCAAATAGGGCTAACAAAAATCAACTCAATGTTGTTTTTGAAACAAAAAATTTGGTTGTCTCGAACTGAGTTTCAGTTTGCATGTAGCTGACTTTGGAGCATTTTATTTTGAAAACCATTGGGAATTAGACAAAACTTCTTTAAGCAATTTTGTAGTACTCTTGTAGCTCTAACAAATGGTGAAAATTGTTGATCAAAACTCACCATGGTTTGGGAGATCTGGGGGCTCAAATTTTGGGTTTCAGGTCGTGTCGTCAGGCCTGAATCGGCCCTTGCCGATTCAAATCGGCCGTGGCAGTGGCTGACCGCGTCAGGCCACGCGTGCCGTGTGGCGACCGTACGCTAGCGTCAGGCCCGCGCTGTCATGCTAAGGGGGGAACATCGAGCGCCCTCTCTCTCGCGCTCACTCTCGCTCTCCCTCTCTCTCAGCTCCCGGCGCAGAGCAACCGTAGCAGCGCCGCCGTAGTCGAGCCGACCACCGCAGCCATAATCGCTGATTCACCGCGCTCACTGCACCACCGTATCACCCGCCACCTTCTCGACCTCCTAGCGTAGCCGTTTGAGCCCAGGTGAGCACATTAGAGCCGGTGCGCCGTCACCGCAGCCATCATTGCCGCCGCCGAGCTTGAGCTCGTCGTGGCCACGCTCGCCTAACCCTCTTCCTCTCTTGCTTCTAGGCGTTAGAGCTTAGCCATAGGATGGGGAAATTAGAACGGGGCTTGGTTGAGCAATGTCGTCACCCGGCCCACCGAAACACCGCGACGCCGCTGTCGTGCCCACGCCGTCGCACTACCGTGCCTCACCGATGTCTCCGTGAGCCTAAACCCTAACCCTAGATCTCTGCTAGGTAACCCTAAAGCCATAGCCAAGCTCGTCTGAGCTTGCCATGGCCGGAGATGGTTGATGCACCACTATGCAGCTCCGCCGAGCCGCCATGAGTGCCGCCGCCCTAGCTAGAGGTCATAATAGGTACAACCACCTACACCGCTGGATGCGGGATGACGAGACGAAGCCGTTGGGGTGACAGTGTTGCCGGAGACCTCGTCGTCAGCGAGCTCTTCGACGATCAATCTTCACCAACGCTTGGAACATAGAACAGCTACGTCGTTTCTACCCTTAAACCTCCAAGCATTGTATATATTGTTTCTCGAAATATATTAAAGAAGCGTTCTTTAGTTATTCTAATTTTTCGAGAAAACTCCCCCCTCGACGGGGAACCGACGTAGATATAACGTTATAAGGGAGACTCGGCTCTGCCTCTACAGAGCCGAGCCCCCCTCGGGGGCTAGAATCGGGGGGATCCCCCTAAGTCCCAGGCACTATTTTTTAATCATTTTTTAAATAAATTTCCACGCCAAACTCTCTTGCGTACTCTGACATGCCGTGTGTAAAAATCTAAGGACCAAAAGCGCGCCTCGAGGGCAAGAGGTCGGCCGAGTCATGAGACTGCTTACGCCTCTGGGCTACGGCAACTCCCTCGCCACCTTTCGCCGGAGGGCAGCTCAGGTTTTGAGGAAATCGTTTGCACAAACCTTGTCTAGAAGCAATGCAGAAGGCAGAGGCTTGGAAAAACGATATAAACCAATTAAAAAAGCATACGCACGAATACTTTAAAAGGCCTCGACGGCCACAAATATCGTGACACGATAATAACTTAGTTCGTTTACATGGCCCCTTTGGCCCAGGTCAAGGCTCAGGATCTCCTGCGTCGCGGCGCTAGGGGGAACCACTTCTTCTTCAAAGCAGATGGCTAGAAGCGCCGCACTGGGGACCTCACCGCCTCCATCGGCTTGGTGACTGCTCATCGACCTCCTCGTCATCATCGGGCAAGATGTAACCATCGTTGATGACCTCGAGGTTGGCGGCAGAGTGCGAAAGAGACGGCGGCGTGGCACGCTTGACGCCAGATGCAACGCTTGTCGAAGTTGCTCCGCGACCAAAGCGGCTCCCGAGGAGCTACCCGACCGAGCCCCTCAGCGATTAGAGCCTCGCAGACGCAGTGCAGGCGGCGGCTGCGCATCGTCGTGCTCCTCGATCTCGGCCTCGGCGTCGCCGCCTGCTGCGACAGAGGCCTCGCCACTCGGGAAACCTCCTTCTCCAACCTGCGCCAAAACAAGCGGGATGAGGTTAAACACGAAGAGGAATAAGTCAAGCAGGGCAAAGGCCTATGGGACTTACCCTCGGATTTCTCTTTCCGATCTTTGGACCTCAACCCGTGATGCCCTCGTCGCCTTGGAGGCCTCCTTCTCCAGCTCTGCACCACACCGAGAGAGTTAGGGGGCCGAGCGCAAGAAAAATAAACAAAATAAAGGGGGCAGAACTTACCCTCGAACTTCTCCTTCCAAGCCAAGGCATTGACCCGGGAAGCCTTGGCCGCCATGAGGGCCTCGTCCAGGGCGCCCTTTGTCTCACCAAATCACAAGAAGAACAGACTTGGCAGAGATGTCGCCGCTAAGGAGCGACACGCTCTCGGCCGTGGCACGCCGCCTCAAGATATATTTACAACAACGGCGGAGGTCCTCCGCCGGCGCTCCATCTTAAGCGGTGAGCTTGTTGGCATTTGCGAGCAGGTCCCTCTGCTACCCAAGTTGGTCCCATACCTCTCTCTCTTGATGGAGGAATAACAATTTCCCGAGAGACCGGGCCTCGATCTCCTAGATAGGTAGAACAGAGGTCATACATTGCGAAAAAACTCAGAACAAGACGACACCACACGAGAAAAGAGGACGCGTACCTGGGCGACGCTGGGCAGATCGTCGTCCATGGTGGGATAAATCTGCCGTTCACACGATCGTGACCTGCTTGCCGGCCAATGATATTGCTCGAAGGAGCTCAGCGCCCCCCGACCGCATCCTCGAGGGCGAATAGAGGCTCCCCCTCTGGGACGTCCCGGCTCAGCCACGATATACGCGGGTGATTCCACCTGCGGGGCTCAGGTCGTACCCGTGCGAGGGCCGAGTTCCCCTCGCCAGGAGCTGGAACTGGCTGCTCAGTGGTGTTGTCCGCCTCGACATCCACCGCATTCTTCCCCCGAGAAGTATCGGCAGGAGAGGTCGCCGGAACCTCCACCTCCCGGGCTCTCTCCTGTGACGGCGGTAGGCCTTGGGCCAGGGGTGGCACCAAAGGTTGCCCCACCTCCATCTCAGAATCCTGGGCCACCGGGCCCGCCGCACTCACCTCAACCATCTCGGCCTCGGGAGTCCCAGGGGCCTCAGCTTTGCTCCCGGCCTCGGCGACTAGGGGCGCCCCGGCCCCATCGGACTCATGGGCCTCGGCAACGCGTGGTGTAGGCCCTTCCTCCTCCGTCTGCTCCGTAGCCGCCCCGGGAGCCTCTTCCTGAACGACCGACCTCTTCAGGTCGGCCCCAGCCGACGCCACATTAGGCTGCATGGCGGTTTGCGCCTCTGCCGCCTGTTGAGCAGTGGGACCGGCACTCACTTTGAGTGCCTTGCGCGGCGCCAAGGCTGGCACCTCCACCCGACGCTTCTGACTAAAGGAAAAACACCCACTTGGTCAGCCGATGACCATGAAGCGAGCAAGAGACAATGTGAACGTCACTGAAAAAACACTCACCTCGAGCGGGGTTGCAGCCGCTTCGACACCGCGGTTCTCCTCTGCAATGACCGCGGTGGTGGCGGAGGCACGACCCCGGCATCCACTGGTGTCGGCCGACCCTCGTCGGGCTCCGGCGCCCCCTCGACCCCCTACGGTGGTAGTTGCGTCGCCCCCGCTGCCGTCTGCTCTGTCACTACCGTCGAGCCCGGTGGGCTGACGGCACGCTTTCCCAGTGCTTGTAGCTCGGGCGTGTCAGCCTCGGACGCGGGGTGAGCGATCGCCGACCCTGGGGCGCTATCTCCTCCCCCTCCTCCTGGGAGCGCCGGGCTACTCGTCGACACCCTAGGCGCCATCTCCTCAACGTCAGGGAGATAGTCTAGGCGACCTCGCCCCCTCTCGCCCTCGTCATCTCCATCCGAGGCGTCCGTCGATAGCGACGGCGACGGGGACTCCTCCAGTGGGAGGTCATCCTTCCTTTGCTGCTGACGATGCTCATCTAGCTTCTCACGCACAAGAATCTGCTTCGTGCGCTTGGCCGCCTTGGCGTCCTTCTGTTTTTTTCTGTGCCTCGGCGTGTGCCCGGTTGATCGCTCGCCGCCTCGCGTCCTCGGGAACGGGCGGCGGGGAGGCTCGCACGTCCCTCATCCCCTGCAGGAACGACGAACGCGCATAAGGGAACGAGAAATGATGAGAAACAGAGAGGGCTCGGGGCCTGTAGTTGTCGCAGAACCGACCAATTTATAAGAATACAAGTACAATGGCAATCCGCAAGCGGTCGCACTGTCATACTTGAACCCATATAAACCCGGTAGTCCGTCGAGTACCACGACGGGTCTCGATAAATGATTTACAACAACCAAGATCGTACATGATTCAACATACATGCCACATATTACATAAAGTTCACAGATACTTTTCATCATCAGAGTACGAATAAAAGTTATTACAAACCGAGTTTGATAAATAAAGCGAAAGCAAATAAGTTCAAGATAAAGTTTCCAACATAGTTTGATATGTGCCAAGCTAGATCACGGTCCACAAAAGCAAGGATAGGAATTACTAAAGAAGCTGCCCAAGGCTTACTCCTCATCCACAATGGGATAGAAGCAACTCTTGCAATAACCGTGAAACACGATTGCCATCTGCAACAATGGGAAAATAAACCCTGAGTACGAGAAGGTACTCAGCTAGACTTACTCGTCATGAACTAGAAATAAAATGACTCTAAGGATTATGCAAAGAAATGTATAAGTGGATGTAACTTGACAACATTTTTGCGTAAAAGCAATTGAATCATGGTACGATTACAAGTTCTTTTACCAGATTATTTATAACTATCCATTTCTAGGTTAGCAACTATCCCGTGCCAAACATGTGGTATATCATTTAGAAGCATACAATAGTAGCCATAGCGGTATTGTAATTCCATTTTCATCAGAACCATCATGTTCCATAACACGATTACTACGATGTTGGAGCTAGTCAAGTTTCTCACTATCCGGGAGAGCGGCGATTGAATCGATTTCAACCCGGTGGGAATTTATTCCTAACACAAACCCAGTCTACCGATACGATAGCCTTAGGTCACCTTTGGTACAACTACGGTACACATTTCGCGGGTCCAGATTTGCGCCGCTAACTGGAACACCGGATGCCGGGATGCTCGAGCCAAGCACGCCCTTGGGATCGATCTGATCGTTCCCCGGAAGGAGCGCACAACAGAACGATTCCCGGCCTAAGTTGAATTACTCGGCTTCGCGGTCGGAACGAGTTATCCGGCCAGCTAAGTGAGAGGCATGCGTTCAATCTTGTCAGAAGTTCCAACAACGGTACAGTCCTTGATCGACACAGACGGGGATAGATCCACACCCAAGACCTCCATGTCTTGTTGCTTCTCTATCGACCTCCCGCCCGGTCTCGATTTACTTTTACCTCTTGGTTCTGTTCCACGATGGCAGACATAGCCAACCGTGCTTCGGCATCCACCTATATCTCGCAGGTGACAGGATATCACCCGACTTCTACCGGTCTAAGCATGGCTAAGCATTTATTCGATCCTGGACCTATACCGGTTAAAGGTGTAATATTTGGACAAGGAATGTACATGCATCAAGTGGTTTCATTCAACTCTTATAACCTAATGCATCAATCATAAATACATAAGTAAACATTTGTAAATTACTGGGAGACTTATAATGCTCCGGGGCTTGCCTCGCAGAAAGGAAGTAGGGCGGTGGTCAGGACACTCCGGAAGCTCTTCAGGGTTCTGCTCCACGCCTTCGGGAGCTACGGCTTGCGGATCCTCCTGCTGGTTCCCTTCCTCTGCTTCTTCGAATTCCAGCAACGTGATCTCTTCCTCTGATCCTAGATGCATGAGTATGGCATAAGTATTACGAATGCATAAATGTTAACAAGTGCATCATATTTATTGAGTAGGTGCATATCTCTTCTCGATTATTACTTAATTACTCCTACAATGCATCGACCATGCCACAAACAGTAGCTACTTGTTTCACTCATAACTGGAGTTCTACTAATCCAAAAATAGTGATCCTACACTTTCTGGAAAGCTTATCAAATTCTCTACAACTTTGTTATTAACCATTTTTACAGTACACATCAGTTTCAACATGCAACTCATCGAACTCTAGAATCAGTCCGGAAACTATTTAATATGCAATATAAAGTAACGATACTTCTACTTCATGTAATCATTCAAAATTTGACCACATAGAATCTACCAACAGTTTAAGCATACCAAATACATTTAAGATCATATAACGGTGAAGCCCAAACTATTCATTTAATTGCCTTTATTATTTTATTTATATATCTAGGTTAAATAATAAATATATATCAGATGTGCTTAATAAATTCTCAAAAATTTACAGTGCCTTACTAATGCTATCAAAGGACTACTATAAAAATTTCATGTCATTTTACCAAGTAGAATATCCTATACAAAAATGACAAGAAAGCAAGGCTTGAAATAGCATAAATGGAAAATCCTATTGAAAAGTGTCAAGCAACAGATTTCCTATTTTTCTTAACATCCATATGGTACTAGGATTACCTCCAACAAATTTCATGAATTTTGGACTCATAATTAATTTATGAAAATTCATGCAAGGATTAACTAGTCATAAAAGAAAAATCTATAACTATAAATCTACCCATGCACTGGTCCTCAAATTTTTACCAGAGCTCATATATGCAAAGACTAGCTTACCACAAAAATTTCATAATTTTTGGAGCACAGGAACTCTAGATATAAAATAAACAAATTTGAATGCATTCAAAAGCACATTTCAAATCCCTATTTAAATCTCCAAAAATTTCTACTGTACAAGTCAAGAACATATTTTTCGTAAATACTACAGTTCCTAAGGAACACTCACAAATTTATTTCAAAATTTTAGGAGCTATCAAACTGAAGATACAAAAATAACAAAACACACTTGAATCTAGAATTTTTGAACTATCTTTAAAACCTAGAGTCGGCGACAATGAGGGACCCATCGTCAGATTGGACCCCACCCGGTCGTGAGACCAAAAGCAGCAGGCAGTGGCGCTGCTCTCTGACGCTTGGCGAACTCGGCGACAATGAGTTCGCCGGTGTGTGACATCTTCACCAGACTTTCTACTCGACCTAAGCGCATCTAATGAGCCACTTGGCAGCCCTATTGTCGACTCTAGAGATGACGGCGGCGGCTATATAAGCGAGCGGCGAAGGTGGACTACGGGCGGGGCGCCGGTGAAAGCTATGGTGGCTCAAACAAACGCTTCGCCGAGCATCTACGAACTACAAGGAAGCTAGTGCGCGTGCTCGTAACTGGGTGGTACGGTTTAGGTGGGACCACGGCGACGGGAGGTGGCGGCGGAGCTCGGTGAGGCGGTGCTAAAGGGGCTAGAGCTCACCGAAGCTTGAACAATGGGCCTTGGTGGTGCAGGAGTTCTTTGGGAAGACGGTGATCGATTCTTGGTGATGGAGAAGCGGTTAGCGCGGCTTGGGCCATCAACGACGACGGTGATTGAGCTGCTGCGGGAGCGGTGGTACGCGCTTATGAGTCTTTGCAGACGGCGAAGGAGGAGCGGAAAGTGAAACCGAGGGCGCGGATGGGAGGAAGGGTAGTCTTTGGCGTGATAATGCCGCGCTCCAGACGGCGTCGTGGCGGTAGCGGTCGGTATTTGGCGGCGACGCACGGCCATATCGACCTCCACGCGACGCGCGGTGTCTGAAGCCGATCGGCCACTGTGCCGGTCGATTCAGTTGGTTCAGACGCGATAGAAGCAGCCTGACAGCGAGTTTTCGAGTCGATTATACTCCTAATCCGTGGACTTGTAGCCAAAACTTCCTAAACCGTAATTGTAGACCTATGTACCAGCTACAATACTTGTTCAAAGCACTTGTCCTAAATCGCAACATAAACAGAGAAAAATCGTGCTCAAGGTTGGCTTGTCAGGCTGTCAGGGTTCATGACTTAGCAAAATTTGCTAAGTGGTGAAATGGTTGATTTCTCTGAATTTTGAAATCCAAATTCACACATGTTAGGAGTTGATTCAGTCAAAGACCCAAAAATCAAAGTTGTTCCTTATGTCAAACACTACAACATTGCTTTAGTGAACTCCTCCATGCAAGGTCTCTAGCACCTAGTTCAACTTTAGTCAAACCTGTCACTTTGAAAATATGATACATACTCAAACCATGACTAAATGACCAAATTAGCCCTAGCCCTAAATACCAAAGTTGTTCATAATGATATCCTAAGCATGTTTAAGCAAATTGCAAGGTCATTCAATCATTTTATGTAGTAGCCACTCATAGAGCTAGTTAGGGCAATCACAGGAAACATGCCTTAAAGGCTTGATTAAGAAAAGTGACTTTCATGAACAATGTTCTAATTGCGAACCCAAGTGTGGTTACATGTTTTTGGGACTCACATCTACCAAGTATAGGTTTTCATTCATGATCATTTGCATATACACATGGAAACATGAAATAATAAGAATGTTGCATATGTTTCAATTGAATGTTTCAAATGTCAAATGCTTGATTATGAATGCTTTATGATCATGCTCATGCTATGCGAGTCAAGTTATGCAAGGCTAACACCCGAGGTGTTACAGCCCCTCCCCCTTATAAAAATCTCGTCCCGAGATTTGCAAGACCTACCATTCTTGGAAAAAGGCGGGATAAACTTCTCGTAGATAATCTTCTCTTTCCCACGTAGCATCTTGTTCACTATGATTGTTCCACACCACCTTATAGAACTTAATAATCTTACTCCTTGTTACTCTCTCCATCTCTTCTAATACTCGAATTGGCTTTTCTTCATAGGTCAAATCCGATTGAAGTTGCACGTTGGTGGGTGCAATCGCTTCTTCGAGTACTCGAAGACATTTCTTTAAGCGAGAAACATGGAACACATCAAAGATTGCACTCATCTCGGTGGAAGTTGTAATTTATCATAACCTTCCCTTTTCGTTCCAAAATTTTGTATGGCCCTACATAGCTTGGTGAAAGCTTCTTCTTCATCCCAAATCTTTTCACACCTTTCATGGGTGATACTCTCAAGTATACATAGTCACCCACTTGAAAGTCGGTGGTCTTCTTCTTTTATCAAGCATAACTTTTACATGCGGATTGAGTTGCCTTCATATGTTGTTGGATGATATGTACTTGCTCTTCGGCTTTATTGACAAAATCAATACCAAAGTATCTCCTTTCACCGGGCTCAATCCAATTCAATGGAGTTTTGCACTTTCTGCCATACAAGGCTTCAAATGGAGCCATTTTGATACTCGCTTGATAACTGTTGTTATAGGAGAATTCAGCTAAAGGTAACCATTTCTCCCATGAACCTTTTGAAGATATAACACAAGCTCTAAGTAAATCTTCTAGGATTTGGTTCACTCGCTCTGTCTATCCTGAAGTTTGCGGATGATAAGCTGAACTTCTGATTAGCTTGGTTCCCAAAGCCTGGTGTAAGTGCTCCCAGAAACGAGCTATGAACTGTGGTCCTCGATCTGAGATTATAGTCCTGGGTACTCCATGCAGTCTCACGATCTGGGAAACATATAACTCAGAGTATTTCCCCACGTGATATGTTGTGTGAACTGGTACAAAATATGCTGACTTGGTGAGACGATCAACAATAACCCATATTGAATCATGACCTTGTGGCGTCGTTGGAAGGCCTGTGATAAAATCCATGCTGATTTCCTCCCATTTCCATCCTGGAATAGGCAATGGCTGAAGTAATCCAACAGTTTTCATATGGACAACTTTTACTCTACTGCAGTTATCACACCTAGCAACATAGGCTGCGATCTCTTTCTTCATCTTAGTCCACCAAAAACGGGTTCTTAAATCTTGATACATTTTACTACTACCCGGATGGATAGACAATTTGGATGAGTGAGCTTCTTCTAAAATTTGATTCCTTAGCTCACGGTCTTTTGGTACCACTAGTCGGTCCTCAAACCATAATACACTTCTTTCGTCCAATCTAAAATGTTTGGTTTCTTGCTCTTGCATTTTTCTCTTGATGTGACTTATTCCCACATCTGTCTGCTGTAGCTCTATGATTTTGCCCTCAAGTGAACAACTGATTGTGATATTGTGTAGTACAGTAGGATGTAACAAGTTGAATCCATCTTCCAGCAATGCTTCCACAGTGTTGCAATGGGACTTCCGACTAAGTGCATCGGCTACTACATTTGCTTTACCCGGATGGTAATGCACTTCTAAATTATAGTCCTTAATCAATTCTAACCATCTTCGTTGTCTCATGTTCAATTTCGGTTGGGTAAAGATATACTTGAGACTTTTTGTGGTCGATATAGATGTGATGACATTGCCCAACAAGTAATGTCTCCATATCTTTAATGCATGAACAACGGTACGCAAGTTCCAAATCATGTGTAGGGTAGTTGACTTCATGTTTTCTCAATTGCCGAGAGGCATATGCAATTACTCTCTCCTTCTTGCATAAGCACACATCCCAAACCTATTCCTGATGCATCACAAAATACATCAAAAGGCTTTTCAATGTCTGGTTGTGCTAACATATGTGCTGTAGTCAACAAAGTTCTGAGGGTGTGAAAAGCTATTTCACATTCTGGTGTCCATTTATACCTCTCATCTTTCTGAAGTAGTCTGGTCATAGGCTTAGCTATCTTTGAGAAATCTGGAATAAACCGATGATAGTATCCTGCTAACCCTAGAAAACTCCGAACTTCATGAACCGAAGTTGGGGCTTTCCAATCCATGACCTCTTGTACTTTGGATGGGTCTACTGAGATTCCATCTCTTGATAAAATGTGACCTAAGAAAGGTACTTTGCTCATCCAAAATTCATACTTGCTAAACTTGGCATATAGCTTATGCTCCCTCGATGCTGATAGGACAATCCTCGGATGCTCTTCATGATCGACTCATTTTACGAATAAATCAATATGTCATCGATAAACACGACCACGAACTTATCAAGTTCGGGCATGAATACCGAGTTCATCAGGTACATGAAATAGGCTGGAGCATTTGTTAGTCCGAAAGACATAACCAAATACTTGTATAAGCCGTACCTAGTAGAGAAAGCGGTTTTAGGTATATCCTCCTATTCGATCTTTATCGATGGTAGCACGATCTTAAGTCAATTTTGGAGAATACCCTTGCCTTTGCTAGGTGATCGAACAAGATGTCGATGCGGGGTAATGTATATTTGTTCTTGATGGTCACAGCATTGAGTGGTCTGTAATCTACACACATTCTCAGTGACTTATCCTTCTTTTTCACAAACAATGCTGGACATCCCCACGGAGATGAGCTGGGTTGGATAAGACCCTTGTCCAATAGATCTTGCAATTAAACCTTAAGTTCCGCTAACTCATTGGGTGGCATTCTATAGGGCCTTACGGATATGGGTGCGGTGTTTGCACTAATTCGATCTTAAATTCCACGTCCCTATCCGGTGGTAGAGACTGGTAATTCCTCTGGAAATACATCCAGGAAACTCACAAACCACGGGATATCACATATTGTGGTGGTTTGGATAGCACAAAGCTAAATGTTGGGGTTCGAAATTGCGGGAGAGTGGGACTAGAAAAGCATTCCCTCCCGTGGGTTCTCTCAACATAATAGTGCGGGTGCTAGTTTCAATAAGAGCACCATGATACTTCATCCAATTCATGCCTAAGATTACACTTATCGACAACCCCGGCAATATTATCAAATCTGTTGTGTACTCTCTCCCTTGTATCGAGACGAGTACATTTTTGACTATGTTTTTGGTAGTAACAGTTCCCCCTGCTGAACTTATGTTAAAACCCCCTTTGCTTACTTCTATTATTTCTTGATCATGTCTATATGCAAATTCTTGACTCATAAATGAATGAGAAGCTCCTGAATCAAATAAAACAACAGCGGGATGCTTGTTGACGAGAAACATACCAGCCGTGACAACTTCTCCGGCGGGCACTTCCTCCACAGCGGTATAATGCACTTGTCCCTGACGTGCCCTGGCATTCACCTGCCTCTAATTGTTCTGATTCTGGTTGCTATTCCTCTTGGGGTGGGGGCATTCCTTGGACCAATGACCTAGTTGGTTGCAGTTGAAACATGGTTGATTACTTCTGAATCCGGTGGAGCTGTCCTGATTGCCATTTCCTTTCGGTAAGGCAATAGTGAATGCCCTACGGAATGGTTTACGTGGCTGTTATTCGAGCTTTCGGTGGTGGAGGCCTAAACTTGGAGTGCAGGTGGACGGAATTGTGGCCCTGCATTTGTGATAGGCGCTTTTGACTGGAAAGATCCGGATGCATCGGCCTCATATGCCCTCTTGCGACCTTTAGCAACTGCATGCATGTTGTTGTGGTTTTCTTGGGTCAAGGCATCGCTAATAAACTCATTGTACGTGGCACATCGAGAATTTGCCATAGTCTTCATCGATTTGGTACCCAAACCTCGCTTGAAACTCTCTATCTTTTTCTCCTCGGTATCCACGAAACACGGAGCATATCTGGACAAGTTGTTGAATGCGTGCATATACTCTGTGAGTGACTTTGTGTCCTTGAGCGAGCCTCATAAATTCGGTTGCTTTCATGCGCATCGAGGCCGGGGAATATGGTGTCCTCTAAAAGCCGGCTTAAAGCTGTTCCCGTGTCACTCGCGCATTAGCGAGCAAGGATGACAGAAATGTGTCCACCGGATCCCTCTTTGGTCCTTGCAATTGATGAGAAGCATACTACTGCTTTTAGATGCTCCGTGACCCTCAACAGATGGAATTTACGCTCAATGGTATTCAACCATTCATCGGCTGCGATGGTTCCTCACCACCTTGAAGATCGGAGGCTTTGTGTCCGAAACTCCTTGAATGTCTTTGTCTTTGATTTGGCTCGGCCCACAGTTGTTGTGGGTGGCCACGGCAAAGTGTTTTTTTGCGATAAAGGCGCAAAGCTTCTTCCATTGTCCTCTGGCTCCCCAAGAACTGAGCAAAGAACTCCTGAGCAGACGGCGGCGGTGGTGGTGGTAAGTCATCACCATTGCCATCGTGACTGCTACCAGCTCCAGCACGGGTGCGCGTCATCTGCGAAGTTGCACAATAAGCGATTATTGGTTGATGTCAAGAGATTGCAGATGAATCATAATCATGCCAAACTGAAATTACTGGAGAAAATTCTCAAATTCACAATAAAAACAGAGGCATAACAATTCATTCTCGCAACATGGCATCCTCAATTTGACCACTTATCGCGCTCATAACGCATGCAAATTTAAATCGTGATCACCAACAAAGGACTGGAATAACATTGATGTTCAACCAAACGTGCAATTAATCAACATTACATGATAGTCGGGCTACTAATACCAAACTTCGAACTACAGGTCCCTTACATGAATAAAGGTGATACATTAGTCCTTCCACTAAGTGCTAAGCGATCTAATCCTCATCATGATCACTATCGAGGTCAGACGCAGGATCATCTCCTTCCTCAGGTTCTACTTCTTCTTCAGGCTCTACTTCTTCTTCATCCTCGTCCCCTTCTAGATCCATCTCTGCGGCTCCAGGTGGGACATAAGGGTGGAGCTGATTATTCAGTAGATGAACCTCTTCATGCAGATTATCGTTGTATTCTTCCGCATTGGCCAGCTGCTGTCCCAGCTCAAACTGTCGAGCCCTTAGGACATCTTCCACTGGACCACTTTTGCATTTCATTTGGTGAGTTAACCGAGTCATCTCTTCAGTGAGCCTCTCAATCTCGGCGTCGTGCTCCCTCTGAAGCTATCGTCGATCCTCGCGGTCATGACCAAGAGCACCATACACACGTCTGAGGCTACCTTCCACTCCATCTAACACTCTCATCACTGCAAACATGGCGCTCATGGAAGGGTTATCACTGTTCTGCCCTTCTACTGCACCAATCTCCAAAGATCTTCCTCTTGCCTGCTGCCATGAGTCAGTGGAGGGGTTACCTCTCAGAAAGACTCTAGCCAAGGCGGCTGCCGACTCTGAGAAAAGCGATCCATGATATCCTCGGGATCCCAAAGGCTGCACGCCAATGCTTCTTCAGTTGATCCCGCCAGTTGACTCATAACACCACTGTCCACTCGAGAATCGTCACCTCGGGGGACGAACAATGGCCTCCACAAGTAACTTAGAGACCTTCCCCAAGCTGCTCATTCGCCCGAAGTAGCGGGGTTCCATTCCATCGGGATAGCCTACATAGTCGAGCACTCTCCACAAGAGTGTAGGCATCCCAAACTCTCCAAGAAAGCGTGTGGCGTTGGCGGGTGCGTGGAGCAAGCCGACGGCGGGGAGCTACGCCTCTGGTGGACTTGGTGAAGTGGTGCGCTTTGTGCGTGCCATCTGCACCATTAACATGTACCACTAGGTGAGACAAGACCATGATGGATAAGAGTTACATAACCGAGTAAGAATTTTATAAGGGAGGAACAATTTAATTATGTGCATGGTAATTATCATGATGCATGCTCGTTAAAGCACGTCCTCACAAACTTAGGGAAAATTTGTTTCTAGCGGTGAGACACGGTGGCATACATACGTTCTCTCATAAATAGTGTAACTAGTCGAGCTACACGTTTCGTTGTTAGTGTACCTACATAAAATTTCATCTCAGCCCTAAACCCATAATGAAATATGCGTAATGTAATTGTAAATACTTCCATATATGTATACCCATACATATACTTCCGTATCAATCTACCCGACAATAATTTAAACCCACAATTAAATACGTACCATATACACATGCAAGCATGCATACATAGTCGTACCAAAGCTACTCTCCCCGACCGCACGCTCACATCTGGCGGTCATACACTCATCATCTTACCTTGGCGTAGAGGCATTTGATCCATACATTACCACTCAAGTGAATGGCATCCATACTATAGCACGCCGTATGGACTGATTTAAGTAAAACCCCCATGTTAGTACTTAAATAGCCACCTAATAGTCCTTAATTTGGGCATAAGGAAAGTGATCATTGGCACACTTTAGATTTCAAATACCTATTATATAACTTTTAGTTGCTAGAGAAGGGTTTTTGGAGAACAAAACTTTTGTTTTAAATACACTTGTGACAATTAACGTTGAATCTTGCTCGATGCCACCGTGCATGAAACCGACCAATTTATAAGAATACAAGTACAATGGCAATCCATAGCGGTCGACCATCATACTTGAACCCATATAAACCCGGTAGTCCGTCGAGTACCACGACGGGTCTCGATAAACGATTTACAACAACCAAGATCGTACATGATTCAACATACATGCCACATATTACATAAAGTTCACAGATACTTTTCATCATCAGAGTATGAATAAAAGTTATTACAAACCGAGTTTGATAAATAAAGCGGAAGCAAATAAGTTTGAAGATAAAGTTTCCAACATAGTTTGATACAATACCAAGCTAGATCACGGTCCACAAAAGCAAGGATAGGAATTACTAAAGAAGCCTGCCCAAGGCTTACTCCTCATCCACAGCGGGATAGAAGCAACTCTTGCAATAACCATGAAACACAGTGCCATCTGCAACAATGGGAAAATAAACCCTGAGTACGAGAAGGTACTCAGCTAGACTTACCCGTCATGAACCAGAAATAAAATGACTCCAAGGATTATGCAAGGCTGTATAAGTGGACGTAACTTGACAACATTTTTGCGTAAAAGTAATTGAATCATGGTACAGTTACAAGTTCTTTTACCAGATTATTTATAACTATCCATTTCTAGGTTAGCAACTATCCTGTGCCAAACATGTGGTATATCATTTAGAAGCATACAATAGTAGCCATAGCAGGTATTGTAATTCCATTTTCATCCGAACCATCATGTTCCATAACACAGTTACTACGATGTTGGAGCTAGTCAAGTTTCTCACTATCCGGGAGAGACGGCGATTCGAATCGATTTCAACCAGCTGGGAATTTATTCCTAACACAAACCCAGGTCTACCAGCCACGATAGCCTTAGGTCACCTTTGGTACAACTCCGGTACACATTTCGCGGGTCCGTACTGCGCCACACAATCTAGAACACCAGATGCCAGGATGCTCAGGCCAAGCCTGCCCTTGGGATCAGTCTGATCGTTCCCCGGAAGGAGCGCACAACAGAACGATTCCCGGCCTGAGTTGAACTACTCGGCTTCGCGGTCGGAACGAGTTATCCGGCCAGCTAAGTGAGAGGCATGCGTTCAATCTTGTCAGAAGTTCCAACAACGGTACGGTCCTTGATCGACACAGATGGGGATAGATCCACACCCAAGACCTCCATGTCTTGTTGCTTCTCTATCGACCTCCCGCCCGGTCTCGATTTACTTTTACCTCATGGTTTTGTTCCACGATGGCAGACATAGCCAACCGTGCTTTGGCATCCACCTATATCTCGCAGGTGACAGGATATCACCCGACTTCTACCGGTCTAAGCATGGCTAAGCATTTATTCGATCCTGGACCAATACCGGTTAAAGGTGTAATATTTGGACAAGGAATGTACATGCATCAAGTGGTTTCATTCAACTCTTATAACCTAATGCATCAATCATAAATACGTAAGTAAACATTTGTAAATTATTGGGAGACTTATAATGTAAAGGGCTTGCCTCGCAGAAAGGAAGTAGAGGCGGTGATCAGGACACTGGAAGCTCTTGAGGTTACGCTCCACGCCTTCGGAGTCATGGCTTGCGGATCCTCCCCGCTTTGGTTCCCTTCCTCCGCTTCTTGAATTCCAGCAACGTGATCTCTTCCTCTCGATCCTAGATGCATGAGTATGGCATAAGTATTACGAATGCATAAATGTTAACAAGTGCATCATATTTATTGAGTAGGTGCATATCTCTTCTCGATTATTACTTAATTACTCCTACAATGCATCGACCATGCCACAAACAGTAGCTACTTGTTTCACTCATAACTGGAGTTCTACTAATCCAAAAATAGTGATCCTACACTTTCTGGAAAGCTTATCAAATTCTCTACAACTTTGTTATTAACCATTTTTACAGTACACATCAGTTTCAACATGCAACTCATCGAACTCTAGAATCAGTCCGGAAACTATTTAATATGCAATATAAAGTAACGATACTTCTACTTCATGTAATCATTCAAAATTTGACCACATAGAATCTACCAACAGTTTAAGCATACCAAATACATTTAAGATCATATAACGGTGAAGCCCAAACTATTCATTTAATTGCCTTTATTATTTTATTTATATATCTAGGTTAAATAATAAATATATATCAGATGTGCTTAATAAATTCTCAAAAATTTACAGTGCCTTACTAATGCTATCAAAGGACTACTATAAAAATTTCATGTCATTTTACCAAGTAGAATATCCTATACAAAAATGACAAGAAAGCAAGGCTTGAAATAGCATAAATGGAAAATCCTATTGAAAAGTGTCAAGCAACAGATTTCCTATTTTTCTTAACATCCATATGGTACTAGGATTACCTCCAACAAATTTCATGAATTTTGGACTCATAATTAATTTATGAAAATTCATGCAAGGATTAACTAGTCATAAAAGAAAAATCTATAACTATAAATCTACCCATGCACTGGTCCTCAAATTTTTACCAGAGCTCATATATGCAAAGACTAGCTTACCACAAAAATTTCATAATTTTTGGAGCACAGGAACTCTAGATATAAAATAAACAAATTTGAATGCATTCAAAAGCACATTTCAAATCCCTATTTAAATCTCCAAAAATTTCTACTGTACAAGTCAAGAACATATTTTTCGTAAATACTACAGTTCCTAAGGAACACTTACAAATTTATTTCAAAATTTTAGGAGCTATCAAACTGAAGATACAAAATAACAAAACACACTTGAATCTAGAATTTTGAACTATCTTTAAAACCTAGAGTCGTTTGACAATAGAGGACCCATCGTCGATTGGACCCACCGGTCAGTGAGACCAAAAGCAGAGCAGCGTGGCTGCTGCTCACTGACGCTGCCGCGAACTCGACGACAATGAGTTGGCCGGTGTGTTGACATCTTCACCGGACTTTCTACTCGACCTAGCGCATCTAATGAGCCACTTGGTAAGCCCTATTGTCGACTCTAGAGATGATGGCGGCGGCTATATGGCGGCGAAGGCTGGACTACTGGCGGGACACCGGTGAAAGCTATGGTGGCTCAAACAAAGCGCTTCGCCGAGCATCTACGAACTACAAGCAAGCTAGTGCGCGTGCTCTCGTGGCTGGGTGTGTGCAGTTAGGTGGGACCACGGCGACGGAGGTGGCGGTGGAGCTCGGCCGAGGCGGTGTGCGAGGCTAGAGCTCACCGAGCTTGAAGCAATGGGCAGCAGCTAGTGAGGAGTTCTTTGGGGAAGACGGTGATGCGATTCTTGGTGATGGAGAAAGCGGTTAAGCGGCGGCTTGGGCCGTCATCGCGACGACGATGGCTGCTGGAGTCTTGCGGCGGTTGCACTTATGGTCTTCGCAGACGGCGAAGGAGGAGCGGAAAAGTGGCGAGGGCGCGGATGGGAGCGCAAGCGGTCTTTGGCGTGATAATGCCGCGCTCGGGCGATGTCGTGGTGGCAGCAGCGGTCGTATGGCCTGAGACGCAGCGGCCATGGCGACCTCCACGCGGGCGCTGGTGTGTTTGAAGCCCGTCGACCCTTTGTCTTGGTCGATTCAGATTAGTTCAGAGACAGCGATAAAGCGACTGACAATGAGTTTTCGAGTCGATTATACTACTAATCCGTGGACTTGTAGCCAAAACTTCCTAAACCGTAATTGTAGACCTATGTACCATCTACAATACTTGTTTAAAGCACTTGTCCTAAATTGCAACAGAAACAGAGAAAAATCGTGCTCAAGGTTGGCTTGTCAGGCTGTCAGGGTTCATGACTTAGCAAAATTTGCTAAGTGTTGAAATGGTTGATTTCTCTAAATTTTGAAATCCAAATTCACACATGTTAGGAGCTGATTCAGTCAAAGACCCTAAAATCAAAGTTGTTCCTTATGTCAAACACTACAACATTGCTTTAGTGAACTCCTCCATGCAAGGTCTCTAGCACCTAGTTCAACTTTAGTCAAACCTGTCACTTTGAAAATATGATACATACTCAAACCATGACTAAATGACCAAATTAGCCCTAGCCCTAAATACCAAAGTTGTTCATAATGATATCCTAAGCATGTTTAAGCAAATTGCAAGGTCATTCAATCATTTTATGTAGTAGCCACTCATAGAGCTAGTTAGGGCAATCACAGGAAACATGCCTTAAAGGCTTGATTAAGAAAAGTGACTTTCATGAACAATGTTCTAATTGCGAACCCAAGTGTGGTTACATGTTTTTGGGACTCACATCTACCAAGTATAGGTTTTCATTCATGATCATTTGCATATACACTTGGAAACATGAAATAATAAGAATGTTGCATATGTTTCAATTGAATGTTTCAAATGTCAAATGCTTGATTATGAATGCTTTATGATCATGCTCATGCTATGCGAGTCAAGTTATGCAAGGCTAACACCCGAGGTGTTACAGTAGTGGCACGTGACTTACCAGGGAGAGATACCCCCGCGACGGGCACATGATAATGTGGGTCAGACCACTGCTCTTCATCTTCCCGTCCACCATCTCCCTCACCCGACGTAGAACCACCTCCTCGTTGAGGGCGGCGGCAGACATACGAATGCCTTCGATTGGCTCATCCGGTCTCATATCGAACAAGCGCTGCCGCCGAGCCATAAGCGGCAGTACCCTCCTATGGTGGAAGGCCGCCATGACCACATCCACCATAAGGCAGCGGTTTCGCAGCTTCTCCAGCCCGTCTAGGAGTGGCTGTGGCTTAGGCTACTCTTCTCTCAGGACGCCATACCTCCGCTTCTCCGGATAGTCCTCCACGATCCGTCAGGTGTAGGGGGGAAGCCCACCGTCATCGTTGTGGAGATAGAACTAGCTGGTGTACAAGCGGCGATTGGATGACGCAAGCTGGGCCGGGATGTACAGGTGCTGCCGGTCTTGGCGCACCTGGAGAGTGCAGCCGCCGGCCCTCACCATCTTCCTCGTACCCGCTGTACCCGCCGGCTTGGTGGTATGCCCTGCTCGGAAGAGGTGGAGCCACAGCTCCCAATGGGGGGCAATCCCTAGATACCCCTCGCAGACGGTGACGAAAATAGCTGCCTGCGTGATGGAGTTGGGGTTGAAGTTGTGTAGCTCCACCCCATAGTAATGCGGGAGCGCCCGCATGAATCGGTCCGCCGGCACGCCGAGACCACGCTCGTGGAAAGAGACGAAGCTCACGACGTACCCTTCGCGTGGCCGTGGCTCTCGCTCGCCCAACGGAGCAATCCACTCCGGCCTGTCGAGGTCGGTGATCGGACGAAGAGGGCCGTCGTCGATGAGCGACTGCAGCACCTCCACGAACACGTCGGACAGCTCCCAAGGATCCACCGGGAGGATGACAGGAGGACCGCCGGCCATTGCGTGATGGAGAATGAGGGCTACAGCGGTAAGTCTCTCTCGCTCTCTCTCTCTCTCTCACTCTCCCTCTTCTCCCTTCTTCTCCCTGGCGCTCTCTGTTCTCGGCAACGGCTCGAAGGCGGAAAAGGTGAGTACAGGCAAGGTAAGGAGGGGATGGTCGAGACTCGTTTCGTATTTATGCAGGGAAAGGACAAAATGGTCAGGCGATGAAATCGGGGAAGTTTCCCTCGAGTCCGGGCACAGTAAATCTAGATCCAATTTCACCGTCCACGCGCCCACCTTTTCCTCATTAATCGCACGGGCGGTTATGTCCTGTCCGCTGACACTACGTCGCTTCCAACCGTAGCAACGGTAGGCCCCGAGAGACCGCCTCAAAAGGCGCGCCTACCATTGTCAGTCGATGGGAGGGGAATATTCCCCCAGCCGATTCCTTCCAGACTAAGGAACTGGGCGCCGAGCCCATTATGGTCCAGGGGTTCGAAGGCTGGACCCCAGAGGGTTTCGACAGCCACCCCAGGACAACAGAGTTAGGGACAACTATGGATGAGCCCGTACATGGCTGAGGCCCGAGCAAGCGATCGCTCGGGATGTCCTAAGTCATTTCCGAGACCAGCAGGGAGTTCTCCGAATGGGATCCCACCATAGGGATGCGCCGAGCCCTCGGGGCCAATCGAACGGCCCTAGGACCCAATAGAGAAGCCATCTGGTACTTTTGGAGTGCGTCTCCGGACCACTAGCCGACCCCTATCGAATGGGGCACGGGCCTCCTCTCGGACTTACCCGATAGCAGCTCACCGAAAGTGTCACTGCTCGTGCCCACCGAGGGTAGCCTGGCATATTCCACCCCTCCTTCCGAGCGAAAAGGATGCGCGAGGGTCTTATAAAAAGCCAGGGGAACTCCTGACCGCCCTCTCGCTCCATGCGGAGGCTCGGGGGCTCTCCCTGCAAACTTTGCTGAGACCCAGCGACCTAGGCTCACACTCGAGGGGGCTCGGCAAACAACCCCCTCCTTCTAAGCGAAAAGGATGCGCAAGGGTCGCATAAAAAGCCAGGGGAACTCCTGACCGCCCTCTCGCTCCGTGTAGAGGCTAAGGGGCTCTACCTGCAACTTTGCCGAGACCCAGCGGCCTAGGTTTGTACTCGAGGGGGCTCGGCAAACACACCCCTCCTTCCAAACGAAAAGGTTGCGCAAGGGTCATACAAAAAGCCAGGGGAACTCCTGATAGCCCTCTTGCTCCGGGCAGAGGCTAGGGAGCTCTTCCTGCAGATATGCTGAGACCCCACGACCTAGGCTCGCACCCGAGGGGGTCTCAGCAAACAAACCCTCATGCGCGAGGGGCATATAAAAAGCCAGGAGAGCACCTAACGGCCCTCTCGCTCCGTGCAGAGGCCAGGGGGCTCTTCCTGCAAGTTTGCTGAGACCCAATGACCCAGGTTCGCACACGAGTGGGCTCAGCAAACAACCCCTCCGTCCGAACGAAAAGGATGTGCGAGGGTTGAACAAAAAAGTCAGGGGGACCCCTGACCGCCCTCTCACTCCGTGCGGAGGCTCGAGGGCTCCTCTTACACCCAAGACAAGGACAAGCGACCCAAGCCCGTACCTGAAGACTCGAAAAAATGCCATAAAAGGGCATCAAGCCCGTTACGGTCTAGGGGTTCGAAGGCTGGGCCCCTAAGGGTTTCGACAGCTGCCCCAGGGCAACAGAGTTAGGGACGACTATGGGCGAGCCCACGCTTGGCCGAGACCCGAGCAGACGACTGCTCGGGATGCTCTAAGTCGTGTTCGAGACCAACAGGGAGGTCTCCGAATGGGATCCCACCGTAGGGAGGCACCGAGCCACCAGGGCTTAGCGAACGGCCCTGGCACCCACTAGAGAAACCCTTTGGTACTCTTGGAGTGCGTCTCTGGACCGCTAGTCGACCCCTAATGAACGGGGTTCGGGCCTCCACTCGGACTTACCCGATAATAGATCGCCGGAGGTGTCACTGCTCGCGCCCACCGAGGGTAGCATGGCACCCTCCACCCCTCCTTCCGAACAAAACGGATGCGTGAGGGTAATGCAAAAAAGACAGGGAAACTCCTGGTCGTCCTCTTGCTCCGAGCAGAGGCTCGGGGGTTCTTCCTATAACTAAACCGAGGCTCAGCGACCCGAACTCGCATTCATAGGCTTGGCTAGCGCAATAAAAATCCATCGCACAACGTAAGAAAAGCCCCTGGAGGAGTCAAATCACTCCTCTAGGGTCTCGGGGGCTACACCCGGCGGGTGCGCTCGCACGCACCCACCGAGACCTCGAGTACAAAACACAATCCCAAACAGGAGCTGTTGCGAGCCAAGTCTTGGCAAAACCTCAGGAGAGTGCCCTCACTCCTCCCAAGGCTTAGGGGCTACTGTCGGATACCGCAAGAAGGGGTACCCTAAGCAAGAACCAAAAATATTGCTTAAACCTTGCAAAAATCAAAGCCGAAAGACTACCGCAAGGTCTCAGCAGATTCTCCTATTCGCCCAAGGCCTTGCGTCGAAGCCTAATGCGAAAGGCCAAAAGCTCCCCGAAAGGCCTCGGACGGGATGTCAATTCTCCGATTCGCTCGAGGCTAGGCTTGGCAAACAACCTCGTTACCTCCATCCTGACCGAACTCCTCTGACAAAACGTCACATCCAGATTAATGCGCCCAACTACTCCCGCAAACATCAGCCGCACACGGGTACAGTGTGGGCAGAGCGACCGATGGGACAGGGGACCGGGCGCAGCAGGGGTTACCTGCCACTGTGCTCATCACTATGCTCCTTACTGACACCCATACTGCCTTGTGCTACCTAACCCCTATGCCAAGGACAAAGCGGCGTGGAAGGTCAAGTCCAGGTCCCTGTAGTCTCAGCAATAGCAGAAGAGCCCAGCTGCTCGTTCTCCTCCTCGTCCGAGACCCCCCGGCAGGGCCTCGGATGTACCATTCTTTCTCCGCCTCAGCCGAGGCCAGGCTCGTCCCGCATCCTCGTCGCCCGTGACCTCAACCACTTCAAACCTGACCAGCACGGCGTGCCAGACAAGTATCGATCTCCATTCCCAATGCCATACTGCTACAGGATAAAACTGCAGTAGGCCCCACGTGTAACTTACTCATGTACTCCTGGCTCCTTCCTTGCGGTTATAAAAGGAAGCGGTCAGGGATAGCTCAAGGGGAGGAGGACATATGATAGAACCACGCTCCCATACTCGCCCTAGACACATCCTATAACACCCACGCTCCCGGGCTGCTTGAGAGCAGCGTCTCAAGCACCTCGCACCATCCCACGCCGAGACCTAGGACTAGCTCCCTCTCTCACCCAGCTTGTAACCCCCTACTACAAGCACTTCGGTGCAAGGAATATAATACCGATCTCTCAGACTAGACGTAGGGCACTAATTGCCTGAACCAATATAAACCTTGTGTCTCTTTGCATCACCATCCGAGATTAGGGGCACGCAGTTCATTTTTACTAGTTGGTTGAGGACCCCCCGGTCCGAAACACCGACAAGTCGATTGCTATAATAGCAAGCCATATTGATTGCTTCGGCCCAAAATGAATGACTCACGTTGTACTCACTCAACATAGATCTTGCCATGTCAATCAAAGTTCTATTCTTTCTTTTAACTAGGCCATTTGATTGTGGAGTATACTTGGCCGAAAATTGATGCCTAATTCCAAACTCATCACACAAATGATCCACTCTTGTGTTCTTGAACTCACTTCCATTGTCACTTCTCACTTTCATGATGGTTATTTCAAACTCATTATGGATTCTCTTGATGAATGTCTTGAAGGTTGCAAACACATCACTCTTGTCAACAAGAAAGAACACCCATGTGTATCTAGAGAAATCATCCACAATCACAAATCCATATTTGTTTCCACCAATGCTAGTGTATGTGGTTGGTCTAAACAAGTCTATGTGCACCAACTCAAATGCTTTAGATGTGCTCATCATGCTCTTCTTAGGATGTGTGTTGCCAATTTGTTTTCCGGCTTGACATGCACTACATAGCTTATCCTTCTCAAATGTGACATCTTTCAAGCCTCTAACTAAGTCATGCTTGATCAACTTGTTCAATTATTTCATTCCAACATGACCAAGCCTTCTATGCCATAACCAACCCATGCTAGACTTAGTTATCAAACATGTTGACAATTGAGCTTCTCTAGCATTGAAATCAACCAAGTATAGATTCTCATATCTAAATCCTTTGAATATTAAGTTAGAGCCATCTACACTTATGATCTCTACATCATCCACACCAAATACGCACTTGAAACCAAGATCACACAATTGAGCTATTGATAATAGGTTGAAGTTCAAGCTCTCTACTAGTAGCACATTGGAAATACTCAAGTCATTGGATATTGCAATCTTACCAAGACCTTTGACCTTGCCTTTGCCATTGTCACTAAATATGATACTATCAATCCCATTGCTCTTATTTTCATTGATTGAATTGAACATTCTTGGATCATCGATCATGTGTTGTGTGCACCCACTATCAAGCACCCAATGCCTTTCTCCGGGTTTATAATGGACTTACAAAAGAAGATCAATTCCTTTTAGATACCCAAACTTGCTTGGGTCCTTGAAGATTAGTTACCAAGGTCTTTGGTACCCAAATGACCTTCTTCTTTGGGCCCACAATTGGTGTACCAATGAACTTAGCCTTTACACCATTTGCACCCTTAACAAGCATGTAATAAGAATCAAATCTAATTGAGGATACATTAGGTTGCTTGTTCTTGTTAGTCTTGCAATATTGCTCTATATGCCCAACTTGCTTGCATCTATTGCAAAACCGACCATTGCCCTTCACAAAGCTAGTTTTGGGAGTGACAAAGGTCGCCTTGCCTTTTTTGGGGGTATAGCCTAATCCCTCTTTGTTGAGAGAAAACCTTTGGCTACCCAAGCACTTTAGCAAGCGGGCATCTCCACCGTAGGCATTGCCTAAGGTACAAGTGAGTTCATTCACCTCCTTCTTGAGGTTCTCATTTGCCACCATTAGTGAGGCACCACTCAAAGATGAAGTTGAAGTACAAATACTACAAAAGGGTTAGTGGGAGCAACAACAATGGGCTTATAAAAAGATTCATCAATAATATCACATGTTAGTCCCACATCACAAGACACAATCACTTGCTCCTTCTTGGCTTCCTCCATTTTGACTTGCTCAATGAGAGAGGAGTGAGCCTTTTCAAGCTTAGAGTGAGATTTGCCAAGCTTCTCATGGGCTTCTAATTGCCTCTCATGAGTGGCATTGAGCTCATCAAGAGATTGCTTAAGAAATTTGATTTTCTTATGCAATTCTTTGCACTCCGTTCTCTTCATCTCAAAGCAAGTGTGCACTTGCTCACACATGTCCATGAGCTCCTCCTTGGTGTACTCCTCCTCAGCATCATCACTCCTACAAGCATCACTTTCACATTTATCATTATTACTCACATCATATTTTACCTTGGTAGGCTTTGCCATGAGGCATATCGATGGAGTGTCGAAGATAGAGAGCTTGTTGTTGATGGCGATGCTTGCTAGTGCTTTCTTGATAAATTTCTTGCCATCATCACTAGACCCATCACTATCCAAAGAGCCATCACTATCCCAAGTGACCACATAGCCTCCACCCTTCTTCTTCTTTTGGAAGGTCATCTTCTTCTCCTTCTTCTACTTCTTGTTCTTCTTCTTATCCTCATCATTGTCACTATTGTAGGGACAATCCGCTACAATATGATCGGGGCTCTTGCAATTGTAGCATCTTCTCACATATTCTTTGCTATTGGTGTGATCTCTTCTCTTTCTTGCACCATAGCCCTTCTTCTTCATGAATTTGCCCATCTTGCGCACAAATAGAGCCATGGCTTCATCATCAATGTCACTAAGATCCTTATCATCACTTGATTCTTTCTTGGACTTGCCCTTGTTCTTGAATGATGAGCTAGCCTTGAATGCTACACTCTTCTTCTTCTTGTCTTCGTCTTCCTTCTTGTCATCCTTGTCAACCCCTTCCCTTTTCACACGGTATGTCTCTTGTGTCATGACATCACCTAGTACTTGGTTAGGGGTAACCTCCTTCAAATTGCCTCTTATGATAAGCAATCTCAACATCTCAAATATTGGAGGTAAGCACATCAAGAACCGATAAGAGACATCATCATCATTGATCTTTTCTCCCAATGCCTTCAAATCATTGATAATCGCTTGTAATCGATGGAACATCTCTGGAATGCTCTCATCTTCCTTCATCTTGGAGCTTGTCAACTTGTCCTTGAGAATATACAACTTGGCACTCTTCACCACTAGTGTGCCCTCATATGTTTCCTCCAATCACTTGCACACCTCATTAGCTCTATCATAATTCTTGATTTGTTCAAACACCTTGGAATCAATGGCATTGTATATGGTGTTGAGAGCCATTGTATTGCATTACTTGTTGGTCTTGTCTTGGTTAGTGAGATTGTCGGGATCAATGATAACATAGTCACTTTCGGTCACATCCCATACTTGATCATTGATTGAACCAAGATACATCTTCATCTTTCTCTTCCAATAATCATAGCATGTGCCATCAAAGAACGGTGGTTTGCCCCCACATGGTTGAAAATAACTTGAGCCATAATTTGACACCGAGGTTGTTAAGCCTTCAATCAAACGGTGACCATGACTCTGATACCACTTGAAAGATCCTAATATGGCAAGAGGGGGGTGAATAGCCTATTTAAAATCTACAAACCAACTAGAGCAATTTGATTAGTATGACAAATAGCAAAAAGCATACTTGCTCTAGCTCTACAAGGGTTGCAAGCCACCTATCCAACAATTCAAGATGCTATGATAACTAGACACATAATTTATTAAGTCACTACTCACTAAGAGCTCTCACACTTGCTATACTAAAGAGCTCCACTAGATGAACTTAAGCGATAAAGCAAGCTCTCAATTTTAGCTACACTAAAGAGCTTACTACAACTAGTTTGCGGGTATGTAAATGAGTAAGGTGATTATACCGCCGCATAGAGGAGTGAACCAATCACAAGTTGAATACTAACTCAATCACTTGGAGAATACCATAGGGCAAGTGACAACCAATTTTCTTCTGAGGTTCACATGCTTGCCAACACGCTACGTCCCCGTTATGTTGACCAACACTTGGTGGTTCAGCGGCTAAGAGGTGTTGCACGAACCTCGTCCACATAATTGGACACCGCAAGAACCTACTCACAAGTGAGGTAAATCAATAACATGAGCAATCCACTAAGGTTACCTTTTGGCGCTCTGCCAGGGAAGGCACAAGTCCCCTCACAATCACGGGAGATGGCCACGAACAATCACCAACTCGTACCAATCCTTCTCCGCTGCACCAAATCGTCTAGGTGGTGGCAACCACCAAGAGCAACAAGTGAATCCCATAGAGAAACACAAACACCAAGTGTCTCTAGATGCAATCACTCAAGCAATGCACTTGGATTCTCTCCCAATCTCACAAAGATGATGAATCAATGATGGAGATGAGTGGGAGGATTTTGGCTAAGCTCACAAGGTTGCCATGTCAATGCCAATGGCCAAGAGAGTGAGCTTGAGCCAGCCATGGGGCTTAAATAGAGAGCCCCCACGAATAGAGTCGTTGGCTCCTCTGTCCTCTGAAAAATTGGGGCAACCGGACGCATCGGTCGGTTTGACCGGACGTAGGACGCTAGCGTCTAGTCCTCAGATTTTCGCCATGTGTCCCTAACTTCAAATACTAATCGCCCAATCTCAACGGTTATCAACGCACTTAAGTTGTGACTGGACGCACTGCTCGAAGTGACCGGATGCTCCAACACTAGAGTCCAATCGTTTCCAGTAAGGTTCCACTCATGACCGGACGCATCCGGTCATGCCCGACTAGACTCGTCCAGCTTCCGATCACTCACCCTCTTCTCTGTGCGCCGTCACATTAGCATGACCGGACGTTGAACAGTGTTCAGCCAGAGTCCGGTCACCTACATCTGTGTACGTCACTAGGTGACCGGACGCATCCCCTGTGCGTCTGGTGTGGCAGAATCACCCCAAGTAAGACACGGAGGCGCTCGTCTTTCACTAGACACTAAGCACCCCGTAAGCAAGCTACAACGGTGGTATCCGTCGGGCACACCCCAAGGGAGAACCCGAAAGATCCACATTTTCCCCAAGGATCCAATAATGAGAACAAGTTACAATGCTTAATCCATTTCATACATCCAGAGTTCTTAGAAATTCATTATTACATTGCCAAATGTTAGAGTGGGGAATATTAAACAACGAAAATCGAAAATAAACATTTAGCGATACAGAACAAGGATTCGTCTGTGCCCACCAGATGAATCCTCCACACAGAGGTACTCCTCATGTGTTACCTGCAATAGGGGTAAATAAACCCTGAGTACATAATGTACTCGCAAGACTTATCCGACTAGTGGGAATAATTTCCCGACTCCAAGGGATATGATAAGCTTTATGGTTTGCTGGGTTTCCTTTTTGCAAAAAGCAATACTAATAGTGAGTCCTTATTTGTGTTATTATTAACAGCTGTATTAATTTATTATCTAGCCAGTCTATGTAAGCACCTGTTCTACTTTCAAGCAAGAGTTGAGCAATCAGTTCCATTTCATCACCTTTCATCTTCTAGTTCTTACTACGGTGCTAGAGTTTAGACAAGCCGTACCGGATTTCCCAGCGATTCGCGAATCAATTCCTCTAGCTGGGTACCCCAAAAACACATGCCCCGCTTGTACCCCGGGCACAAGCAGGACCAACCCATCACCCTCCTATCCTGGGTGTCTAGGTCCCCGTCCAAACTTGGACTCTAAGCCCCCACTCCTGAGTCCCGGACTTAGTGCGGTGCAAGGACCTCCACCATCCCTACCTCCAATCAGTCGGTCCAAAAAGAGCCGGATCCACTACAAGAGAGCAACGAGTCTTCCAAGCGCCCATACACAAATATGTGCTCGGGATAATAAGTCTGTGACTTGTCTAGCGTCCAATGCAACGGCCGGTCCTTAACTGACATAGACAGGGAAAAAGTGTGACCAAGCTATGCCTTATTGGTCGCAGGACACAACCTCTTACACCCACCAGTACCCAACCATATCCCTACCCGGTCACCATTTTCTCTTCCACTATTTTATCATGAGTAATCATAATTATCACCTATTGTGAGTAACGGTAGGTTACTCACGCTACCGATAACCTGAGCATAGCAGCTACTCGACCTGTAATAGTAGGACTCATAGATAGATATATTTATGCATATAGTTTTCATAAAATGCCTATAACATAAATGCACATCATATATATATATATATTCATATATATATATATTCATTGATAATAAAATATGGGTTATGCACCGGGGCTTGCCTTGGGCAGACGGTGGGTCAGCAAAGTCAGCACCCCTCCTATATGAGGATCTCCTCCTCATACTCCTCAATGATCTCTTCATAATCTTGTTCGTCCACGGGCACGAACTCTATCAACTCGTGATCTACATGCATGAAATGATGATGCAACACTTAGTAACACGACAACAGCAGCTCTTAAAATAAAATACATCTATCAAGCTACTAAGTGAGTTCGACCGACTAAGGTGCTAAGTTACCTACTGTTACCACTAACAAGTATGAAGCATGCCATATATTATCTTAACAACTAAAGGTATTCTTACTTCTAATACCGATTTACTCTATATATGATAAAACAAGGATAATACCTACTCTATTTATCAACCTACTCTAGGGCTACAAAAATTACAGTGAGTACATAATAATCTAATGAACCTACTATAAGATTTTCATGGCTAAAGCTATCATCAATTTGCCACAAAAATTCCTACAAATATTAAGCTACATAATACTAAGCTTTCTAAATTGAATTTATGAACCTATCATTATCACAATTAACTATAAACAAATTACACCAGCAGATAGACGGCATTTTTGTGAACCTAGCAAGATTTGTTTCACTATTTTTGGACATCTACAACATTTACTATCATTTTCCAAAGATCAGCTAACAACTGAATTGAATAAACCGTTACGAATTTACTAGAAAATGAAAACCGAATTCAAACCATGGCCCATTAATCGTGGCGCGGCCCACAACCTCGCGACGCCGCTGCGTGCCTGAACATTTGCTAAAACATCCTCCTTCTCCTACCGAATCTAACCAAGGTCCACCGTACTATTTCTCTAGTCAGCTATCTTATGAATGTGACCCTCCCCTTTTTCTTCTTTACCACGGCCGAGTCCCCCGGGCATCGGCGCGTGCACCGGCGTCGGTGGCGCTGGCACCGGTGGTTACGCCGGTGAGCCCAGTCCTTCCCCGCCCTAACTACGGGGCCGACACTTACCTAGGAGTGAACGCAAAGCGCTGGGCGAAGGAAACGCAAGCTAGGGACACTGCAGCGAGGTCGGACCACGGTGGCGGAGATCCTGCAACCACGGCGGTGGTGTTCCAGTGAGTGACAACAAAGCCATAGAAAATGGGGTAGCTAGGGAGCTCAAGGAACTAACCACGGAACCAATCGAGGCGGTGGTTTGATCGAAGACGGCCCGAGCCGAGCTGGCCGCGTGTGTTAGCATATTTTCACAAACATTTTCAAGGGTGTTCGCTTTCCATTAGATCCTAAATGCATATGCAATGAGTTAGAGCATCTAGTGGCACTTTGTTAACCGCATTTTGATATGAGTTTCACCCCTCTTAATAGTATGGCTATCGATCCTAAATATGATCACACCCACTAAGTGTCTCGATCACCAAAACAAAAAATGCTCCTATCAAGTTTCACCTATGCCTTGACCTTTTTGTTTTTATTTCTCCTTTTTCCAAGTCCAAGCATTTGATCATCACCATGCCATCACCATCCTCATGTCATGATCTTCATTTGCTTAATCACTTGAGTCATGCTACCTATCTCATAATCACTTTGATAAACTAGGTTAGCACTTATGGTTTCATCAATTCACCAAAACCAAACTAGAGCTTTCACTCCATTGATTCCCCAACTCTAAAGAGCACTTGGTTCACATTTTGGCCAGCGGTTGTGTTTGTTACTCTTGGAGCTTGGCTCCTAGCCGGCTAGAGCATCGCCCATGGAGCTTGCCAACTTGTGTAGCAGCATCGGGAGGTTTGTAACCATCTCTTAAAGCTTGTAAACTTATCCCTCATCTCAAGAGTTAAGTCTCTTGACTTGAGAACGAGGAAGGGTTGGAAAGTCCTAAGCCTTAGTGGCTAACCTCAACAACATGGAGGTGGCAAGCCTTGGTGGCGAGCCAAACCATGGGATAAATCATTGTGTCACTTGTGCTTGATTTACATTACTTGCATGACATATTGTGGTTGAGGTAATTTCTAGGGTTTCTAGTTGATCTACTTGTGTGTGGTGTTCCTACTACTTATAGCTCTTGATCTATGATTGTCATACCTGCAATATGCTAGGAAATTTCTCTGATCTAAGTCTTCGTTCACGGATTTTGAACTGTGACTCGAAGTTGACTGTAGGTGCGACAGTGCTGTTGTTTTGGCCCGACAGTGTCGCAGTCCGGTAGTGCCGCCCTCTAGAGCGGCAGTGTTGCAGGGTGAATTTGATAAAAGTTTGAGTGTTTATTTTGACAGGCCTATTCAACCCCCTCTAGGCCAACCAAAGATCCTACAAGTGGTATCAGAGCAGGTTACCTCATATACGCTTCACCGCATGAGGTATGGAGGCCGAAGGAGGAACTAGTAGCGTGAAGTGTGTGGATGTCGACACGGACAGCAGCGAGCTGAGCGCATCAACAGCGAACAACACCACACTACCACATCTTGAGGCTACTGATGCCGAAAGATCTCTTGATAATAATGAGAGAAGAAGATGGAAGGAGGCAAGAAAGCTAAAAAGAGAAGCAAGAGAGAAGAAGAAGGAGGAGGAGCGGTTAGAGGAGAAGAAGCAAAGGAAAGAAGAAAGAAGGTTTAAGAGAGAAGCAAGAAGAAAAAAGAAGAGAAGCTAGGAAGAAGAAGGAAGAAGAAGAGAAGGCAACAAGTGCATCATCAAGCATATCAAGTAGTTCTGAAGATGGAGATGATGATGAGTCATACCAAGTGTCGAAGGGAAACAAGAAGGAGAAGAAAGGAAAGGGCAAGGCCAACAACAACAAATATGACACCATATCGTTTAACTACTCTTCTATTCCTATGGCTAACCATGATCGGAGGTCTTTCATCAATATGCCCGCGAGCAAGTTACTTCATTTCAATGGAACTAACTTTGCCAAGTGGAAGCACTTGATGAGAGCTTATCTTATAGGTCTTCACCTTGACATTTGGGAGATTGTTTGCAATAGATTTGAGTCATCGGTTGATCCCAAGAACCCAACACTAGAAGAGATAAGAATCATTCACCTCAATGGTCAAGCCACAAGTGTGTTTCTTAGTGCCTTGATGATAATGAGTACAATAGAGTGATTGGAGTTGATGTTGCCAAGCAAATATGGGACACTTTGCACCTAGCACATGAAGGGGTTGACAAAGTGAGAAAGGCAAGAATTGACTTGTTGATTTTAAAGCTCAACTGGATTGTAATCTTGGATGGAGAGGGGCCACAAGAGATGTTTGATAGGTTGATGACAATGGTGGGCAAGATTAGAGGCTATGGTTGTGATGAGCTAGATGATCACAAAGTTGTCAAGATTATGTTGAAAACTTATTCACTTAGAAATGAGACCGTAGTCACTCTAATTAGAGACAAGAAGAAGTTTAAGTACTTCACACCAAATGATGTACTTGGGATGATCTTAACCTTTGACATACAAAGAGAAGAAGCAAATGAGATGAAAAAGCTTGGAGAATTGCAAGCAAAGTTAGAGGGCATCAAGATCAAAGATGTAGCTCTCAAGGCCAACAAATCAAGCAAGCAAGGCTCTACAAACAAGTCCAAGATCAACCAACAAGCTTCAACTAGCAAGCCCAAAGCAAGCAAGCAAGTTCAAGAAAGAGTAGAGACCACATCATCTTCAAGTGAAAGTGAAAATGATGATAATCAATATGAGAAAGTTGATGATGTTGCTATCTTTATGAAGAGGTATCACAAGGGGCGAAAGAAGCAAGGCTACAAGGTAGTGAAGAGAAGCTTTCCAAACAAGAAAAAGAGGACATGCTACAAATGTGGAAGCACCGATCACTTTATTGCCAAGTGTCCATATGTGATCAAGGACAACAAATACAAGAAGGACAAGAAATAGGAGAAGGCCGACCGCAAAAAGAGCAAGAAGTACATGGGAGAGGCTCACATTGGGCATGAATGAGAATCAACTAAAGAGAGCACAAGTGAAGAGGATGAGAAGGTTGCAACTATTGCTATTCACAAGTCATCCCCTACACCAAGGTTCTTCAATGACATGTCCGATGATGACTACTACTTTCCTCACATTTGTCTCATGGCAAAGGGTGAGAAGGTAAAATTCAAATCGAAGGCCAAATCTCCTCCACCTCCTAGTGATATCTCTAGTAGTGATATTAGTGATAGCTCTAGTGATGATGAATCTAGTGTTGAAGAAATAAATATGATAACTAAAAATTTGGATGGAAAGACAAAATTATTCATTACTAAGCTAATAGAGGATTTAGAGAGTGTTCAAACCGAGCTAGAATCTAGAGAAGAGACTCTTATCCAACAAGAGGATCTCTACATTGCTAGCAAAGAAGCTCTTGCATTAGAGAGAAGTGAGGTGGAATCCTTGCGCAAGGCTTTGGCCAAAGAGCAAGAGGACCATGCTATTACAAAGAAAGCAAATAAAGCTCTCAAGAAAAAGTATTGTGACTTGAATGAAAAGCACAAAGAACTTGAGATGCAATATGACATTCTTTGGGATAGCAACTCACATCTCTCTAAGGCAAAGGAAACCTCTACTCCCTCCACTAGTCAAGGTTATGGAAAATGTTTTAATCTTGATTTGAATACATATTCCACTAACCTTGCAAACATGGAGGCTATGAGAAAGGAAATTGCTAGGCTCAATGAAGTCATTAGAAAAGGGTGGATAGGTAAGACCTAATCCAATGATAAGAAGAATGATGAATCAAATGGGCCATAATTCAAGCAAGGAAGGCATCGTTCAATCAAGCATGGGCTTGGACACACAAAAGGAGCCAAGACAAATGGAAGAAGGATAGTGAATGGCTTTGAGTGTGTGCAGTTTGAAAGGAAGGGTAAATTTGGTACAGATCAGCCTGCATAGACCGTGGCAGTGCAACATCCCCAAGTGGCAGTGCCGCGGTGAAGGGAGGCAGTGCCGTACCCCACAAAAATGAGAAGGCTACCAATTCTGCTCCTGATCAAACTAAGCCCAAGAAGAAGGTGTACCAGGAGAAATAGGTTTTCTAGAAGCCTAAGGAATCAGTGTGGGCCACCAAAAATAAGTATGCCTATCAACGGAAGACCTATGCACCTCGACAAAGCTTGACATCATGCTTTGTTTTGAGGAACAATAGCGGTGGGAAAGTGGTTGCAAAATATGTTGGAAAGGAAACCAACATATATAGGAATACTTCTATTTGGGTTCCTAATATTGTTGTGACTAACATGCAAGGCCTCAAGTCAAATTGAGGACCTAAATCTAGCAACTAAACCTGTTTTGTAGGCATACTACTCTGGTGGATCAAGTTGGGTGCTTGATAGTGGATGTACAAATCATATGACCAGGGAAAGGAGTATGTTCTCATCATATTCCTCGATGACGCACTCAAATGAGAATATTGTCTTTGGAGACAATTCAAAAGGGGATGTGATTGGTCTTGGTAAAGTTGCTATAACCCTTGAGCATTCAATTACAAATGTATTACATGTTGATTCGTTGAGTTACAATTTGTTGTCTGTTTTTCAATTGTGTGAGATGGGCTACAATTGTCTCTTTTCGGATAAGGGTGTGAAAGTCTTTAGAAGGGAGGATTCTTCTATTGTCTTTATGGTCAATTAAAAACAAGCTTTACTTAGTTGATTTCAACAAAAGTAAAGCTAAGCTTGAGACATGTTTAGTGGCAAAATCTAGCATGGGTTGGCTTTGGCATCACTGACTAGCCCATGTTGGGATGAGGAACTTGGCCAAACTTCTAAAAGATGAACACATTCTTGGACTAACAAATGTTCACTTTGAGAAAGATATGATTTATAGCGCTTGTCAAGCTAGAAAGAAAGTTGGAGCACCTCACCCACCAAAGAGCATCATAACCACCAAGCAACCATTGGAGCTAATACATATGGATCTCTTTGGACCAGTCGCCTACCTAAGTATCGGGGGTAACAAATATGGTCTTGTTATTGTTGATGACTATTCTCGTTTCACTTGGGTAATTTTCTTGCATGACAAGTGCCAAGTTCAAGAGAAGGTGAAGATATTTGTTAGAAGAGCTCAAAAGGAGTTTGGTCTTCCCATCAAGAAAGTGAGAAGCGACAATGGGACCAAATTCAAGAATACACTAGTTGAGGAGTTTCTTGATGAAGAGGGCATCAAGCGTGAGTTTTCAACTCCATACACCCCTCAACAAAATAGTATAGTAGAGAGGAAGAACCGTACACTCATTGACATGGCAAGGACAATGCTAGATGAGTACAACACGCCGAACATCTTTTGGTGTGACGCCGTCAACACCGCTTACCATGCTATCAACCGCCTCTACCTACAGAAAAAGTTGAAGAAAACTTCATATGAGCTTCTAACCGGTAACAAGCCTAAGGTGTCTTACTTTAGAGTGTTTGGGTACAAGTGTTTCATACTTAACAAGAAACCCAAAATCTCTAAGTTTGCACCTAAAGTTGATGAAGGTTTTCTTCTTAGTTATGGATCAAATGACTATGCCTACCATGTCTTCAACAAAACCTCCAGGAGAGTTGAGATTGTGGTAGATGTGACATTTGATGAATCTAACGGCTCTCAAGTGGAGCAAATTGATTCAAGTGTTGTAGGAAAGGAGAATCCACCATGTGAAGCATTCAAGCAATTGGCTATTAGTGATATTAGACCACAAGAAGAAGAAGAAGTCACTGAAGTGGAGGTTCCTCAAGTTGCTGCTGCACCTATTTCCACTGACATACCTGATGCTACACTGCAGCAAGCATCTGCAACAACTCTAGAGCGTGGCAGTGCCGCACCTACACAGTCAGCAGCAACTGATTCGACTCCAGCTCGAGGACAAAACCTACTACCCATATTTGAGCAAGATGATGATGATGATCCAGAAGATGAACAAGAGGCCATTGAGCATCCAAGGCTAAGGCAAACAATTCAATGAGATCATCCCATTGACAACATCCTTGGGAGTCTTCGAAAGGGGGTAACAACTTATTCACATTTAGCAAACATTTGCTAATTTTACTCGTTTGTTTCCTCTTTGGAGCCTCTTAAGGTAGAACAAACACTTGTAGACCCAGATTGGGTGATGGCCATGCAACAAGAGCTAAACAACTTCAAAAGAAACCAAGTGTGGACTTTGGTGGAATGACCCAATACCAATGTCATTGGCACCAAGTGGGTCTTCCGCAACAAGCAAGATGAGAATGGAGTTATGACAAGGAGCAAGGTAAGGTTGGTTGCTCAAGGTTTCACTCAAGTAGAGAGCTTGTACTTTGAAGAAACATATGCACCGGTGGCAAGACTAGCAATTCAAATACTTCTAGCCTATGCCGCTCATCACAACTTCAAACTATATCAAATAGATGTGAAGAGTGCATTTCTCAACGGCCCTATTCAAGAACTTGTCTATGTTAAGCAACCACCGGGCATTGAAGATCACAAGTTTCCCAACCATGTCTACAAACTCCAAAAGAAGCTCTATGGGCTTAAGCAAGCACCAAGAGCATGGTATGAATGCCTTAAGGAATTCTTGCTTAAACAAGGCTTTGAAATATGCAAAGCTGATCCTACCCTTTTCACTCACAAAGTTGGCAAAGATATATTTATGTGCTAAATATATGTCGATGACATAATATTTGGTAGTACTAATCATTCTTTTTGTGAGGAATTTAGTAGGATCATGACCAAGAGATTTGAGATATCCATGATGGGTGAATTGAAGTTCTTCCTTAGATTTCAAATCAAGCAAGTGAAGGATGGAACTTTTATTAGCCAAACGAACTACACCCATGATATGCTCAAGAAGTTTGACATGGTGAATGCCAAGCCTATCAAAACTCCCATGCCAACCAATGGACATCTAGATCTCAATGATGAAGGGAAAGCCATGGATACTAAGGTATATCGCTCCATGATCGGCTCTCTACTTTATTTGTGCGCATCTAGGCCCGATATTATGCTTAGTGTGTGCATGTGTGCTAGATTTCAAGCTAACCCGAAAGAGTGTTACTTAGTGGCCGTTAAGAGAATCTTGAGATATTTAGTACACACTCCTAACCTTGGCTTGTGGTATCCTAAGGGCTCTAGGTTTGATCTACTTAGGTATTCGGATTCTGATTATGCTGATTGCAAAGTAGATAAAAAAAGCACTTCGGGGACATGCCAATTCCTTGGACGGTCCCTAGTGTCTTGGAGTTCTAAATAGCAAAATTATGTAGGCCTTTCCACTATTGAGGCCAAGTATGTTACAGTCGGTGTATGTTGTGCTCAACTACTTTGGATGAGGCAAACCCTTCAAGATTTTGGATGTCACTTCACAAAAATCCCACTCTTGTGTGACAACGAACATCAACTAAGCACATAGACATCCGACATCATTTCTTGAGAGACCACAAAGCCAAAGGAGATATCGAAATTCACCATGTGAGCACTGAAAAGCAACTAGCCGATATCTTCACTAAGCCTCTTGATGAGTCAAGGTTTTGTGCTTTGCGTAGTGAGCTAAATATACTTGATTCTCATAATGTGTTTGAAATTTAGCATGCCTCTGATTGATCAACTAGTATCTAGGCAAAAGAGTTGCAAAATTTTATATTGTGCTTCAAAATGGTTTAGAAAAGGCAACATATGTATCATGATCATGGTCGGTATTATTTATCTGTTGCTGGTCATGATATATAAGTGATATGTGTCCATATCCAATGTAGAGTGAGTCTCTTAGTAGCTAACTCCCACTATTTTGGAGAGTGTGGCAGTGCCGTGCCTTGCGGGGTCAGTGCCTCTCTATGGTAGTGCTAGGCTAGGCATACGGCAGTGCCACACTTTGAATCTCTATTAAGATTCAACCCACAACAGTTTTACCACGGGGCCCATCTACCTTATCTCTTTACCTAAGCCCATGGTAACTCCCTCACTCCCTCATTCTCACCCGACGCCAACGCCCACACCTTCTCTTCCTCTCGTGCCCGTGCGTCGCCATCGCCTGGCCGCATGCTACCGGTCTCCGGCAGTGCCGTGGTGGTTGCCGACCATCTTCTAATGCCACCGGATGACTGCTGCTGCTCTTGGCCCAAGTAGTTGCTCTTCTTCCCTCTCCAATCCTCGTTTGAGAAGGTATAACCCTAATCCAACTCGATCTATGCAATGTGAGGTTATTTGTGATGGATTTAGGTTCTTAGTGGTAGTATGAACTAGTCGGAGGGAGATTTGATGGACAAATTGAATCAATATGTCAATTCATTGGTGGGGACGCACAGCACGTGTGGTAGTGCCACACTCAGGTGCATCAGTGCCGCACCCTGCAGCTTGAATCTGCACCTGGCTATGACTTTCCATAAGATGACTCAATGTATTGATTGGATTTGCTCACCACATGCTCTCTCCCACTCAAATTGCTGCTACTCCCATTCATTGCATGATCTCATATGTTTTATCTTGAACTGTGAGCTATGAGATCGTGTGGTGATGTGGGAAATCATTTGAAGAATGGATTTGGTAAGAAAGAAGAGGGGGTCATGAGCTTGTGGAGATGCTGAGTGTGGTAGTGCCGCTCTCAGGGAGCAGCAGTGCCACACTGCCTGAGCAGTACTGCCCAAGTGGTCTCCCAAGTTTATGATCTAAATCTTTTTCTTATCAAGACTGTTCTATAGGTGTTTTTCTACCTCCCATTCATACAGTGTCTTATCTAGTTTCATTACAATGCATAGATGGAGCATGAAGATGATGACCGTAGAGGAAAGAGGAAGATGGTTGAGTCAAGAGACAAGGATCCTCCTCACCGTGGTCGTGGAAGATCAGCGGCAGCTAGCAGTGGTTCAGCTCCAAGGGGTCGTGGTGGTAGGGGGAGGCGTGAGTAGTACATCGAAGATGAGGAAAGGTTGGAGATGACTGGCTGCACCACGGATGCCTGTCCGAACACTCCCTTTCACTTGACCGAGTTTGACAGATCCTACATCAGAGAGGTTGATGGGGAGATGCTTATGAGAGTACCAGATGACTCTCGTCAGCATCCAGTCATTGACTATTCCAAGAGTTGGAAGTTGGTCGAAGAGGCAAGACAAATAAATCCCTATACAGTGTGCAAGGATTTGGGCATCGACTATAGGTTTTGGAATGAGTTTTATTCCAACTTCTATGCCACTGCTATCCTTGGTGCGAGGAAGACCAAGATAAGGAAGATGCAGTATATTGACTGGGATGAGATACAAAAAAAGGAGGAGCCTAAGTTTAACAAGGTGATCAAGGTCTATGACCGCTTTGAGCTCTCCGATATCATGGGTTTCTAGTATAACTAGAATGAAGAGGTACTTGCACAGTTCCACGCCACCTACTTCTATGATCAGTCCACTGATGAGATACATTGGATTACGGATGGTTGACACTACCGTGTTGATTTTGTCACCTTCAGTCAGATTCTAGGTTTTGGGGAAGAGCATCGGACTTGCACTCACATTCATGATGAGCCTAGAGCAGAGATCCGTGACATCAGATACATGTGGAGAGACAGTAGGGCTGCTGATGGCAAAAGGAGTGGGCTGCATAGTTACTATTACATCCTAAACAACCTCATCAGGAACACTATCAATCCCAAGGATGGAGCAGCCTTGGACATAAATGGATATGTGAGGAACATGCTAGCTCACTTTGCTCTAGGAGGGGATAAGTTTAATATCCCTCAGTTTATTTAGCATGAGCTGAGGCTTATTATGGAGGATGGGAGGAAGGGGCTGCTCTATGCTCCTTACCTCATGTTCTTGATTGACAGGGTCATAGGGATTAGCTTTCCAAAAGACAGGATGCACACCGTCTACAAGATTGAGAAGACCTAGCCTATAGCAGCTAGCCAGGCCGTGGGAGGCTCCCATGCTCATGAGGACATTCCCGAGTCCTCTCATTCTAGGTCTCACAAGGACAACAAGATGAAGAAATTTGGAAAGTGGCTCAAGGCAATATTTAGCAAGTGCACCTATGTAGCTGAGCGATCCTATAAGACATAGCTAGAGCAGTGCGAGAGCAGCGTGGAGATCATCTTCCTCCACTTCCTCCACCACCACATGCTCCACAGTATGACCTTCCTAGTCTTTTAGACACAGACTAAGATGATGATGAGGAGGAGGTGGAGCAGCAGGGACATGACATGGGCTGGCAAGAGACCCTTGCTGAGTACTCTCAGAGATAGGGGGTGAGACATTCCAGCCACTTCACCGCCACCACTCACCGACAGGGTCGTGCCCATATAGACTTCGACGACGAGGATGATGATGATGGCGACACCGGGACTGCTGCAGGAGGTAGCAAGGCTGCTGGAGGTGATGATGTTGATTGGGAGGGCATCCAAGAAGAGGAGTGAGTTTGTTGGTCTTTCTTATTTTCTTCTCTTTTTGGTGCTTTATGCCAAAGGGGGAGAAAATTAGAGGGATCAACAACTTTTTGACGCCATGTGTTCGCAGTTGGAGCTTCATGTCATATCCGTTGAGAGTAGTCTTCGTTAGGTGGAGAGTTTGAGAGTCACTCAAAACTCTAATTTATGTAATAATGCTACCTATTTGACTCTATTTGTATTGGATATGGACATGTATCTTTTGTGTGCTTAGCTGTCATCATAATTGTGCTAGATTGTTTATCTTTTCAATCATAATCTGTGTGGTGGTGCTTGGTTAACTTGTGTTGTTGCAGTAAGTGCGGTAGTGCCGCACCTTGCTACTGTAGCAAACTTTGCTATGCATGAAATGTCATTTGCATCACGATTATATCTATGACACAACGTGCAGCACCCCACAGGAGGCATTGAAGTAGGGGAGCCCAAGACCTTAACTAAAAATGTGAATTTTGGCCTCTAAATGCCAAAATGGGAATTCAAATCCTCATTCACATATTTAGGGGGAGGCTCTACATCCATGGCTCAAAAACCTCAGTGTTTATTTCATATCTTTTGTAAGCTCTAATTGGGTTGTCATCAATCACCAAAAAGGGGGAGACTGAAAGTGCAATCAAGCCCTAATTGTGGGTTTTGGTGATAATGACCACGCAATTAGAGAACTAATAAGATTTATTGAGATGACAAGTAGGGAATTCATGTTCGAGGATGCTACATGAAACAAAGGAGCCCCCAATTACAAATGTAGATGGCTTCAAACTCAAAAGAGGTTTAAATTATTTATATTTTGAATTTGAGTATAGGAAAAGCCGTACTATAAAGGGGGACATAATGCTTAAGCTAATATGTGCTACCAAGTGCTCAAACATACACATGCATCCTCAGATTCACAGCCAAGACAGTCTACACTTCACTCTTTTCCTTGTTGTCTTGCGTGGTGCGGCACTACCACACTTGAAGAGATGCACTGCCATAGTGCGGCACTGCCACACTTAAGCCATGGCACTGCCATGACTTAAGTGACCATTAGGGGTTGAGGGGTATTTATACCCATCCTCTTCCTCCCCAATGTCTCTCTTCTGGCTCCTGCTCATTCTAGCTTGTTCCAAGATAGAAAAGGAGCTCTCTCTCCCTCCATTGTTGACCTCAAGCCCACAAGCAAATCCATTGATTTCTCCATCAATCCTTGAGGGAAAAGGGTCTAAAACTCAATTAAAGAGCAGCTCCATTGATTCCCCAACTCTAAAGAGCACTTGGTTCACATTTTGGTCGGCGGTTGTGTTTGTTACTCTTGAAGCTTGGCTCCTAACCGGCTAGAGCATCGCCCGTGGAGCTTGCCAACTTGTATGGCAGCCTCGAGAGGTTTGTAACCATCTCTTAAAGCTAGTAAACTCACCCCTCATCTCAAGAGTTAAGTCTCTTGACTTATGAATGAGGAAGGGTTGGAAAGCCCTAAGTCTTAGTGGCTAACCTCAACAACGTGGAGGTAGGCAAGCCTTGGTGGCAAGCCGAACCACAGGATAAATCATTATGTCACTTGTGCTTGATTTACATTACTTGCATAATATATTGTGGTTGAGGTGATTTCTAGGGTTTCTAGTCGATCTACTTGTGTGTGGTGTTCCTACTACTTCTAGCTCTTGATCTGTGATTGTCATACCTGCAGTAAGCTAGAAAATTTCTCCGATCTAAGTTTTCATTCACGGATTTTGAACTGTGACTCGAAGTTGTTCATGAGGTCTTGGCGGTGCCGTTGTTACGCCCGATAGTGTCTTTAGTCTTGAAGGTGGTGCAGCCCTCGAGCTGGCAAAGTGTCGCATGGTGAATTTGATAAAAGTTTTAGTGTTTGTTTTGATAGGCCTATTCACCCCCACTCTAGGCCAACCAGAGATCCTATAGTTTGTATGTTGGTTTTGAATCGAGGTCCTTCGTGACACTCGACGAACTACCGGGTTTATATAGGCTCAAGTATGATAGTGTGACCGCTCCGGTGGTTGCCATTGTACTTGTGCTCTTATAAATTGGTCGGTTCTGTGACAGCTGGCATCGGGGCAAGATTCAACACTCTTTGTCATATGTGTAATTAAAACAAAGGTTTTTGATTTATAAAACAGTTTTGGCAACTTATAGATATATATATATATATAGGTGTGTTCAAATCTGAAATTTAATCTAAAGTGTGCCAGTGATCATCTCCTATATACCCAGTTAAGGATTTCAGGTGGCTTAGTAAGTACTAACTTTAGGGGGTTTACTTTCTTACAATTTTTATTTCGTCATCCATACGTCGTACTATTGTATGGGTGTCATTCACTTGAATGGTAATGTATGGATCAATATACCCCTACATCTAGGTAAGAAGGTAAGTAGCATGACCGCAAGATGCTATCATGCGGTCAAAAGGGAAAGATAGTTTTGATACTTAAGTATATATATTATATATATATATACACGAAGGTATTTAATTGTGGGTTAGTTTGGTACGGCTGTATATGCATAATTATATGTATGTATGGACGTATTTATATATGGGTAGCTTTGATACGTATATATATATATATGGAAGTATTTATAATGAAACCTAGAGACCAGACTTTAATTTTTGTATATATATAATTGTAGGGTTGGGCTGAAATAAAATTCTTCTGTAGGTACACTAACAGCGAAATGTGTAGTCCGACTAGTTACGATTATATTATGAGAGAACATATGTATATCACCGTGTATGTCGCTAGAAATTCAAGATTTTTCCTAAGTTTTGTGAGGACGTACGGAACGTGCATGCATCATGATAACTCATTCATTTGCATCTTTGCATTGTTCTCCCCTTATAAGTTGCTTATCACAATGAATAAATTTTTCCAACGTAAGACTTGTTCTCATAAGAGTTGCACCATTTTTTGTACAGATGGCAGCACCAGGGTCACCGGCTGGGAACAATATGTTCTTGGGCTTGTTTGTCACCCCCGCTCTGCTTTGGAGGGTGTTGCACTCAGTGGGGTACACGGAGCCGCCTCGCTACTTTTGGTCACAGGAGTACGTGGAGGGGCAGTCGTAGGTCGAGGTGTAGGTGACCATTCTCGCTAGCGCACAGGCACCACAGTGGCAAAAATGGAGGGCTGAGTCCGAAGGGAAGACCCCTTGGGAAGGTGCACAAGTGGCAGCTTTTAAAGTTTTGAGCAAGATCTATCAACAACATGGTGATGAGCTTATAGCCAGTGCAACAGAGACCTTTCCTCAGGTAGATCCATCAGTGACAGCTTGGTTATAGACTAGCTACAATGCTTTGGTGTGGGATCATGATGAGCGGGCACAGAGTTCGAGTCCATCCATGAGTGCCATGTTTGCTGTGATGTAGATATTCTATGCACGACAGGATACTTGGGAGTTCTGGCGGGAGTCCTACACCATTTGTGTGGACAAACTCATGAGAGCTGAGGCCACATAGCAGCGGTTGAGGAGGCATGTGCGTAGGCATAGGAGGACAGCTAGGGGTGCTTTTGAGGATAGGGATGTAGCTCAGGCAGCGATGGAGGCCATTCAGGCTCAGATGGTAGAGGTCAACCAGCAGAGGGATGCCACCAATCGTCGCGTGGAGGCGTTAGAGGAAGCCAGGATGAGGATTGTCTTCCAAGCTAGTCAGCAGGCGATAGAGTTTGATCAAGTGGAGCAAGAGTACATGCATCGGCTTCATCATGCCTAGAATACCATCGTGGAGCTTCAGCACGACATCCACCGCCTCAACAATATCATCAACCCCATTCCTCCCCCAGACGTAGAGGAGGAAGTGGATCCAAAGATATTGATTGAGGACGAGCCAGAGGAGGATGTTGAGCCTATGGAGGACAATGATGATGATCCTATGTCCAACATCGATAGCGACCACTCTGACAAGTAGAGTAGCTATAGTGGCTAGCTAGTTACGCTAGATGCTATCTTTTGCGATCTTAAGCGATGGACATGTAATCTAAGTCTCGATTTAGTTAATGTGACTTTGACGTAACCATGGAACCTTGTGTGGTTGGTGCATGATGAAGTTGAACGTTAGAAATTGTCCAGTTCTATCTTACTGGCACAAATTTGGCACTGAAGAGAAGAAGATTGAAAGTTTCAAGCAAGGGCTTAGTACCAAGCTGATGAAGACCATGGCAAATTCCAGGTGTGCAACCTTCAATGAGTTTGTCAGTGATGCTCTTACCCAAGAGAATTAGAACAGTCTGCATGCTGCAGCTAAGGGCCATAAGCGAGCCTTTAAGGCAGGTTCATCCCAGTAGAAGGCTCCTATGGTAAATAGACCTCAGTACTGCCCACCTACGCCAAAGTTTAGGCCAACACAAAAGAAGGCACAGCCAAATCAGTGGCAGAAAGTATATCGTTAGGCTTTCTCTATTGTTCTACCCAAGGGAAGTGCAGGGCAGCGAAGTTCAGGGGTGCCAAAGCACAACTTACCATGCTTTAACTGCAACAAGCCCGGTCACTTTGCAAAGGAGTGCCCTTATCCTAAGAAAGGCAATAACCAGAACCAAGGCAATTAGAGGCAGACAAATGCTAATGCACGCCCAGGGCATGTTCATTACACTACCGTGGAAGAATTTCCTGCTGGAGAGGTTGCCACTATTGGTATGTGTGGGGGTATGGCCCCTAGAATCCATAAGACAAGACTTGGGCCGCACCATCAGAGATGGCCCAGCACACAAGACCAAGGCGTGCACTGCACTGGTCGATGTGCACCGCAAGATATTGTATAGTACCAAATAGGATACTTTCATTGTAACCCTACCCCTCCAGAGTATATAAGGAGAGGCAGGGGTCTCCTAGTCAATAGCTACAACATCTCAATACAATATACCAAAGACACATGACGTAGGGTATTGCATCGATCAGATCGGCCCGAACCTGTCTAAATCGCTGTCTCTGCGCCTTGTGTCACCATTCGGTTCCTATCACGCACACCTCCACCGATCAATCTACCTTCGTGGGATACCCCTCGGAGGACTGCCGAGCATCTTTTGTCGATAGTTGGTGCCCACCGTGGGGCTCGTGCGCGCTGATAGCTGGCAAACCAGATGGTGTAACTCAAGATCAACATCCTTCATGGCAACTCGGCTGATTGCGTCGACATCCTTCGACAATCATGGCGCACGTCTTCGTACATGGATTGACACCGCCAAGCTTCGACTACGTCTCGTCCTACTCCAACATGAGATCAACTTCGTTCCAGCCATCAAGTGAGCTAAGCAAGCTGCCCACGTCGCCGACCAAATAACGCCATACGCCACCGACCAGACATTTTGTCTAAAGCTAAGTCACACTTTAATATTCTTCTAAATATTCTCCAATCTTCATATATCGCCATGATGTTTCTCCAAGCTGTTTTCTCCATGTTTGTTCTCCAAATGATTTTCTTTCATGTATACCATCTTAAAGATGACATACAGCTAATCCTAAGGCAAATCCATGAATAGTCATGTTGATGCTCGGATGTTCCTAGAGATAGCCCTGTCTCCGGCTTCTCCCTACATGTGCCGAGCGTCTGCCCTCTGCGTTATGGGTGGTCGGCAGTGGCTCCTTAGCAATGCTTTGTTCTTCCTACACGCACATAGGCTCCACGCTCCACGTTATGGTTAACAGGCTAGCCAGGGCTAGAGACCTAGCTACACACTAACTGGTCGGGTGGTTTGTATTAAATATAAATACATCTTCACACCACCTGATCGCCGAGCTGCATACGTTGTTTCATCACCATTACTGATTTTTCTCTGGAGTTCATATATTTTTACATCATGTACTACCCGTTCTACATATTTGTATTGCAGGATCATCATCTAGGTGATCGAACCACCTAGTGCTCGGACTTCTCCACTGATCAACTGGTTGGACCGCTAGGTTCATGGACTTCATCGCCGACCAGTTGATCGGACTGTTCGCCGGTCGTTTCTACTCAATGCTCACTTCACCGCCGACTAGTTGACTGGACTGTTTGTCTCTCGTGCTTCATCATCAGCTACGCTAGGGGTTTACCAGCTAAGCTGGGGACTCCTCAGTGTTCAGATTCTTCGTGCAAGCATCGCTAGCTACGCCGGAGACTCCTCGGTGTTTAGACTCCTCGGTGCTCGGACATCGCCAGCTATGTCGGGGACTCCTCGATGTTTAGATTCTTTGTGCAAGCATCGCCAGCTATGCCGAAGACTCCTCGGTGTTCGGACTCCTCGGTGCTCGGACATCACCAGCTACGGCGGGGACTCCTCGGTGCTCGAACATCACCAGCTGTGTCGAGGACTCCTCTGTGCTCGGACATCGCTAGCTATGCCAGGGACTCCTCGGTGCTCGGACATCACCGGCTATGCCGGGGACTCCTCGATGCTCGGACATCGCCAGCTATGACAAGGACTCCTCGGTGCTTGGACATCGCCAGCTGCACCGAGGACTCCTCGGTGCTCGGACATCGCCAGCTACGCTGGGGACTCCTCGGTGCTCGGACATCGCCGGCTATGCCGAGGACTCCTCGGTGCTTGGACATTGCTAGCTACGCCAGGGACTCCTCGGTGCTCAGACATCGCCAGCTACGCTGGGGACTCCTCGGTGCTCGGACATCGCCATCTACGTCGGGGACTCCTCGGTGCTCGGACATCGCCAGCTACGCCAGGGACTCCTCGGTGCTCGGACATCGCCATCTACGTCGGGGACTCCTTGGTGCTCGGACATCGCCAGCTATGCCAGGGACTCCTCGGTGCTCGGACATCGCCAGCTACGCCATGGACTTCCTTGGTGGTTGGATCTTGCTATGTCTCATCTGTGTGCTATCAAGTTGCTCCATGCTATTCAGATTAGGGGGCTGATCTTGGGCAGCACGTCCAGGGGTCTTGATATGCGCATGTCAGAGGGCGTCGGCAAGCTTTTAGACTTCTTTTTCTTTGACCTTGCCACAAGATTCATTCTTCATCTTCTAGTAGGCTCGGGGACTAAGTGGGCACACTTCACCTTGTGGTGAATGTGTGCTTTTTAATTTAAGGCTCCGCCCATGGACTGGTTGCCTGCTCGGCCGGTCTTCTGCCTTTCTTCTACTTTTTGACCCTGGCACCATATGACCGTGTCACCTACTATTAGGATCAGGGACTAGCTGTGGGGGTATGGCCCCCAGTATCCACAAGACAAGACTTGAGCCGCACCATCAGAGGTGGCCCATCCCACAAGATCAAGGCGTGCACGGCACTGGTCAACATGCACTGCAAGATATTATATAGTACCAAATAGGATACTTTCCTTGTAACCCTACCCCTCTAGAGTATATAAGGAGAGGCAGGGGTCCCCTAGTCGACAGCTACTACATCTCAATACAATACAACAAAGACACAGGATGTAGGGTATTACGTCGATTAGATGGCCCGAACCTGTCTAAATCGTTGTCTCTGTGCCTTGTGTCACCATCCGATTCCTATCACACGCACCTCCACCGATCAATCTACCTTCATGGGATACCCCTCGGAGGACTGCTGAGCATCTTTTATCGATAGTATGTATCTTGTGAACCAAAACCCTGCAATTGTTTTGTTTGATTCTAGAGCTTCACATTCATTCATGAGTCAAACATTTGCATCTGAACATAACCAGAAGATAAAAGTTGTAGACAAGGGTGTCTATTGCATAAGTTTAGCTAGGGCTAGTATATCTACCAACCAAATAGTTTGAAATGTGCTCCTCTCAATAAGAGGAAGGGAGTTTACTATGGATCTTATAGTGTTACTAGGTCTAGGAATAGATGTGATCTTGGGTATGAAATGGATGAGTGATCACGGAGTCATTATTGATACTGCAAATAGAACCATTGAATTGAAGGAACCAAAAGGGGATGGTACTTTTCTAGTGCCACTTTCTAGGAGTTTTGACCTTCAAAACTTATCTTGTGCTATCTAGACCACAACTCTCTTTGATATTCCAGTGGTATGTGATTTTCTTGATGTATTTCCTGATGAGTTACCTAGTTTACCACCGGATAGAGATGTGGAGTTTGCAATTGAGCTAGTGCCTGGTACAACACCCATCTCTAGGAGGCCCTATAGGATTCCACCAAACGAACTAGCCGAACTCAAGATTTAGTTGCAAGAGCTTTTGGAAAAAGGTCTCATTCGACCTATTTCATCCCATGGGATTATCCGACTTTGTTTGTAAAGAAAAAGGACAAGTCATTACGGATGTGTGTGGATTACATACCACTCAATGCCGTAACAATTAAGAACAAGTACCCTTTACCATGCATCGATATCTCATTCGATCAACTGGAAAGGGCAAAGGTGTTCTCTAAGATTGATTTCAGATCAGGTTATCATCAGATTAAAATTAGGCCAGAGGACATCCCTAAAACCGCTTTTTCAACCAGATATGGCTTGTATGAGTATCTTGTCATGTCTTTTGGTCCGATAAATGCTCCTGCATACTTCATGTATTTGATGAATTCGATGTTTATGCCCGAACTGGATAAATTTGTAGTAGTGTTCATCGATGACATCTTGGTCTACTCAGAGAACGAGGAAGATCATGCAGAGCATCTAAGGATTGTCCTAATCAGACTGAGGGAACATAAGTTGTATGCTAAGTTTAGTAAATATAAATTTTGGTTACGGAAAGTGCCTTTTCTAGGTCATGTGTTGTCAGAGGATGGAATCTCTGTTCATCCAAGTAAGGTACAAGAAGTCTTGGATTGGAAAGCTCTGACCTTGGTTACTGAAGTTTGGAGTTTTCTTGGTTTAGCAGGTTACTATCGTCGCTTCATTCCGGATTTTTTTAAGATAGCTAAGCCAATGACGAGGCTACTTCAAAATGATGAGAAATTTATTTGGACTCCGGAGTGTGAAACTGCCTTTCACACTTTACGGACTTTGCTGACCATCACTCTTGTTTAGCACAACCCGATATAGAGAAACCTTTCGATGTGTTTTGTGATGCATCTAGTATGGGTTTGGGATGTGTTCTTCTGCAAGAAGGCTGAGTCATTGCTTATGCCTCATGGCAACTCAAGAAGCATGAAGTTAATTATCCGACCCATGATTTGCAATTAGACGCAGTTGTTCATGCACTGAAGATCTAGCAACACTATTTGCTTGGAAATGTGTGTCATATCTATACAGATCATAAGAGTCTCAAATATATCTTCACTCAACCTGAGTTAAACATGAAACAAATAAGATGGCTAGAGTTGATCAAGGATTATAACTTAGAAGTGCATTATCATCCTGGCAAGGCGAATGTTGTTGCAGATGCCTTAAGCCAGAAATCTCATTGTAATTCCCTGGGCTCGCTGTTGGAGGATGGATTTAACCTTTTGCACCCTGCTGTGTTGCATAATATCCCTGTTAGTTGCTTACTTGAAAGCAAGATCATTGAGAGTCAGAAGACTGATGTGGTTGTGTTTCGCATCAAAAGAAAGATGATGTAAAAGGAAACCAAGCATTTTAGACTAGATGAGAGGGAAAGGTTTGTGGGAAAAGTGGCTACCTCTAGTTGAGTTTTCCTATAACAACAGTTACCAAGAAAGTATGAAGATGGCTCCTTTCGAAGCCTTGTATGGTCGGAAATGTAGAACTCCTTTGAACTGGGTTGAACCCGGAGAGGAGGTATTATGGAATTGACTTTGTCAAGGAAGCCGAAGAGCAAGTTCGTATCATCCAATGACACATTGAAGCCACTCAATCTAGGCAAAAGAGCTATGCTGATAAAAGGAGAAGACCTATCAAGTTCGAGGTAGGTGAGTATGTATACCTGAAAGAATCGCCAATGAAAGGAGTACAACACTTTGGTGTGAAAAGAAAGCTTACACCTAGGTATGTAGGTCCCTACAAAATCATTGAGCAAAGTGAAAGAGTAGCCTACAAACTACAGTTACCTCCAAAGATGAGAGCTATTTTCAATGTCTTTCACGTTTCTCAATTGAGGAAATGCTTACATATTCCTGAAGAAAGAGTTGAAACTGAGGATATCAAGATAGAATCAGATCTAGCTTATGAAGAGAAGCCAGTACAACTATTGGATAGTAAATAGAGAGTAACTCAGAACAAAGTGATTAAATTCCACAAAGTAATGTGGAGTAATCACAGTGAACGGGATGCAACATGGGAAAGAGAGGATTATCTACGTGAAGTTTACCCCGCATTCTATGAAAAATGGTAGGTACTTAAATCTTAGGACAAGGTTCCTATAAGGGGGGAGGGGTTGTAACACCCCAAGTGTTAGCTTGCATTTTTGAACTTGCATTGCATGAGCATAAGCATCATTCATTCATTTGCACTCATGAGCATGAAATGATAATCTTTATTGTGACTAGTTTTCCATAAAATGCTTAATTCACAAAGTGCATGCTTAATGATCATGCTTGTTAATGCAAGTGGTTGTTGTTTGGTCACCAAAACAACCTAGACACACTTAGGATGAAAAATGAAACCATGTTTGTATTCATGACTTGGTCCAAATTGCTTCTAAGTGTTGGTATGACTAGAATTGCCTTTATCATATTGATTGTTTGACCTATCTTGAAAAATTACTTAGAGAACTTGCATGGCAGTGGAACCTAAATAAAAGTTGTAGTTTAGCTCATGTAGAACAAACTTTGTTTAATGGTCAAGAGCTGAATCAGTGCCTAGCTTAGTCAAATAGGGCTCACAAAAATCAACTCAATGCTGTTTTTGAAACCAAAAATTTGGCTAAGTCTTGAACTGAGTTTCCGTTTGCATGTAGCCGACTTTGGAGCATTTTATTTTGAAAACCATTGGGAATTAGACAAAACTTCTTTAAGCAATTTTGTAGTACTCTTGTAGCTCTAACAAATGATGAAAATGGTTGATCAAAACTCACCACAGTTTGGGAGATCTGGGGGCTCAAAGTTTGGGTTTTATGTGGTGTCGTCAGGCCTGAATCGGCCACGGCAGTGGCTGACCACATCAGGCCGCGCGTGCCACATGGCGGCCATAAGCCGGGGTTGGGCCCATGCTGTCATGCTAAGGGGGGAACGTTGGGCGCCCTCTCTCTCGCGCTCACTCTCGCTCTCCCTCTCTCCTAGCTCCTAGCGCAGAGCAACCACAGCAACACCGCCGTAGTCGAGCTAGCCACCATAGCCATAACTGTTGATTCACCATGCTCACTACACCACCGTATCACTCACCACCTTCTCGACCTCCTAGCATAGCCGTTTGAGCCCAGGTGAGCACATTAGAGCTGGTGCGCCGTCACCGCGGCCACCATTGCCGCCACCAAGCTTGAGCTCGCCGTGGCCATGCTCGCCTAGCCCTCTTCCTCTCTTGCTTCTAGGCATTAGAGCTTAGCCATAGGATGGGGAAATTAGAACGGGGCTTGGATGAGCAATGCCGTCACCCGGCCCATCGGAACACCGCGACGCCGCCGTCGTGCCCACGCCGTCACGCTGTCGTGCCTCACCGACGTCTCCACGAGCCTAAACCCTAACCCTAGATCTTCGCTAGGTAACCCTAAAGTTATAGTCGAGCTCGCCCAAGCTTGCCATGGCTGGAGATGGCCGGCGCGCCGTTATGCATCTCCACCGAGCCACCATGAGTGCCATCGCCCTAGCTAGAGGTCATAATAGGTTCAACCACCTACACCGCTAGATGCGGGATGATGAGACGAAGTCGTTGGTGGTGACCGTGTCGCCGGAGACCTCACCGTCGGCGAGCTCTTCGCCGGTCAAACGGCGCCTCTGTTTGGTCTGGATAACAGGTGGGGCCGGTTTGATGAAGGGCCCAGTGGGCAGTCGCAGGGAGTGGGCGTGAATTCGGGTGTACCTAGCATTTAACAGGGTTTTGCTGTTTCTCTTTAATTGTTTTTCTAGAAATTGATTTTAATAGGGTTAGGGAGATCCAAAACTGGTAATTCTAGTTTGTTGGTTTTGTTTTGACATGTTGTAGCTATGAAAAATATTAAACCTACAGTAAGCATGCTTTGAATATGACCTTTTGATTTAACTTGATTAAATGCTAGTTTCTTGTGAAATTAATTGTGGTAGATTTATGCAACCTATTGGCATGAATTAATTTTCACAGCATTCTTGTGTTATGAGGAATGTAAGAAAAATAGGAAATATGTTGTTTGACACTTTTCACTATGCTAAACTTATTTAAGTTGTTATAAGCCTAGTTAACTTGTCATTTTTGTAGAGGTTGCCACACTTACTCAAATGGCATGAAATTTGAACAGTAGACTCTTGGAAGTATGTGTAGGCTGCTGTAATTTTTACAGAATTTACTGTGCACTAGAAATAGCAGTTCTCTATTTCACCTTGCCACCTAAAGAAATTAATAAAAGCATGTAAATATTTTGTTTGGGCTTAACCGTTATACTTTTTAACATATTTGTGATGTACATGACCTATTGGTACAGTTGGTTGTGCCTAGTTTTGATTGGTTGTATGCAGTTAGCTATTTATTGCTCTATAATTCACTTGCATCTAGTTTCTTGACTTGTTTGCATTGTGTGAGCTTGATGTTTGTTAATTAGATGCCTAGGCTAATTAAGGTAAGTTGTTAGCTGCAGGTTTTAGGCCTCTTACTGATGATGAACAACTTTACCTTAGGTTGCTAGAACATGGTGAGTGTTACTTTGTTTTCTAGAGAGGAGATATGCACCTACTCGGTCAAATTAACTAAGAAAGATAATCATCACTTGCCACCATGCTAAACATGTTTACCATGTCATAATCAGTCCATGTTGCCTCATATCATACTTGCACTTTATCCCTTATGCATTCTCTATATTTATCTATATTCTCATACATATAGGATCGGTGGAGGGAGTGACACTGTTGGAGTTCGAACTCGAAGGAGAGGAGACCCCGCAGGAGATCCCACAACAGGAGGTTCCCGAAGGAGAAGGACAGGTTCAGGAGGAGCTGCCCGAGTGTCCTGATCACAGACCCTCGGCCTATCTGAAAGGCAATCCCCAGAGCATTCTAAGTCTCCCATGTTTTATAAATACCAACTTGAGTTCTTATGTTTGATACATTAGGTTGTAGGAGTTGATTGGAAACACTTAATGCATATAATCTCCTTGTCTAGAAATATATCTTGAATCCTATGTAGGCCCATGATCGAATATATGCTTAGCCATGCTTAGCTCGGTAGAAGTCGGGTGATTTCCTATCACCTGCGAGATATAGGTGGATACCTGGTCACTAGTTGGCTATATTTGCTATCGTGGAAAAGAACCATGTGATGATGTAAATGGAGGCCAGGCGGAGTCTAGGTTATAGGATGACACTTGTGATTCTGTCCGAGCCGCTTAAGGACTACATTGTTGTTGGCCCTCGGTCTTTTGAACACAGCATCTCACTTAGCTGGCCGGATAACTCATTTCGATCGTGAAGCCAAGTAGCTCAACTCAGGCTAGGAGTCGTTCTATCCAAGGGTGCACACTAGAGGTAGTAAGGATGTGTAGGGACATGGATATGAGACCAAGGGCAGGCAAGGCCTGAGCATCCTGGTAGCTGGTTGGTCCCTAAGTGTGTGACGCTAATTGAACCCACGAAGTTGAGTCCTGAGTTGTACCAAAGGTGATCCGACGTGACCCGGATGGGGAAGTGTGGGTTTGTGTTAGGATTCTTGCCCAGCTGGTTACAATCAATTTGAATCGCCGTATCTTTCGGATAGTGAGAAACTTGACTGAGCTTCCTTCTATCGTAGTAAGTTGATGAAAGTGAAATGGTTATGATTATGATACAATAAATGGCTATGGTTACTAATGTGATGCTACATAATTGTATACAACATGTTTGGCACATGTTAGTTGCTAATCTAGAGTGAAATAGCTATAATTAACTTGATGTCTAAATTATAAAATGTGTAGCTCAACTAGTGGCTTTTATGCAAAATATCGTCAAGCCAGCTCTACTTTCATAGCCTTGCATTATCCTTGGTGTCTCCTTATTTTTGGTTTATGACGGGTAAGTCTAGCTGAGTACATTCTAGTACTCAGGGTTTATTCCCACTTGTTGCAGATGGTACTGTGTATCATGGTTATTGCAAGAACTGCTTCTCTCCAGCTGTGGACAAGGAGTAAGACCGTGGGCACGGTCCTTCTATATTAGTTTGTTCAGGTTGCTTTTGTTGGACTTGATCATGGAATTGGAATGTATCTAAATTGTGTGTGAGAGATCTTATAAAACTATGTTGCTTCCGCTACCGAATTTAAACCTCGTGTTGTAATAATTATATTTGAACTCCGATGTATATTGAACTACTTGTAAACTTTATGTAACATGTGACATGTGTGTTGAATCATATACGATCTTGGTTTGTCAAAGTGCAATCAAGCCCTAATTGTGAGTTTTGGTGATAATGACCATGCAATTAGAGAACAAATGAGATTTATCGAGATGACAAGCAGGGAATTCATGTTCAAGGATGCTACACGAAATGGAGGAGCCCCCAATTACAAATGTAGATGGCTTCAAACTTAAAGAAGGTTTAAATTCTTTTATATTTTGAATTTGAGCATAGGAAATGCCATACTATAAAGGGGGGCACAATGCTTAAGCTAATATGTGCTACCAAGTGCTCAAACATATGCATGCATCCTTAGATTCACAGTTAAGACAGTCTACACTTCACTCTTTCCCTTGCTGTCTTGCGTGGTGCGGCACTGCCGCACTTGAAGAGAGGCACTGCCGCAGTACGGCACTGCCGCACTTAAGTGACCGTTGGGGCTAAGGGGGTATTTAAACCCATCCTCATCCTCCCCAACGTCTCTCTTCTGGCTCCTGCTCATTCCAACTCATCCAAGATAGAAAAGGAGCTCTCTCTCTCTCTCTCTCCCTCCATTGTTGAACTCAAGCCCCCAAGCAAATCCATTGATTTATCCATCAATCCTTGTGGGAAAAGGATCCAAAACTCGATTAGAGAGCAGCTCCATGAAAGGTCCTAATATGGCTAGAGGGGGGTGAATAGCCTATTTAAAAATCTATAAACCAACTAGAGCAATTTGATTAGTATGACAAATAGCGAAAAGCAAACTTACTCTAGCTCTACAAGGGTTGCACGCCACCTATCCAACAATTCTAATTGCTATGATCACTAGACACACAATTTACTAAGTCACTACTCACTAAGAGCTCTTACACTTGCTACACTAAAGAGCTCCACTAGATGAACTTAAGCTATAAAACAAGCTCTCAATTCTAGCTATACTAAAGAGCTTACTACAACTAGTTTGCGGGTATGTAAATGAGTAAGTAAGGTGATTATACCGCCGCGTAGAGGAGTGAACCAATCACAAGATGAATACTAACTCAATCACCGGGAGAATACCAAAGGGCAAGTGACAACCAATTTTCTCCCGAGGTTCAGGTGCTGGCCAACACGCTACGTCCCCATTGTGTCGACCAACACTTGGTGGTTCGACGACTAAGAGGTGTTGCACGAACCTCGTCCACACAATTGGACACTGCAAGAACCTACCCACAAGTGAGGTAATTCAATGACATGAGCAATCCACTAAGGTTACCTTTCGATGCTCCACTGGGGAAGGCACAAGTCCCCTCACAATCATCGGAGATGGCCACGAACAATCACCAACTCATGCCAATCCTCCTCCGCTGCACCAAGCTGTCTAGGTGGTGGCAACCACCAAGAGTCCCTTTTTCACTTCAGCGTCCGGTCAAGGAACCGAAAGCGGCCTTCACTACGCGCAACTGACCGGATGTAGGGTCAGAGTCCAGTCACTGTTTCTCAGTGCCTCCTTCATTTCACCAACTTCTCCACCCTTGCTCAAATATGCCAACCACCAAGTGTATCACTTTGTGCACATGTGTTAGCATATTTTCACAAACATTTTCAAGGGTGTTAGCTTTCCACTAGATCCTAAATGCATATGCAATGAATTAGAGCATCTAGTGACACTTTGATAACCGCATTTTGATATGAGTTTCACCCTCTTAATAGTACGGCCATCGATCCTAAATGTGATCACACTCACTAAGTGTCTCGATCACCAAAACAAAAAAGCTCCTATCAAGTTTCACCTTTGCCTTGACCTTTTTGTTTTTCTTTCTCCTTTTTCCAAGTCCAAGCATTTGATCATCACCATGCCATCACCATCATCATGTCATGATCTTCATTTGCTTAATCACTTAGAGTCATGCTACCTATCTCATAATCACTTTGATAAACTGGGTTAGCACTTAGGGTTTCATCAATTCACCAAAACTAAACTAGAGCTTTCAATCTCCCCCTTTTTGGTAATTGATGACAACCCTTACACAAAGATATGAATTGAAATTTAATTGAATCCATGTTGCTTGCCCAAGCATATTTACCATGTGTAAAAGGATATGGACAAGTTTCATGAACCCCAAATGGTAGCATTTGCTCCCCCTACATATGTGCTAAGAGTTTGGATTGTAACTTGCACATATGCTTAGATTGAAAATATAGGAGACAATGTCTACCAAATGATGCAAAGGTATAAAAGATGGACCTTTGAAGCGTGATACTAATCGGAGTGCACCAATATACCATCCTTAGCACCATTAGTAACTAGACATACATAAAAACTAGAATACCCTATGAGATCAACATTAGAAGCAAGGGTCTAGTTTCCATAGAATGAACATAAGTCTAGTTACTTAACCTATGCATACTAGTTTTTCATTTCATCATTCAAACTTATAACTAGCATATATCACACAAGCATGGATATTGAAATTTAGAACATGTGCTATGCAAGCAAATATATGAAATGCTCATTCAAATGCAACATATAAGTTTATAAGCTTGCTCCCCCCTACTTGTGTACAATTTGATTGATCCCCTTACAAAGTCATTTCATTTGTTTGCTCCCCCTATCCTACTATCTTTGTGAATTTCTCTCCCCCTTTATCAACAATTAGCACAAAAAGTGAGCTCAAATTTTAGATAGGTTGGGGTGAAACCATGTGAAGTGAGGGTTATTTTCCCAATTTGGTTCAATCTAGATCACTTGCAAAAGATATTTAACTCGGTTTGATCCAAGGACAAGCTTCTTCACACCTTCAAATAAGGGTTATCTTGTACCATGATGAGTTAAACACTTAGACTTCGTTTTCTAGATCAAACACTAGGTTTATAAACCCACAAACATGTCATATGCTACCACTAGACCAAATTAAGCATAGAAGCAATAGTGGTACCATACAAGCATCAAATTTATTTGATTTTCATGAATGAGCCTAGGACATGATAGGAATGACTAGATGCACTAAACATGTCCTTAGCAAGGATGTATGCCATGCCAATCAACTTTTACCTTGGATTGCTCGAAGGAGAGGCATGTCATATAAGTAGGGGGGTGCATCAACACATATTTGAGAAATCCAATATGTTCAACTCATTCCTTAACTTGTAAAATCTTTTCTTATCTAATGGCTTGGTGAATATATTGGCAAGTTGATCTTCGGTGCCCACACTCTCAATGCAAATGTCCCATTTCTATTGGTGATCTCTTATGAAATGGTGGCGGACATCAATGTGCTTTATTCTTGCATGTTGAACCGGATTGTTGGTTAACTTAATTGCACTCTCGTTGTCACATAGCAATGGAACTTTCTTGAACTTGATTCCAAAGTCACTCAAAGTGGCCTTCATCCAAAGTATTTGTGCACAACAACTACCGGCGGATATGTATTCGGTTTCGGCAGTTGATAATGCAACACTATTTTGCTTCTTTGATGACCATGAAACAAGTGATCTTCCCAACAATTGACATATGCCCAAGGTTCTCTTCCTTTCAACCTTGCATTCTGCATAGTCCGAGTCAGAGTAACCAACTAGCTCAAACTTTGCTCCTTTGGGATACCACAAACCAATATTTTGTGTATGCTTCAAATACCTCAATATTCTCTTTGTAGCCTTCAAATGACTCTCTCTTGGTGAGGCTTGAAATCTTGCACACATGCATACACTAAACATGACATCCGGCCTTGATGCGGTCACATATAGTAGGCTTCCAATCATAGATCGATACAATTTTTGATCCACCATATTTCCTCTTGCGTCACTATCCAAGATACCATTTGTCCCCATTAGTGTACTAATAACTTTGCTATCACTCATGCCAAACTTGTTGATCATGTCCTTGATATACTTGCCTTGACTCCTGAATGTACCATTCTTCAATTGCTTGATTTGAAGACCAAGGAAGTAACTAAGCTCTCCAATCATGGACATTTCAAACTCACTTGCCATCATCTTGCCAAACTCCTCACAAAAATCTTGGTTTGTTGACCTAAATATGATATCATCAACATAAATTTGCAATATAAATAAGTAATTTCCAAGCTTCTTGGTGAAGAGAGTGGTGTCAACATTTTCCATCCTCAATCCCTTAGTGAGTAGGAAATCCCTCAATCTCTCATAACATGCTCTTGGTGCTTGTTTCAATCCATACAAAGCCTTTCTCAACTTGTAAACATGGTTGGGTTTCTTTTCATCTTCAAAACCAGGAGGTTGCTCAACATACACAAGCTTATTGATGTACCCATTGAGAAATGCACTCTTCACATCCATTTGGTACAACTTGATGTTGTGAGCACAAGCATAGGCTAACAAGATTCTAATTGCTTCAAATCTAGCAACCGGTGCATATGTTTCTCCAAAGTCAAGACATTTAACTTGAGTGTAACCTTAAGCCACTAATCTTGCTTTGTTCCTTATTACTATGCCATCTTGATCTTGCTTGTTTCTAAAGACCCACTTGGTTCCAATTACATTATGATCCATAGGCCTCTCAACTAACTCCCATACTTGATTTCTCTTGAAGTTGTTTAGCTCTTCATGCATAGCATTGATCCAATCAACATCCTTCAAAGCTTCATCTATCTTCTTAGGTTCAATGGATGACACAAATGAGAAATGTTCACAAAATGATGCCAATTTAGATCTTGTTTGTACACCTCTAGAAATATCACTAATTATAGAGTAAAAATGATGATCTCTTGCAACATTGGTTGGTTGGAGCACTTGCACTTGATTGCTTACATTTGATTGAGATGATGAACTAGTCATTGTTGTTGATCTTGTACTTTGTCAACACTAGCACTTGCTTGACTTTGATCTTGAGAACCACTAGCTTGTATATTTGAGTTAGAGAGCACTTGATTCTTGTCATCTTCAACATCAATCACCTCTCTAGGTCTTATATCACCAATGTCCATGTTCTTCATTGCATTTACTAATTGAGTGCCTCTCATATCATCTAGATTCTCATCTTCCTATTGGGATTTGGGAACCATTTGTTTCATCAAATTCCACATCATGAACCTCCTCAAGAGTACCACTAGCCAAATTCTAAACTCTATATGTCTTACTAGTAGTGGAGTAACCAAGCAAGAACCCTTCATCACATTTCTTTTTAAACTTGTTCAATCTAGTGACTTTCTTCAATATGTAGCATTTACAACCAAAAACCTAAAAGTATATAGCTCATAAGGTGTCTTCTCCATCATGGGGTGACAATAGAGTCGTGTCGGATACCACAAGAAGGGGTACCCCTAAGCAAGAACAAAAAATATTGCTTAAACCATGCAAAAATCAAAGCCGAAAGACTACCGCAAGGTCTCAGCAGATTCTCCGATTCGCCTGAGGCCTTGCGCCGAAGCCTCATGCGAAAGGCCAAAAGCTCCCCGCCCCGCCGAGGCCCCGCCCCGAAAGGCCTCGGACGGGATGCCAATTCTCCGATTCGCTCGAGGCTGGGCTCGGCAAACAACCTCGTTACCTCTGTCCCAACCAAACTCCTCTGACAAAACGTCACGTCCGGATTAATGCGCCCAACTACTCCCGCAAACATTAGCTGCACGCGGGAATAGTGCGGGCAGAGCGACCGACGGGACAGGGGACCGGGCGCAGCAGGGGTTACCTGCCACTGTGCTCATCACTGTGCTCCTTACTGACACCCGTACTGCCTTGTGCTACCTAACCCCTGCGCCAAGGACAAAGCGGTGTGGAAGGTCAAGTCCAGGTCCCTGTAGTCTCAGCAACAGCAGAAGAGCCCAGCTGCTCGTTCTCCGCCTCATCCGAGACCCCCCGGCAGGGCCTCGGACGTACTGTTCTTTCTCCGCCTCGGCCGAGGCCAGGCTCGTCCCGCATCCTCATCGCCCACGACCTCAACCACTTCAAACCTGACCAGCACGGCACGCCAGACAATTACCAATCTCCATTCCTAATGCCATGCTGCTACAGGATAAAACTACAGTAGGCCCCACGTGTAGCTTACTCATATACTCCTGGCTCCTTCCTTGCGGTTATAAAAGGAAGCGGTCAGGGATAGCTTAAGGGGAGGAGGACATACGATAGAACCACGCTCCCATACTCGCCCTAGACACATCCTGTAACACCCATGCTCCCGGGCTGCTTGAGAGCAGCATCTCAAGCACCTCGCACCATCCCACACCGAGACCTGGGACTAGCTCCCTCTCTCACCCAACTCGTAACCCCCTACTACAAGCACTTTGGTGCAAGGAATACAAGACCGATCTCTCAGACTGGACATAGGGCATAAATTGCCTGAACCAGTATAAACATTGTGTCTCTTTGCATCACCATCCGGGATTAGGGGCACGCAGTTCATTTTTACTAGTTGGTTGAGGACCCCTCGGTCCGAAACACCGACAAGTCGGTTGCTATAATAGCAAGCCATATTGATTGCTTCGGCCCAAAATGAATGACTCACGTTGTACTCACTCAACATAGATCTTGCCATGTCAATCAAAGTTCTATTCTTTCTTTTAACTAGGCCATTTGATTGTGGAGTATACTTGGCCGAAAATTGATGCCTAATTCCAAACTCATCACACAAATCATCCACTCTTGTGTTCTTAAACTCACTTCCATTGTCACTTCTCACTTTCATGATGGTTGTTTCAAACTCATTATGAATTCTCTTGATGAATGTCTTGAAGGTTGCAAACACATCACTCTTGTCAACAAGAAAGAACACCCATGTGTATCTAGTGAAATCATCCATAATCACAAATACATATTTGTTTCCACCAATGCTAGTGTATGTGGTTGGTCTAAACAAGTCTATGTGCACCAACTCAAATGCCTTAGATGTGCTCATCATGCTCTTCTTAGGATGTGTGTTGCCAATTTATTTTCCGGCTTGACATGCACTACATAGCTTATCCTTCTCAAATGTGATATCTTTCAAGCCTCTCACTAAGTCATGCTTGATCAACTTGTTCAATTATTTCATTCCAACATGACCAAGCCTTCTATGCCATAACCAACCCATGCTAGACTTAGTTATCAAACATGTTGACAATTGAGCTTCTCTAGCATTGAAATCAACCAAGTATAAATTCTCATATCTAAATCCTTTGAATATTAAGTTAGAGCCATCTACACTTATGATCTCTACATCATCCACATCAAATACGCACTTGAAACCAAGATCACACAATTGAGCTATTGATAATAGGTTGAAGTTCAAGCTCTCTACTAGTAGCACATTGGAAATACTCAAGTCATTGGATATTGCAATCTTACCAAGACCTTTGACCTTGCCTTTGCCATTGTCACCAAATATGATACTATCAATCCCATTGCTCTTATTTTCATTGATTGAATTGAACATTCTTGGATCATCGATCATGTGTTGTGTGCACCCACTATCAAGCACCCAATGCCTTTCTCTGGCTTTATAATGGACTTACAAAAGAAGATCAATTCCTTTTAGATACCCAAACTTGCTTGGGTCCTTGAAGATTAGTTACCAAGGTCTTTGGTACCCAAATGACCTTCTTCTTTGGGCCCACAATTGGTGTACCAATGAACTTAGCGTTTACACCATTTGCACCCTTAACAAGCATGTAATAAGAATCAAATCTAATTGAGGATACATTAGGTTGCTTGTTCTTGTTAGTCTTGCAATATTGCTCTATATGCCCAACTTGCTTACATCTATTGCAAAACCGACCATTGCCCTTTACAAAGCCAGCTCTACTTTCACAGCCTTGCATTATCCTTGGTGTCTCCTTATTTTTGGTTTATGACGGGTAAGTCTAGCTGAGTATATTTTAGTACTCGGGGTTTATTCCCACTTGTTGTAGATGGTACTGTGTATCATGGTTATTACAAAAACTGCTTCACTCCAGCTGTGGACGAGGAGTGAGACCGTGGGCACGATCCTTCTATATTAGTTTGTTCAGGTTGTTTTTGTTGGACTTGATCATGGAACTGGCATGTATCTAAACTGTGTGTGTTAGATGTTTTAAAACTATGTTGCTTCTGCTACCGAATTTGAACCTCGTGTTGTAATAATTATATTTGAACTTCGATGTATGTTGAACTACTTTTGAACTTTATGTAACATGTGACATGTGTGTTGAATCATGTATGATCTTGGTTTGTATGTTGGTTATGAATCGAGGTCCTTCGCGACACTCGATGGACTACCGGGTTTATATGGGCTCAAGTATGATAGTGTGACCGCTCCGGTGGTTGCTGTAACACCCCGGGTGTTAGCCACTTGCTAGGTAGTGGGTTTGAGCTCAAACATGATAGATCAAGAGGTAATCAAGAGCTTTAGTTCCTTATCTCTGAAATGGTGATGAAGGTGTTGAGGTCAAATCTAAGAAAATGAGCCCAACTTAAATTTGGACAACACACCATTGTTTACATGTTGACCCTTTTCAAATGCATGCTTGAGTAGTGTTAAACATGGCTCTTTCATGAGCATCACCTTAACATCTATCTATCTCCACCATTAGAAAAGTTTTATGAAGTTTGGAGCCAAGAAGTCACATGAAATGATAAGTTATAACCTTGCTTGAATTGCTTTATTAAGTGAATGGAAATATGGAATGTCGACCAAACCCTGCGACCTTGCTCAAACAGCTCCAATTCAACTCATAAACAAAAGTTATGAGGGTTCGTGTTGAACTATTGTCAAGAAAATGCCTCAATTGGTCGACAACCCTAATTCCAGGGTTTAACGAGGTTCTGCTTTAACCAAGATAAAACTATGATTTTAGGACTAGATATGAAGTTGAACCTTAAATAAAAGTTGTAGCTTGAGTTGTGCACAACAAACTTTGTTTAAGGGTCATTAGCTAGTTTGGTCCCTAACTTAGTCAAACTGAGGCCTCAAAACTGAACCTAGTGTTGTTTTGGATCTTGAAATGTTGATGCTGGTTGGCATTTCGCGTTCTCGGATTTTTGTTAAGCAACTCAAGTTGAGCCAAATATAAAGGTTGGAGTTTACAGCTTGGAGTTGAGCATGAACAAAGTTGGACTTAGTTTGACCAAGTTTGACCTCCCAAGGCTAACAAAAAACCGAGCAAAGCTTAATCACTATCAAATCGTTGATAGTTCCATTTTTGAAGCTAATTATCTGCTAATCTACTGCCCCAATGACCATGGCCCCTAAATAAATATTGTAGAGTAGTTCGTGGGCTTCAACATGTCTTTTGGGCCCAGGGTCCAATTTGGCCCATAATTGGCCCAAAAACACGTCCCACGTCGGCCACTTCGTCGCTCGCCACGTACTCGGGGAAATGTCCACGTGCCCTCCATGCGCTGGCCGTGCCCCCTCCATGGATGATGCATGCCTCTTGCCCCTACACGCGTCCCGAGCTCCCTCTACCCGCTATCCCACTCGCGCTCGCCTCCCTCCACTCCCTCTGGCTCTTCTCTACTCTCCCTCGACTCCGCTAGAGCGTGAACGCCGAGCTCCGCCATGGCCGCTGTGGAAGCTCCTGTCACCGCTACTGTTCCTGCCTTTACTCCCCACCACAGTCATGGCCACGTGCACCACCGCCTCCACCTCATCCTCCTCTCCGACCAGCGCACCTCCACCGAGCAGGAGATCGCTGGAGCTAGCCTGCCGACGGCCACCGTAGCCGCAAGCAGCTGGCGCTCGTGGCTAGGCCACCATGGGCAAGCCCCTACCGCACCGAGCCCCTCCACGGATGCATGTGAACCCCCTAGTGCTCTGTCACCACTCCACCGCTGCCGACGAGCCTCCTTCGGCCGGAACCGGCGAGCTCCCGCGCGTCCCCTGCTCCAAATCACGACAAGGACCTTGCGCAAGAATTTGAGAAAAGTGGAGAGCCTAACTGCAAAGCTATAGACGCATATGAATAGTGCCTAGAAGGACCTGTTCGCTTGAATCGGTATTTGAGGAAAGTTCAGGGCCTCCAATGCAAATGTGTTTCTCCTTTATTGCTTTTAATTTAGCTGAAACTTTGGAAAATCATAATAAATGTAGAAAAATCATAAAATAGTAAATGAAGACTTTTTGGAATCCTTGAGAGTATATCTATGCAGTAGAGTCATCTTATGACATGTGTTAGTAGAAGGTTTTTGCCATTTTTATTTATCTATGTTAATTAGGGTTTTCTAGAAATAAATTCATATATGAAGTTGTGGTGCTCTAATTGCTATAAAATTTTTATAGTAGGCTACTGATCTATATGTGTGCTGTGGTAAAAAATTTATGCTCATTGGATGCAGTATGGTTGAGTTATTGATTTAACTTCTTTAGTGCTTGATAAATGATTTTAAATGAGTTATAATTTTTTATGAAGGTGTAAAAATGAAAAATGTTATTCCATTACCTTGGTAGGAGGTTGTTGTGTCATGTTGATACATAATATGGCTATATGTTTGTAGAAAATAGTGTGTTTTAGATTTATCTTGCTCACACATGTTTTCTTACAATAGTAATTTGTCTTTTTTGTAATAATTAATCTATAAAACCTGAGCATGTGAAATTTGTGCAATAGCCATATTTTGATAGCACCTACCACTCATAAAAATCTCAAGTCCAAACTAGATGTTTGCCACATCACCTAAAAATCAATATATAGCTTTATATATATAAATAGGAGAGTAAAAGTTGCTAGTAGATACATGTAGTTAAGTCATATGATGCTCCCTTGCTTACCCTAAGTTGAATGTTGTTGAGCTAGGAACAATAATGGTTTAAAGCTAGTCTAATGTCTTATGTGCTTGCTCTCTTGTTAATATAATAACTAGCGAGTACGTTGCCTATGCATATTTCTAGTCCTTGCTTTAACTATTACTCTAATATGTGCTATGTGTATGTTAGTGTATATTTGTGTGTTGTTAAGGCCAGTCCCTGAATCACCTTAGGGCAGGTTGCTTTTCTTTATAGGTTTGTCAATGTTTGCTAATTAGTAAACAAGTGCCCATCGAATAAAAATGAGAAAGGAACATCAGTATGTAACCTCTATGTTTTGGAGATGTGTTAAGATGCTTTTTATGCTAACCATAACTAATGTTGAGTGACCATGTTAATAGTAGTTTGTGATCCATGTGATTAGTGGTACATGTATGGCCTTGTTAAAGAATGAAGTGAAGCACCACTTTGCTTATGTGCTGAAAATGGCTGCATGTATAGTTTTTGTTATGGTGATATTTTTGTGATGCAAATTATGTTTTCTGTAGATATGTTAAATACAAAAGTTGTAGATAATTTCCTTATATTTCTTGTCCTAAAATTTTATGATTTTAGGCTTGCTGGTTTAGGAGTTATAGATTTTACAAGTTTGTTATCAGCTTTTGCATGTGCTTTGAATAGATCTGAATGATTGTATTATTTGGATTATTTAAATATGGAATCATATATTGGTGATAATAGGAGAGTTGTAGTTCTTTTCCTAAGATTTATAAAATATCTAATATCACTACTTTTGGTGGTATAGAACTCTAGTTATTGTTGTTCAAAGTGGAATGGCAGGTTCTGTTTAAATCTGGACAGAGATGTATTCATTAGGTTGTTTAACCTTGTTAGATGTAGAATCATTTTAAGATGATAATAAGAAACTTATATATAACTTAATAAGCTTTCCATAAAGTTAAGAATCATGTTTATTGGATGATTAAAACTCCAGTTATGTAGTTTCTGAAGTTCATGTTAGTTTTCTATCCTAGTTTGTGTAGATCTGCTTGTTAGTGCCTTTCAACCTTGTTAACCTTTGAATCAACTCTAGGTGTAAATAACAAAGTTGTAGACAATTTTATCAGCTTTCCAGAAAGTCTAGGATCACCTTTATTGGATGCTTATAACTCCAGTTATGGTTAAATTGAATGGCTGCTATGTTGCTGTCCAATTTTATGTATATACTTGAAGTTGATTGCTTATGCCTGATCTTGATTTTGTGATTGCTAGGAGTAGCTGGTGCTAGATGGTTGCTTAAAGTAGCTTAACTTGAGTGCCTTATTGATGAAAGATTGGTGTTATTTTCTTCTAACTTACCATGATAGGTTTGTGCAATAATTAGTCAAAAGATTTGCTCTCTAAGTGCTTATATCTTGAGGTGTAACCTGATGCTGGTCTTGAATGCTTTTATATGATGCATCTCATGTTACCATTCTTCGCTTTCATGAACTTGCATTGTTACATCTCATCTAGGTATGCTAGATGCATAGCGTGTGGACGTAAATGACATGATGTTGGAGTCGAACCAGAAGACGGTGTTGGTGGATAAGTCCCGAAGATGATGTTTGGTGGATGGATCTAGAAGATGGAAGGACTTCGAGAGTACATGCCTGAACAGGAGATGCTCGCCAAGCGAGTGTCATCTAACAAACACTGACCTAGTGTTGGATCCTAGGTAAACCCCGGAGCATTCTAAGCCTCCTATGTTTTTACAAATATCACTTGTGTCCTTTATGTTTGATGCATTAGGTTATAGGAGTTGATTGGAAACACTTGATGCTTATAACTTTCTTATTCAGAAATATACCTTAAACCTTGTGTAGGTCTAGAATCGAGTATATGCTTAGCCATGCTTAGCTCGGTAGAAGTCAGGTGATTTTCTGTCACTTGTGAGATATAGGTGGATACCATAGCACGGTTGGCTATATTTGCTATCGTGAAAAAGAACCATGGGATAATATAACTGGAGGCCGGGCGGAGTCTATGTATAGGTTGACTCATGTGATTCCATCTATGCCGATTAAGGACTGTATCATTGGAGGCCCTCTTGTCATTTTGAATGCATGCCTCTCACTTAGCTGGTCGGATAACTCATTCCGATCGTGAAGTCGAGTAACTCAATTCAGGCCGATCCTCGTTCTGTTAGAGTGCGCACACTGGAGGTAGTAAGGATGTGCGGGGAGCTAGTGTGAGGCCAAGGGTAGGTTAGAGTCCTGATCGACCTAGCATCCGGTAGTGTCCCTGATTGTGCGCGTGCAGATCGAACCCACGAATTGGACCTGAGTTGTACCAAAGGTGACCTAAGGTGACCGTTGATCTGGTCTACCTAGGTTTGTGTTAGGAATACTGCCTAGCTGGTTGCAATCGATTCGAATCGCCGTCTCTCCCGGATAGTGAGAAACTTGATGGAGCCCTTCATCATAGTAATTGGATTATGGAATATGATGGTTCTGATGAATATAAAAATCTTACACCGGTTATGGTTACTATTGTTATGCTACTAAATGATATACCACATGTTTGGCACATGTTAGTTGCTAATCTAGAGATGAATAGCTATAATTAACTTGGTTACCGAATTATAAAATGTATAGCTCAACTAGTGGCTTTTATGCAAAATGTTGTCAAGCTAACTCCACTTATATAGCCTTGCATGATCCTTGGTGTCACTTTATTTTTGGTTTATGATGGTAAGTCTAGCTGAGTACATTCGAGTACTCAGGGTTTATCCCACCATGTTGCAGGTGAAGTTCTCGGCCGCTAAAGATGGTAGCTAACGGCCGGTGGGCTCGGCAACTCTATATAGTGTTCTTATGTATATGCTTTTGACAGAGAATGTCACGTATGCTAGCAATGTATTTGGAACTTATATTATTGTAATCATTTGAAAGCTTTGTTGTTTTCACTAATCGGTTTTGAAACCTAAACTTGTATTATTATTTGTGAACTCATTGTAAATATTATTTCCGCTGCAACTCCGTGTATATGATATGTATTTGCTTAATCGTGCGATCTTGGTTGTGATGTTGATTTACCGAGGTCCTTCGTGACACTAGACGGATTACCGGGTTTATATAAATGAAAGTATGTACGCGTCAACATGTTAAACGGGGACGGCCGTACTTGAACTTGTATGAATTGGACGGTTCTGTCACAGTTGCCATTGTACTTCTGCTCTTATAAATTGGTCGGTTCTGTGGCAACTAGCATCGGAACAAGATTCAACACTATTTGTTATATGTGTAATTAAAACAAAGGTTTTTGATTTACAAAACAGTGTGTGTGTGTGTGTGTGTTTGTTTAAATTTGAAATTTAATCTAAAGTATGACAGTGATCATCTCCTTTATACCCAGTTAAGGATTTCAGGTGGCTTAGTAAGCACTAACTTTGGGGGTATACTTTCTTACAACTATAATAAACATAGTCATTTCACTAAATTTAAAGAATAAACTCACGATGTATCATTTCATCTAAAATAAATTGATTTCCAAAACAAACACTCCACTAGAAGACACATCGTATCATGCGGTGGCAATCGTCCAGCTCTCGGTCGTGCTTTTCCCCACCGTATCATGCGGTGGCAATCGTCTAGCTCTCGGTCATGCTTTACCCCGAAAAAGGTGCAAGAACGGCAGCACGGTGCGCGGCTTGTCCACGGTGATGATTGATGAACTTGTCGAACACTTTGAGCACCTCGCGCAAGTCCATATCCTTGTTGAGGGCATCGCACCACCTCAATGATCTCGACATCTCGGCCATCTCCATGCAACCGTCGCAAATGGCGTGTTTGCGGCCCTCGTGGTTGCGGTCGAACATCTGACATCTCAAACGCTTAGCCAAGCTGCGGGGGCATGAGGTGCTCGCGACGAGCTGCCACTTGCCAGTAAGAAGTTGTTTTTTTTTTTTGTAATCACTATTTGGACGTAGCGGAAATATAACTCACCACCGGTTCATTTTGGGAAGCATATTTCAACCAAATTTGACAGGAATTGTAAATATTCATTTTATGCCTGACGAATTTGACAAGCGAGACACGATGATGACTTTGTGAATCTCGAGATATGCTGACTCAGTTCTTCGAAGGTCGCCAATAAATGGTGACTTCATGATCTCGAGATATGCTGGCTCAATTCTTCAAATGTACTCATAGGGGTACTGTTTATGTATTCATAGGGACGAGGGATGAGTGTGCATGCATATTATCCACGTCTGCATTATTCGGTGTAATTCTTAAGAATGACAGTCGATCGAAATGCCCGACGAATTGTAAACATTGTCCTTGATGACGGCAAAAATCATTGTGCCCCTGATGATGGTTACGCATAGCAATTGCACGCCCCGTTTTCAGTTCCAAATTGCTTCTGCTTAAGCTTTTAAGTCAAAATTTCAGATGAACCATTTAAAATTTAAACAATTTTTAGCTGATGTTAATTGATTTAATTTAATTTAATTGTTTTTCAATAAACGTCAGTCAATTAAGGAGAGTATAATGATCTCGGGTGCCATCGGGTGCCATCATCAACCAACACAAGGAGAGTATAATGATCTCGGGTGCCATCATCAACCAACACACCAACACAGTAGAGAGATGCATATACTTCTACTCAACAAAACTCAAATGTCAGAAACAGATAAAACTCAAATGTCAGAAACAGATTTGATATAAGAATGAATAAGAGAAGAACAGAGGAATCAATGTTTCCACAATTCCTCCACGAGATCAGAGGAAACCTCACTCGCGGACGAGATCTTGGAAAAATCCCTCTCGCAAACGAAGAAATTGCCACAAAACACGGTAAGGTTTTGGGACAGAGTGCGTTTGCTGTGCTCTCACCAGAACATTAACGAAACAACCCAATTAGGCAAGTACCCAAAGACGAACAGTTCTTCTTTGGACAGGAGAAGACATGTGCCAGCCGAAAGGGCCCAGAAAATCACGGTGTCAGATCCAGGTGAGTTTAAGCTGGCTCGGATTCAATCTCGCGAGATGGCAGGATGATTGCCGATTGCCTGGACCGGGTTCAAGTTCGAGGTCCAAACAAGAAGCTGATCTTGCGAACCACACACGAATTTGTCCAAATCAACGAGAAACCGAACAAAATAAAACCGATTGGGAGGCTCTAGGAAAAGCAACGCAACCAAGAGGTAGCCCTCGATCAACCAAGATTGATAAAAATACACAAGAAACTAATGTTAACGGAGAAACAATCTCAAACACGGCGAACCGAGGCCGGCGGCGCGGGCGAGGAGGAGCTACACGGGCGGTCGAGTGGATATATATGCGCACGGGCACGTGGGTTCCTGATTAGGGTTTATCACGTGCTGACTTGGGCCGGCCCAATGTTAGCCCATACGGAGAAACTAGGCCCAGCGGGGATTGTGTACAGTCCAGAACGGCCCAAAGTAATGCAACGGGATTTTCTGGCAGACCCGATCCAAAATCCGACCGTTGCGCAGGAGCGAGCGCTCCCCTTCCCTTTTCCCTCCTCGCAGTCGCAGAGCGTACCAGAAAAGCTTTTCCGCCCCCCTCTCCAATTGCGAATCTTCCGGCAACTACCACGCACGCCGAGTTCTTGGTCTTGGCAAGAGAGGAACAAGGAGAAACCCTCCCTCGTCCCGTTCAACCTTCGCCGTCGACTCCACCGGAGCACGCCGTCGCGAGTTCCTCTCCGCGTCCTCGTTCTCCTTGCTGCTGGACCCGCAGTGGAGATCGACCTGATTTCTCCTGTGCTGTAAACCCTAGCTCTCTCTCTCTCTCCCACCCATTCCTTTTTCCCCCCTCGTTCGCTGTGATGTGAACCAGTGAAGCGAAACCCTAACGTTCCTACAGTACTTCGGCCCGTTTGGTCTAGATGCGGCCATTCTTGGGATGCCGCAAATGTGGATTTGTTCGCTGTTCCTAGCTTAGCGCCTTAGCCCTTCTTGAGCGCGCCCAAGGTCTCAGTGGGATTCACAATCCATCAGTTAGGGGAGCGAGGGATTCGAAAATTCTTTCTTTGTTGATTTGTTGGCATAAGCAGATCTTGGTTGACTTGGTAGTAGAGGATATGTGCGTTTTGATGTTCTTGGGTTCACTAATTTAGTGGTGCTTCCGTCAATGTCATCTCAGTGGAAAGTGCTATCACATAGGTGCGCAAAGAAAGGTTGCACAGTTACATCACCAGGATCCTATCTAGACACTGTCTCCTCTTTGTAAATCGTTCTGTTATGTAATTTTGCTACATGAAATTTCAAAAGCGGCCTCTGTAAAATGAAATGCAACTTCTTCCCCTTGTTCTGATCCAGTTTAGTATGTTTGCCGTTTAGTGATACTTCGAATCCATATTAAATTAGCACCCCCAGAACTTATTTCAGATCTTGTTCAGTTCCTGTACAACAAAAATACCGTATAGAAGTCACCATTTATTGTTTCTGTGTTCTGATTAGTTTCTCTTTACAGTCAATTGGATATTAGCCAGGCTTTCAAGGTAGAAACAAGAAGCTTTTTGTTCCATCATGGCCTTACCAACTCCAGTACCTGTTTTGTTTGATGAGAACCAACAGATAAATAGAGGTGAGATTGCATTTTTATCAAAAACTAATTTGTGAAAAGGAATTTTCCTGAAATAGATACATTTTTTATCTGCATGTTCAGGTAAGATGGCTGATGGACTAAGGGCCAAAGGGCTGAAGCCATCCGAGAATCCTGGCAAGCAAGGGAGGAGAGCTCTTCATGATTTGTCCAACGTTTCTAAAGGCACTGGTTTGAAGGACACTTCCACCCTGAAAGAGAAGTCCCGGCAGAAGCCTCGTAGTAATGTGACCAACACTATTAAAGGCACTGCTTTGAAGGACAAGCCCATCCTGAAAGAGAAGTCCACCCAGAAACAGAGGTCAGAAGCTCTTAAGAACCCGCTGAAAATTTTAACTGATGCAGAGATCAAAATGTGCCATGAGTGGGCCAAGGATGGGGTGGAGGGATTTCACTCGACACAAAATGATTCTCACAAGTTGGATGAGGATCTGCTAGACAAACGTATGATCGCTCTTCTTGGTTCTTAAATATGTGTGTCATATCTATAGTATATGTCTAATTATGCATGCTATTTAGGTGTCAAGAAGAAAGTGGTAGCGGTAAACTCAGCCCTGCGTGGTTGGTCAGATACAGTATTTGATTCACTAAAGTTTCCAGTTAAGGTATGTGGCCCAATATCACACAATACTTTTCAAAATTCGTGCAGGTTGTTCATAAGGTTGAAGTATGTTATCAGGGATTTATTTTACAAAATCATGACTCCATTTCTGTATGATTGTCACAGTCCCATGCAAGCTCATAATTAAGCAAGCAGAATTTGTTATTATTAAGAATCAGGGAAATTATATGTTACTTGATTGTGTAGTTCTCCTTGTTAACTGATACAGTTGTCACTAGTCCGCTGGAGTCATGGGGTAAAGCAGTAAAATGATTAATCACCTAGCTTTCTGGTAGTAACGGGAAACTACTATATCACAAAAGTTTATATTGTGTTATCTACTGACAAGCTTGATCTTGTTTGGTTGCTCCAGTACCTTATAGTTTCGACAAAGCTATGTTTGTGAGATAGTCATTCTTGGAATTCTGAATCTGGCTTTCTACTTACAGCATTTGCTTATTATAAGAAAATATATCTGAAATTTAAAACACCTTTAATAATCAGCCCATTTCTGGATATTGGAATTTTCCCAATGCCAATAGTACTGAAGGAAGCTGGCTATCTATGAATAACATATTGTTTCACAAGGCATAGCATCTTGTCCCATTGTAGGTTTATTTTAGGAAGATAACAGGTCTCCCATGTAGGGTATGGTCAATAAAAATCTGAAATGTAGCACGTGTAGAAGTTCAATAACAGTTGGTTCATATTATTTTCTTAGCCATCTTGTCATCTGTATGCGCCTATGCATTTTGGATTATGTCCTGCTATTGATGCATCATTTACACCAACAACATGAATTCGCATCCAGTTATTTGATTTGCTCTTGTTATACATATGCAATTAATTCCCATTGTAAAGTGTAGACATCGAAGCAAGTAGCAGATAATACTAGAAAGATGATTTCTAGACCGCAGCTTTTTTTCCCGTTTCCTCTCTTTTTTCTACCTTGCACTGTCATACCAGAAACATAATTCATGTGTCTCTTTATGATTCAGGAGGTTGCTGAGTTTTTTAATGAACCAAATGTGCTGGAGCTGGAACCTGAGATTCTCCCGGACATCAGTTGGCGTCTCTTTCTCCCTTATCTCTGACAAATATGTGTTGTCAATCACGTTTTACCTGCTGTACTTGCTAAGTGTTGCTATCCTGCAGCTGCTTTTTTTTTCTCTTTTGTGTTTTCTCTTCGATTCGAAATATTTTCAGTTCTTTATCACGGTGATATTTCTGTTCTGATTGCATGTAGCTTGTGACTTCCATGCAGATGATAAAGCAAAGATTGCTGAAGACTGTCTTGATGAGCTTGACCAGTACCCTTCTTTGGAGAACAGTCCAGTTATTTTTGAGCTGAGAGATGACGAGCCAGCCATCCCGCAGCTGGGAGTGTATTGAAGAATCTGTGCCAGGTGGACAGAAAGCTCTGCTGGCTGCTTGCTCTAGTCTAGAATGCTACTAGGTCTTGAACAATGAACCTGATGTTTTTCCCCAGCTATGTTCTGGTGGGATACTGGTGATGTAGGATTTCACAGTTTCAGTACTGGTACACCTGTTCGCGCTTCCTGTCTGTTATGCTTGCTGATGGTGATGGGTTTGTGGAACTGCGGGTGGTACAATTCTATCATTTTCAGCAAAACAAATCTATGAATGAACTCTATATATTATCATGAATCATGATATGACTTGGCAGTGCTTCAGATAACCATAATAATATGGTCCTAAATAGAGTGAAATTCTTGGCACTAATCTTATCTGCCAAAGCCTGCACATGCTGCTGGCACGAGACGAAGCGGGGTCGTCGGGTTGGTTCGTCGAAACACACTGGTGAAACTTGTAGAATCAAAGGGCTAAATCACATCAGTAGTGGATTCACGCATCTACTACGGCAGGTCTTCGATTGGCCAAAAGGTCAAATCGAAGTTGTGTATGTGCGTGCACGAGAGGAGAGGAGCGCGTGATTCGTCCGTCGCCAGCGCCCGTCCGAGACCGTCAGTGTGGACGCGTGGACGCGAAAATTATTTAGCCCTCCTCGGCTGCTGCCTTCGACCTTCCTCACACTGACCTCGCCGTGCCCTTGAGAGGTCAACTAGAGCCTACCGAGCGTTCGAGCCAGTCGCCGGCGCGAGGAGAATGGGGACGGAGGCCGACGCCGCAGCCGTGGACCTGCTCCGGTCGCAGATCCCGTCCCAGACCGACGGGGAGCTCGTCCTCCCGACGCGCGGCGTGGGGCTCGTCCTCGTCGACCTCTGCAACGGCTTCTGCACTGTCGGCGCCGGGAACCTCGTGAGCCTCCTCCTCCTCTTTACTCACCGCCGTCTCTAGGTTCTCGCGTGTTCGCCCCTTTTTTCTTTTTCCTTGATGATTGTTTAAGCTCGCGTGGGATTGGGAAAGCTTCGGTTCTGTTCTGTTCCTCGCTTGATCGCAACACTAAAATCGTTCGGTTTCCTGGCAAGAAAGGGTAAGCAGTGCAGCGATCTTGTAGGAATCTGCGATAGGGACAGAAGTGATCGCTCACTACTGGATTTATCCTCCTCGATTGTATCGTTGTATTTTTCCTTGCTCTTCCCTCTACCTATTTTTTTAGTCTGTTTCCTGCTCATCAGTATATAAAAAAAAACTCTCGACCAGTGTTTGGATATGCACAGTATAGCTGTACAAGTAATGCCCCGTTGACCGCCATCTTAGATAGACCTGAAATTTATGCTGATCCTATGAGACCGTTTTGTTGTTATTATTTATTATTCTAGTATAAAACACGGGCTGTCATCGTTATATTAGCATGTCCTCTTCGTTTCTCCTTGCGATTTCGCAAATTTCCGTCTCCTTTTTGGGTTCATGCGTCGTGCTGTCAGTAGGTTTGATTGTTGTTTCATACAGACTATTTTAGACTGACCGAGTAATTTATTCTTTTTCATTCACAGGCTCCTGTTGCGCCAAATAAGCAGATCAGTAAGATGGTGGAAGAGGCCGCTAGGCTCTCTAAGCTGTTCTGTGATAGAAACTTGCCCGTCTTTGCATTCCTGGATACCCATTATCCAGATAAGCCAGAACCGCCATATCCCCCACATTGTATCATTGGTACTGGGGAGGAGAACTTCGTTCCAGGTTGGTGCTAAATATTTCAGAATTGTTGCCCAACTTGGTGCTTAGTTTTTATTTCCTGTTAGAGTGTGTTTGGCTTTAGGAACCAAACCCGTCCCAAATGAGGTGGTGCGTCATGAGTTCATCCGATGAATTTTGGTGGAATCACCTTGTTCTTATGCTTGTACTAATTACTAGCTTGAGATGGAAGAGGTGATGGAGAATCAATCCATTTTATTCAACAAACCAAACAAAAAAGTGAGGAGTGAGAAGATGATGGACCACCTCATTCCTCAAACCAAACACATCCTTAATGATTTATACTGACAATACATGAGAAGAACAATGAAATATGATTGATTTTCTGTGTGACCCGTTTCATTTTGCAATGTGCAGATCTGGAGTGGTTGGAAAAGGAGCCAAATGTGACTATAAAGAGGAAAAGTTGTATTGATGGGTACATCAGCTGCATAGAGAAGGACGGGTCTAGTGTTTTTGTTGACTGGGTTGGAAAATATCAGATCAAAACTGTGAGTTGTCTTAATACAGAAGGATTTCAGAGATAGACTCTATCCTATTGTGTATGACTTGGGGGCATGGGCTCGATGCAGGTCTTGGTACTCGGGATATGCACGGACATCTGTGTTTTGGATTTTGCAAGCTCAACTCTGGCTGCTCGAAATATTGACCGAGTGCCTCCATTACAGGATGTCGTGATTTATTCAGAGGGGTGTGCTACATATGACCTTCCTGTTGAGATTGCTATGAATATCAAAGGAGCTCTTGCCCATCCACAGGTACCGAATCACTGATGTCCATACATTCAAAAAAAAATCAAACCGTACACTATGGGAATCTTCAGATGGCCACAATCACATTTTTATATATAGAAGAATGAATGAAAAATTATCCTTGGAGAAAAACTAAACCTAGAAATTTTCAAGATGATACTGCTCAATCCATTTACATAATAGGGTGGTTGTTGGCTGAGCTTTTTTTCCCCCCAAATACAGCACCTTTACAAAGTTTATTTCATGCCAACAGCAAGGAAAGTTTGCACATACAAAAAATAAAGAGAACCATTTCGTTTCCAAATGAACAAATTTATTTAAATCAGTAGGCCCTGCCCCTCCTGTTCCCTCAACACACACACACACACACACACATGCATGATTCTTGGGAAACCTAAGGGGATAAAAGATATTGCTCCTGTGTTAAGTTTACACAATCATCAGTTGCAAATAACATTCTTTTGGAACCAGTAGAACATTACTCGACATAAACTGGATGCTGTCTAAGAGATGCTGAAGGGAGAACCTTACAATCAACTTACCATTCAATATTGCAGGATCTGATGCATCATATTGGACTCTATATGGCCAAAGGAAGGGGTGCAAAGGTAGTTGACAGGGTGGTTATTTGAACCTTGAATCAAAAAACTTGCCCTCGTCGTAGTGATGTTGCTAGAGTTTCCTCAGTCCTCTCATCCTTCCATTGTAACAAAATCAGATATATATGCATCTTAGCATAAAGTTGTTGAGATACTATATAATGCCAGCGACAACTATATTGAATATGTAAAGATGTGCTCATTTTGTGGTTAGCTTGTACATATTTCCTAAGTTACTCTGTCCTGCCAAACATGCGCCATTTTAATATACACCGTGTTTTCTCACAGGTTGGTAATGTTCAATTCTGGGATTGTATATTTGTATTTAATAAAATACTTCATTCGTTTCAAATTATAAGATGTTTTGATTTTCTAGATACTTAGCTTTTGCTATGCACTTAGATATACACCATGTATAGATACATATAAAATGTATTTAAAAAGCCAAAATCCTTATAATTTAGAATAAGGGGTATAAAACTTATAAAACTTTCTCTAGTCTTGGCAAAAAAAAATGTTGGTTGAAGGGAGCTTTATATTACTAATAACTTGGTTGACAATATTGATGAGAGTATTTCCGAGTATACTACGGAATAGAATATATGAAAATATATTTTTGCACTATATATTACTCAGCCGTTCCAAATTATAAGACATATTAGTTTTTTCAGGTACATCGTTGTAACTATGTATCTATAGATATTATATGTCTAAGTGCATAGCAAAAACTATAGATCTAGAAAAAGTCAAAATATCTTATAATTTAGGATGGATGGAGCACTATTACTACAGTTCACCTTTTCTCCTTTGTAACATTGAATCATCTAAGTTTAAAATAAAACTTAACGACATTGGCCTACAGGTATAAAACACGCACTTGCTACTAATAAACTAATGAGGAAACAAAGGAATAGTCAAATAGTTAATATAACAAAGCCATACCTTTATATAGAGATATGAAAAAAAAGAATACATGAATAGGCAGAGAGGAATAGAACAACAGAGGATACATATACATCCATGACAACTGTTTTTTTTAAAGAACACAAATTCATTAACCATGCAACCCAACAGACTCGTTGGCTACATGATCTGACACAATCCTCGGGAAATCCTTAAGCCAAACATAACAGCTTTCGGATGACTCTAGAGAAGAACCAAGCTTAGCTAATTGGTGCGCAACACGATTACATTCTCTCTGGCAATATGTTACATGGTACATGTGGAAGTTATTAAGAGAAAGCAACATTCTAGCCTATTTAATAATCCATCTCCTCTTCTATTGAAGAGTTTCTCAAATTTATACAATCTATCTTTACGATGATTTTTCCCATACCAAGAACATCAACAATCTTCAAAGCATTTGTGATGGCCATAGCCTCTACATGGAGGGGATCCTAAAGGTTCTGCAATTTACGTGCTACCATCATTCTTAGATACCCATCACAATCTCTAGCAATAACTCCCCAACCATCATTTCCACATTGCTTACTGAAGGAACCATCAACATTTATTTTGGGGAATCTCCCTCTAGTCGCCTCCGCATACGACAAAAAAGAACAAGACTTTTATTTTGGTTGTTTTGGCTTTAGGTAGTCGGTGAAACTTCTCACTAGATCTCTAATCAAGAAAACCACTTTATCCAATATAAATACTCCTCCTTGAGAGACCTTGTGTCGAGTAGTCCACCAAAACCATGATAATGTCAACATTTCAGTTTGCAAGTCTCATTTAGTTTCCGTATTTCCACTAGGACATGTTGTGCCAAAGAAAAATCCAAGAGTTGATTCCACTTCTCTTCAAGCTGAAGGCTACGCCAAACCTAGCACACACACTTGCACTTGAGGAACAGATAACTGTCCATCCTCATCTAATCGGTGACACATTGTACAGATAGTTTCAAGCTTCATCCCCTTCTTTTTAAATTTTGTCGTGGTGGTAAACTACTATGGGCCAACCTCCAAATGAATGCTTCATCTTATATAGGACTTGGTATTCCCATATTTGTTTCCATTTAAAATTACCATTGCCCCCACCAGAATGACCTTGCAGACCTTCTTCTTGTTCCAACTCACTTAGATATAGTTTGTGGGCTGATTTAACATAAAATTTTCCCTTTGCATCAAGATGCCAAACTAAAAAGTCAGCTTCATCATCATGTAAATGTATTCACAACATTACATCAACATCTTATTGATGAAAAAAGTCATGAACCATCCTGCCATGTCACCTCTTTCGGTTTGAATTATTCTGTAGACTTCCACGTAGAAACGGTGAACTTTCAAGTTGGGAAGTTTGCCTTTTTGGATACTACCATCCAATAATAAACCAACTCTGAAACAAATACTTCCATGCATTGATCCAGCAAATTGGTCTATAGGAGGATTTGTTCCTCGGAGCCTCAATCTTTCCTACGGGGAATATGTAATAATGGTAACTTTGATAGTGGTGATGATGCATCCAAATGGGTTCGGAGCCTCAAGCTTCCACGTGTTACCCCTCTGGTTGTCAATGCTTGTTTAAGGGTGTAGATGCATATAAAAGATGTTATAGTTGATAATGCAATCATGGTGGAATGGTATATGCTTGTTATAGAAACAACACTTTAATGTTTGTGAATGAGACCAAAACAATGGGTATTTTAAACGAGACGGCGTATTATATAGTTTAATGTCAATAGCTAAGGTTTGAGCGTTATAAGCTGAATCATTAATTAATGTATGCATTTTGTATAGGTGGGGGAAGAGGAGTGTAGGTTGTAGGGGGTAGAAACACGTGTATTGAATGTTCTTGAAAAACAATCGATTAGAAACGAAAAGCATGGTTCTACCATTGTTGCATCAGCAACTAATATTATAATAACCACCTTGTGCTATTGTGCACCATAGAAACACCAGGAGGAGAGGGTGTTTGCCACGACAAAGTCTCTAACCAGAAAATCGGTGCTAGTTTTTTCAAATGAGATCCTCCGGGATGAGAAGAGAGAACCTCATGACGATGCCTCTAACGAGAAATATGCTACGTCATTGTCCACATTAGAAAAAGACAAACATGGCATTTCCCCTTCTATCACCATAAGCTATTTCCTAATGTATTGGCGAAATAGCCATCTTCGTCCCCAAACTATTGCCGAAGGCTCACTTTGGTCCCTCAACTTTCAAAACGTCCAGTTTAGTCCTTAAACAATTCATCTGCGGGTCGATCTCGTCCATCCCCATCAAGTAATCGCCACGTGTCCAGGACTACATGCCTAAAGTCATTGCTGCCCCTCGCCCATCCTTTTGGAAGCCGCCCAGGCTTCACGGCGTCCTGTCCCCCGTTTCTCCTCTTCTCTCGATCTCGTCCATCCGGCGCCTCAAGTTCCACGAGAGGAGCCGCCCAGTCTCACGGGAGGAAGAGCCACGAGAGGAGCAGAGTAGTGTGGGGTAGGCGCAAGTTGAGGAACCCTATGCTTTCTAGTATTGGATAGATGAAGAATTTGAAGGTAGAGCAAAAAAGGTGATTCAAGACTTAGTTTCAATGAGGCACAGTATGTCAGAGTTGTACCAACAATCAGCTGAACAATGGGATGATATGTATGCTGATCGACAGAGAGCGAAACAAGAAATTTGTAAATTGAAACGAACAATTAGAGAGCAACGAGACTGCATTGTAATCTTAATTGTTTTTAGCATTGTAGTTGCTTGTGGCCTACGGTTCATTGTGTAACCATTGGAATGGATGCAGAAATAAATTTAACATGTCTGTCATGTCTCATGTCCAGAAACAAATTTAACATTTCTATTATGTCTCATGTCTGATGCTTAGGTTTTTGACATAACAAATTCAAGTGTTCACAAACTAAGGATTGCGTGATACAAAGGCATTAATATTATTGCCTTCAAATTACATCTTTTTCTTTGAATGCACCAGACGTGTTGATGTTTTTTCTGAGAAGAGCTGCTTTGTCCTGCTGCTGCTCCACGTCCAAGTGATAAGGACTGGATGTTTGCAGATGCACGCCCTCCTTGCACATTGATTGTTGCCTTTGCAAATGAGCCAACAGTCCCAGCGTTAGTCTCAATGACAACAGAAGCACTCCCTCCAGCAGATGCCTTCGTAGATGCTTGAGCACTTGACTTTGCAGATGCTTGAGCACTCTCTCCAAAAGATATCAGTCTTCTCTTATGGCCTGACTATAAATAGCAAAGCTGATTTAGGCAAACATACAATTTACTCAAGCATCTTACTCTGAGTTGATGATACCGCTATGGATTTTCCTTTAGTTTGCTTCGACTGTGCAGGTTCAATTGCCAGCGGGGTACTCTGACTTGCATTGGTGGCGGGATGATTAGATTACCCAGCATGTTTTTGCTGCTATGCAATACAGACCAAGTTAGTAAAATGAGTAAGGAATGAATATAATGCAGTAAGGGGAAATAGTAAATTCAGTAAACACCATTTTCATAGAGCATGTCCTCGAGTTGTGACCATAATTTCTACAGTGACGACATCTAATTTTAGTACCAACTTTTGACGACTTGGTTCCTGATTTCACTGGTTCTGAAGGGTCTTTTCTCCTATTTTTCTTTGGTCGGTCTAGCATCTTTTTTACTCTAGGAGGCAATGGTTTGGGGTTAGGAGACACAGGCCAAGCCGACTCATGTTCCACTGGCTACAATACATGTTGGTATGTCTTCTTGTATGTCTCAAGTGAGAAGCACTCATGTATGTAATTGTTAGGCTCTTGCGCCATTTTGAATAGGGCAGCACAAGCATGTTGGCATGGAATCCCAGAGACTTGCCGGTACCTACATGAGCATGTTTTGCTTGTCAGGTCTACTGTGAACCTCCATTTTTTGTCTCTCACTTCAAATCCAGCATCACCATTCCACAAGACATGACAAAACTATGTCCTATGCCTAATCTTGTTGAATTTCCTTATAATGTCAGGACACACTGCCATTGTCCACCTCTCACTGTTACTCCTATTTTCTTGGATTCTTCTAGTCACTAGGATCTTGATGTCCTCCAACATAGTAATAATAGGCTTGAACCTTGATTCTATAATCCAACTATTGAATGATTCACTCATGTTATTGTCAACTGATTCACAATTTGATCCAAGTCTGAACCAAGCTCGAGACCAATGAATAGGATTTGTTTTCTCTAAATCCTACCATCCCCAAGGAGTTTTTGCAGCAAGTTTACTCTTGTAATGCTTAAACAACTGCTCATTAGGTGCCTTTGCAATCTTCCAAAACCTCTTTTGGTACTCTTGCAGCCTATGTTTCTTTCTCCAGTTGGCATAAATGTGGCGTGCACACATCCTATGCTCAACCAATGGAAACAACATAGATAATATGCTGAGCAGCCCCTGCAAAAAAGGACAAATGATTTAAACATATTGTTTCAATGTTTCAAACACAAAATGCACAGAAGTAGATAGAAATGTATCTTCTGTTGGTCTGTTATAATCACCTAGCCTACAGCTCTAATAGGTATGTTGATATCTTTCTGAAGGTGCCCAAGAAACCAATTCCATGAATCTTTATTCTCATATTCCACAATAGCCCATATAATTGGGTAAATCTGATTATTGGCATCCCTACCAATAGCCGACAACAACTCACCTTTCAATGGCCCCTTCATGAAACAACCATCAAGCCCAACTACCCTCCTACATCCATCTAAGAATCCCCTTCTACATGCATCAAAACATATGTAGAACCTTTGAAACACATGGTCCTCTTTCTCTAGGTCAAGGACAACATGCACACTAGTTCTGGGATTACTGCGCTACAGCTCAAGAGCATAGTGAAACAACTTGGAGTACTCACCAGTCTGAGTATCCATTATTTTCTTCACTACCCGTGCCTTTGCTCTCTTAATCATTGTTATTGACACATCCACTCCCATGTCCTCTTATACTGTCTCCTTCATTGCTCTAGCCTTCCAAGATGGATTAGCCTTGATAGTACTCTCATACTTGTCATATATCCTACTTGTAGATAACCTTTTATTTTTAAGCTCAGGACAACAAGCATGATTGGGAATATAAGTTCTAATCTAAAACCAATCTGACCTTGAGTTATGTGAAGTGTATAGAAGCCAAGGGCAACCTTTCCACCTACAAACAACCCTAATCCTTTTCAGGCCATTCTTCACATATTTGATATTTGTCTTCATCTTCAGTGCATACCTCTCTATTGCATCCTTCAATTCATCCCTTCCTCTAAAGCACATGTCAACACAGAACTGGGGAGTCTCAGCAGAACTATCAAATATTGGGAACCTGCACTTCCTTCTTGTAACTACACCATCACTATCCTCATCATATGATGCATCTCTTGAATCAAAGTATGGAACACCATCTCCACCTTCTAAGGCCTGATCACTACTGTTAGGATCAGTGCAGTGTATGACATCCACCTCAATTGGGTTGTCCAATGGAATATCTCCTCTCTTCTTTACTTTCGACATAAAGTCGTTGTATTTAGTTCTTATCTCCCTAAATTCATCATCTTCATCAGTTGTGAAACTTGTTGCATGACATCCACTCTCTGATTCTGATTCTGATTCTTCTTCTTCTTCTTCATTCAGACCATCCTGACATTGGGTTGGACCTTCCAGACGCAGCATGTTAGCATCCTGAACAGTTTGTTCCTTGACAACATGTTCTGCATGATCTAAATCCATGATATTATCATCTTGACATAGGGCAAATACATCCTCATCTGCATACTGTGTTTTGATTTCTTCATTCCCACCAACACTAATTGGTTCGGTGTATATATCCATAGCCCTACCAGTTCCCAGCTCATTAATCATGTCCAAACATGACTTGTCATCTACAAGTAACTTCATTCCACTATTCAAATCTGCACCATATGGCAACCAGTACATCCTAACAGATCTAGAAAAAGTTGTGTGATCCAATAGGTGGCCTTCAAGTTCAGGGATAGATATCTTGTCCTTCTCTATGTGGGACACCCGAGAATCCCCATTGCAATACAACATCTTGGACGCATCAAGAACAAATTCCCCATTAAAATGAAATCGAACTTCTAGTACCTCAAATTCAAACATTGTTTTGCAGCCCTAAAGATCCACTGTATGGTCAAATTGAAACATTCTACCAGGAAAACAAAAACGCAAAACCAGCTAGGTGCCACTTTCATCTTACCGTGGAGCACGTCCACTCCTCTTCCCGCGTCATGGTCGCGTATGAGCAGGTGTCCGCCTCCACCAGCATAAGGGGCGCGCCTCACCCCCTTCCAGTGTTGCGCCTGCCCCACACTGTTCTACTCCTCTCGCGGCTCTTCCTCCCATGAGACTGGGCGACTCCTCTCGCGGAACCCAAGGTGCCGGATGGACGAGATCAAGAGAAGAGGGGAAACGGGGAGGAAACGGTGGACGGGACGCCATGAAGCCTGGGCGGCTTCCAAAAGGATGGGCGAGGGGCAGCAATGACTTTTGGCATGTAGTCCTGGACACGTGACGATTACTTGATGGGGATGGACGAGATCGACCCGCAGATGAATTGTTTAAGGACTAAACTGGACGTTTTGAATGTTGAGGGACCAAAGTGAGCCTCCGGCAATAGTTTGGGGGACGAAGATGGCTATTTCGCCTAATGTATTTTAGTGACTTTGGTCATATTTGTATAGGCAACATCGGCTAATCTCACTCTCCTGGTTGTTTTCATCTTGAACAGTAACGTAAAACAAATGGATTTAGTGCCCAACACTTGAATTTTATATAGTATCTGTAATGTCTCCTCTTACCTCATGATCTTTCCATTTATGTGACAATGCCCCGTCTCTTGTTATCCCGCATTTAGTTCAAAAGTTTAAACATGAACGAACTAAAATGGCGAAAGAGGTAGTCTGTAAAACAAAATTAATCCGGGCTGAGAAAGACTAAACATGAGTGACAGCACACGTCAATCAAATCACCAAAAAATCAGAGCACCAGAAACACTGGAGTAACCCTTTATCAGAAAAGAAAAAAAAGGAATCTTTCTATCCGTCGCTAAGGTGTTTTGGCTCGGAGAACACTCGATTTTTTTTTCTTCACCGTCTTCTTCCTTCTCCCGACACGCCGCCGCCACCCACCGCCCCGTCGAGACCCTACCGTGCGAGGCAACCTCCTCCTTCCCTCCTCCCCCTCCCGCCGCTGCCATGGCCATGGACGCCCCCACCCCCGTCCCGACCTGGCCCGGCCATCTCCTATGCCGTCAGAACCCTAATCGTTGCCCTCTCGTCGTCCCTACCGTCTGGTTGGTATGCCTCCCTGAGCCCCTTCTAAGCCCGTTGCAGTTTAAGAAGAGAGGAAGGGAAGAGAAAGAAAAAATTGACCATTGGATTGCTCTAAAACACTCAACCGTTGTATTTCTTAAAAAAAAAAGCCCGAGCGACTTGTATATACTGTAGATCAAATCAAAAATAGAAGAAGAGAAAAACACTCGAGCGAGATTTCGTGTTTACCCGAAAACACACACAAATTTGTGATACGTGGAAATATAAATAGACCGAAACCCCCGCCTTCCTGTCGCGTCCCCTCTTCCTCCCCCACCTTCCTCTCTTCTCCCCTTCACCCCTTTCTGGCTTTTCTCTCCTCCCCGCGTCCCCGACTCCTGCCCGAATTCGAGATCCCGGAGGCAGCTTCCCAAGGGCTCCTGCGCTCCGCTCGCTGGATCAAACCATCGTGCTCTCGACAGGACCCCTCCCACCCTGAAACCTAGCCGGACCAAGCCCTGTTCGCCATGAGCGCGGTGCCCAGGCCGGGCCAGATCTACAAGATCCGCACCGACACCGCTACGCCTATCACAAGGTACAGAGGCCGAGCTGAACCCCTTGGATTTGCTCGCTTAGGCAGTCCTCTCCGATGTATTGCCGCTGATTTGCTGAAAATGGCGTGGTCGCTGTAGGTGGATGCTCTCGTGATCTCTCGGAGGCCGCCGGGACTGAGCGGCATCTCGGCGGAGGCGTGGCCTGCGTAGCTGGCGGCCTGCCGAGATGCAGCGGAACGGGGTGGTGGAATGCAGCGTTTGCCGCTCCCGGGTGGTGGTGCCGAGCCCCCGGAGCGTGTCCAGGGCATACGACAAGCACCGCAGCAAGATGACGTCCAAGTTCCGCGCGCTCAACGTCTTCCTCGTCGTCGGTGACTGCATCCTTGTTGGTCTCCAGGTGTGTGCGCGCCTAAACGCTTCATTTTCAGTCCCAAGCGCGGGAGACCTTTGCACGATCAATGTTTGAGTGAAATGGCCTCACGGATTTGGTACAGAAGTAATGCTTTTACTAGTACTGATGCCTCGCATGCTTGACATGGCCCTTTGCTGTAGTGTTACGTTCACCTGAATAGCAAATGATTGGCCTTGGGGCGTTATGCTAATGTTTGACTTGGTTTATGCAGCCCATCCTAGTGTTCATGTCAAAGGTTGATGGGAAGTTTCAGTTCAGTCCCATCAGTGTTAACTTTCTGACGGAGGTTATGAAAGTCATCTTTGCTATTGTGATGCTCATAATTCAGGTTTGTTCTTGTTACTTTCTTGCTGATGTTTTCCCTTTTTGCAAGCATTCTGACTCGAAGTGACTTTAGAAATGAAGAGTGATCCATTTTGCGTGAGCTATTTTCACATGTTAGTCTGATAGCATCTATGATCTCCTAATAAGCAGCCCACTGAGAACTCTTATGATCTTTCAAAAAAAAAAAGAGAACTCTTATGATTTGTGGTTCTGGGGTAAGGATCAGAGGACTAAGTGTTTACACGCAAAAGGAAATGGGAAAAAAGGGTTTGTCCAACAAAACATGAAGCTATCTTTCCTAGCAGTTAATGCCTTCTAAAATGTGGAGTGGCACTCTTGCTTGGTCAGTCCAAGTAAGCTGTTTTCCGTGTGCGCAGATTAGCTTAGGATTTTGTTAGTATTCCTCCACACTTCGGATTTTCATGGTGTCTGGTGGATGTACCGAATTACAGTTACTCTGCAGTGTTTTCTCTTTAGTTTGTTGTAAGTAGTATTATGTTCATAATTTCTTATCTGTTAACCTTTTTTTGCTTTGTTGTTCCAATGTGACAGTCTAGAAAGCAAAAGGTTGGAGAAAAGCCACTTTTGGCACGTTCAACCTTCATACAGGTGATTTATCTACCACAAGATATATTGTACTTTGATATGTACTGTTGCTCCGTATTTATTTTTTGCTACATTGTCTGATTATTTGATCATTCACTATTTGGTTTTGTAGGCAGCCCGTAATAATGTACTTCTAGCAGTTCCTGCTCTTCTATATGCCATCAACAATTACCTAAAATTCATAATGCAGGTAATGTTTGCCTTGTTTACTGGCAGAGTATTGTAATTTTTATGGGTAAATATTGATATTGCCTTGTGATATTGTGACAACCTGACATATTGAGCCAACTGTGCAGTTGTACTTCAATCCTGCGACTGTAAAAATGCTAAGTAACCTGAAGGTACACTTTTCTTGTACTGCTCAGCTATGCTGCTTTAGCTATACTTTGTGTCATTGTGTGCACACATCTAAAAGTACCTGTGGTCTAAACTTCTCTAGGTACTGGTTATAGCTGTTCTTCTGAAATTTATAATGAGAAGGAGATTCTCAGTTATTCAGGTGAGGGTAACATTGACATTATCTTGAAATAATTTATGTTTATCTTAAAGATTGGGAGTATTGTGTACTAAATAATTTGTGCTTTTAGACTATGTCTTTTCTTTCTCACTTTCTTTTCGCTTTTGTTGGGGGCTCATGTTGGGACTAAAAAGTTGGGGTAGGCTAGAAATGAAGCCCAACATGAATTTTAAGAGCTGATGGGCCTTTTCCACATATATAAGCATAAAATGAACTATCAAATGCTGTACTTCCTTTTAAGAATGTTTTTGTCAGGTGCAACAGTGTTGACTTCAAGCTATGTTGGCCTTTCTCCCACTTTTTTTTTAATATTGACAGTGGGAAGCTCTTGCTCTATTGCTTATTGGAATCAGCATCAATCAACTCCGAACTGTACCCGCGGGCAATACGGCATTTGGTCTTCCTGTCACTGCTATTGCCTACATATATACATTGATTTTTGTAAGTTGCTGCTAGACCATCTGTTCTCATTTGCTTTCCCCTCATGTACACTTCTTTTTATAAGTTATCGATAAAAAAGTAGACTTGCAAATTAAGTTATATATTTATTTACTACTATGAATTGTAGGTAACTGTTCCTTCAATGGCTTCTGTCTACAATGAATATGCCTTGAAAAGCCAATATGACACTAGCATTTATCTCCAGGTAAAGTATTAGTTAGTTTACCTTTGCCCTTGAGTTCCTCTAGAGTAGCTTGTATGGTCCATTGTAGTTTTGTTTTTGTTTTCCAACTTCATATTGAAAGTGTTTGACTTGCTTATCTTGCTATTTGTTTTATCATAGTGCCCCATATTTCTGTTAATGATTTTTCCATTTAATTGTAGAACTTGTTTCTGTACGGATATGGAGCAATATTCAACTTCCTTGGCATTCTCGGGACTGCCTTATTCCAAGGTGTGCACCTTCATTTGAAGTTCGGTTTTACATTGATAGATGATGGCAGCTGCATTTATCTGTCCACACTCTGGATGGCAATGAGAAAAAATAATTTTGTATGGTGGTACCCTCATGCTTAACAAGTTGTACCAACAAAAAGGATATGCATAACGAACTGCATAGCTCATAAAAGCTGACTGATTTTGTGTAGAACATTAGAATTTAAAGTATTTACTAATGATTAGTAGTTGGGGGATGTGAATGTCCCTTTTCCTGAGGCAAACACGATAGGTATGTTGTCTGCCTTATGTTTATGATGATTACATTGTCCTGTCTTTTTGCAGGGCCAGAAAGTTTTAATATTCTTCGAGGACATTCAAGGGCCACAATGTTTCTCATATGTAACAATGCTGCACAAGGCATTCTATCTTCATTCTTCTTTAAGTATGCAGGTAATGGTTTTTGACATTTGCTCTTTATTATTATTGCAGTTATCACATCTATTGTCTAACTGAAATACACTGCAGACACAATTTTGAAGAAGTATTCGTCAACTGTTGCCACAATATTTACTGGCCTAGCTTCTGCTGCATTCTTGGGGCATACTTTGACCATTAATTTTCTCCTGGGCATATCAGTGGTGTTTATTTCAATGCACCAGGTAAACTGACCTTTTTTTATTACTTTTTTTGTTGAACAACCATTGTTGTATTTCATGTATCTTACTGTCGTTTCTCCTTAGTTCTTCTCTCCACTTGCTAAAGCCAAAGATGACAAACCAGCTGACTTAATAGAGTTGGAAGATACCCAAAATCACCGGTAAGTTTTTATCTCGCTTCAAATGGTATTAACAAATTACTTCAATACTTGATTTAGGTTTCACTTAGCATTGGCCTTTGAAGAAGTGCTGTTTTGCACTGTGTCCATGATCTCCATCTAGACTTTTATAGCTTTGGCATGTGCTTTGGGATGCCTGTTAATGTTGTTGTAGAAATAGCAAGCTGTTTATTAAGTTTCTTTTGACATGTGGCCTCATGTGGTGCTTATTTTTCACAGGTCATCTGAATCTTCTTTTGTAAATATGACTGCTGGTGCCGCTGATGATGTGAGTATCTCATTTTCCATTTTAGAATAGATGTGTCATTTTAGAGGCTACATCTAATTTGGCTTTCATTTCAGGCGAGCCATCGGATTGGAACTGATGAGAGGCAACCGCTGTTGCCTACATGAACTAGTTTCTTGAGGTATACATAGATTCTTGTAGCCATATTTCTACTGTGTTGCCCAGTTGACAGTTTGACATGGTAAATAGCTGTATGCACGTAGTTTGCCAGTTCAGTAAGGTGTATGATTATAGATATTTTACACAAGATAAATCGTAATTTTTTAGTGGATATTTGTCTGTGACAGTTCATTTTCTATAGCAATTTAAGAAAACAGATTGTTGCAAATTGATGGTAGAGGCACTGAATGCTGATCCATAGGCTCACATTGTTTTGGATATATGCTTGAAGATGAAAATAATCTGGTTAGCTGTACTAGCTCGACATTAGGTTGGCAGCTGTGGGCTAAAATATAAGATTTTGATTTCCACATGGGTTCTATATTTCTATGTGCAATATACTAAGCGAGACAAGTTTCCTGGAATATTTCTCTCACAAGCACATGAACACCGGTTCTTTCTGTTCTGCAGGTAGGATAGGAAGACAGCATTTTTGCCGTGTGAGCAGCAGATTTCATGTAGCATTGTGAGTTGAATAAACTATTGTACACTGTAAAGCCAAAAGAAAGAAAGAAGTACCAAGGTGTTCTCCATTTTCTTCTTTCATTTTTGGGATGAGGCCGGTGGCCGGCCATTAGTGGCCGATGGGAGTGACAGAGCAGCATACATTTTGATAGGCTATTCAATAGGGATTTTCCAGATACGATACTTGTAACAGAATTTTCCTGGAGCTGTATATGAACAACGGCGATGTGATAATCTTTTTTGTATGGAACCTTTTCTTTATACTATTGATTAATTGTTTTACTATTATCACTACATTGTTACTTGATTCCCCAACCGTGTTCAGGGTTTGACTTTTGCGTAACCACGAAGTCTCTTTGGACATACTGTTGAAATGGGAACATCCATGTAAGCTGAATCTCGATTTTCACAGGAATTCCACCGGCGCTGGGGACGTGAAGCCCCTGTGGTAGAGCAAGTTGCTCATGACGCTGTTGGCGCGCTGCGTCAGGTGCACGCCGTCCCAGCTAATGCGCTCGTCCGGCCTTGCGCACACCGACGCGCCTGGCGCGCCGCACATCCGGTCCATGTCGAAGTTGTAGGCGCCGCCGCCAGCACCGCAGCACGCCTCGGTCCGCGCCCCCTCGTCGAACCCCGTCTTGCCGGCGTCCCTCAGCATCCGCACGTACGCGTAGAAGTAGTCGGCGTAGGAGATGGTCGCGGACGTGTAGGATCGGCGCAGCTCTCGGATGCCCTGCTGCAGCAGCACGTTGTGCATCTGGGCGAACAGGTTCAGCGCCGCCAGGCAGCCGTTGGCGTCGTAGGCTGCCGGCTCCGTCTCGTTCACCGCCGCCATGTAGCTCGGCACGCACCCGAGCGGGAAGTTGCCCGGAATCACTACCCGCGTCGCGCCCATGTCGAGGAGCTCCCTTGCCCTTGCTGACGGACCGCACTACGTCCGGGTGCTGCAGCATGCCCGCCGGGCGCCTTCGCCCGGAGCAGGTTCCCGGTGTCGCCGATAGTTGTAGTCGAGTCGCCCCAGTTGACCAGGTGAGCAAGTGATGCGGATCTCCCGGGGACTGGGTGTTGGCGCCGCCTTTCTGGAG